>CM045762.1:2720116-3327228 GCA_025200525.1 Camellia lanceoleosa | reverse complement strand
TGAAGCAAGTAATGAATGTAAAGCTCAAAAAAGAAAAAGACCCTTCTACAACACTGAAGAGGGACCCAAAAATGCTGACTACTTACAATGATAGATGACAAGCTAAATCAGCATATACAAACATGCTAAAAAGCAATGCAAAATTAGAGGGCCCTGAGGGCTACTGTATAAGTATACTAAAAACATGCATCAAACAGCCAGAATATCCCTTCGCATGGGACATGGAGAGGGTCCAAAATAAAGACCTTTTCAGTTCTGATTAGGGTCGAAAACAGAATCTCCAATGTGCTAACAAGTCATGCAAAAATGGGGATCAAGAGGGGTTCAATGGCAAGAAGTGACACATGGAGGTCCCCCAACAGTGTTGAGCCAAACCCTTCTTCAATGTTGAAGAAAGGGCTCAAAAACTAAACCTCTTTACAGTTTACATTGAAGCTCAAAAATACTTTTAAATAAGGCCCCAACCAATGAAGCTAAAAAATGCAAGTTTAAGGGGAAAGCGGGTGCTTACCCTTGAAAGAAGCAACAAACCCGACAGCCCTTGGTCCAAGTTTCTGAAGCTTCTAACCTCTACTTAAATGGCCTCCAAAGAAGTGCTTTGGAATGGAGGATGGAGATGTTGTTGTGCTTGCTAGGTGTTGTACAAGGGCAAATGATGCAAGAACAATGGTGTTTGGAGGCTTGGATAAGATAGATATAGAGGGTTGTAGAGTATATATGTTAGATATATATGTCTACTGCTGGTTTTTACTCAAAAACTCAACCTTTACAATGGAGGCTCTTTATATAGGCAAAGGCCAAGGCTTAAAAGCTTATGAGACAAGCTAAAAAGAAAGGGTCAAGGGGAGCAAAAGAGGGCAAGGCTTATTAGGGGAAGCCAAGGCAGGGGTGCAAGCTTCTTGAGGAAGCCAAGACAAAAGATCAAGGGCTTCCTCAAGAAGCCTATATTTCTAAAGGATCCAAGAAATGAGGTCAAAGGCTCCAAATAGGCACATATATAATGTATGGAAATTTAGGATGCAATGCATCGGTGGCCTGACCCAGCATGGCATGCTCAACTGCTAAGGAGTCAAAAAGGGTCCAAATCGGCCAAGAAAAAGGTCATCGGCCAAATAAATTGCGGTCGGCACAATAAATGCCGACACGCAATTTCAATCTTGGCCGGTCAGCTAAATAGAGTGCCGATGGGTGGCTAATATGAGGTCAAAAAAGTGCCGGTGTATGTCAGATTGAAGCCCCGGAAGTTAGATTTCAATGGCAGCAAACCTTGCATTGAAAATTCCTCACAATGCAAAGTTATGCCCTTTTGCACGGTGAAGGCCCGCCAGATTCGATCAACGAGGCCTGATCCCTGCTTCAACCAACCATATCTCCCCATTCGGACTTGGCTTTAGGAGATTCTTGAGTGAAAAATGAATCCCCAGAAGTCTTATTTCAATGGTTATGGCCTCATAAGCTTAACTCCAAGTGTATAGATAGATGAGGCTTGATTTAGCGAGGGAATTTGCTTTCATTCTGTACAGGATTCTTGCTTAGGCTGCTTCTCCAACTTGTTTTCTCCTCTCTTCTCCTCTTCTCTTCAACTTCAAACCCCAGAAGTAAGGTGTTTGAAAGATTTTTCAAGATTTCATCTCTCTTTCATTCATCTCCACTTTGTCCTTGCTCGGTTTCTTAGAAGCACTTTCATTACGAAATCTTGGCGTCCGAAACATCAATTAAAATTTTATTTCAAAATGTTTTTGAAAGAGAGGGTTTTAAAGGTCTAAAACCATCAAAATAAGCTTTGGTCCAAAATAGAGGTGTGAAGTTGAGATTTGTCTCTCTCCTTCTTAGAAACTTGGGACTGTGCCACTGCACACCTTTCTCCAACAAGTAAACCATCGATAGTACCCAAGTCTTAGAGGCGGTCAAAAAATGGGGTGTCTCTGATTTGCCCTCTTTGACCGAACTTCGGAAGTCATAACAATGGCGAGGAGTGAATGTCAAAGCCCGAAACGACTCCATTTTTGACAAAGGCCGAGCTTGGACAAACAAACAAAACATAAATAAATGGTTGTGCCCGCGGGATGCCTCGTATCCCACTTTGCAAGGAATCAAACCCGGTACGTAGTTCGAGGCGAGGATGCACGAAGTGATGCACAATGTAGAGTGCATAACTTATTATCATGCAAAGAAGCATGATGAAGCAATTACGCTTAAAATAAGTCACAACATTTTAAGCGAATGCTATGCAAGCAAGTAGACATGAACCAAACTATATCTCATGCGAGAAAGGATGTAAGAAAATTATGCAATTCTTCACGAACATGTGCGTTAGATACACAAAAGCGAACAAAGTGTGATGATAGATACACTAAGTGGACAAACATGTTGTGATAGATACACAAAAAGTTAAGAAGTGTGATGGATACACTATATGAATAAAGTGTGGTTGATACACTAAGTGAAGCAAAAGTGTGAGCCAGAATCATAAAAGCAAAAGCGAGTGTGATGGATACACTAAGCAAATATGTGATAGGTATACTAAGCAAATGTGTGTGGTGGATATACAAAGGGAGGGGGGCATGTGCGATTGATACACAAAGAGTGAGCGTGTGTGGTAGATACACAAAGTGAGCGGTGTGATGGATACACTATATGAAGCAAAAGCGTGATGGATACAAGATGAATGAAGTGTGATCGATGCATAGTGAACAAAGTATGATTGATATACTAAAGGTGAACACAAAGTGTGATAAGATTCACTTAGTGAACAAGTATGATTGATATACTAAAAGGTGAACACTGAAAAGTGTGATAGATGCACTTAGTGAACAAGTATGATGGATATCTTGAATCTTTGAACGAAGTGTAATAGATGCACTTAGTGAACAAGTATGATGGATATACTCTTGAGATGTGAGCCGAAGTGTAGTGATGAATAAGATGGCCTTAGTGAACAAGTATGATGGATATCTTGAATGTGAACACGAAGTGTGATAGATGCACTTAATGAACAAGTATGATTGATATACTAAAGGTAGACACAAAAGTGCATGATAGATTCACTTAGTGAACAAGTATGATTGATATACTAAAGGTGAACACAAAGTGTGATAGATGCACTTAGTGAACAAGTATGATTGATATACTAAAGGTGAACACCGACAGTGTGATAGATGCAACTTAGTGAGCGAGGGTAGTATGATGGATATACTAAAAGTGAACACGAAGTGTGATAAATGCACTTTCAGTGAGCAGTATGATGGATATCTTGAATGTGAACCACGAAGTGTGATAGATGCACTTAGTGAACAAGTATGATTGATATACTAAGGTGAACACAAAGTGTGATAGATGCATAGTGAACAAGGAGTATACGATGGATATACTAAAGTGAACTTTCGAAGGTGTGATAAGTAATGCTGTCACACACTAACCTTGAGTTTTTAGGCACCACAAAACAATAAATACATAACCACGACCCCGTGATGTGGATACCAAAAATTCAAAACAAGAAAAGCGATCCTAATATACAAGGGTTTCCTCCGGTGCACGGTTATCCTTAGGGTGACAAAAATGCATAGCGTGTGCTAGATCGGCTCCTCAATTTGGTTCCTACCAAAATCAAGCAAAACTACTGAGAATTAGAGACAAGCTTTCGGTGAATAGTAGTGCGTAATATAAAATCACCATGTCGATGGTATATGTGTCGAAACCAAAAACGAGATATGATTGGCCCGTTGGCGGATAGCCTTCGGCCACCTGAGTAGCCTTATGCACTGTAGCGGTAGCCTTACGGCGCGGGATAGTCTTCATTTCCCGGGTAGCCTTGCGGCACTGCGAGATAGTCTTTACCGACTCGGGTAGCACTTCGCGACGCAGGAATAGTCTTTTCGACTCGGTAATACGTACGAATGAATATTTCATTTCGAGGTAGCCTTGCGGCCGCGAGATAGTCTTTACATTCGAGGTAGCCTTAAACACAGATAGTCTTCGACTTCGGGTAGCCTTAGCATCCGCGGAATAGTCTTCGACTCACATTTCGAGTTCTAAATCGACATATAAGTTATGATCTTATCTTCTGAAGCGGATACATAAATATATGTAAATGCACTATTACTCACAGTGTTGTGGTGGCGTGTAGTTCCTCTTATCGAGTGTGCCCTACACACAATATAACTAATACATTAGTATTCTTTTCCTTTTAAAATCGATTCACATGCCTCCACACTTTTATAAAGTCATAATCTCTTAAGACCCATCGAAAAGAATATTCTAATAACGCAGAAGAGTCAAAGCACAAAAAAGCCCGGAACAAAACATATTTTTCTTCTTTGAAAGCAGGTCCTCAGCTTCCGGCGTAGCTTTAATAAAACTCGGCGGACGATATAATCTTTGCTTAAAAATCTTGGATGTGGTCGATTTTTTCACGCTCAGCGTAAGTGTTATCCCATTCGGCGAGGGCGAGACGAAAGTACCCCAGAAAAGCTGGCATTTGGGAGGTGCATTTTCACGCTCGGCGGCCACGACCCCACTTTCGGCGGGCGACTCTGATTCAGGCGGCCCGATCTCAAGCCAAAATTGACATTCAAATCCAATTTTCATGCAATCAAGAGGATGAAATTCATGCAATACTTCTGCCTTAACAACACCGTGACAACATGGATGAAAGCAATCATGTCAATTTAAAGCCAAGTTAAAGGAAGCTGACAAGCCAACACTTTCTACAAATTCCATCCAATGTTCCCAAATATATTCCAAGTTCTCCAAATTCAACAAACATAGCACATAGTAGTAATAACATATTGGTATGAATTAATGCTATAGAAACAAAGATTGATGTCCAAAGAGTGTCAAGGCACCAAATCAATGAAAACCTAATGGAGCAAACATAAATTATCCATGAATCAACACAAGCATGAGATGAAATTCTCGAGAAGTTAAACTAAATTTGGTTACCTTAACCTCAATCTCCCAAGCCTACTAATGGATGAGCTTCTTTGGTGAGTCAAATTTATTTTCCCCCAATTCTTCTCCTTCAACTCTCACGTTCCTCTCTTCCTTTCTTTCTCAATGTAAGCCCACGTTTTGATCACCAATTTTACAAGTCTTAGAGCATATATATATATATATATATCAAGATATAAGAAGCACAAAAGACGAAATTCAATAAGCTTTTATGGTTGCGAAATAAAATTTCACCGAGAAAATCCCTTATAGCTTAAAAATCATGTAGATTCCAAATATCAAATCAATTTCTGCAAATTAAATCTCTAAAGATGCTCAATTTCCATTTTAAGTAATTCAAATTATATAGAGAATCGTTTCCCTAATTCAACAGATAGAAACTCATATCTCTAAGTTCCATACTCTTTTACTATATTTTTTGCATAGATTTTCACAATAACATTTACAAAGACGAGAATAGGGGATTATAAAAGGCAATGAGAATCGAGATATGAGGGTGGGTATTACATGCACTTTCGATTGAGCGAGTATGATGGATATACTAAAGTGAACACGAAGTGTGATAAGATACATAGTGAACAAGTATGATGGATATGCTAAATCAATGAAGTGTGATACTGAGAAAGCGAGAATGTGCATGATAGATGCACAAAATGAGTGAAATGTGATTGATACACTTGAGTGAGAGTGTAATAGATACACAAAAGTGAATATGTAAGTGATAGATACACAAAATGAAAATGTGGGTGGTAGATACACTAAGTGAAGAGTGTGATTGATACACTAAATAAACATATGAGATACATGAGGCAAGCAGAGTGAATGAGGTGTGATGGATACACTCAAGTAAACATGTGATATGAAGAGAGAGAAGAGAATGGTGTGATAGATACACAAAGTGAATGAAGTGTGATTGATACACTAAGGCAAATAAATTGTGTCGGATACAGGTGAATGAAGTGTGATTGATACACTAAGGAATGAGGTGTGATTGATACACTATTACGGCAGGCAGACTTGATCTTGAAGCTTGAGGTAGAGAGTACACTCATACTTGAACGTGCTTAAGGCTGAAAAAGGTACACACGGGATGTAGTCTCGGAACTTACAGTTGGAACAAACTCGGATACAAGCGTTTTCCTCCTTTGCTTTTACTTTGCGGTCGGAACTATTATAGCTTGATGGGTCTGGTTCTCTTGTTCTCTCATGACTGGGTTGAACCTGCGGTTTGTGAAAGAACAAATTACTTTTGCACAAATGTGGAGAATGGCACGACTCGGAGCACAAATGATTTCATTTTGAAATTGAGAGATGAGTTTTCGACCGGTGTGAGCCTCTGTTGAACCACAAAGCGACTCAGCAAGGAAATAAAAGGTACACAACCTAGACCACGTCGAGTAACACTCGAAGCTTGACTCAAAACAAGAATTGAAATAAAACAAAAAGACCACGACACTCGGGCGTGCACGAGAACTGTTTCACGGTAGTGTTTCCCATCCTTTCTCATTTGTGATTCTCGCATCACTTTCGACCCTCAAGCTCTGTTTTTAAAAAGCCCTTTTCCTCACTTTTTTCTCGGTAGCATCTCTCTATTCTTCAATCTCTCATTTTCAATCCCTCCTGGATGGTTGATGGATAAGCGGAAGTTGAAGGCTCTTGCCCTAGCACTCGGCTAGATTCTTCTTCTTCTGCCGAGCTAGTGAGTTTCTCCTTGAGAGGGGGTTGTGCTTCTGGCGGGTGTGTAACTCGTCATGAGTTGACATTGGTTGTGATGCTCTGCTAGGGAGTTTGGGCGTGGTTAGATCTGTCCGAGATGAGGAAGTGGAACTTATCTGATCCATTCAGGTTAGTGTTTTGCACTTGGCTTGATACCTCGTTGCTCGGAGGATGAGAGCTTACGTATTTTGTTGTTGACTTGGTTGTGCCCTTTCGCTTAGAAGTATGCTATGACGGGAAAAAAGGCAGAAGCTGACTCAAGCCCATGCCCCTAGTTCATCATTTTGACCATTTTTGTTTTGCTTTCTACTAAAAACAATTTTGACCAACATGAGAGTTAGATTAACATGCTTGTTGATTTTACGATTTAAATCATGCAAGTCGGGCTATGAGCCTTGAAAATTTTCCTTTTGGGTCCAAGAAAGCGGTCGAGTTTGGAAAAAATGGAATAATTTTTCTAGAAAATCGATCCAACCTCATTAAAATTCCCAAAAAGCTGTTTTTGCAAGCGGTCCTTTGCACTTTCAGCTTGAAACGCAGGAACCAAGCTCTTGAGATACTGCTTGTCGGACCCATGTAATGGAAAGTGTGCCCCTTGTTGAAAGAGAGAACATAGCGCGAAAAGTTGCCTTGTTTGAGCAACCTTGCGGCGTTTTGAATGGCAACCAAAATTGCCCACTGTTTCAGATGATGTCATGACACATTGTAGTCGATCCTACTGAAGCGGCGGCGAACACGACCAGACTCTCGGATCACAGAGAAAGGCAAAAGATGATCAAACATCCATCACATGAGACATAATCCCAATTTGAATTGTTTCTGGTACGGACTTGAGTAGAGAGTTGCCTCGTATCCCAAACATGGGGAATCAAGCCTTACGTAGTTCAGGGGTTAAGGTACACTCGGGTATTAACCTCTCGCCTTTTTTATCTCCTAACTTTTGCCAAAGGCGCTTTGGCTAGGAGTTTTCAACCTTATGAGCTTTGTTTTCCTTTTTTTTTTTTCTCTTTTTTTGTCTTTTCATTCTTTTTTCTTCTCCTTCTTTTTTTTTTGCATTTTTCTTTTCTTTTCTTTTTGCATTTTTGTATCTTTGAATTTTTTCTCTTTTTTTCTTTTTCTTTATTCTTTTCTTAAGCTTTCTAGCCTTTTTGCACAGGTGTAGCGGCAGGTTTACGAGTTTCGGCCAGTAGAGCCTCAAAAGGGTAAAAGTATAACAAATCACATGCCAAATGGTTTTGAGATCTGAAAGTCATCACGAATCGAGGAGAATGGTGATGTTCTTGGCGGCGGCGGTGTGGAAGTCCATCCAATGGAGGTTGAATTGCCCTAGTGTTGTGGATAGGAACTGCTTGTTGCTCTTGACAATACTTTCTTCTTTCTTCCCTTCTTGGACAGCATTCTTGCCGACTTTCTTTGATTTGTGGAATGATCCATCTTGGCTCTTGACACATTTGAAATTCTTTTGCCCCTAGTTCTGGGAGTGCTTCGATCTAGCTTTTGCATAGCTTCTTTTGGTGACACTCTGATTTTCTTGATCTAACTCTTGGCCTCTTGTTCAAAGAAATTTTGCTTCAAATTCAGGAGCCACAGACCTCATCATGATTGACATTTTGAACATTCTGAATCTAAGTTCAAGGTTTGAAAGCAAAGGGTTGAGTCTCGGTAGAGGCGATCCTCAGTTGCCTGATCTAAGAAGCGATTCCACACATGTCTTTGTAGATGTAAAACATTTTTTGTTTTTGAAAGTTTTTAAGCGACAAATAAAGCTTCATGTTGAAAACGATGTAGAACCAATACGGATCAAAAGCTAGGGTCCTTCTCGATGCTCACATTAACAAGCATGATTTCATTCATTAAAGGCCTAGCCTCTCTTTCTCTCCGGTTTGATCAAATTTTGCAAATCCGTCAGAATTTCTTACTCTTTGTTTTCAACAAGCGATGTTCAAAAGGTTTTAAAACTTAGGTCAAGGCAATGAGTTTAAAGACACAGAGAAGAAGCGGCCGAGAACATTTAATCATATTTCATTCAAACTTTCTGGCACGCTGCACTAAGCTACTGACGGTTAAAAAGCACAAGAGTGTGAAAATCAACGCTTTCATTCCATTCAAATCACCCATTGGCACAAGCTGGCTCCTGCTGGCTCCACGAGACTCAAAACAAGCAAGCGAAAAGAACAAAAGCATAAAACAAAATGGTGGCGCCAAGGTAACACCCGGAATCCACTGACCTTTATTACCCTGGTAAGATGACATTTCGATACAACAATGACCCGAGACATAGTCAAAAAAAAAAGCCCGACTTCAAGAACAAAAGAGGGACAGTTCAAAAACAAAACTACTGAAGCCGACTCAACACCCAAGTGAAACTACTGAAAATTAGCATTCGTAATGCTCCAAAGCGAGTAACCTTAAGCGCCATATTTGGAGTCGGCCCGAAATGCTTGGCGTCGCCATTGGTGGTTCATCCCCCTCGATCACATACTCGTACTATCTCCCCAAGTTCAAGCGATCCGGTGGTGATAGACTTTGATAGCATAGTCTGGCGAAACAGTGACCTTGTTGTCAAACAAATCTTGTACATCATAAGCGCGCGCCAGGTGGCGACTGCTCGATCTCATGACCCGGGTTTGTTGATGGTGACCGCGTTGTGCGCCAGATCTGTCATGCTTTGGAGGTGAGAGATCGAGGCAAAGGTACTGTTGTTCAATGGTTTGAGATGTCCTTTCCGGATTAAGACCTCTAGAGCCTTTGACAAAGGCATATAAAGTGAAATTGAAAACCCTCTTGACTCGAGTGGATATTTGGTTTTACATGTGAGCTACTTAAGACGCACCCGATTAGATAGGGCCTTGCAGTAGATGAGGAATGCGCTTTTTGTGATGTGGTGTTGGTGACCATGCCCCGCCGGAAGATCTTTTAATTGCATCACAACTAGTGGTGGCATTATTGAGAATGCAGCAGCCTCTGAATTTGCTCCTTTTCCTACTGGTCAATAAGGCCTTGCTTTATAGCGTCCTCGATTTGTACTCCCATCTCATGTAGATCTGAAAAAAAGGTAGGGAATGGGAGAATCAATCATTTCTGCATGAGCTTGGGTTGGAGGTTGCACACAACCATCCGTATTTGATCCTTGTCCGTTGGCCTAATGGTCATCATTGAGGCCTTGGCCCTCCACCGAGTTACAAAATCGGGCTTTCCTTCGGCTCTGCCTAGTCTCGAGATCACGGGTTGTAATCTCAATTTGTGTATTGTAGGAGTATTGATCGCAAAGCCTCGGCCATCTCATCCCAATTCCTCTTAACATAAATCTTCGGTTTGGCGTGCGGATAGCCGCCACGTGAGGTTGAACGACCATGGTAGGGTATAGTACGTGAGGCCCATCGAAGCCAGAATGTGAAAGCACAACGACCTCGGGTGCACCATGGGGTCTGGACCCTTCATCGATCGATTTGTGGCATCTTGAACGTCTGGCGACATCAATTGCGTTGGTATATCCATCTTCGATGTCCGGGATGGACTTGACTCCTTGGGATTTCTTAAACATTTTTTCCAACTTACTCACGGTAGCTATGGGTCCGCCAGACTCAAGGAGAGTCCGGTACATTGATAGGCGTGGGTGCCTTGGATAGTCGCGGTAGAATCGGGGGCGGAGCTGGCCTCGTTGGAAGGCCTGTATCCTCTTGGACATTTTGGACATTTAGGCGTCTCCTCGGTGTCGGAACCGCGCGCTTGGTGGGGAGGAGCGATCTGAAGCAAATGCCCGACTTCTTTGCTCTAACACAGCAATTGTCTCTACTGTTGGGCTATGACCACGGACTGTTGCTTAGTGAAGTCAGTTGGCGGACAACATCTTCTTTATGGCTTTCATACTATCTGGGTGGCGCACCATCTCTTCCAAACTCGACATATTGTCTGATCTAAATGGGCAATCGATTATATCTGTGTCTGCTGATGGGCTAAAATCTCAACCCGGCTCAAGGTCCTGATCGTAGGGCTGTTATCTTTGATTGAGTGCATGCCTAACTAGCCTTCTCTACGATTACCCTTGAGTGAGTCTGACACAGTGAGTCCTGCTCGGCCAAATCCCCGATGAACCTCGGGGATATTGGAATATACGAAGCTATAGTTCAGGGATTGCCCTAACAAAAGAGAAAATGACATCTCACCCAATTTCACTGGAGCGGATATGAGCATGGCGGAGCAATATGCTTTCAACGATCACTATTCCTCAAAATCAACGCTAAAACGAGTCTAATACCTTGGGATATGTGATTCTCAAAATACTAGTGCCCCATGATTTGATGCCCAAACTTACCCTGGTATATGCATTTCTGCAGAGATACACTCTAAAAGCACATAGCAAGTAAATGAGAGCCAATACACCCTATTTTGGGGTAGGGTTTTATGTGATGGCGCGTGGGCCCTCATGCTATAGTTCGGACTCCTTTTGTATTACGGTTCTAAATCTTGAACCAAAGAGTCCAACTCACGGCAAATCGTTTTGAAAACCAGATTTTGAAAAAGTAGTGCCAAACATGAATTTGCTTTGCGGATTCTGATCGCCACCTAAATATTTTAAAATGGGAATTTAGGAAACCACGACTTCGGTCTTAGCGAAATTACGTGTCATCATCACCAAAAGTGGTCTTAACAGGGAGCTTAGGTGCGATCGAGGAAGGTCGACTATGAGCACTTCGCCCGGTCAAGCCGCCTCTACTGCCGTGATATCCGATTTTAAAAACATTACATGCTCTTGTTCCAATTATTAGCCTAGAATTACTATGTTATCTTCTGACAAACAAGTATAGACTAGATTGCCTAATTTGGAAATAAACATTGCATATCCGTTTGTTTTGAAAATAGTTTTGAATTTGCTACTGTAAGTAGGCTAAAACACAGTTTCAATGAGTTTTCCCAACTCAAGCAATCAACCTCCACCCACGAACATTCAAGCAGTTTATTTCATTATAAGCACTTAGCATGGTAAGCATCTTCATGGCAATATTCACACTCATGTGGTATGCTAAAAGCGTAAAAATACTTACATCGTACTCCATGCCAAAACAAAAACTAGTTAGCAAACATGCATGCCTAGTTCATGTTAGGTGACTAATGCATCGCATACAACATGTGATTTAGGATGGGCTCGGCTAACCCTAAAATGGCATGTGAAATGCAATCATTAGATGCATTATTCAAGTTGGAATTTAGAATACAATGTAGTTTGTATGATGTGCAGGCAGGTGCATGTCAACAAATGCATGGATGCTGCGTATGCATTGCATAATGTATGCTAAAATAAGCGTGCCTAATCTACCATCATAGCGGGTAAATAAAGGGGAAAGAAATGGGGGTTGGAAGACATACACACCACTCACCCACACTTATTACAGATTCGCCCGCTGGGGACCAAAGAATAATACAAATAATTAACTACATAAGCTAATTAAATATTACAAATTGCCTAATTAGTTAACAAACTAACTAAAGCTGAGAAAAATAGTAAGCGCCTCGGGAGGAGAGCCGTCGTGCGACTCGGGCCTCGGAATTGCCTTTGCCACCATGCCTAGATTGCCTCTGTTTTCCTGCTTTGCATCTCAAAAAGACCGCCAAAGTCTCGAGTGCCTCCCGGGACAGAGGACATCATCGGTGAATAGGACTTCCACCGGCATCGGCGAGGTCCGCACAAAAATTCATCCATCGACCATCAATGAACTGCCGATTAGGCACTAAATCTGCCGGCAAGCCTTGAATGCGTAGAACACGCAACTCCACGGCGAGGGAAAAAACTTGCATGGCAATGTAACTCCAACAATGTATGCACCAAACACACTCCTTATCATGTTTATGACTCAAAGGAAGATGTGCCTCGATTCTCGGGCCACCAATCACGCATTTCCATGCATGATGGCCCAAAGGATCAAATGTGCAATTTCATGTCAAATGAAATGCAATGCAAACAACAAACCAAAGGGTCTTAACCTCTATCACACTCATTTCAAGAGGCCAAGTATGCACAATACAATGCTATCCTAGACATGTTGGCTAGCATGTGGTATGGACAATGCAAGGCACTTATACAAACATACAAGCAAACATGCAAGGCAAGCATGCAAACCAAGTAAAAGAGGGACTTAAACATGACTTAGGAAACTCCAATTAAGCCTAAAATCAGTAGCCAAAAACCAAGGAAATGAAGGCCAAAATACACACACATGCAAGCATTCATGATCCAATACTTAGGCACTAAACAAGCAACTTCCAAGCACACTTGAAAGGGGATATCTTGGACAACTAGCATGCAATATAAGCTCTGAAATTCATGCTAGAATGTGGTGCCAAACCAAGCCAAATAAACAAACATAAGCATGCAAGCATAGTCCAAATACATGAGGCAAGTCATGAAGGCTTGAACCACACTTAGTACAACCACACATGGCAATACTTAAGCAACTAAAAAAGAGTTTTAACACATAAAACTAAGTCAAGGACCATAGATGGCACCTAAGGGTCTCAAATTCAAAGGCATGCATAATGGTGAAACAAAGGCATGCAACATATGCTTTCAAAGCAATAAAAAGGCGACTTAGAGCAAGCATATGAGCATGCCAAAGGGACTAAAATTACATGTTAGGTGGTTCCAAACCACCGAAATGATCTAAGAAACACAAGCTACATTCACATACTTGAAGTACAAACCAGGCAATCCACAAATGCAAAGGGCTATACTAAACATGCAAAAATCAACCCAAGCGACCATGGACAGACCTAAAAGCATGGCAAAATAAGCATAAGAAACATTCATAAGTCTAAGCCTAAATCATGCTCAAATAAAGTCTAACAACCTAAGACATGTTAAAAGGCATTACAAGGCATTACATGGAAACTATGCTAAGCATGCATAAGGGACCAAAACCAACTTAAAATCATGTTATATCATGGTATAATAAGCATGAAAAAGTCATAGCATGCTCAACACACACTTGAACATAAGGCTCATTAAGGAAGCAAAATAGGTCCTTTTAAGGACAACAAGGAGGGGTGACCCTCTCCTTCTTGGGACTTTAAGGCATCATCTTCACCTGAAATCCCTCAAGATTTGAGTGGTGAAAACATTTTCTAAAATCGCGGAGCTCTCACAAAATAGCACAAAATGAAGCCTTTTCAAGGCCTAAGGGTGGTCAAACCTCCCCAAAGCACAAAACACTCTTAACCAACAATAAAGAGGACTAAAAAACAGAACTTTTTGTATTAAATGCTAAGCACAAAAATAGTTCTAAACTATACAAAAATGGAGTGCAAAAATGGGGTAAAAGGGGTAGTTTCTTACCCTTGAAAACCACCTTCACAAAGGTTGATGTTGTTGCTTCCTTGAGCTCAAATCAACCAAAAACTTCAAGAACCAGCCCTTAGAACCTCTGTAACCAAGGAAGGTGAAACACTAGGTGCTTGTGTGCAATAATATGGATTAAAAGCACCTAGTGTAGAAACAAGAGAGGAAAAGAGAGATAGGATAGATACACAAGTTCTAACCTAAAACCAGAGTTTCTTCTCTGTCTTTTCTCTCTAAAATGTCTAACTCTCCTCACCTTTGAGCCAAGAGAAGAGAGCCTTCTCTTATAGGCAACAAAGCTTACAAGCTAAACAAAACAAAGGTTCATCTCTCCATACACCTGTATGGAGGAAACAAATCTATCTGTTGCTTCAAAATATCTCAAAAAGCAAGCGCGGGTCGTGAGGCAAAATTGTCATTTTGACAAAATTATTTGCCGACCACTTTAAAGTGCCGGCCAGGCACAATATAGTGCCGATGGAAACACCAACCAGCCGGTGGCCTCTAGCTACTTGCCCGGTGGTGTGTGGGGATGCCTCACAAGGCATTCCTTGCCCCTCAAGGCAAAAGCACAAGTGTTTGGTGCAAAACCCGGACACAAAAGCGAGTTCGGAGATCACGAGGCAAGGCGTAGCCAGAACTCCGGGAACTCCAAGCGAACACAAACATGGATAATCACCGAGTGTTCAAGCGGTGGCGTCCAAGTCTTGAGACGGTCAAAAATGGGGTGTCTGAGGTTTCCTGTCCTATTTTGTCGAGGAGCTAGGGTTTCACTATGCACACGGTTTCAAACAACCTAACATCGGGTAAGCAACTTTGTCCTAGTTTGGAATGGTCACTATGGATTACGAATATGCACTAGGTCGAATGGTCGAAAAGGGTGCCCGGTAAAAACAGGGTTTGTGTTCCCATCTTGGCGAGCCCATAACGATCGACCTTATGGACATGCCTTGACAAGACAAGCCTCCAACAGCCCTTTCGGGAATAGCGGATGGCCAACCACAGTGTCCTAAGCGCACCAATGCATATACAATGCAAAGAAACACATAAGTGTAGTCAAGCAGGATATCACGAGTTAAGGTCAAGCTCTCTAAAGTCCCAATGAGTCGCGAAATTGTGAGTCCCCGAGCATACAGGAGGGTTAAGTCGATTACGTTAAGCTTGTGGGCTTACTCAGTTCAAACTCAAATTGTCACGGTTCATCTGAACCAAGAGTCCAAATCCAAACCGTCGTTTTGAGAAAAATAGATTTTGAAAGAAGTGCCAAACATGGTTGCTTTGCGGATCTGATCGCCACCTAAATATTTTTAATGGGAAAATTTAGGAAACCGACTCGGTGCCAAAGGCCGCGTGTCCATCATCGCCAAAGTTGCCTCGGCTCCGGGAACTTGGATGCGATTGGGAAGGTCGGCTATGAGCACCCTCTCGCATTGGTCGAAGACCGGCCTCTACTAATCATGATATCCGATTTTGAAAACATTACATGTTCTTATTCGATTATTAGCCTAAATTACTATGTTATGCTTGACAAACAAGTATAGACTAGATCGCCTAATTTGAAACAAGCATTGCATATCAGTTTGTTTTGAAAATGCTTTGGAATTTGCTACTTAAGTAGGCTAAAACACGGATTTTAACGAGTTTTTCCAACTCAAACAATCAACCTTCACCCACAGGCATTCAAGTAGTTATATCACATAAGCGACTAGCCTCATGGTAATCATCTTTGTTATGGCAACATTCACCTGCGTGCGATATGCTAAAGCGTAAAAACTCACCTAGTACTCCAAGCCAAAAGCAGAAACTAGTTAGTAATCATATGCATGATCCTAGTTCATGTTAAGTGGCTAATGCTAGCATAAACAAGGGTGTAATCTAGGCAGGCTCGGCTATCCTAAGCATGGCATGTGAAATGCTACAAATAACATGTATTCAACTTGGAATTGAAATACGGTCTGATTAGCATGATCTTGAGCCGGGTGCATGTAAGACAAATGTATGAATGCATGCATAACATAAAGTATGCTAATTTAAATATGTCCTAATACTAACCATCAGCGAGGTAAGTAAAAGGGAAGAAAAGGCGTGGGGTTGGAAGACATACACACACTCACGCACACTTATTACATAATTTCCCTCACTCGGAGGGACGAAAGAATATCTGTCAGAAAGAATAATACTAAACTAATTGTTCTGAGAACTTCTAATTTAATTAACAAATTAAATGCAAAGGAAAAAGGCATGACCCGTCTCGAAATGCACGAATGATGCATGCATCGACCCATCTTGCCCGGAAACTCGCTGCCATAGCATTGCTGCCTCTGTTTTCACTGCCTTGCTTCTCTGAAAATGGCCAAAGTCTCAGGGCAGGTTCTTTGCACACTGTGGAACACCACCGGCTGGGAGGGATGGCCACCGGCCATGGGAAAAGATCACCGCCTCGATGAAGTTATCGGCCAATCATTATTTGCAGTCGGCGCCAGGTGCGGTCGGCCAAAACTTTCTTCGCAGAACACGCAATTGTGGCCGAGAGGGCAAGCGATTGTATGGCATGGAATTTCAAGCAAATGTGTGCATGGACACACTCCCTATCATGCAATGGACTCAAGGGAGCATGGCCCTTGACCCGGAGCCATCAATCACGCATTTCAATGCATGTCAGCCCAAAAGCCAAGTTAGCAACTTTGATATCAAATGGAATGCAAGCACAAAACACATCAAAGGCCCTAACCTCTATCATCCTTGATCAAGAGGCAAGGGATGCATGCCAAATGCAACCTAAGCATCTTGAGCTAAGTATGCAATATTAGTATCTTGACGAACATGCAAGGCATGACCCAATGCAACAACATAACATGCACAGCATTATAACATGGCATGCACAATGCAAGATGGGCTTACACCAATACAAGTAGACCTCGGCCACACTCATATCGATGGCCATTAGGTGAAAATGAGGCAACGAAATGCACACAAACATGTCCAATGCATGGATCAATCCTAAGATACAACATGCAACCCTAACAAGACATGGCGAATGATGAAACATGGCATATAAACATGCAGATTTCAGCGCTGGAACATGATGCCAAATGGTCCCAAAACATGGAAATATGTCACCCAATGCATGCTATAGGCCACAAACCCAAGATTAGGCGCATGAAATGGCTACACTATACAAAGCATGCATAATTTGAACATTCAATGAAGAGACAGAAGCAAGGCAGCCCGAGACAAGCATTTTTACAGTACAAACCATGGCAAGGCAGTAAGCACAAGTGGGACTAAAATGGCATGCAAAAATGGCTCCATAAGGGAGGCAATGAAGCAAGTAGTAGATGCAAAGATCAAAAAGAAAAAGACCCTTCTACAACACTGAAGAGGGACCAAAAATATGACTACTTACAGTAGATGACAAGCCCCAAATCAATATACAAACATGCTCAAAAACGCAATGCAAGATTAGGGCCACAAGAGGGCTATAACATGAAGTATACTAAACATGCTTCAAACAGCCAAAGACCCTTCATGGGACATGGAGAGAGGGTCAAATAAGACCCTTTTCAGTTCTGATCAGGGTCGAAAATCAGAAGCTCAGTGTGCTAACAAGTCATGCAAAAATGGGGATCAAGAGGGGTTCAATGGCAAGTGACACATGGAGGTCCCCCAGTGTTGAGCCCTTCTTCAATGTTGAAGAAGGGCTCAAAATAAACTTCTCTTACAGTTTACATCAAAGCTCAAAAATACTTGTAAATAAGGCTAACCAATGAAGCTAAAAATGCAAGTTTAAGGAAATGGGTGCTTACCCTTGAAGAAGCGACAAACCGAAGCCCTTGGTCCAAGTTTCGAGCTTCTAACCTCTGCAAATGGCCTCCAAAGTGCTGGAATGGAGGATGGAGGTGTTGTGCTAGGTGTTGTAGGGCAAATGATGCAAGAACAAAGGTGTTTGGAGGCTTGGATAAGATAGATATAGAGGGTTGTAGATATATATGTTATATATATGTCTACTCTCGGTTTTTACTCAAAAACTCCAACCTTTTACAATGGAGGAAGGCTCTTTATATAAGCAAGGCCAAGGCTTAAAGCTTATGAGACAAGCTAAAAGAAAGGGTCAAGAGCAAAGAGGGCAAGGCTTATTAGGGAAGCCAAGTGGGGTGCAAGCTTCTTGAGGAAGCCAAGACAAAAGGTCAAGGCTTCCTCAAGAAGCCTTGAGCAAAGGGTCCAAAAATGGGGTCAAAGGCTCCAAATAGGCACATATATGTATGGGGGTCACGTGCATCGGTGCATCCTGCAGTGGCACATACTGCAAAAGTCAAAAGTCAATCGACCAAGAAAAGGGTCATCGGCCAAATAAATTGCGGTTGGCACAATAAATGCCGACACGCAATTTGTCTGGCTTGATCGGCTAAATAGAGTGCCGATGGGTGGCTAATGAGGTCAAAAAGTGCGGTGGATGTCAGATTGAAGCCCGAAGTTAGCTTTCCAATGGAGCAAACCTTGCATTAAAATTCCTCTGTGCAAAAGTTATGCCTTTTTGGTGAAGCCGCTGATTCGATCCAACGGTGATCCTGCTTCAACCAACCATATCTCCCCATCCGGACTTGGCTTTAGGAGATTCTTGAGTGAAAAATGAATCCCAGTCTTCTTTCCAATAGTTATGGCCTCATAAGCTTAACTCCAAGGGTATAGATAGATGAGCATCATTTAGCAGGAACTGCTCGACTCTCTCCTACGTGGAATCTTGCCGAACTTCTCCTCCAGCTTGTTTTCTCCTCTTTTCGCCTCATCTCTCCAACTACAAACCCCGAAGAAAGGTGTTTTGAAAGATTTTTCAAAGATTTCATCTCTTTTTCATTCATCTCCACTTTGTCCTTGCTCGGTTTTAAGCGCACCATTACGAAATCTGGCGTCGGAACATCATAATTTTATTTCAAAAATGTTTTGAAAGAGAGGGTTTTAAGGTCTAAAAACCATCCAAAATAGCTTTGGTCCAAAATAGGGTGTGAAGTTGAGATTTGTCTCTCTCCTTGCCGAGGAAACCGGACCTGTGCCCTGCACACCTTTCTCCAACAAATAAACCATCAGTAGCACCCAAGTCTTAAGGGCGGTCAAAAATGGGGTGTCTACACTTACGCTCATCTAGGTCTCCTCCCCAGTCAGCATCACAATAGCCAACTAGATGTAGATCTGAACTCTGGTAGCAAAGTGTGTAATCTGCAGTCCCTCTAAGATATCGTAATATCCTCTTAACTGCTTTCCAATGAGCTGGTCCTGGGTTGGATTGGTAACGACTCACCAATCCGACTGCATAACAAATGTCAGGATGTGTACACATCATAGCATACATCAAGCTTCCAACAACATTTGCATAGGGAACACGGGCCATCTTTTCATTTTCTTCTTGAGTCTTAGGACCCATATCAAGGCTTAGGCTCTCGCCTTTTGCAACAGGAGTGTCAATGGGTTTCTGACTCTGCATCTGGAACCGCTCTAGAATAGCCTTAATGTGAGTCTCATGAGACATACCAAGAAGTCTCCTAGAGCGATCCCTAAGGATCTTAACACCGAGCACATAGCTCGACTCACCCATGTCCTTCATCTCAAATGTAGAGGACAACCACATTTTAGTGGCGACAATCATCTCCTTGTCATTTCGGCCAATAATATGTCATCTACATATAATGACAATATCAAAAAATGTCCTTGGACCGCTTAACGCATTACAGTGATCTTCATCAATCATCGTAAACCCATTAGAAACAATGGCTCGATGAAATCTCGATTCCATGCGGATGATTGCTTTAAGCCATAAATAGATCGTTGAAGCTTGCAAACTTTGCGCTCGACCCTCTTGCCACAAAGCCTTGGTTGATCCATATAGATCTCTTCATCCAATTCTCCATTTAAATCACGGTTTTAACGTCCATCGATATAGCTCTAAGTCCAGTGAGCTACTATGGCGAGATTAAGCGAATAAAGGCAAACCTTACAAGCTGGTGAAAAAGTTTCCTCATAGTCCACACCCTCTCGTTGGGTGTAACCTTCGCCACTAAGCGAGCCTTATACCTTTCTATGGAACCATCCACCTTGCGCTTGACTTTGAGAACCCATTTGTTCCCAATAGTCTTGCATACTGGCAAATCAACCAAGTCCCAGACATGATTTTTCTTCATAGACTCTATTTCTTCATCCATTGCAGTACTCCATTCTTTACTAGCAGGGGATGAGAGAGCCTCTTTGAGATTCTTAGGCTCCATCTCATCACTCAGAGCAATCATGAATGCTTCCCCTTCAATCTCAAAACGACGACGGGGTATAGCTCCACGTTTGCTTCTATGTAGTTGAGAATCTTGAGAATCCTCATCCATTGGATCTAATCCATGGGCAGGTAGATCGCTCCCACTGTCCCTAGGAGCTTGAGGAATTATTTCCTCATTCTCTACTAGGCTACTAGGTGCACCTTCAAGTAGATCCTCCATCTCATAGAGTTCTACTTCTCTAGTTACCTCACCTGTGCTAGGGAAATCCTCCTCTAGGAAATCCACATCTCGTGACTCAATTTCAATCACACTTCCATCCGGATGCTCCCCAACAAACACATAGCCCTTAGAATGCTCACTATAGCGAATGAAGATACACTTCTTTCCTCTAGGGCCCAACTTCCCAAACTTATGAGAGGCGTTGTGTATGTAGGCCTTGAACCCCAAGGCATAAATTGCCCAAATCGGGCTTTTTGCGATCCACATCTCATATGGGGTGGAAGGAACTGATTTGGAGGGCACACGGTTAAGGACATAGGCAGCAGTCAACAAAGCATCTCCCCAATAAGAAATTGGAAGATTAGCTTGCGCCATCATTGATCTAACCATGTCAAGCAATGTGCGATTCCTTCTCTCCGCTACACCATTTTTATTGCGAAGTCCTAGGAATTGTCAATTGCCTGATAACTCCTTTTTCCTCACAGAGCACTTTAAATTGCTCAGATAGATACTCACGTCCTCGGTCAATCCTTAGAGCCTTAATGCTCTTGTCTAATTGATTCTCAACCTCATTAACATATCATCTAAAGCAATCCAATGCTTCTGACTTGTGAGAAATCAAATAGACATGACCAAAACGCGTGCAATCATCTATAAATGTGATGAAATAAAGGGCTCCATGCCTTGCCCTCACATTCATTGGTCCACATATATCAGAATGAATAAGTTGCAATGGGATAGATGCCCTTATGGCTTTCCCAAATGGTTTCCTTGTTGCCTTTCCAGCAAGACAATGCTCACAAGTAGGCAAAGTGACTCTAGCGAGTGGGCCTAAAAGACCTTCTCTAGCCAATCTAGTCATCATGTCTTGCCCTATGTGGCCTAATCTAGCATGCCATCTCATATAATCATTATCACAAAAAGATGCAATATTAGAAACAGAGCCATTGGCATTTTTATTAAGACTAGAATCATCCACATTCAAAACTAAAAAACCATCTGAAAGACAACCAAAACCATAAAAATAGTTCCCAAATAAATGCTAACACCATTATTCTCAAAACAAAAGTTAAAACCAAGGCTCATCATGCTAATAAGCGAAACTAAGTTTAGCGAATATCCGGAGCATAAAGAACATCATGAAGATACAAGGTGCCCTAAATGGCATTTCGACTTGAATGTGCTAATGCCAAGCACCTCCACATTGGACTCGTTCCCGATGTAAAATTTTCTGCTCCCAGCAGGTACTCGGCGATACTCAACGAACCCTACTTTGTCCTCGCGATGTGGTGCATTTGCTCGAGTCTACAACCCAAAAATGAGGAGAATGAGCAATTAATGCTTGACTAGACACAAAGCATTGAATGCGAGAAATTAAATAAGGAGTACCTTTTTACGCTCGGGGCAATCCGGCGAAGTGTCCTTCTTTATTCAGTTAAAGCATGTCAACTTAGCCTTTGCCTTCTTACCACCTCTCTTGCCCCTCGCTTGAAATTTCTAGCGCCATTAGGCTTAA
The DNA here is from genome assembly GCA_025200525.1 of Camellia lanceoleosa. Lineage (NCBI taxonomy): Eukaryota > Viridiplantae > Streptophyta > Magnoliopsida > Ericales > Theaceae > Camellia > Camellia lanceoleosa. The sequence goes on along the minus strand of CM045762.1, from coordinate 3,305,234 downwards.
GCGCATTGCTTGCTTCTTAGGGGCACCTTTTGCTTTTCCACGTTTGAGCGAGAAGTCCTCGTGAGCTTGACTCAACCACCATAGCGAGAACCATCGGACTTAGCCACATAGGCGCTTCGACCTCTAGCTCCAAATGGCGATATGTCTTGAATGTTTTCACACTTTCATTATGCATCATGTTACGCTTCATATGCTCCCAAGAATTTGGCGAGAGCATATCACGGCTTACTACTTGCTCTTAAGTCAAATTGTGCCCACCGCAAGCTCACGTATCATGGTGACATAACTCTCAAATCTTTGCTTCATCGGTGATGTGCCCTTTTACGATATGAGTCAAACTTCATAGTCGATCCGTAGCTTTGCCAAAGAGGTAATACCAAACTTTTGGTTGAGAGCTTCCCACATCTCAAATGCAGTCGGGCAATGCTCAAACTCACTAATCAAGTCGTTGTGCATGCTGCTCAACATAGTAAAGCGCGCACACCGATCTTTGTTATGCCAAGTCTGAAAGGCTTCAAGATCACGGCGATGTTGGTGTATTGCCTTTCTGGCTCGCTCAACCATCACTTGTTCAAGTGTGGTCAACACTTCTTGCTCATTGAGGAGGTATTGGATCTTCTGGCGCCATATATCATAATTGTCGCCATCAATTTCTCTCCTTAGTTAAGTCTGCCACCTTGTCTTAGCGACCATTTCTACATCTGAGTAAACAATCTTTGAGGATATTAATTATAGCAACACAAAACAAAATATTTTGCAAAAAAGAATCTAAATTAAATAATGATAATTTTACACATGTCTCAAGATCGAAAATTTGCTATGCTCGTAATCATCTCTTGCCTCTAGTGATAATTATCAAAATTTAATTTAATTCCATCTAAAAAAAAAAATAATCAAACAATCTCCCACTACTTATGGCATATACAAAGCATGATAAAATCCATACAATAGCATCTCATTGTAAATTTACAAACAACTCATGCTATATTTATTTAACAATGGAATTCAAATAAATAAATAAATAAATAACTAATCATGCTTCTCTAATTACAACATATTACAAATCCAAAAAATATGCTGTATTCAATATTCAAATTATGCCATAATTAAAGTGTAAATCATTTTGAATTTTTTTGGAATTTTCTGAAATTTTCTGAAATTTTAAATAACTAATAAACACAAATAAAATTAGAAATAAAAAAAAAGCGATAAAGCGAGACAATATTGATTATGTCATAATTAAAAATGTACATCATTACGAAATTTTAAAATTTTTACGAAATATTCTGGAATTTTAAATAACTAATAAACACACATAAAATTAGAAATAAAAAATCTAGAAACTGATAAACAGAAAAAATATTCCCAGTAAATAGTAAAATATTTCAGAAGTCCACAATAAAAAATTCAACCCCAGAAAATTATTTATGCAATATCAGAATCATTTTAAAGCATAAAAAATGAATTATTAACACAGAAAAAATATTTTTCATTTTCAGAACATAGAAAAATTTATTCTGAGTCTAACAGTACAAACCACACATAAAACAAATAAGTAATGAATTAATTATGACCATTTAACACAATACAGAATTAAAAAACAGAACAAATAGTGCCTTAGGCATCAGCAGCCAAGCCAGCCACCAAGGGAAAAAGCGGCGGCTCACTACGCTGACTCGGGCGGCTCGGTATGACGGCTCGAGCGCTCAGCTCGGCTCCGACCTGGGCCTTGCGCGCAGACGGCAGCAGTGGAACTAGCTTAGCGTGAGGGCGCGTGCATGGCGTCTCAAGGCGTTAGGCGCATGCGCGTGCACCGCGCCACCTTCGAGGTGTTTTGGTGCGATTTTTGTTCTTAGGACTCCTTTTTCAAAATAAAACCATTTATGGTATTTAAAAAGGCATTAATGAACATAAAAAAAATATTTATGCTCTTAATCTAATAAAATAGATTTTTTATTTTCTTTACTAACATTCATGTATATAATGTATACATATACATATAAAAATATACACGTGATTAATGGAAACACGAAAATATCCATTAGATGCTCTGATACCAATGTAAACAAAGTATGACGCAATGGAATAAAAATTAATAAGGTCATACCTTTTTGATATAATCTGAACTTTGATGGATCTCGTAGGTAAATCAGTGCTTCCTGAATCTGGTCAATCAACCCAGCAGTGGGGTGATATTACAATGGTGAATATCACCCACACAAATCACAGTGCAAATAGCTTATTGATTGTTGTTTATGGAAGAGAGTCAGTATATGGGAGAAACTGTATATGGGAAAAAACAGAGATGATACGTTGTATATCTCTTAATCACCCATTACCCATATATCAGATATATAATGTTATTATTATCTATCCATATCAGTTAATGGAGATAATATCTGTATCCTGAGTGGTTATCCTAAATAGGTTTGAATTCAAATTCAAAACCCATTTGGATAAGGTTCAAATTCAAATGTTAAATGGTCATGCCACATGGGCGCCCATTTCTAACAATTTCATTATTTCTACAAATAATTTATTTAATCCCAATTAGGACATTTTTTTTCCTTTCTCAAATATCAACCCTAAGGCTCAATTTTGTCAATTATGAAAATATGAAATTTCAAACATCCACCTTGAAAAATTTCCCCATATTAGAAAATAGTTGGCCCCCCACCTCCAAGAAAAGATGCAACCTCCTTTGTTTAATAGCTCGCCGAAAGAGTAATAATTGAAAGCCATGTGTATGCTTTGGTTCCCTCCCCTCATGCACACTACTTCTCTCTCCATGTTATCTCTAAATAAAATAAATATCTACTTATCACCCCACTGAAACATCATCATGCTATAATATATCCCACCCATAATCCATGATCATATATTCTATTTTCCACCACCACATTTTTATATTTTATTTGGGTCTTTACACTATCTCCTCCCAAACAATATATATATATATATACAATATATTTAAACAGGTTGTCATATACAATGACCAATTTAATCACATATACAATGTTTACATCCAATGTCATATTCAATGACATAATTCAATTGATTAGTTTCAATTTACCTAATCATCATGCAGTTTCTACAACAATCGTGGCTATCCTCCATCAATAGCCCAAAATAGTTATTTCTAAATAAATAAATGAATTCATCAAACAAATAATTTATCAACTTTTCCATAGGTGAGTGATTTATCAATCCAACTACACCATTCAATCACAATTTCCTCCAATTTTCATAATTACTAAACCAATTTCATATTTTCATAATTGATTTCATTATTTCTACAAATAATTTATTCAATCCCAATTAGGGCATTTTTTCCCCTTTCTCAAACATTAACCCTAAGGCTTAATTTTGTCAATTATACACAAATAACCCCATTTCAAGACCTCACATACATAATGGAGCCCAAAAATAGAAACCCATCTTTCAAACATTTCAAATTTCAAACCCTACTTTCCAAAATCTCCAAATCTCACCATTTATACAAAATAACTAATATTTATATTAAAGCTCATAATAATGAGTAGATTATCCCTACCTCAAATGGAGAAGCTCAAAGGAGAAGAAGAGAAAAACCCAAGATGCTCCAAATCCAAACTTTTTCGGATCAAAAGATAGCCCGCGATGCTCTACCCTTTTGAAAAAGGAAGTAGGGTAGAGACATACTAGATCAAGTGTATTTGTAGAGAGAAAGGGTATTTTAGAGAGAGAGACAGCCGATCTAGGGTTTTGAATGAAAAAAAGATCAAAAAGTGAAGAAGATAACCTCTGCTACGAAACTGATATATACGAGGCTTGCTCGACCGAAGAAGTGGTCGCTCGGGCGACCAGCCAAAAAAAATACCTCGCTCGAGCGCAAGAAGCGTCACTCGAGCGAACAATGAAAGCAGTGCGCAACCAGCGAGCCGCGCTCGAGCGAAGGAACAAACACCACAGGTCTCGCTTGAGCATAAGAAAGCTCGCTCAAGCGAAGAATACCAACCTTCAAGTCTTATGAAGACGCAGACGCATGCTCGAACGCAAGAGTTCTTGCTCGAGCGAAGAGACATACCATGCAAGGCTCGCTCGAGCGCAAGAAAGCTTGATCTTGCGGAAGCTGCGTCTGAAAAGAAACCTGAGAACCCACAATCCTCGCTCGAGTGCAAGAATGTTCACTCGAGCGAAGAAGCAAATACCCAGGGCTCGCTCAAGCACAAAAAGCCTCGCTCGAGCGAAGAAGCCAAATCCTAGGCAGCAACCTTTTGTTCTAACACATAGCCAACATGTTCCAAACTTACCGAACACATCCCAAAATTCAAATACAAGGGATTAAAGGATGGAAAAAAGACATAGACAACAACAAACAACCACGGAACCCGAGTTCGCAATACAATAAATAACGGTGAAAAACCAGGATCGCTATACACGAGCAAAAACAATTATTTAATTGAGTATCTCCAATATACTAGTTTTTAATTTTTAATTTTTTAGAATGGAAATTTAGTAGGTTAATGGGAAAGGATAGAAAGGAATTAAAAGTCTTCTCGGGCAAGATTAATTTTAAAATGGGATAAAAAAATTGTTCAAGAAAATATTAGCGACTATTATTTTACCAATCAATTGTTTTGTAAGTAATTTAATCTTTTGAATGTAATGTTTTTGAAATCAAGAAATTAATTTTTCATTTTTTTTTTAAACTTTTAACCTCTCACAAGGAGAGTATTGTGTATGAAATTAATTACCTAAATATGATTGAATGTGTCAAATTAAAACAAATATATCCAAGAAAGTGACAACTTTATTACGCTTAATTACATTTTCATTAGTTTACAACAAATTACTAAATCTACTTTCACGTGTGTATCAATTTTTGTCAAATTAATAATTTTTGTATTTTACTCTTACCCATCTATGAGTTATTTTATTTTATTTATTTATCAAGAGGATATAATTTTAATAAATGAAATAATTTTGGAGCCAAAACTTTATAATTTCATATAAATAATTAATGCCATACCTATCATATTTTTTATGGCCAAGATTTTTCCCCCTAAATTAATGTAATGTATTCATGAGAATAAACACGTAATAAATTTAAGATGCACGAGCAAAAACAATTATTTAATCGAGTATCTCAAATATACAAGTTTTTTTATTTTTTATTTTTAGATTGGAAATTTACTTGGTTAATGGGAAAGGATAGAAAGGAATTAAAAGTCTTGTCTAGGCTAGATTAATTTTAAAATGGGATAAAAAAAATTGTTGAAAGAAAATATTATTTGACTTTTATTTTACGAATCAATTCTTTTGAACGTGATTTAATCTTTTGAATGTAATGTTTTTGAAATCAAGAAATTAATTTTTCATTTTTTTTTAAACTTTAACCTCTCACAAGGAGAGTATTGTGTATGAAGTTAATTACCTAGATATGATTGAATGTGTCAAATTAAAACAAATATATCCAAGAAAGTAACAACTTTATTACGCTTAATTACCTTTTCATTAGTTTACAACAAATTACTAAATCTACTTTCGCGTGTGTATCAATTGGTGCCAAATTAATAATTTTTGCATTTTACACTTACCCTTCAATGAGTTATTTTATTTTATTTATTTATCATGAAGATATAATTTTAATAAAGGAAATAATTTTGGTGCCAAAACTTAATAATTACATATAAATAATTAATGCTATACCTATCATATTTTTTATGGCCAAGATTTTTTCCCTTAATTAATGTAATGTATTCATGAGAATGAGCATAATAAATTTAACATGCATGAGCAAAAACAATTATTTAATTGAGTATCTCCGACATACTAGTTTTAATTTTTTATTTTTAGATTGGAAATGTACTAGGTTAATGGGAAAGGATAGAAAGGAATTAAAAGTCTTCTCTAGGCTAGATTAATTTTAAAATGGGATAAAAAAAATTGTTCAAAAGAAAATATTTACCGACTTTTATTTTACCAATCAATTCTTTTGAAAGTAATTTAATCTTTTGAATGTAATGTTTTTGAAATCAAGAAATTAATTATTCATTTTTTTTAAACTTTTAACCTCTCACAAGGTGAGTATTGTGCACGAAATTAATTACCTAGATATGATTGAATGTGTAATTAAAACAAATATATATCCAAGAAAGTGACAACTTTATTACGCAATTAACTTTTCATTAGTTTACAACAAATTACTAAATCTACTTTCACATGTGTATCAATTGGTGTGAAATGAATAATTTTTGCATTTTACTTTTACCCTTCTATGAGTTATTTTATTTTATTTATTTATCAAGAAGATATAATTTTAATAAAGGAAATAATTTTGGAGCCAAAACTTTATAATTTCATATAAATAATTAATGCCATACCTATCATATTTTTTATGGCCAAGATTTTTCCCCCTAAATTAATGTAATGTATTCATGAGAATAAACACGTAATAAATTTAAGATGCACGAGCAAAAACAATTATTTAATCAAGTATCTCAAATATACAAGTTTTTTTATTTTTTATTTTTAGATTGGAAATTTACTTGGTTAATGGGAAAGGATAGAAAGGAATTAAAAGTCTTGTCTAGGCTAGATTAATTTTAAAATGGGATAAAAAAAATTGTTGAAAGAAAATATTATCTGACTTTTATTTTACGAATCAATTCTTTTGAATGTAATTTAATCTTTTGAATGTAATGTTTTCGAAATCAAGAAATTAATTTTTAATTTTTTTTTTAAACTTTAACCTCTCACAAGGAGAGTATTGTGTATGAAGTTAATTATCGAGATATGATTGAATCTGTCAAATTAAAACAAATATATCCAAGAAAGTGACAACTTTATTACACTTAATTACTTTTTCATTAGTTTACAACAAATTACTAAATCTACTTTCATGTTTGTATCAATTGGTGTCAAATTAATAATTTTTGCATTTTACATTTACCCTTCTATGAGTTATTTTATTTATTTTTATTTATCATGAAGATATAATTTTAATAAAGGAAATAATTTTGGAGCCAAAACTTAATAATTACATATAAATAATTAATTCTATACCTATCATATTTTTTATGGCCAAGATTTTTTCCTCTTAATTAATGTAATGTATTCATGAGAATGAACGCATAATAAATTTAACATGCACGAGCAAAAACAATTATTTAATTGAGTGTCTCCAATATGCTAGTTTTTAATTTTTTATTTTTTAGATTGGAAATTTACTTGGTTAATGGGAAAGGATAGAAAGGAATTAAAAGTTTTCTCTAGGCTAGATTAATTTTAAAATGGGATAAAAAAAATTGTTCAAAGAAAATATTAACTGACATTTATTTTATGAATCAATTCTTTTGAAAGTAATTTAATCTTTTGAATGTAATGTTTTTGAAATCAAGAAATTAATTTTTCATTTTTTTTTAATCTTTTAACCTCTCACAAGAAGAGTATTGTGTACGAAGTTAATTTCCTAGATATGATTGAATGTGTCAAATTAAAACAAATATATCCAAGAAAGTGACAACTTTATTTAGCTTAATTACTTTTTCATTAGTTTACAACGAATTACTAAATCTACTTTCATGTGTGTATCAATTGGTTTCAAATTAATAACTTTTGCATTTTACTATTACCCTTCTATGAGTTATTTTATTTTATTTATTTATCATGAAGATATAATTTTAATAAAGGAAATAATTTTGGAGCCAAAACTTAATAATTACATATAAATAATTAATACTATACCTATCATATTATTTATGGCCAAGATTTTTTCCTCTTAATTAATGTAATGTATTCATGAGAATGAACGGAAAATAAATTTAACATGCACGACCAAAAACAATTATTTAATTGAGTATCTCCAATATACTAGTTTTTAATTTTTTATTTTTTAGATTGGAAATTTACTAGGTTAATGGAAAAGGATAGAAGGGAATTAAAAGTCATCTCTAGGCTAGATTAATTTTAAAATGGGATAAAAAAAATTGTTGAAAGAAAATATTAACCGGCTTTTATTTTACAAATTAATTCTTTTGAAAGTAATTTAATCTTTTGAATGTAAAGTTTTTGAAATCAAGAAATTAATTTTTCATTTTTTTTTCTTAAACTTTTAACCTCTCATAAGGAGAGTATTGTGTACGAAGTTAATTACCTAGATATGATTGAATGTGTCAAATTAAAACAAATATATCCAAGAAAGTGACAACTTTATTACACTTAATTATCTTTTCATTAGTTTACAACAAATTACTAAATCTACTTTCACGTGTGTATCAATTGGTGTGAAATTAATAATTTTTGCATTTTACTCTTACCCTTCTATGAGTTATTTTATTTTTTTATTTTTCATGAAGATATAATTTTAATAAAGGAAATAATTTTGGAGCCAAAACTTAATAATTAGATATAAATAATTAATGATATACCTATCATATTTTTTATGGCCAAGATTTTTTCCCCTTAATTAATGTAATGTATTCATGAGAATGAAAGCATAATAAATTTAACATGCACGAACAAAAACAATTATTTAATTGAGTATCTCCAATATATTAGTTTTTAATTTTTTATTTTTTAGATTGGAAATTTACTAGGTTAATGGGAATGGATAGAAAGAATTAAAAGTCTTCTCCAAGCTAGATTATGTAACGCCCCTATATTATTCAACATGAACTACCCACAATTAATGATCAATCACTAAACAATAACAATAATCCTTCCATCTTCACATATTCAATAAATGAGTTTAATACAAAGTTCCACATGCGATATACATTCAACGAAGCAAAAGAACACATGAATCTATAGCATGTGAAACATCCAGTCTTAAAACAATAAAATGCCCTTAAGGGCTTACATCTTTCAGGGCAATAGCCCGGTTACACAAAATAGTCTCACGGACCCATACATATTTAGCCCTTGGCTTTACAAAAATTTCACAACAAAAATAAGAGAGTTATTACTCTTCACAGAATATCCACGCCCTCAATTCGGCGGAATCACTACATCTTTACCTGCACCAAAATCCCATAGGGGTGAGCATAAAGCCGAGAAATTTTAACAAAGTATATACAGTTATGTAATTCTCAATGAAAATGCAAATGTCCATGCCATGCTCTTTTTAAAGAAAATTCATTTCATGCTCTTCTTGAAGGTTTCCATTTTTAAATAAAAACTTGCAATCTCAACACATCTCAAAACTTTCAATTTAAAACAATAGGAACGGTAAATACGACACTGGTAATCCTTAGACTAGTGTCTGCAAGTAGACTCTACAAGTGCTATCAATTCATCATTTTACGGTATTAGCAGGAGGCTTGACACCTATCCGCGCAGGTTTCTGGTCTTTCATCATGGACACTTAGGCCAACTTATCAAGTTCAACTACACCCCTTATCCGGACTTACCACGTATTTACCCCTTTTACATTACCATAGTTCTCATTGCATTATTATGTTCTTTCATGAAACAATTATCTTCAATCGAAATTTACAATGCAAAATTAATAATAACATAAGTGAGTATGCAATGCGATGATTTCTCATATCTCATAACATGTCTCCATTCTCAAAGTCTCTACAATAATGCCAACAACCATATTTCCCATTACCTCTTTTCAATGCTCTTCCCCAAGATAACCATATGTCATCTACACTTAGCCACAATTTCACCTTTCACAATTCTTAGCAACATTGTCTCATCATGACTACATGTAATGTTTTCAAACATTAATTCCAATACTTATGATTTTCACACTTCCATAGTACACAACAATTCTCATCTTACAATTAAATATATCCATGCATTCAACATTAGTCTTTAAAAAGTCTTCCATTCTCTTACATCAAGAAAAGTATCATTTCTTTATGTCACATTATGAAGTGCACACCCATTAACTCATTTAAACACAAGAAAGAAAGAATTTCATGGTTATTCTCATATTTTCTAAAAACCCCCAATTTCTAGGGTTTCATCAAAAACCCAATCCTTTCCCATTTCATGGTGAAACCAAACCAAAATCATGTTTTTCTTGAGTTTTTATAAAGAACATCCTCATGGGTAAATAGATCAAAGAAATAAGTGAAATCAAAACCTATTTATTTAGAAACTCTCTCTACATTTGATACAAAATCAAATTCAACACAAATATGACATAACACACATATATAACTCAAGAAATCCCTACCTTAAGCTTGATGAAGAAGAAGAAGTGAAACCCTAACTTCAAGGATGAGAAGGAGCCTTGATTTCCATCACCCCAGGAAGAGCCCCAACTAGATCTTCAAGATTTGAGAGTGAGGATAATGATCTAAACCCCCAAGGATTACAAGAATCAAGACGGTTTAATGTTTGGGGAGGTTTTCTAGAGCGAAGGAGGAGAAGAAAATAGGTTTTAGAGTGAGAATGAAAGCCCCAAAATGTGTTACAAGTTCAGCCAAAAGTGTAAGAAAAATAGGGTTTTGATTTGTCGCTTACGTGCGTGCCCTTCCCACGCGTCGGAGCGCCCTCCGCGCGTCGACCCTCATCCCCTGCGTCAGGCTCCTCTCCCGCACCTCTCTCTCCGCACCTGCAATTTAAGCAGAAGCCAGCCAAACAATCCCCTAAATTCCACACGTGCGGCTTCACTCCCCGCACGTGCGACCCCTGGCCTCCAGCCCAGAATTTTCCGACTTCATTCTTGGGTACTCCGGACTCAGCCGCGCATCCTCCGAAACAAGAGAGATTTAAGTCCCCGAACAAAACGAAAACAAAGACTATTATTTAGAGGACTAATTTTAACCGTGATTAATCCAACGAAGATAAAAAAAAACAAAACAAAACAAAACAAAAAAAAAAAAAAAAAAGAAAGAGGAGGGAGAAAGAAGTAAAATAAAGAAAACAAGGACCCGGTAATCACAAATTAATTTTAAAATGAGATAAAAAAAATTGTTCAAAGAAAATATTAACTGACTTTTATTTTACCAATCAATTTTTTTTAAAGTAATTTAATCTTTTAAATGTAATGTTTTTGAAATCAAGAAATTAATTTTTTATTTTTTTTAATCTTTTGACCTCTCACAAGGAAAGTATTGTCTACGAAGTAAATTTACCTAGATATGATTGAATGTGTCAAATTAAAACAAATATATCCAAGAAAGTGACAACTTTATTACGCTTAATTACCTTTTCATTAGTTTACAACAAATTACTAAATCTACTTTCACATGTGTATCAATTGGTGTCAAATTAATAATTTTTGCATTTTACTCTTACCCTTTTATGAGTTATTTTATTTTATTTATTTATGATGAAGATCTAATTTTAATAAAGGAAACATCATATTTACATTCATCATAGTGTTCTTTACAAAAGCGGTTACATGTTAATAACCAAATGGATGCCCTACGGGCTTACATCTTTCCAAGTATAACTTGGTTACAACAAAAGAGGGTCAAAAGCCCTTTACAATTAAAGCCTTCAGCTTGGAAAATAAAAACATATAGCATAAAACAAAACAACCAAAACAGAGACTTCAGCCTCGAGACCTCCCAAACTATGACCTTAGAGGCGGCATGCCACCTGTACCTGAAAATGGTGTCCCAAGTAAGGTGAGCCAAAGTCTAGTAGAGATATGCTAAACAGTGTATGAGAATTAACTAAAAAACTAGCATTCGATAAATATTTAGCACTTATATATCAGCTTACATTCCTTCTATAACCAAACAACATTTATATCCACGCTTCAACCCATTTCCTTTCATTTATCCAAATCAATTTAAAATGAGACTACAACTCATAATATTAACGCTTCAATTAGAAACCTCATTCATGCACTTCCATACACTTGCCATTTTACGGAACTACATCCTAGGGAACTGGCACCCATAAATAAATAAGATTTCGGGACTTTCACACAGGACACTCCAGCCAACTTAGTTATCAATGGAGTCCATCCCCTATCTCCTCCCACACAATGGAGTACATCCCGTATCTCCTCACATACAAAGATACATATACAATGTATTAAACATGTTGGCATATACAATGACCCAACAATTCACATATTCAATATTTTAATCCAACCATCATATTCAATGACATAATTCAATTGATTAGTTTCAATTTATCTAATCATCATGCAGTATCTACAACAATCAAGACTATCCTCCACCGATAGCCCAAAACAGTTATTTCTAAACAGATAAATAAATTTATTAAACAGATAATTTATTACATTATTCATAGATGAGTGATTCATCAATCCAACTACACCAATTAATCCCAATTCCATCCAATTTCAAGATTTCCAAATCAATTTCATATTTTCACAATTTATTTCATTAATCATACAATGATTTTATTCAATTTAAATTAGGTCACTAGTCCCCCTTTTTCAAATATTGCACCCAAGGCCCAATTATATCAATTATATACACATAACCCCTTTTTTAGACCTCACATTCACAATGGAGCCCAAAAGTGGAAAAACCCCTTTTCAAACATTACAAATTTCTAACCCTAACTTCTCAAAATTTCCAAATCTCACAATTTATACAAAATAACTAACATTTATGTTAAAGCTCATAAGATTGAGTAGATTATCCCCACCTCAAATGGAGAAGCTTAAAAGAGAAGAAGAAGAAAACCCAAAATGCTCCAAAACCAACCTTTTTCGAATCAATAGATAGCCCGAGCCAAGCTCTAACTTTTATACAAAGGGACTAGGGTAGAGAACCTCTAGAACAACGTGTATTTGTAGAGAGAGAGAGAGTGTGTGTGTGAAGATAGGGACAACTGGATCTACGGTTTGGAGAGAAATAGGGATAAAAAAGTGAGGTAGAATCACGCTGCTGCGAACTGATATATACAAGGCTCGCTCGAGCGAAGGAGTGGTCGCTCAAGCGACCAGACACAATAGAACCTCGCTGGAGCGCAAGAAACGTCGCTTGAGCGCAAGAGTTCTCACTCGAGCGAAGGAACACAAAACATAGGGCTCGCTCGCTCAAGCGACACAAGCCTCGCTTGAGCGAAGAACACCAACTTTCAGGTTTTTCAAAGATGCAGACGCACGCTTGAGCGCAAGAGTGCTCGCTCGAGCAAAGAGACACACCACATAAAGCTCGTTTGAGCGCAGGAACCCTCGCTCGAGCGAAGAAGTCAAAATCTGGACAGCAACTATTTGAGTCAACTCACAACCAACTTGTTCCAAATCTAACCAATACATCCCACAACTCAAATACAAAGAATTTAAGGATGGAAGCAAGGATAAGACAACAATATATAACCACGGAACCTAAGTCCGGAACACAATATATGACGAGAAAAACCGGGATCGCTATAATCTAGATCTAGCCAGGTAAGAAAATCATACCACACAAAATGCTCACTAAGGATTGAAATGTTGGTTGGTCCTTGTATTTTTTGAATGTTTAATTCTCACTACAAAAAAAATCACTTTTGGCGATTAAATTTTTAGTCGCCAAAAGTCGGGTTTTAGGTTTTCCCGACTAAATTTTTTAGTCGCCATGTTGGTCGCTGGTAAACCGTTGCGGAAGGTATTGGCGACTAACTCACTTTTAGTCGCCAAAAACAAACTCTGTAACGACCACAAATTTCGTCGTCAAAGCTCTTTTTTTTTTTTTAATTATACATTTGGCGACTAAATTTTTAATCACCAATAGTAAATTATTATTTTTTTTAATTTATACATTTCCCGACTATTTTTTTTGTCACCAAAACTGAACCACCTGTTTTAGTCGCCAAAAGCATATTTTAAAAAAAAATGTTGAACCTGTTGCTCGCAGGTTTCGAACCTGAGACATCCCACCACCACACGCCAAACTTTTTGCAACACACTCCCTCCACTATGCCACTATAATATCACATGAATATATATGCAATATATATTATTTATATAGTATATTAACCGCTATTAATACAAAATAATATATATATATATAATTTTTTTAATTCAATATACTTTATGTAAAAAATAAATTATTTACTAAAAAAAAATTTATGCCACTTTTGGCGACTAAATTAAATTTTTAGTTGCCAATTCTATCATTTTCAGCTACTAATTATAATTTAGTCGCCAAAAAATTAAGTTTCGCCTAAAAATAAGTAGTTTTGGCGACTAAACCTGTTTTTAGTCGCCCAAAACGTCCCATTTTGGCTACTAAACTGAATTTTAGTCGGCAATACTCAGTTTTTAGCTACTATTTTTTTTTTGTAGCCAAAAACCTTCACTTTCAGCGACCAATCTGTGTTTAGTCGGCAAAACACCTACAATCGGCAACCAATCTGTGTCTTAGTCGCCAAAACCATCACTTTTGGCTACTAAATTATTTTAGTCGCCAAAAACCATCACTTTTGGCTACTAAACTGACTTTAGTCGCTAAAACCCCCACATTGGGCGACTAAACTGCCTTATAGTCACTAAAAGCCTTGTATTCGGCGACTAAACCCTTTTAGTCGGCAAAAGTCACCAATTTTGGCGACTAAATTCATTTTAGTCACCATTTGTACTACTTTCAGCGACGAAAAAATTAATTTTAGTCACGAAATCTATATTTTCTTGTAGTGTCTAATGTCATTGTAAAGGGTTTTGTAGAAATATTATGGTTGCATAAACTGGATATGGAGTAATGGTCAACAACAACAGTATTGTTAATAAACAGAAGTTGAAATAAGAAAAGGAAAAGGAAAAAAAAATTCTTAGTTTGAACTCAGAAAAATTTCAATTTTCTCTAGTTTGAACGCAAAGAAATTTGGTGTTGGTGATGTGTAAAATTTTCTCTATGATGTGTCCAGAGAAATTTAGTATTGGAGATGTGTAAAATTTCTCTGTGATGTGTCCAGAGAAATTTGGTGTGGGTGATGTGTAAAATTTTCTCTGTGATGTGTCCAAAGAAATTTAGTGTCGGTAATATGTAAAATTTTCTCTGTGATGTATCCAGAGAAATTTGGAATTTTCTCTGTGATTTATCTAGAAAAATTCTTTGGATCGAATTTTCTCTAAGTCGAATTTTCTCTGGATCGATATTAAGGGATCTTAGACATTATGAAAATATTGAGTGCCCTTTATGCTTAAATCTTAATACCAGGGATCTTAAAAAAAAAATCTCCAAGATAGGGAAAATTGCACAAAAAAAGCTCCAATATATTGAAAATAACAAAAATGTATCATGATTAGGTGAAATAATAGCATAAGTTACACTGAACAATTTTACAAAAATTGAAAAATAAAAAATAAATAAAATGAACGACAAACAACCCAAAATAAAACAAACGGGTCACTGAAACGTGGGTTGAATTTCAAAAAAATCTGACCAGGCCAATCATTTTAATAATAAAGACAGGCCCATTAGAACTCATTCCACGACCTTTGGATTTATTCTTTCTATGACAAAAAGAAAAGAAGCCTTCTAAAGCCCAAGCCTATGATCGCATGAATTGTGAGATAGCCCAATACCAAGGCCAAGCCCATCCAAGTCTATTCTCTCTCTCTCTCTCTCTCTCTCTCTCTCTACTAGCGTCTGTGTTCGTTCTGTTAGCGACGGAAAATCGAAGGCGGTGGTGATGGGCGGCGAGAGGAGCTCCAAGGAGGAGGAGGAGGAGAGGAGGAAGAAGAAGAAGAAGAGAAGCTCCGTTTACGACTCTGGAGGTTTTTCACTTTCTCTCTCTCTCTCTCTCTAAATTCTTTCGGTAGTGTTTGGTTCCTGGGAATATTTAACTCCCAATCGAAGACTCATTCTCCTAAATTGGTGAATGATAATTCGATTTGAGAGATGTGCATGTGTGTGCATCTTCTGCAATTGCAATCTTTCTACTTATTTATGGTTTATTCTTTGGAATTTGATAGATGATAGGAAAAGCAAAAAACGTAGACGTTTAGAAGAAGATGAGGAAGCCAAGAGCAGTAAGACCGAAAAGAAAGACAAATCCAAGAGGAGCAAGAATTCTCATAGGTCTTCCAAACACCATACTGATAAAGGTTATTTTTTAATTTTTTTTATTTTTATCATGTATTTTTAGATTCATATGTAGTATATTACTTTGCAGGAGGACAATGTTTGTCTTTTGTTGATTATTTATTTCTTTTTTAATCTACTTTTTATTCATATAGTGTGTTTTAAATCTGAAATGGGTGGGTGTTCCTTTCTAAAATCAAATGAAGTGTATTTGGTATTAGGGTTTAAAATACATACTCAATTTTCACCAGTCCATTTTGGACAAACAAAGGTCATTAACAGATGTTTGGAAAACTGTATGGTATGGAGAGGTGATTGACAGGCCTAAGAATTGGGTTCCTTTAGCTGAATGGTGGTTTGATACCACCTGTCATGTCATGCGTCAACCAAATCCTACCCCTTGAGAGGCTTTGTATAGTCATTTGGTCAGCCTCCTGTAGTTCAACAATATTTGCCTGAAGAATTAAATCTAGGGCTGCAGATATCCTGCTACATGATTGAGATCTAAATCTAATTCTAAAGTTGGTTAAAATTAAAGATCACTTGTAGCAAGTCTAGTATCGCATGAAATAATTGGTGGACAACCATAGAACAAAGAGATCATTTCAAGAGGGGCATTGCATTTTCTTGAGGTTGCAGCCCCATCACCACCCACAAAGCCCCTTCTGCCTCCACCTTTTGTCTACATCCTCCAAAACTTGCATGTTTCTGCCTCACAACTTGCAAATGAAAGCAACCAGAATGGAATATCATTTAATAGTGTACAGGGTTATAATTTTTTCCTAAAGTTCTCAAGGGGTAAGGTCGGGGCATGTATATTTCATCCCTTCTCTTTTCTTATACACTGAGGTAAACTCCTCACATTGTCCTGGAAATGTGGGCTATAAGACTAGTGGTGATACTGATCTTGTAGATGCCCACAAAACATTGTTTTCCAACGCAACTAGGAAAAATGACATTTGGACATCTTACCTATTATAATTCATTTTGCCTGAGACTTTGCCCACTCTATCATGAAGCTACATGCGTGCATATATCTTGATGATTTGTTAAATTTTCAAATATTGACCGTTTCTTGTTTCATAAGTTAAGGAACTGGAGGTTTTGTATTCTCCTGTTCCATGCTGGTTTGATTGGGCATCCAATTTCAGTCATATTCTTTTTGTAGCTTGGATTCTAGTTTGAGAGTTCTAGCTCCAAAACGGATGATATTTCTACTAATGCTACTAAAAATGAGGATTTAATAAAATTTGAGATTATACTGATTTGCTGATATTGCTCCAGAAAAGAAATCGAAAGAGAAGCAGAAAAGTAAACGAAGCAAGCATGATGATCAGTCGGTGAGTTTTCTTATTTAGTATTCCCTTGAAAATGCTGTAAGCTGTAATTTGTTCCCATGTTAATAGTGTTAGGTCAAAGTTTGTTTTGTTTGCTTGTGTTTTAGTCCTTTACTTATTGCTCCAGATAATCCTGGTTTTATTTTTTTGCATTACTGCCATCTAAGGCAGTGAACTACAGGAATATTAGGGCTGGTCTTATCATTTACGATTAATCTGATTACCCATTTTGTTGTTTTGAATGTGTGTGGGGTGGTCATTTGTGATTTGGACAGGCCATGGGCCCTCTGATAATCATAGTATACACTAAGATGGCCCAAGATCACCAAAGATGCAGAGAGGGAGGGAGGGAGAGAGAGAGAGAGAGAGAGAGAGAGAGAATTGTAGCAAGGAAGAAGCCCCAGAGGATAGGTAGGCCTCATTTTTGTAGGAGAGTTTGTCCATGGGGGCTGGCGAGGCTATGAGGCTAGGTTTAAGTCATGCCTTAGGATATGAAGGGGTGGTTTGAGACAGCCACTGGCAATGACGTCAGGGGAGCACATTGGTGTGAAAGTTCTTATATGTTTTCCCTCAATTGATCTGAAAGAAAAAGTTTTTTTTTTTTTTAATTTTCTAAAAATAAAATTAACATAGGGTCCAGACAATCATGATTAGCAATGGAATACACCTTTGTTTTAATTCATTCATGGATTAACGTGTTAATTTTTTTTGGATAAAACTTGAGTCATTTAACACTCACTAGTGTCTTCTCTTGTTTACACTCTTATTTGATTATACTACCGGAAACTTTGGGTGGTGAGGATATTATTTCTATTATTAACATATTTATTTTTGGATGTGCATATTGTTTCCCTAATTTTTGCTCTATTCTCTCTTTTGGTGGGATGGTTTCAGAAACTAAATTTCCAAGTGCTGTCTATGGATGACTACTTCTCTAAGAACAATGAATTTGCAACATGGCTGAAGGAAGAGAAAAACATGTTTTTTTCAGATCTTTCGTCGGAGTCGGCACATGATCTGTTTTCACATTTTGTCAAGGACTGGAACAGCCATGAGCTTGAATCCCGATACTACAAGGGCATTGAGACTGCACCTCGGTCAGCCCATAAGTGGAAAATTAAGCAATAGTAGAATCTCTGAACTGTACTGTTTGTTATGCTTTGTTTTCAAATATATGAGACCAGTTAACATCTACATTGTTTTGTGAGGGTTGTTTTAGTTTCATAAGTTTACTGTGAACACTGCTAACTCAATGAATAGAATTCCCCAATATGTATTGAATATATTTGCCAAGGCCTTTTTATTGATTTTGCAATGAACTAAGGATGGAGATGTGAATCAAACTGTGTCAAATTCAAGTCTTAGTCAGCATTGTCCTTAATTTCATGTACATGGCTACAATTTTCAGCTTTTCCAAGCTCGCTTAAGTGAGTGAGCCAAACTTTTGACATTTTTTTGGTATCATTATAGCAAAAATACTAAATAGTAAAACTTGTAATGAGGTGGTAGGGGATTGGATTTCTTTTCAAAAGTGTTTGGGTTCTATGCCCTAGTGTCTGACCGTCATGTGGGATCGGTCTTGTACTTGGGTGGATCTAGCCCTCTTAGAGATGCATGACATCGATTGATTACTTTTAAATCAAAATATAACAATTACTTTCAAATCAAAATATAATAATCGGAGATGGGAGGGGAGGAGAGCTTTTTGATCTAGCAATTTTTAATTAATAAATATTTTTAGTTTAATGAGCAAAATACTAAAGATTTCAAGGTAGATAGATGGGGGTTCAAAGTCATTTAGCACAAGATTGCTTTTAAAATGACAAAATCCTATTGATAGTCAATGGATAAGACTTTGGATCAAGACAAATATACAATGAGGTTGTAGAATATTAATGCTATAATATTAGTGAGAGTTTATCTTGAAGTAAATCTTAATTTTATTAAAAAGTGAAATGACTTCAGATCTCATGAAGCCAATCAAATCAGCCATATATATCTAGAGCTCAATTTTGTCTCATTTTTGAGAAGTAGACATTAATATTTAGCTAGGAAAAGCCATTTAATATTAGCTCCTAATGAAAGTGACAACTGGTAGAATTATCACATCAATGGTATTACTATAAACAACAATGCTTGGTATTACAATAAAAGCTGGTTCTCTTGTTTTTTGCGAATCACTCGTAAATGAGATGACAAAGGTCTAAGAACTTTTTTTAAAAAAAATGGAGATGAGGTTCATTGGGCTGATGTTGTTGCTTCTCCTCTTGGTTTTCCGTATTTCTCTCTCTCTCTTCATGATTTATTGTTTTTGAGCCTGTTTGGTTGTGATTTGCTTTCTATTTTTTTGTTTTCATTTTTCAAAACAATCAAAAAATTTGATTGGTGACTGTTTTCTAGCAAATTTTTTAAAAACAACCCATCATTTGTTGGAGTTTATATCACTAGCTTCTCCTTCCGTACTCCCTTCTTTGTCCTCTTTAATTTTATTAGTTCATGAGATTATATATGTCAATTAAAGTAATCCTATGAAGCAATAAGATTCAAAGGGACAAAGATAAGAGCATGGAAGCCAATGAGTAATATGGATTTGCTTTTTAGAGGTTGTTTTGGTTGTGATTTGTTTTTATTTTCCAAAATAATTATAAAAAGAAAATACCCTATTTTCCAAGAAGAGTTCGGCTACGCAAAAATCATTTTCTACACCCTACTCACAATGGGAGTGAATCCGACATCATCAATGGGTAGGATTCTCCTCCTGAAGGCGACACTCCTCCTAAAGCTCAACATATTTAAAATGCAGAAAATGCACATAAAAAGTATAATAATGTGCAATTGGGATTCATTTTAAGCATTGAGTGGATTATGCTTAAAACAAATCTAAATCACACAATGCATTTTCTGTAATATTTTTTATAAAAAAATTTTGTGCATGTAACATTGCGCTGAATAAACGTGCATGCATTTACTAATAATTATATAAACATAAACATGCATGCATACTGTTATGAGAAGATTTCATTAATGTAAGCTGCAGTTGAATTCATGACGAATTCAGGACAATTCTATTAAGTGATAAATGCATAGTAGAGTATTAATTATTTGTATTGAGTAATTGAGAAATAAGTAAATACATAATAAATGATTATTAGTGAGGGAGTATAACCACGTAGTACTCCGGAACTATTGCATAATTTTTCCTTCATATATATATACTAGTATATGCCTGTGCCTGAAAGCACGGTATCAATAAAATAAGTGAACAAAAAGGGAAAAATAAAAAAATAGGGAGGAAAATAAAAAAAAAAGGAGGGGGGGGGGGGGGAATAAAAAAATAAAAAGAAAATAGGGAGGAAGGTGGGCTAAAGAGAGAATACATGAGTGAATAAAAATGGGAAAAAAGATAGAAGACGGGTGAGTAGGTAGGAGAGAGAGAGAGAGAGAGAGAGAGAGAGAGAGAGAGAGAGAGAATACATGAGTGAACAAAAGGGGGAGACAAAGAAGGCAAATGAGTGAAAATTAAAGAAATCTTGACTCTGATAAATTTGAAAATTAATCTCAACCATAGATACAATATATCTTAGACATTTTGACACATTTTCAAAAATAATCCTATCCTACTTTATTATATATATAACCCATCTGTAACTATTACATGCCAGAAAAATCATCTTTGTGAATGAGATGCCTAAGATGAACAAAACTGGAAGAAAAGAAAATAGAATAGAGATGATTTTGGTTCATCCATAGACATCTACTCCTCCTGGAGATGGAGATAAACGGGTGGGTGAAATGGATGAGCAAACAGTCGCTCCCTATGTTCACTCCCTAATTTTTAGACCAACCTGCTATAATAATTCCATGGACATCTAGCAAAGATGCAGCAAACACACTGTGAAATTTCACAGTTTAGAATGCCAACCAGTCTTGGCGGTCCTGACAAATTAATATGGTACAGGCTGCCAAAACGTGCATTACTCCGAACAATAATCAAAATAAGAATACCAAAGTATAGTTACAACAGCTTTAGCAAACAGATTGAATTAACACTCATTGAGCAATAGCTTTCTCTTAAGCAGAACAACATAGTGGCAAACCTAAAGATTTCAAACAGCAGTGGAGAAGAGAAGAACACAATGTTTTATCGTTGATCATTGATAATTCAAATTTCCCCATTTTTGTGTCTTAATGTAACCATAAACAAGGAATATTTTCCACAACAGTAACTGGTCTACGGACGGTTTTCAATTCACAAATTTCAACAAATAAAACCAGTTTCAACGTTGAGGGTAGAACAACCTAGTTTCAGAGAAAGATTTTGCGTCTCATTCTGTAATATTCTCATTTTCTAATTACTCAACTTCCTCCAGGTAATCAGCAATTTCAGATGGTGTTAGTACTCTGCAATGGAAACAAACATGCCAGAATAATCATTCTCCGAGCATCAACATTGAAATGATCATAAAAGTACACTCAAACACTCAAACACCAGGAAAAAGGATAACTTGCCTGAATTTTTTATCAGTGCCAATTATGCCAATCTCAATGTTCTTTTCAGAGATCTGTCCTTCAAATCTGGGACAAATATGCAAAAAGAGAAGTTATATTCTTCATTAGTTGATGAGCTAAGCATGCACTAGTGGGACCAAATACCAAAACACTATGGAAGGGTCATGACAGGACAAGCTCAAAGCTAGCATGAATTTTAGATTCATTTAGAATGGTACATCTTTTAATACAAGTGATTGCTATTTGGACAACATAATTCTTACCCCTCCTTTAAAGTCAAGATTGCTGTGTGGACAGCATCATCAAGCTCCATATCATCTGTGTACCTGTAAGAAGCACCTTGATTAACTCCAAATCATGAATGGAGACTTGGAACTGGTTCCAGAAAACTAAAAGAATTGAAACACCGACAATCAACAGAATTATTAAAAACTGACTAATTCTATGAAACATGACACTTCAAAATAGCAATGTCGGACACAAGGAGACGTGCCGGACACATACAGGGCATGTCCTATTTTGTTTTTTGTTTTTTTTTGGTATGGGACACGGCGGGACACGGCAGTAAGAAGAAGAAAGAGAAGAAGAGATCCAAAATCAAAAGAAAAGAAAGAAAGAAAGAAGAGAAAAGGAAACTCGTTCATCGAGTGAAGTCCTCGATCAATCTCCATCTCAATCTCCATTGAGCTCCCTCTCAGTCGATCTCCATCACCGAACGACCTAGTAAGTAATAAAGCTCTCATCTCTATCTCTCTTCTCTCTCGTCTGTCTCTGTTCTCTCTCAATCGATCTCCATCTCTCTCTGTCTCGTCTCTCTCTGCTCTCTTCTCTCTATTTCACCTCTCGCCTCTCTCTCGTCTCTGTCTTCTCTCTGGTCTATCTCGTTTCTCTCTCTTCTCTATTGATCAGATATTTTTATTTATATATATATTATATTTTAATTTACATATATTATATCTCTTCTCTTTGTCTTCTTTCTTCTTTTTTTATTTATTTATTTTATGATTAGATATTTATATATATATATATATATATATATGTATTTTAATTTAATTCTTTCTTTATAAATTTATTTTTATTATATATTTGATTTTTTCTTTATATAATGTTTACAATATATAGAACATATGTTTATAATGTTTAAATGTAATTGTCTTTATATACACATTAAATTAATATTAGTTTTTATTAATTTTGATTGTTTGGTAATATAAAATTAATCTACATAGCAAATGCGTAACATATATATTTAAAAAATAATAATAATTTGCCGTGTCCCCCGCCGTGTCCATGTCTCCATTTTTTTGAAATCTCTGTATCCGTGTCCGTATCCGTGTCCGTGCTTCATAGGATTAATTACTATTACTACGTAAGTTGCATTGCGCCACTTGGAAGTACTTCACAATTACAAACATTGAAGGGGAAAGACCATTTTAGCCCTAAACCAGAAGGGTTTTAGTTCAAATCTAATTTTGGCAAAGATTAGCTCAGCCATATGGAATGCACAAATCATCCTATAAGATCTCAGCCAACCACAAAGCAAAACAAACCAAAAAAAAACCCTCTAAGAAGTATACTCATTTCAGCACAAAAGAAAAACTAGCAAATCCCAAAGTTTTTAAGTTCCCGTTGTCTAGCTGCTGTTCCATGAAGTTTCACGGATTTGACAAAGTGAAGTTGGACATAATACAATGACCATTTGCCAGCAAGCAAGAACTTAAACAGCATGCAAAGATTTTGTCAAAGCTTATGGTCATATGGAGAGGAAGACAACAAATCACAAAGGGTAAAAAAAAATCATGCTGAAAGCTCAGCTAAAACTAGCATTAAATAGGATAAGATGAAAGAAGGTGATGTACTACCCTAACATCCAACAAAACAGCCAAACATTCAAGATATTTTTTCATTTTACTAATAGAAACTGACCAGCTAACAGAAAACATTTATGCAGAAATTTGTAAACAACAAAATTAAGTCACCTCTTCTCAAGGAATGTCTTTGCATTAGACACATTCTTTCCCATAGCCGAGGCTTTCCAAGAGAAGTATGAACCTGATGGATCCACCTACAACACAAATTTACACCCTCAAACAACAAACAAGCCTGAAGAATCAATTTTTAGTAGAGACCTAAAGAATTTAATAATGTGTGTTACAGTATAGTTGCATGAGCATATTGTGTTAAGAGTTTTCAGGCAAGTGTTTCAAAATTGCACAAAATCGACCTTTTTCACCGTAGCATAGTCCTGAAAGGTGTTCAAGATAAAATAATGCAAAAAAAGGGTCTTCGATCGAAGCACACATGAAGGCCACTCAAGCAGGCCACAAGGGTTCTGGAAAGATTGTCCAGTAGGACCCACTGCTCCAATTTCCTAAAAGTCTGTAAGCCCCTATTTGATGTGTGCTCAATTTATGTGAAACTTATAGATAGCAACTTGGTTTCTTCTGTGCAAACTCTTGATACTTTAAAAACAGAAACCTTATGTTTTTTGGAGATAAAAGATTTTTATAAAACCCATCTTTTTCAATCATTGAAACCAAGCTTTATGATTTTCTAAACACTTAGTCAGTTTCATGATAAGTATTTTTTTATCAAAACAAGCACAAAGTTGCACTGCATACCTACCCATTGGTCGTTTCAGTAACTGGGCCACAAGGACCACGGATCGGAGTGAGAAGTTTTGTGAATTGCTATAAGATCAAGAGCTGATTGTTAGGTTTCATAGCCACGAGGTGAATTGATGATGGATTTTATCTGACTTGGTGTGCCCATAGGTTTCTCCGTTCTCAAGGGCTTTCCACATAAATCATGTCTATTTATTTTACATGCAATTCGTGTGTGGTTGCAATTGTGATTAATAGCATAATTAAAAGTTAGCACATTGATCTGTTTGTTAATTTTTAATTGGTATTCACTCCCTCCTACGCACAAACAAGTCCCTCCGCTCCCAACAATTTCAGTGTGCCATTTAAAATTACTAATACTCACGATATAAAAACTGGTTTATTTTAAGGCATGTAATAGGAGCTGCATAAATCAATCTTGACAACTCTACTTCATTTATCCGTACAGACACGAATATTCTCTGTATGGGTACAGAGCATGCATGACCAAACAGAATAACTGCAACCAATCAAGGGACAGCACTCAAAATTGGTGGGGGTTTTTTTTTTTTTTTTTTTTTTTTTGGTGTTTTGGGGTGCTAATGAAAACCACTAAATCTTAACCCGTGATATGATAAAGATATTTTTACAAGTGTCATCACTAACATATAATGCTTCTCCACAACTCCTTTAAAAAGAAAAAAGAGTACTAACTGGTTAGCGAGAATATGACCCCAGCTGAAGAGGAATAAAAACTAGTTTGTATAAATAGATCTTAAACTTGTATAGTAAAGAAGATAATCCAACCACAAATGGAAATGAATGAATCAACTAGGCAACTCGCAACACAATTAAGGTCAGTACCAAGTGAGGACCCAAATGACATACTTGATATAGTTGTGGACCCTTGTCATCAAAGCCAGCAACCAGCAGTGAAACACCAAAAGGTCTTACACCACTGCATAGGAAACAGAAGGGTAAGAAATTGCAACAAAAATAAGCATATGCAAGAGCCAAGATCAAACCCATGGTATACAGAAAATAATAGAAGAGGAAAAGAAAATTAAATAAATACATACAAAGGCACAGACCACAGGTCCATTTTGACTCTGAAAAGGTCAAATACACAAAAATCAGCTTAATCTAGCTTCAAAAACCTTCAACCTAAATTTTTGCTTTCAAGTGTTTCTTCTAAACTCCAAAGAGTTCTGCAAAAAGAATGGTGTATTGTTCGTTTTCCAAGGATCACAAAGTTTTCTAATTTGCTACATTTACATTTCCTCAAAATATACTTTTTTTCCCTTTTGATCAAGCAAGTCACTTGGCACACCGCCAGCCTTATTTCTCAGCAGGGTGAAGACCCTCCTGCAAAAGTCACCCCCTAGCACTCCAAGGTTTTCATGGATCATAAGGTTACCTCTTAAAATTCTTTTTTGATAAGAATTACCTCTCAAATTCTTGCTGCATTTATTCAAAATATTTTTTTTTTCTTCTTCTTTTGATCAAAAAACTGCCTAGAACACACCCAAATTGGTCTCTCAACTTCAATATCGGAGTAGTTTATCACATCTTAACTGGTGTGCCGGCCAGTGATGAGTTAGGCCGAAACCATTGTCAACAAACTGTTATTTTTCTTGCAACCAGCAGGGCAAATAAACCCCTGCAAAGCCTGACCTCTTTCCGCAAATATACCTTAATACTAACAATAAAATTTAAATTTTTCTATAAGGGACACCCAGTGGCTTAGGTCACATTCCCCCAATAAAGAGACTCAAGTTCGAGTCTCTGTACCTTACCTATCCAAAAAATTAAATTAAATTTAACATACAACTGGATTGAAATAATAAAAACTTGTCTGTCAGGCAAATGCACGTAAACAATAGCCAAGATTTCTAGCCAAAAAGACAAACAACATGAGATGTTAACTGATAGAAAGAACTTACCCTGACTGTGTGAACTCCTGCATAACAGCAGCAGTTTCCCTTACAAGTTGAGTGACAGGAATTGGTTCCTACACATTACCATCATCAGATCACATTGCAAGTTTAAGTAGCTATAAAAGCTGTAATATTCTACAACAAAAAAAATATAGATAGCATAAACATAATAGAGGATTAAGTTGTGATTTCTGAAATGAATTCGCAGGGGTACTTCATGTATCCAAGGTCACATTGAGCAACATTTAAACAACATGAACATTACTAACATATACTTGTCCATTTGAGAAACTACAAAAATGTGACCTTCAAGAAGAACTACACACTAGTAAGAAGACGAAACCCACTGTACACGTGCACCACCTTCTTAGACCAATTTTTAACCTAACATTCTCATTCTCACCAGAAGTAATAAACAAAATCATGGAATGAGAAGCAAAAAACGAAATTCCTTTTTGAGAAGCCAATAAATAATATTAGAGAAGCTAATTTGACCTTCATTAAACACTCAAATTTTGGTAGAAAAAATTAAAATTATTTTGAAAGACTGCTCTGGAAACAAGGGTAAGTAACAATTGATGTGGCAAACAAGTATTTTCACTTCTCCCCAAGATTCCAGCCACCCATGCATGTTAATTGTGATATCACAAGAAATAGATAATGATGTGGGATAAATTCATGAGAGATATTAGAAGAAAATAATATCTTGAAAATCTAACTTCTAGAACTAGTTATATAGCTAAATTCAACAGAGACAGGAAACAATAGGCTTGTTTGGTTTGCATCTCAAGATACAATTTTTGAGAAAAATTTTCAAAATTTTGTTTGGTTCAAATTTTTTGAAATTTTTTTCTAAAATCACTCTCTTCTACACATCAATCACTAACTTTTTCTCTCTCCCCTCTCCTTCTCAATCACTTTTTTTCCCACACACATCTACTCAACTACAACAAAGTATCAAATCATCTCAAACTCCCAAACTCCAAAACTATTTTCAAAATGTACAACCAAACAAACCAAAAAAATTTCTAAACTCTCTCCAAAAAAATTTTTGAAAATTTATCTCAAAACACAAACCAAACATACCCAATAACAATAAAAATAAATAAAAAACTAGTAATTAGAAAAAACGAACAACATAACAAAACAGAAGTTTTACTTTGTATAATCGGTGATATTGTTCTGCCTGCTTCCTACTTTTTCGAACCAAAACCCGAGAATCAGGACCCATGCCGCTGCATAAGAGAAGAAAATCAACTGAGAGAGATACCAGTTGATGTGGAAAATAAATGAAACAAAACAGAAAGAATATGAGCAGAGACAAAGCAAAAAGAATACAAGTGAAGAAAATAATTATAACATCAATGCACTGTTTGATCATCATACAGTGAAGGCTCCATTCACACCTAGGCTAGAAAGATGACTACATGTCGAATTTTCAATAAAGCACAATTCAATTGAAGTCGCTATATATGGATTCACCAATTACTAAGCGATCAACCTCTGACTGCATTAGATATTTTCAAGGGTAAGATACCATAATGCATCTCCATCTCAAGAAATCATTCCAAGAGGGCCTTCTCAAAAAGATATAAATATGGTAAATTATAAAGAACTGCCACTTGGGCATCTGAGACTAATTAGAGAACCAACTGCTCAATCGCTCAAAGACTTATTTTAAAGTTCAAGACCTTAATAAACTTCATTATCAGCATGCATTCGTGCCTTTTCCACAATTTTTTGTTTCAAGATAACTTTAAGCTACGATATTATGCAGTATTGGGGCAGTGGAATCAACAAGATGATATAAGCATTAAATATTTAAACCTGTATACAACTCCAATATTGGGGGTCAATATCTGAATCTTTTGCACCTGCAATCCAACAAATCCAAGAATTATAGCGAGCCCCTCTTATTTATCTTTGATACAAAAGAAACTCAAGAAAAGATGAAACGAAAACAGCAAATGCTTCAAAAAATCATCAACCAGTCGGGCAATGCACACAAAATAGTGAAGTGCCAACCCGAATATTACCAAAAAAAAAAAAAAGTAAGATAAAAATGAAATAAAATGAAAATTTCATATCTAACAACCATAATGGGTTTCTTCAATCCTTTTTTTTTTCTCCTACAGATGACCTAACAAAAGCAGACAGCAATAAGATATGGATATGCATAACTGAGTAATCGATTTCAATTTAATGCATAAAGCAGGAACAGCAGGTCTCCAGACTGCACTGTTCCATCAATATAAAGAGATGGAGAAGAAAAGAAAGAAAAATGTCAAACATACAAAAAGCATAAAATTACAATTTAGGTGGCCAAAATAACCTACAAAATTAGAGGCAGAGCTCTTGAACCTCCTCTTTCTATAAAAGGCATATAGGCATCGATTTAAGGGAGTTGATATTTTGTAGGATAAAAGAATGAAAAGGAAAAATAAAACCTTATAGAAACATTAAACTTTAGAGGGAAAATAGTCCAATAAAAGTTGAAGCCACAAATCTTAAGACTTTCTTCCACAACTTCACAAGACTGCATATCACTGCATCCCGTATGCATAAACATCACATTCATGCTTCAGTCACATTAAAGGATGCATGAAAAAGGAAAATTCATGGAAATTATTGCTTGCATCGATTGCCTTTTGACCTCGGTAAGGATTGGCAGATGTATCTGTGTTTACACGCATATAGAAATATGGATAGCTCAGCTATGGCTAGGATATTGAATACCTTTGAACAATTTGCAATGGTGAGGAACTGAGGATGACAATTGTATCTGTCATCCAAGAAAAAATATCTAGCACACTAAATATTCATGAAGGCACACATCAAGAGAAAAATGGGGGAAAAAGTGACCATAGATGAGGCTGATTTACAATTTTAAAAACATAAATAAAAGAAAACTATGCAAAACAAACAAAGTCGTGTGCTAGAACTAGCAACCTAGAGCCATGGTAAAAAGTATATACTAACCGATGCTTCATCAACCAAGATAGATGGTAGCTTCTTCTCTGTTGCAATAACGACACCATTAGCAGCTGCAAACACCAAAACAAGTAAAATATATCAAAAAGAACTCATCACAACAACATGAACAGCTCTAGTGATTATGTATTGCTTGTCAATAGAACACAAACAAAACAGCATGTATCTCAAAATTCAAGTTTTAATTTGCAAATTGCAACACTCTTTGTCAATCAAAAAAAAAAATTAACATCCAAGTGAAAAGGAATATTGTATACGACCACATAATATTATGTGGATATAGTAGGTCTCGTATTACCTTTAATCCCTAAAGATGTTTGACCAGATCCAACAGCTGTTAAGGCATGTTCGATTTGAACAAGCTTTCCAGAAGGGCTGCTCCAAAGTGTATCATGGGTAAGAAAAAACAAATTATTAGGGTTAGGAAAGGCACATAAATATATGAATGCGTGTAACTTTTTCTAGTAAGGACGTAGAAAATTGTTTGCAAAAATAGAAATAAGTGAGTCCATACCTAAATGTGGTTAGAGAGAATGAATACTGACTATCTCCCATGATGTATTGGGTGGAAGGAGCGGAAAGAACCTTGTAGAATCAACTGTTTAAATAAGAGAGTGGCGACATCACCTTCTTGGAAACAACAAAAATGCTCGGATGCAAACACGAGATCAAACATGCACATAGAGATGAATCCAGACAGGTTTAACAAATGTTTTTCCTCTTTTGGTAACCAATGAGAACTGATATGATGCATAAAATTAATTCTGACTCCATCAACTCCTTTTTAGTTTATGCAACAATTATTAGATAAGTATGGTTACATTTCTTGCATTACCTTCCAGTTTAAAACAAAACCCATCAAAAAAAATAAAATAACAACACAGAAACCTCATAGTTCACAAGGATATGCAATATTACAAATCCAATGAAGACCCAACAAAACCTTAAGCTCGATCTACAAAACCCACAAAACTTTAAGAAGTAAAAACAAAGTGTTATGAAATGAATCAAAACTGTTTACCATTACACGCACCTCCTCAAAGAGGCACAAAATGTACAACTGTAAGTTAAAATGCGTTACAAAAACTACATAAATTAGGGCACAGATTCTTCCATTAAAATGCGTTAAAGAAACAGAGAGAGAGAGAGAGAGAGGACTCGCCGGACACCGTAGAAGATCACAGTCGACGCCGGTTTCAATTCGCTGCGTACGCCGTATTAGATTGGGGAAGAAGAAAAGGCTCTATTGACTGTCGTCGATCGACTGATGAGAGAAAGTAAGAAAGAAAGAAAAATATTTGCAATTTTGCTCCTACAGTTTATATAATTTCAATGTGACCCCGAACTTGTTCAGTTCAGATCCTCTAGACTAGAGTAGAAGTCGCTGACGTTGTCCTATAACGACGTCGTTTTGGTCATAAATACAGACACAGAGAGAGAGAGAGAGGCTCTATACTTTCTCTCTCTAAAACCAGAGACCCACCATAGAAAGCAAGGAGTTGCAGCCTCTATTCCATTGTGAAGGGGAAATAGTCATCAAAGAATCTCGACTAGCGACGGTGCCATTCGACGACTTTGAAACACTCTGAGCATTGAAGAGAAGCTCAAGTCCAACCCAACATAAAGAGAATCAACAATCTCAACAAAATACCAGAACCCACATCCCTAAAATCAACTATCCACTTACTTTGCGACTTGGGAAGATTACAAGATGCTCTAAAACTCATCTTCTCTAACCCAACCCACTCGGATTATTCTCTGTTTTCAAAAATTTTGCAGCTTTGCATCCACAGAAAAGCAAAAATGGAAGGCCGTTTCATTCACGGTTATCTTTTAACCAATGGGCTTTATTCAAATGCATATTTAAATACAAATTTAGTTATATTCTATTCGAAGCTCGGTGACATGATTAACTTCCGTAAAGTGTTTGATAAAATGTCTGATAGGAGTTTGGTCACTTGGACCGCGTTGGTACCTGAGTATTCTCAAAATGGCTACTCAGAGGAAGCTCCTGTGGTGTTTTCAGCAATGCATAAGATTGGTGTTAATCATTTCACTTAAGGGAGTGCTTTGAGGGCGTGTACGAGTGTGATGTGTTTGGACAGAGGGAAGCAAATTCAAGGATGTATTCAGAAGAGTAGACTCGTTAAGAACTTGTTTATGCTTAGTGAATTGGATGATTTGCATTCCAAGTGCGGGAAAATGGAAGACGTGTTACATTTTTTAGTCAATATCGGAGAGGGATGTGGTTTCTTGGAATGCCATGATAGGTGGGCTTGCCATTCAGGGTTTTCCTGATGAGTCTAGATCCTCTCCAGCCAATTCTCCCTCCTGTCCTCCGGTCAAGGGGCACGATTTGGCCACGTCGCCCTTTTAAGATTTACAGCTCAAAATAAAAAAAAAACAAACAAACAAACAAACAAACAAATTTGAATTTCTGATTTTCGACCCAGACAAAGCTCCCTCAACACAGCCACACACCACACAAAAAATTTGAATTTCTTCTCCAGATCAGTGAATGGCGACAGCATTCATGACCCACGACGGTGAATCGAAGTCGGCGGTGAACATCGGTGGGCTCTCCCTCTCTACCTCTACATTGGTGGGCTCTCACTCTCTCCCTCTGTCTTACTCCTAACATTTGGACTGCGATTTGAGCCGCGATTGGGAAGGCGAACCATAGTCAAAGGTAAAAAAAAAATTTGTCGTCCTTCGAATTGGCCATAAAAAATCTGAAGCACCATTGAAAAAATCTGAAGCACCACTTTACTTAAATGTCTGTTTAGATTGAAAAAATCTGAAGCAAATGCTCTGTTACCAAATTTTATATCATGTTCTTTCAAATTCGTTAAATTTGTTCTTACCCATTTAGTTTCTTGTAAACAAATAATATTAATTCTCTTTTTAAAGTGTGTGAACCCTTGCTTATTTCTCACCACACCTGAGCAATGATGTAACTAGTCACTTGGAAGAACTCCGTAGCTGATCTGTGATGCACAATCCACATTAGGACTGAAATAGGGTTTATTTGATCTGTGATGCACAATCTACATTAGGACTGAAATAGGGTAATGTTTTGACAAATTGAATGACAGTTTGTCGTCCTTCTTTTTCTTGCCTGTTGTTTGGCCTTTTATTTGTTTTCAATGAAAATCTTTGATTCTTCTTTTCTTTCTATTTGACTGTACTTTTCTTTTCTTTTCTTTTTTTTCTTTTTTTTTTTCATCTCCTCCATCTTTTTGGTAATACAACGATCACCTGTATATCTTTGATATTCATATTGTCTGTGCCACTAGAATTATGTTTTAGAAGCAAATAATTTACTAGAGAACAAAAAAACATGTTGAAAAGAAAGAAGTTTGGTTGATGTCTACCTGGATATATACGTATTGATTTCTTTGTTTATGTGGATAAATATGTTTTGATTTCTTTGTCTTGTGTTTCACCTTTTCTTACAAACATATGTATGCCCTTGGGAATGACTGCTTGTTCCACTTTGTTTTTCTAAACAAAATCTCCACTTCTAAGAAAAAGACATTTTACAAGTTGTCTGATTGATGTTTAAATAATATGATGAGTGATATTGTTTTATGTTCTCTGCTTTTTTATGTAGTTTTAGGAATTGGCTTTACAATGGAAATAAGTTGACAGTGGTTGAGTCAAACTTGATATTTTGGTTGTTGTGGGGTGAACCTAATGTCATGACTTTTCACCAATTTGGTTATATGTTTCAGAATTTCGCATGCTGTCTGTGTTCAACTGCTAGTTAAGTATCTCCCATTTAAAACAGTACTTTTGCTCCTTCAACCCTGATCTTTCCTAGGTGGCTTGCAGGTTAATGGTAATAGTATCTCCCCTTTAATTGTTACTCTTGTTATTCTTGTTACAATTCATATGATGGAGTACCAAATGTTGTGAGTGATGGTAGAATTTTTTGTGACTATTTTATGATTCAATGAGAAGGGCTTCATCAGAATTCTTTGTGACTATTTTAATTGTTGAAAATTTTCACACTGAGCCAATATTCAAGACAAGCATTCACAAAAATTTAGATTTGAGGCATGCACGCACAACTTTATATGTGTGCTTCAATGCGTTATGTGTAAAGGCCACAATTAAAAACCCACATTTTCATGCTTTTGAACCTTGAGAATTTACAATTCCATCTATGCTCCTGCACACAAGCATGCACATGCACACATCATATGCATAAAGCTTTTCATCCATGTGTAAAGCTTATTAAATTCAAACATACATCAGACACTACCTTTATTTCAGGTATAAGGGCAGGTCCCCCATAGGCAAATGTTGTATAGAGCTGAACAAGATTTGCTACAGCTCGTATCTTCTTCTATGCATACCACTGAACCAAATGCTTATTCAAGCAGGCTATTTGATAATTTTTGTGCTACTTGATAATTTTTTGTAGGTCAATGTCAATGTCAAGCACAAATGCAAGTATGGACAACATGCATGAAGTTAGATTCGAAAACCGCTATTGTCGATGTGGCAAGAAAGCTATGGTGAAGATTTCTCAGTCAACGGATAATCCAAATTGCCTTTATTTTGTATACTGCAATTATCCGAATGGTTGTAACTTCTTTCAGTGGTGGATCCCTCCACACATGCAGCATAATTTGAAGGTGGTGGAGAATGATATTAATGAAGAACGCATGAAAGTCTTGTCTACTCTTAGAGAAGTAATTATCGTGAATGGGGAGCTCAAAGACATGACTATAAAGAGTAGGAAACAATATAGAGACTTGGCAATGGTGGTTGAAAGAGTTGGTCAAAAATTGAATTACGCCTTCGTTTTTTTTTGTTTTGTTGTTGGTGGTAGTTGTGATTGTAATGTATTTGAAATAGTGTATGTAATGTAAGGTACTATCAGTATGACTTGTATTGTAGGTTGAATGTGTATGTAATGTAAGGTAGTACGAGTATGACTTGTAATGTACGTTGAATGTGTATGTAATGTATGGTGGACCACTACCATTTTGTTCAAGTGGGAATGAATGTAATGGCTTTTTTTGTTTGATAAAGTGGTATCAACATTAAATATTTAACACTGATTTTTGTTAAACATAGTTTTTGACAGATTTTGACAGATTTTTAAACTGTTTTTTAAACATAGTTTGATGAAGTGGCATCACCATTTTGACAGATTTTCAGCATAGTTTTTGAACATAGATTTTGAAAGACAGATTTTTGTAGACATATTTTTTGACACAGGTTGTAGACAGATTTTCACCATTCAACACAGTTTGTGAAGACAGATTTTCACCATTCATTGTAGATTTTGACACAGATTTTCACTATATTTTTTGTAGACAGATTTTCACCATTCAGCACAGTTTGTGAAGACAGTTGCAGATTTTCAACACTATTTTTTAAGACAGTTTTGGAGAGAGATTTTGAACATCTGCAATTGCCATAAACATGCAATTTAGAGCTTAAACATGCAATTTTGAACATCTGCAACAGATTTTGAACATCTACATTAACAGATTTTGAACAGATTTTCACATATTCCATTCATAGCCTATTGCATTAACAGCCACTACAACTGAACTTTCATAGGACAAGCATACAAATTAAAAGTGAACTTTCAGCCACTAATTAAAAGTGACATTTCATTCATAGCCTATTAAATAGTTAACAAGTTTCACCATCAACATTCAAGAAGTTTTACCATTAAATACTTGAACTTCAACATCAACATCAATTTTTAAATACAGCAGCTCAGAGGCATCTCCTATGCATGAAATTTGAAGTGCCTTCCACCTCTTCATGGCCGTCCAAACCCTGAAAATAAAAAAAAAAAAGAAGAAACCCAACATTACAAAGAAGACAAAATCAAGACCAAAAACAAAGATGTTAACAAAGACAAAATCAGCAACAAAAGTACCAAATCAGCAACAAAAATACCTCAGTATACAACGCCAAATTATTTGTTGGCCGAGAACCTATCTGTGAGCCTTGAGAATCTTCAAATCCAATGTCATACCCACCTTGAAGTAGTGTCATAAATGTTGGTTGTCCACAATACGCCAAATTGTTTGCCTACAATTCATTCAATTTATATTACGATTCATAACAAGATGCAAATGAAAAATTAATTGAGAAAACACAAATTACTTGGCTACAAATCTGACTCACATTATATGTGGGATATATTACTGGAGGAGGAATTGTACCACCCATGGCAACGGAATGAGGATGAGGAGGGAGAGCAAGAGGAGGATGAAGAGGAGTAACATTTTCATGAATACTTATATCTCCTCCAATAGATAATGGAGAAGGTCTCACTGTTGGAGCAGCAACAGGTCTTGAAGAACTCAAAAATTGTGCATGGGACTTCTTTTTAAAGCTTGCTTGCAATGCTAGCTCACATGGACCTTTTATCCTTCTTTTGCCCTTACTAGTTGGATGCTTTTTCTTCAATCCTATTGGAATTTGCACAACATGATTGTTGTCTTCATGATTATTGTCTTCTTGCTCACAAGTTTGAGGTTGATCATTAATACTTACTTCTTTTTCGGGACAAAAATGTGCACTTATCTTGCTTTCAACATGTGCACCTAATGCAACTACTTGTGAACAACAAAAATCATAACTTTCCTCAGTTTCAGCAGCTCTACATGCTATTGATCAAAATGCAGTCATCAATGTCTTATACCGTGAGGCTTGTTTGAATTTGACGTCTACTTGAATGTCATTCCCTAACTTGTCCGTCACAGCTTCTCCTCTTGCTTGTTTGGTCCACCTCTTCATAATGTATTGTGAAGGAATCTCTTTTAACTTCAATATTTCTCTCATAACCTTCAAACAATGACTGCACAAAATCCCTTTCCTTTCAAACTTTGAACAACTACAAGCCAAAGAGCCATCCATCTCCATTTTCACTTTCCTTGCATTTTTCCCAATAGCATCAACAACTGTGTATAGGCTACAACCATCAATGTATTCAATTGCTTGTATGTCTGATTCAACAGAAAGAAAATACTCATCTTGAAACTCCTCAAAAATATTTTTAGTGTACACATTACCCATTTGACTCAACATTATGAATGGCGCTCGCACCCTTGGCAACCTTTGGCATAAAGCATATCCAGCTTCTAACTCCTTGTACCGCTTCTCACAAAGTACCCTTTCAAAATGCATGAAGAATTAATTTAAATTAAAATCAGAACGAATGTAATGCTTCAAAAATGCATTAAAAGATTCACTAAGTTGTGTTGTACTCATTCCCGCAGCCTATGTTGATCTAACATACGACCAGCCCCATTTTTCCTTCACTCCAAAAATCAACTTCAACCAATGATTGTCATGAGCATCATATCTATCAAGCATTTCCCCCCACTTCATTTCCCATTCATTTTCATCCTCAATATCAAACATGAATCTATTTAATACACTTTTCACCCCCTTATCTTGAAAGAGACAATTACCATGCCTTAATGCATTTTGCATCAAGTGCCAAGTGCACAAACGGTGACTCGTGTCAGGCATGACAATGGATATGGCCTTAGCCATTGCAACATCTTGATCGGTAAACAAAGTTTTTGGTGCCTTTTTTGACATAGCCTCTAAAAAAGTTTAAAATAACCATACAAATGTTTCGGCAGTCTCATCATATAACAACGCAGCACCAAAGACAACTGTTTCTCTATGGTGATTAAATCCCACAAAAGATGCAAATGGCCTATGCTCTTTATTTAACTTTTGTAGATAGTATCAAATGTAACTATATCGCCAAATTTGGGCATAATCCATGACCAATTGTGCATCAGCCCAAAACATATTCGTTATTTGCTCTTCATTGTCTAATTGGAAAGCATAAAAAAAAGATGGATTCTCCAATGACTTTTGTTGAAAGTATTGCAATACATTACCTACTTCTCCATATTTCAAACTTTTTTGTCTTTTGGTTCTCAAGTAATTTTTTTGATCTAATTTCATAAAACCAAGAGACTACCGCCCTCCAGCTTCCCTACCCATCAGTTCAAAAGACTGCCCTAAACGAAGACCAGACTCTGAGGCTAAGTCTAACTCAATTGCTTGGGTATCTGATATCTTTCTTTGCGATGGCAACATATGGGCACAATCAAGAGATACAAGTTCATGGTTGTGTTTTTCTTTGAAATCAGTCACAACAAATTTCCCACTATTGACATCCAATTTAACAAAAAGTCGAGCCTGACAACCAGTCCTAGTTTCAACTCTAGGGGTTTTTGTCAATGGGTCTCGCTTGTCAACCTTTCGAAATCCCTCTTTGTTGCAAACCAAATTTCTAGAAATCATTTGTTTTGTTAACTTGTTCTTCTTACAATATTCCCTTCTTATGCTAAATCCCATTCTTCCTCCATATGCATTATAAAAATCATACGCACTTTCTTCCGAATCAAAGGTCATTCCTACTTTTGGCTTCCAACCACAATCATTGTCAGGTTCCATATCCATATAAAAACGCAACTGAAAAGTAGAGGCAATCAAATGGGAGAACAATAATTAGAAACATTACTTAAATGAACTTATAGCTTCATTCAACCACAATCATTTTTTTATTTTTCTTCATTACCTCCAATTACAAAGAAGTGCAGGTCTTGAATGAACTTATAGACAACAATATGCCAGTGGTTTAGGTGATTTTTATATCTTCCTTGTATTAATCTATTGTTTCAGGAGTTAAAAACTTAGGGAGATGGATTACAGAACATAAGTCATTCTCTTGGTTATTGAGGTTAATGAAGTAGATAGTGGAAGTCTTGTGACATGTTCCACTCACAACAGAACAATGACAGCAAACAAATTCAAGCAAATGAACAACACTAAAGCCTAAGTTTTTTTCTTTTTCCCTTTATGTTGTTCCCACTGATTATTATCAAAACCTAATCAGTTTTTAAACAAATTTAGGCAAATGCCCAAAAATAAATAAGGACTTATCTCTGGTTCAACCATCAAATGAAAAATAAATACAGACATAGTTCTATTCAACAAGTTTCACAACAGAACAATGTTCCTTAATTTTCCTTTTTTACTCCACAGGAAGTTCCTTTATGTTCCTTTTTTACTCCACAGGAAGTTCCTTAATATTCCTTAATAACAATGTTGCCCAACTATGACAAACGTTACCTTCAGTTGATGACGAAGTGGAGCTCTGGTTCGCGGAGTCGCCGGAGCTTGGTTCACCGTCGATGTTCGCCACCGATCGTTCAAGTTGATTTGCCGTCGACTTCGCCAATCGCCAGAGCTTGGAAGGAGAAGGGAAAAATAGCTTTGAAGAGGAGGGAAAATGGAATGGGAGGGAAGCCTTTGTCTGGGTCGAAAATCAAAAATTCAAATTTTTTTTTTTTTTTTTTTATTCTGAGCCGTAGATCTTAAAAGGGCCACGTGGCCAAATCGTGGCCCTTGACCGGAGGACAGGAGGGAGAATTGGCTGGAGAGGATCCGGACTCTTTGCTAATGATGCTTACAATTGCTCCGTTCAATGCTTAGAGCATGTATTGTTATATACTCTCGAAAATGGAAGGTAGAGTTTTTTAATTATGATTTGAGGGTAGAAATTGTTTTTTGAGTTTGTGAGTTTTGAAATTATGATTTGAGTGTGAAAAATTTATTTGGTGAAAGAGTTTTGAATTGAGTGGGAAATTTTTGATGTGGCATATGATATTTGATACAAAAATTTACAACTTATAATCAAACATACAACTCAAAATTCTATTAAAACACATTAACAAATTTTAAAAATTCAAAAAATATTTTTTTCAAATATATAAAAATTAACATATGTTAATTGCAAAAAAAAAAAAAAAAGATTGCACTGTTCCAATCAACCGACCGGAAGATTGGTGAGACGTCCGGTAGGACGACCAGTTAGTCTAAATTTTTCTGCCTTTAACAGAGTTTTTAAAACTGAATATGGAATTACATTTTGAAAACTCTAAACAAATGCCATGTGCAAAATATGGGATGAAAATATATTTAAATTGGCTAACCAAACACCACCTAAAATTTTAAATTTTTATGCATGTGTCCTCTTGCGTTGTCTAATATTGGTTTGATAAATATTACTTTTTACCTAAGTACTCACAGAAGAACACAAAATCAAACCATGGTGTCATCTGACACATTTCATAAGGTTGAGTGTAATTTTGAACTCATAGATTTGGAGAAATTAAAATGCTATATATGAATACAAGACTAGGAGTCCAAAATGAACCGTAATAATAATATTTTGGGTAAATTACACTGACACTCTCTAAAGTTTATATCTATTACAGTTTTTTCTTTACTTTTTGAAAATTACATCTTCCTCCTTGAGATTTAAAGTTTCATACAGATTCCCCTTCAGCAATTTAATTTTTTTAACTACCAATTTTGCCCTTACTGTGTAAATTACATTGACATCCCTCACATTTTAGAAATTAAAATCCCCTCCTTAAGATTTAAAGTAGCATTATCAATTGCCCCCTAGGTTAGTATTAGTTGGAAAAAAAATTCATTGAAAAAAAAATTAATTGAAAAAAATTTTGTTAGTAAAATTTTTAAATTTCTGTTTAAAAGCCAACGTAAACTCATTTTTTGAATTTACATTTTTCCTCAAATTTACAAATTGAGACAATCATTTATAAACCAAAAAAATTATCAAATAAGTTTTTATGACAGTTTTTTAAATTTTTGTAAATATAAATTGAAAACTGAAAACGAAATGGTTATCAAACAAGTTTCAGATGGTAAAAATGTCGTAAAATTAACAAATAATTAAATAAGTTACCAACGTAAGAAATGACTTATTAAAAAAAATTTAGGCTATGTATGATTTGATTTTTAGAAAAAAATTTAAAAATTAAAAATTAATTTGGATAAAAAATAAAAAATAATTATCATTTTTATCTTTCGAGTGGTTAGAAATAATTTTTTACAAATTAAATTGAAACAGCCGTATGTATATAACCTGTCCAAAAATTAAAATGATAATTATTTTTTACCCTTAAATGATAATTATTTTTTATTTTTTATTTTTTATTTCTTAACCAAATTAATTTTTAATTTTTTTAAAAAAAATCTAAAAATCAAACTATATATTACCTAAGAATCTTTTGATAAGTTATTTCTTACGTTGGTAATTTATTTAATTATTTGTTAATTTTACGACATTTTTACCATCTGATGCCTGTTTGGTAACTATTTCGTTTTCAATTTTCAATTTATATTTACAAGAAATTAAAAAACTATCATAAAAAACTTGTTTGATAATTTTTTTGGTTTATAAATTGTTGTCTCAGTTTGTAAATTTGAGGAAAAAACGTAAATTCAAAAAATGAGTTTACGTTGATTTTTAAACAGAAATTTAAAAATTTGATTAACATTTTTTTTTTCAAATAATTTTTTTTCCAACTAACACTAACCGAGAGGACAATTGGTAATACTACTTTAAACTTTAGAGAGGGGATTGTAATTTCTAAAATGTGAGGGGTGTCAATTTAATTTACCTAGTGAGGGGAAAATTGGTATTTAAAAAAATTAAATTGCTAAAGGGGGAAATCTATAATGAAACTTTAAACCTCAGGGAGGGAGATATAATTTCCAAAGGTGATGGGGAAAACTGTAATAAACATAAACCTCAGGGGGTGTCAGTGTAATTTACCCTAATATCTTTTAGAGAGCCAAAACTATGTTAATGGGTCAATAATCTGGAAAGGTTGGAGAATGAATAACCAAGGGTGGGGCAAGTGGTCCAGAAGAAGAAAATGACAATGCAATCAAATGGGCAGCGTATCCCCCAAATTCCAAAAAAACATTCTTCTTTGAACTTTGGAAATTAGGCCCTATTTATAGGCTTTTCCTTGATAGTAGAATATACCAAGTGGCCAAACAATATAGCAACATGTATCGTAGGATATTTCGTCCTGAACCGCCAGGCCTTGGTAGACATGTGTTCCTTAACATGTACTATCTGTTTGGTACAAAGCCTCAGCAAGTGCCACTGTACTATCTATTTAGCACGAGCCTCAGCATAGCAGATATCCTAGTTGTCGCGGCACGTACCTTCTCAGTTCAGTTTCTCAAGACATGTACTCTCAGGACTTATGACTAGTTATCAGCCATACCGATGTCTACCTCAACGACTCCTCCATCCTTAGCCACCTAACCACAAGTTTCCCAGCTTCCCAGGACACAGGCCACAACAAGGGTTGTGCCTCGTACCAAGCCTAAGGTGACTGCTTTGGTCCTGCATATGCAACCAAGGTAGGTCCTTAATTTGACTATATAGAAAGAGAGTCCCTTACTTTTGGGCTACCATACCCCATCTTCATATGGTTGTTATGGTATACTGGCATCATTAAAGCATACTATTAGCTCCAACCAGTAAGCATTGGGGCCTGCTGTCAAGGCCAAGCTATATATGCTTTAGGCCTGTTATCAGCCATTGGCTATTAGTGTCTTGGTGCTTGTTATTAGTGCCAAGTGTCTGTACATTATCCTGTATAGAGGCAATTTATCATAAAGTTTGTCATGCCTTAGAAGGTAGTTGCGGAGGTTGAAATTGCCTCGTTCTCCTTTCCCTCAGTAGGTATCAAAGGTGGTCTTTGTAAAAAATGGCGATCTTGGCGGGGTTTGCCTCAAAGAATCGACCTCGGCGAGTAGTACCTCAACAAGTTCTCTTGGATTTCGCTCATAGCCTATTTGGCCTAAGTAGGTCGAATCTAGTTTGATCCTCTGGTTGACTCACTCCTCCTAGGTATTGACCCATATTTATTTAATGATATTAATTTGCCTAATAAAGGCGTCTCCCTGCGATTAGGTCGACCATTTAAATTTTGCCTTCCTACAACA
Source organism: Camellia lanceoleosa (assembly GCA_025200525.1). Lineage (NCBI taxonomy): Eukaryota > Viridiplantae > Streptophyta > Magnoliopsida > Ericales > Theaceae > Camellia > Camellia lanceoleosa. Next base: position 3,263,079 of record CM045762.1, on the reverse strand, counting down.
AGCTAAATGGTGTTATGAAGTGAAATCATAATTGGACTCAGTTATGCCCAGAGGATATCTTTAAAACAAATTCCCAAAAACATTAGTACAACTGTCAGAGAAAAACAGGGATTCTCATAGTATAACTCAGTTTTGACGGGTCTCATAGGAATCCACTAAAATTAAGTGAAAGTAGGCAATCAATTTTCTAAGAGAGTGATAATCCATGGCAAGAAGCCATTTCTCATTAAAAGCATCAACCTTTTGACAATAATTTATAATGTACTTGCAATGAATCTTGATACAACTTATGTTACATTTTCAATGTTTCATTTGCTTGGCAAGCTTGTGAGACAGAAGATGTATAAATAGAAGACTTTAACCATCCATTGTATTTTGTCTTTATCTGTATTTTCTTTCTTTCACATGAATTTTCACACAAATTATTTGTGATTCAATCCTAACCATAGAGTCATTCTTGTTTGATTAGATCTTTATTATGTACACTCGCTCAACTTAATGAACAACTATCTACTAGAAGTTATCAATCAATGGCATATATTACAAACAAATGTAAACACTGATATTTCAGTAAGTACTTTTGTTTCATGAATGGGGATGTACTGTTTCCTTTTATAAATTTTTTCTTGCCCTCGTCCTAGTTCTATATTTTAATAGGTATGGTCCCTGATTCCTTTACTTGGGGTAGTGTTATCAAAGCCTTTGTTGAAAGAAGTGGTTCGATGAAGGTCATCCAGATACATGGATTTATCATTCAACTTGGTTGTGAATCCTATAATGTTTTGACTGGATCACTAATTGATGCTTATGCAAAATGTGGGAGTGTTAGAATTCCAGATCAGATTTACAAGAGTATGCTAAAAAAAGCTACAATAGCGTGCACTACATTAATCACTAGATATGCACATTAAGGCATCTATAGTAGAGATGCCTTTAATCTCTTTAATGAAATACATCAGATGCATATGGGAGTTGATAATGTTATATTATGCTCTATGCTCAATATATGTGCCAATACAACATCATTGGACTTGGGAAAACAAATTCATGCCTTGGTGTTGAAATGTCAATCCAAACATGATGTAGCCATGGGCAACACTCTCGTTGATATGTTCTCAAAATCTGGAGAAATTGAAGATGCTAAACATGTTTTCAATGAGATGAGACAGAAAAATGTTATTTCATGGACGTCATTGATTGCCGGATATGGGAAGCATGGCATAAGGTGATTACGCTGTATAAAAAGATGGAATATGAGGGGATGAAGCCAAATTACATTACATTCCTAACTCTTCTCTTTGCTTGTAGCCATGCTGACTTGACTGATGAAGCATCAGAATGTTTCAATAACATGGTTGGTAAATACAATATCTTGCCAAGGGCAGAACACTATTCTTGTATGGTGGACCTCTTTGCACGTGGTGGGCAGTTCAAAGAAGCCTATATTCTAATACACGAGATGAATATTAAGCCTAATGCTTCTCTTTGGGGTGCCATTCTTGGGGCATGCAGCATCTGTGGTGATATGTCTCTTGAAGAAGTAGCAGCAAGGCATTTGTTTAATATAAAACCTGAGAAGTCAGTCAACTAAGTGGTTTTAGCAAGCATATATGCTGCAGTTGTCTTATAGGACAGTGTTTAAAAGACAAGAAAATTAATGGAAGAGAGAAGTCTAATAAAGTATCCAAGATGCAGTTTTTTTCGGTCCATAAAAAGAGGGTGCCTCTTTTGCAGCCAAGTTGAAATTATTGTACTGAACTGCATCCTCTTGTATACAAGTCATATGTTGATGCCACAACGGAAATGCAGAAGATGGTTGTTTCATCATAATATATTGATAATCCAAGGACATCAAGGAGGCTTTTTGATGTTACTATTGTAAAGATTCTCATGCAGTCTTACTTCTTAGTCTCTAAACATTCAGGTATCCATCCTCTCTCCTATAAAATTTTGCCCTCATGTATATTTTTTTCCTTCTTATTTCTCCGTATGTGCTATATTCGAGTTCAGTGCCACTAATGTTAATATTGAATGAAATGTGTCCTCTCCAATCTTCAATTTATCCCAATTTTTTCTCTTTCTTTTAGCAGTACATGTATATCCTTTTTTTAGATATCAAGAGGATTGATCTTCACTGTTAGTTATTTGATTTTTCTCCAGAATCAGATTTGAAAATTGAACACCAAGCAGCCTGCTGCTAACAAGGAACAATGGAAACTGCAGCTTGCAATGTGAGGGTCTTTATATGTTATATATTGTTAGCAATTTAGTTCACAAATTTGTATGTTTAAACTAATTAGTTCTGATTTTAGACTTCTGGAGCAATGGAGCTGAAATTATGGAGTAGCAGCTACAGACATCTCTTTGAAATCAGTTGTTGTGGCCATGCAGTTGACGGGTAAGCTAGAGTTTTGTGTCTCTTGTTCTGCAAGTGTATTAAAAGTTAAACCTGAGTACTTGTGTCTGAGTTTGCTTGAAAATTAACAACCAGATCTTCTTCACTGTAGAATGAAGTGTATTAACATTCTCACGTGCATATACAATTGAGACACAAGTGTAGCAACCAAGAGTGATGTAGTTGATACAGAGAAGCTTTTGAGAGATGGTAAATATGGAGAAACAAATTCCCTGAATGTGTAAAGAAGCATCTAAGATGGAACAAAAACTAGTTTAGGTGAATTTTAACAACACAGTTGACAGCAGCCAGGTAAGTGAAATTACATTGATAATCTTTAGAACATTCTTGATGATATGTGTTAATTTAATGTATAGAAAAGAGAGAGAGAGAGAGAGAGAGTGTGTGTGTGTGTGAGAGAGAGTGAGTGAATTGTGTATATATAGATATTGTATATTACATATTTGAATAGGTACACACACTCCTTTATATAGGAGAGAAGATGTTATGCTACAAACATGATGCAAACACCATCATGGGAAAGTAGCCGAAAGGAACAGAAAGCAAATGCACTATCTGCACTATCTAATACATATTATAATACTAAGAGCCCCCCTTAAACTCAAGAAAGATAGGTACCAACCAACTTGAGTTTGAAGAGAGTAACAAAATGGGAAAATAAATAAAAATAGGATAGGAGACACTGTATGGTCGTGTTAGACCATTGTAGAAAACACAGTATGATCGTGTCAAACCGTTGGACAAGACACTGTATGGTCGTGTTGAACCGTTGTAGCAGACACTGTATGGTCGTGTCAGACCGTTGTAGGAGCTAACCGGAATTAATGTCGGGACAGTTTACGGGGTCATACTGGACCGTTGTAGAAGACACTGTATGGTCGTGTCAGACCGTTGTAGAAGAGACTGTATGGTTGTGGCAGACCGGTGTAGAAGACACTATATGGCTCATGTCGGACTAATGTAGAAGACACTGTAAGGTCGTATCAAACCGCTGTAGAAGACACTGTATGGTCTTATTGTATCGTTGTAAAAGACACTATATGGTCGAGTCGGACCGTTATAGAAGACACTCTGTGGTCGTGTCAGATCGCTGTAGAAGACACTGTGAGGTTGTGTCAGACCATTGTAGCAAACGTTGTGTGGTCGTGTCGGACCGTTGGAAAATACACTGTATGGTCGTGTATTTAAGCAGCCCAAAGATATATATGTATATATATATCGCGCATTCAAAAGTCGCGCATGACACTGTGGCTTCGAGTGTCGCGCGATTCACGTGGCTCGCGCTCCCGTTTGTGGTCTTCGTCTTTTCGCTCTCTATTTAAATTGAGGCTGAGGCTGGATAGAGACAGTGTAAAACAAACCAATTGGAAATCTTTTCATTCTCTGATAGCTGCAAACCCTTTCTGACATTCCCTGAAACACTCTACTTCTCTGAAACACTCGGCAACCCCTAACATAACATGGCCTCTTCTTCTCGTGGTCCGCTCACCCTTTTTTCTAGACCTAAATGAGTCCACAATAGAGATAACTGGTTCTGTCGCCCTTGAAGCGCAACCAAGCACCCCTGGACCGAGTGCAGCTGTCTTTGCTTCACTGAACTTTTTGATACTGTCAGTGGAGCAAATAATGATAGGGCAAACGGACATTGAAGCCAACCATTTAACGCTGAAGTCATGCTTGGAGACAGTGACTGCGGTCTCCAAGTTGTCGCACCGACTGTAGAATAGAACTAGTGAGATGCACCAATTAAATGCCCAATTCACTTTGCTCCAGCGCATGTATAAGGATGCACGAGTAGAGATATGCACACTGAAGGTGGAAATCAAGGAGCTAAAATGGAAGGCCATTGTTATGTTCCGATTCGGAGGTCCGCCATACGCTGCGTTTGAGGAGCAGCAGGGAGGCATCGTGCTCGGTGGACTAGGAAGCATAGAGGCAGGGCCATCAAGGGGCGCCCAAGACGGAGGCAAGAGGAAGAGAGCAACGGAAGAGGCAAAAAAGTAGGGTCGATGGTTGTGGTGGTTGTGGTTGGTGGTTTTGTTTTGTTTTGCGTTGTTTTTTTTTTTTTTTGGTTTTTGTGTGGAATGAAATAAAATAAAGATTTGAAAAATCATAGGTGGTTTGAATCTGTGGGCTGGTATGTTGATATAATATATTATAATAAAAAAAATATGTATATATATAGATAGAAAATAAAAGAAAGTTGAAGAGAGTGAGAACATGCTAGAAAAGGTGGAGTAAAATATATATATATATATATATAAAGTAAAAGAAAGTTAAGTGGGGGTGATGGGTGGTGAAGACAATTATGGTGGGGGGCACAAAAGTGGCTAAGTTGGTGGGTTGGATGAAAAGAGAGAGAACTTCAATGCAGGCATGATGCAGGCACGTGTACGGGTACTCTCAACTATGCATGCATCATAGCAATGACGGAGGAGCGGTGGTGGTGACACGATGCTGAGAGAGAGAGAGAGAGAGAACGAAAGAGAGCATTCTACTCCCATTGATCCCTCGTCCATTTCTCTCTCTATATATATATGTATGCAGACTAAGCTCCCTCTGTGAAATCAGTTTGGAGATGTAGAGATAGTGTGTTAATGGAGGAAAAACAAAAGAGATAGAATGAGAGAGCAATCCGCCTTCTTCTCACTCAGAGCCCAGAGAAGAAAAGAGGAGATAAATGCATGTCTTTTTTTCCTTCCCACTGCACCAGTTCTTCCTCTAGAAGTCCATTTTTTTTTTCACCCATGCCCTGAGTCTTGAGTCTCGCAAAGTCTCCACGAAGCTTGTAAGCTGGAGTTCCAACCTGCTTCATTGGGATTGGTTTGGGGCCAAGAAAACCAGAGGATTGTTATTTTTGTCCAAGGGTTTGGGTGTGGATTGATGAGGCTGCTGCTTCAGTTGAATGTGAGCTTGGATTTGAAGGATTTGAGATGGGGTGAGGTGGTTGAGTCCAATAGGACCTGATTGCTCAAAAGCCATTTAGTCATGGCTTGAGAATTTATTGGCGCTGTTGAGGCACTTCCAGCAAAGAAAGATCAATCAGAAGAAGATGGTCCAGTTGGTGTTGTTGAGTATGAGTATGCACGAGAAAGAGCAGCTACAGGTGCACGAGATAGAGCAATTGCTGATGTACGACTAAAATCTGAAAGGGCTGTTGTTGCCGCTCTAATGTCGTTGTTAGTTGGATGTGTTTGTTTGACAGACTTTGTGTATTGGGTTGGTGAAGTGTTGTTGAAGAATCTGCCATTGAAGAAGAAATTAGGGAAATTTGGGTTTGTCTGACGGGCGACCAAGGAGAGGCTGTTGCCCGCCGATAAAGCGAAATTACTAAGTTCTTAACCTAGCTCTGATACCATGTTAATTTAATGTATAAAGAAAGAGAGAGAGAGAGAGAGAGTGTGTGAATTATGTATATATAGATATTGTATATTACATATTTGAATAGGTACACACTCTCCTTTATATAGGAGAAAAGATGCTATGCTACAAACATGATGTAAACACCATCATGGGAAAGTAGCCGAAAGGAACCGAAAGCAAATGCACTATCTGCACTATCTAATACATATTATAATACTAATAGTATGAAATGTTGAAGTCGTGCATATTTTCTTTGCTTGCTTGTTTACCATTTCAGAAAGCATTTCTTATGCACATTTGATGGATTCCCCTTTTTGTGACACTCATTCTTGGATTTGATGGAGATTCCTATCTTTTGCAGGTTTTATGGGGCTGTACTAGAGCCTCAAAAGGAAATAAGAAGTGGTCATGAACCAGGCAGCAAGTGCATTTCTTTTCCCCAGGTAAAAGATCTTTTTTTCCCTACCTATGACAATTTTGAATATTGGGAAAGATTCATATATGTATGCACTCTTAGGTCCATTTTGTTTTCTTGGAACTTAACAAGCCTCAACTCTAATTACTATCAGTTACGTGGATCCATCATCTCCAATTGGTTGTTTTGTTAAGCCTTATCCTTAATTAGTTGAAGCAAAGTTAGGACAGTGATATCAGTCTAGGTTCTTGCTGGACATGAGATATTATGAAACTAGTGTATCCAGTGTTTTTCCCCAAAGTTAAAAGATATTTCACTGTTGGGTTGTGCCATTTTTTGGTGCCCATTGATGCAATAGTTACATTTTCTAAGATACATGCAATAGCTACATTTACTAGTCAAAATAAAATAAAATAAAGAGTTATTTTATTTTGCTGCATGAAAGAGAGGATAAATATAGATCTCAATTGTTGTTCCAACCCTTTTTAAGGTCTCCATAGACATGGGAAGACTGATGTTCCAAAATATGGTGGTTCATAGGCAGAACGGGGAGCGCATTTGGACACATATTCCTGTCATCTCCATGTCTTGAATGTTGTTAATGTAATCGCATCAAACAATTTATTGGGCTGCATGAATAACATGAGGTTCGCCTTGTTTGATAGTCATCTTGGATTTGACAAAAAAATGTGGCATCTAAAACTGATAAATTAATCCTCAAGGCTACTTATTTTACCTGGCGTGTGAATGGAACTTTTTCCCTCCATATCTCATCTTTCCATACCTTTCCATAGTCCTTTTATGGGTTTTAATTTGGATTCGTACTAATAATCCGAACCATTTATCTCGTAAGCTTCGCAATGAAGGTCAACTATGCAAAACATTTGCTTTATCGAACAACTATAAATATGGGAACAAGTCGCTTTTTGTTTTATAAAATAGATGGTTTAAATTTAATTATATTTACTATTCATTTCATAAAATAAAATGCGATATATTTTTGTATTTACAATTTTCTGATAAAGTTAATTTTTTTATATGAATAACCTTTATTATGGGGCCTACAAGATAGACGGCTCATATCATCGATACAGGTCTAGATTCAAACCCATGAGAAGAGTATGGAGAGATATGAAGAGATGAGATATGGAGATGAAGTAATCCTTTTTTTCGGGGAGGGGGTGAATGGACCACTTTCGTGTGTGTGTATATAGCTTTATGTTTGTTTTTGAATCAATTCATTAGGTGTGCTTGAATTTATGAATTTGAAATTAAATGATTTGACACTAGGCATGGGCCATAGTGTTGGTTTGGTTTGATTTTTCAAAAATTGTTTTTAGATGTGTATTCGTTAATTTGGTATGTCCGTAACAGAATGAAGTGATTTTGCATAAAGTTTGCCGGGATAATGGCACATAATAGGAAGAAGGGTGTGCGGTGCACCGTAGTAGAACGGCGTACGCAGGTGCAAATTAGTAGAACGGCGCGCATGGCACGCATAAGCAGCCATGACGCGTCAAATCTTGACATGAGCAAGCAACGGAGGCGCGGCGTGAATAGCGCAAAGCGGTGGTGGCGTGAAACGCATTGAACATAAAGGCGGTATGACGGCGTGATGGAGAGTGCAGTGATGGGGTGGTGCCATTGGAATCATTAGGTCATTCCGAGCAGGATGGTGTAGTGCCACAGTGTACGACACTAAGCACGAAAAACAAAAAATGCCAAGACTGGAGAACTGGGCTCTGATACCATGTAAGTTTGGCAGAGAGAGAGAGAGAGATTGAATGAAGTGTGTTTTATATTCAATGTGTCAAAGAGAAGCAAGCTCATTCTCTTTTATAGAGAGGAGAGTGTTGCAGATAGGATGCTATACCGAAAGCAGAAATAATAGAGAAATAATAAACATTACAATTCACTTTACTTTACATGTATAATGAATGACAGCTATATTATATTTACACTAACAACTCCCATGGGCCGCACTGGCACCTCGTTGAATCCAGACATCAAAATATCGGTTTGCTTCAGGTCCCCCGGCTTCAGATTGAGCATCTTGAACAAGTTTTTGCACATTACATTAACCGAGCTGCCCGAATCGACAAGGATCATGTTCACTTCGTGATCACACACGTTTAAGGAGATCACCGGAGCATCGTTGTGAAGAAGATCTACCCCCTCCAAATCATCATCAGGGAAGGATATCGTGGAGTCAGAACTTCCTTCACTTCTTGGTCACTTCGCCAGAATACAGTACACATACTATCTGTGCGAAGGCATCTGCACTGGCACCTTCATATCCTTCTTGTTCTAATCCACCATTGTACGGATCACATTGACATCTTCAGGGGCATTTACAATACCTCCACCAAGTAAGAATTTATCATCAACCAACCCGCGAATAAACTCCTTGCATAAGAAATAGTCCTGAATAAGTATTTACTAAATTTTGGTCAGAGCATTGACAATACATCATACCCACGTAAATTCAGATCCATCTTTGACAATCAATCAGATAATCAAAAACTCAAAACCTTCAATAAAGGTGATTTTGGGTAAAGTTTGCCAAAATAGTACTGAATATGTATTTGCTACATTTTTATGGGCACAAATGTATTTTACATGGTAAAATTTTGTTGCTTGTAGAATGAAGTAGCCTAAATGAGTATGAAACTACAAACCTTCTCTATAAGGAATCTGGCAGCATCACAACTCTTCTTAACATCATGGGGAACCTTACGAACAAGATTAACCATCCGGCGAGGCAAACAACCAGTGAACGCCCGATGGCGAGACACACCAACAGGATTAACCTTCAGGAGAGGCACACAAACAAGATTAGCAAATAATCACCTAAATAAGCATACCAAAGCCCACAACAATGTTGTCACTATCTTACGATTCATTATACTCAATCTTCCGATTTGATACATTTTTAGAGATAAATTGATATTATCATCAATACATATCATAAATTAAAAGCATCTTACGATACATATATGATACATGATGCAATATATGATATGTGATACATAATGCGATACATATGTTCCATAAATACTTAGTGTCGGCTTGGTTTAACTTTTCAAAAATTGTTTTTAGATGTGTTTTCATTTATTTGGTATGTCCGTCAAAAGCATAAAGTCATTTCGTATAAAGTTTGCTGGAATAATGGCACATAATAAAAGGAAGGGCGCGCTTGTGTGCAGTATAAGCAGCGCATCAGTGCAAATTAGTAGAGCACGGCGCACAGGGCAGGCCGAGCAGCAATATGCGTAAGCCTGGTGACGTCAAATGCTGACCTAAGCAAGCAACGGAGAAGCGCTTGAATGGCGCATGTGCAAGTGGAGGCGAAAGCTGATACGCACCAAACACAAAGGCGGCGCGTGACGACGTGTGACGGCGAGTCTAGTGATGGGGGTGGTGCTGTTGGAATCGTGAGGTGATTCCGAGCAGGATGGCGTAGTGCCACTGTGTACGGGACTAAGCACCAAAAATAGAAAATGCCAGGAGTGGAGAACTGGGCTCTGACACCATGTAAGTTTGGTAGAGAGAGAGAGAGAGAGAGAGAGAGACTGAATGAAGTGTGTGTTATATTCAGTGTGTCAAAGGGAAGCAAGCTCACTCTCTTTTATAGAAAGGAGAGTGTTTAACATAGAATGCTGCACCGAAGGCAGAAATAATAAAGAAATAATAAAATTACAATTTACTTTACTTTACATGTATAATGAATGACAGCTATATTATATTTACACTAACAACCCCCATGAGCCGCACTGGTACCTCGTTGAATCCAGACATCAGAATATTGGTTTGCTTCAGGTCCCCTGGCTTCAAATTCAGCATCTTGAACAAGTTTTTGCACATTACATTAACCGAGCTGCCGGATCCACAAGGATCATATTCACTTCCTGATCACCCACGTTTAAGGAGATCACCGGAGCATCGTTGTGAGGAAGATCTACCCACTCCAAATCATCATCAGAGAAGGACATCGTGGAGTCAGATCTTCCCTCACTTCTTGGTCTCTTCCCGAGAATATAGTACGTATGCTGCCTGTGCGAAGGCATCTGCACTGGCACCTTCATATCCTTCTTGTTCTGATCCACCATTGTACGGATCACATTGACATCTTCGAGGGTATTTACAATACCTCCACCAAGTAAGAATTTATCATCAACCAACCTGCAAATGATTTCTTTGGATAAGAAATAGTGCTGAATAAGTATGTACTAAATTTTGGTCAGAGCATTGAAAATGCATCATACCCACGTAAATTCAGATCCATCTCTGACAATCAATCAGATAATCAAAAACTCAAAACCTTCAATAAAGGTGATTTTAGGTAAAGTTTGCCAAAATAGTACAGAATATGTATTGCTAAATTTTTCTCGACACAAATGTATTTTACATGTTAAATTTTGTTGCTTGTAAAATAAAGTAGCCTAAATCAGTATGAAACTACAAACCTTCTCTGTAAGGAATCTGGTAGCATTATAACTCTTTTTTACATCATGGGGAACCTTACGAACAAGATTAACTGTCCGGCGCGGCAAACAACCAATAAACTCCCGGTGGCAAGACACACCAACAGGATTAGCCTTCAGGAGAGGCACAAAAACAAGATTAACAGATAATCACCTAAATAAGCATACCAGAGCCCACTACAATGTTGTCAATATCTTACGATTCATTATACTCAATCTTGTGATTTGATAATTTTTTAGAGATAAATTGATATTATAATCAATAAATATCTTAAATTAAATGAATCTTACGATACATATATGATACATGTTGCAATATATGATATGTGATACATAATGCAATACATAAGTTCCATAAATACTTAGTGCCGGTTTGGATAGATTTTTTTTAAATTGTTTTAGGTGTGTTTTCATTTATTTGGTATCTCTGTGAAGAACATAAAGTGATTTTGCATAAAGTTTGCCAGAATAGTGACGCATAAGAAGCAGAAAGTGCTTGTGATTGCATGTGAGAATAGCATACAGGTGCAAATTAGCGAGCAGCGCTTGGCGCACGCAGGCGAAAGCAGTATGGAGCAGCGCAACCGCAGGCGGGCGTCAAATGCTGACGTGATCAAGCAATGGAGGAGCGCATGAATGGCGCGTGTGCTAGTGGTGGCGGAAGCTGACACACGCCGAACACAAAGGTGGTGCGTGACGGCGTGTGAGGGCAAGTCTGGTGATGAGGGTGGTGCCGTTGTAATCGTAAGGTGATTCCGAGCAGGATGGTACAGTGCCACTGTGTACGGGACTAAGGACCAAAAATAGAAAATGCCAGGAGTGGAGAACTGGGCTCTGAAACCATGTAAGTTTGGCAGAGAGAGAGAGAGACTGAATGAAGTGTGTTTTATATTCAATGTGTCAAAGAGAAGCAGGCTCACTCTCTTTTATAGAGAGGAGAGTGTTCTACATATGATGTTGCACCGAAAGCAGAAATAATAAAGAAATAATAAACATTATAATTTACTTTACTTTACATGTATAATGAATGACAACTATATTATTTTTACATTAACAACCCTCATGGGCCGCACTGGCACTTCGTTGAATCCAGACATTAGAATATTGGTTTGCTTCAGGTTCCCCAGCTTCAGGTTGAGCATCTTAAACAAGTTTTTGTACATTACATTAACCGAGCTGCCTGGATCCACAAGAATCCTGTTCACTTCGTGATCACCCACGTTCAAGGAGATCACCAGAGCATCGTTGTGAGGAAGATCTACCCCCTCCAAATCATCATCAGAGAAGGATATCATGGAGTCAGAACTTCCCTCACTTCTTGGTCTCTTCCCCAGAATATAGTACACATGCTGCCTGTGCGAAAGCATCTGCACTGGCACCTTTATATCCTTCTTGCTGTGATCCACCATCGTACGAATCACATTGACATCTTCGGGGGCATTTACAATACCTCCACCAAGTAAGAATTTATCATCAACCAACCTACGACTGAATTCCTTGGATAAGAAATAGTGCTGAATAAGTATTTACTAAATTTTGGTCAGAGCATTGACAATGCATCACACTCACGTAAATTCAAATCCATCTTTGACAATCAATCAGATAATCAAAAACTCAAAACCTTCAATAAAGGAGATTTTGGGTAAAGTTTGCCAAAATAGTACTGAATATGTATTTCATAAATTTTTATGGGCACAAATGTATTTTACATGGTAAAATTTTGTTGCTTGTAGAATGAAGTAGCCCAAATGAGTATGAAACTACAAACCTTCTCTGTAAGGAATCTGGCAGCATCACAACTCTTCTTAACATCATGGGGAACCTTACGAACAAGATTAACCATCCGACGAGACAAACAACCAGTGAACGCCTAGTGGCGAGACACACCAACAGGATTAACCTTCTGGAGAGGCACACAAACAAGATTAGAATATAATCACATAAATAAGCATACCAGAGCCCACTACAATGTCGTCAATATCTTACAATTCATTATACTCAATCTTCCGATTTGATACTTTTTTAGAGATAAATTGATATTATCATCAATACATATCTTAAATTAAATGAATCTTACGATGCATATATGATATATGATGCAATATATGATATGTGATACATAATGCGATACATATGTTCCATAAATACTTAGTGTCGGTTTGGTTTGATTTTTAAAAAATTGTTTTTAGATGTGTTTTCGTTTATTTCGTATGTCCGTGAACAGCATAAAGTGATTTGCATAAAGCTTGCCAGAATAGTGGCGCATAATAGCTGAAGTAGCGGTGCACCGTAGCGAGAATGGCGACTACGAGTGCAAATCGACAAAAATGGCGCCTGCGCAAGGAAGCGAACAGGCGCCGCAGGCACATGCAAGCACAGGGCTAATGTCAAATGCTGACGTGAGCAAGCAACGGAGGAGCGCGTGAATGCGCATGTTCTAGTGGCGGCAGAAGCTGAGACGCGCCGAACAGAAAGGCGATGTGTGATAGCATGTGACGGCGAGTCTGGTGATGGGGGTGGTGCAATTAGAATCATGAGGTGATTCCGAACAGGATGGTGTAGTGCCACTGTGTACGGGACTAAGCACCAAAAACAAAAAATAATATGAGTGGAGAACTGGGCTCTGATACCATGTAAGTTTGGTAGAGAGAGAGAGGGATAGAGAGAGACAGAATAAAGTGTGTTTTATATTCAGTGTGTCAAGGAGAAACAAGCTCACTCTCTTTTATAGAGAGCAGAGTGTTTTACATATGATGCTACACCGAAAATAGAAATAATAAACATTACAATTTACTTTACTTTACATGTATAATGAATGACAGCTATATTATTTTTACACTAACAACCCCCATGGGCCGCACTGGCACCTCGTTGAATCCAGACATCAGAATATCGGTTTGCTTCAGGTCCCCCAGCTTCAGATTGAGCATCTTAAACAAGTTTTTGTACATTACATTAACCGAGCTGCCCAGATCCACAAGGATCCTGTTCACTTCGTGATCACCCATGTTTAAGGAGATCACCGGAGCATCGTTGTGAGGAAGATCTACCCCTCCAAATCATCATCAGAGAAGGATATCGTGGAGTCAGAACTTCCCTCACTTCTTGGTCTCTTCCCCAGAATATAGTACACATGCTGCCTGTGCGAGGGCATCTGCACTGGCACCTTCATATCCTTCTTGTTTTGATCCACCATTGTACGGATCACATTGACATCTTCGAGGGCATTTACAATAACTCCACCAAGTAAGAATTTATCATCAACCAACCTGCGAATGAATTCCTTGGATAAGAAATAGTGTTGAATATGTATTTACTAAATTTTGGTCAGAGCATTGACAACGCATCATACCCACGTAAATTTAGATCCATCTTTGACAATCAATCAAATAATCAAAAACTCAAAACCTTCAATAAAGGTGATTTTGGGTAAAGTTTGCCAAAATAGTACTGAATATGTATTTGCTAAATTTTTCTCGGCACAAATGTATTTTACAGGGTCAAAATCTTGTTGCTTGTAGAATGAAATAGCCCAAATGAGTATGAAACTACAAACCTTCTCTATAAGGAATCTGGCAGCATCACAACTTTTCTTAACATCACGAGGAACCTTACAAACAAGATTAACCGTCCGGCGAGGCAAACAAGCAGTGAACGCCCGATGGCGAGACACACCAACAGGATTAACCTTTTGGAGAGGCACACAAACAAGATTAGCAGATAATCTCCTAAATAAGCATACCAGAACCCACTACAATGTTGTCAATATCTTACGATTCATTATACTCAATCATCCGATTTGATACTTTTTTAGAAATAAATTCATATTATCATCAATACATATCTTAAATTAAATGCATCTTACGATACATAGATGATACATGATGCAATATATGATATGTGATACATAATGCGATACGTATGGTCCATAAATACTTAGTGTCGGTTTGGTTTGATTTTACAAAAATTGTTTTTAGATGTGTTTTCGTTTATTTGGTATGTCCGTGAACAACGTAAAGTGATTTTGCATAAAGTTTGCCAGAATAATGGCGCATAATGAAAGGGCGCGTGGTGCACCATAGTAGAACAGTGCACACCGATGCAAATTAGGAAAACGGTGCACGCAGGGCGCACTGAAGCAAAACGACGCATGCAAGCACAGGGTTGACGTCAGATGCTGACGTGAGCAAGCAATGGAAGAGCGCGTGAATGGCGCGTGTGCAAGTGTCAGCGGAAGTTGAGATGCGCTAAACACAAAGGCGGCGCATGACGGCATGTGACGGCGAGTCTGGTGATGGGAGCGGTGCCACTGTAATCGTGAGGTGATTCTAAGCAGGATGGTGTAGTGCCACTGTATACGGGACTAAGAACCAAAAATAGAAAATGCCAGGAGTGGAGAACTGGGCTCTGATACCATGTAAGTTTGGTAGAGAGAGAGAGAGAGAGACTGAATAAAGTGTGTTTTATATATTCAGTGTGTCAAATAGAAGCATGTTCACTCTCTTTCATAGAGAGGAGAGTGTTGTACATAGGATGCTGCACCGAAAGCAAAAATAATAAAGAAATAATAAACATTACAATTTACTTTAGTTTACATTTATAATGAATGACAGCTATATTATACTTACACTAACAACCGCCGTGGGCCGCACTGGCACCTCATTGAATTAAGACATCAGAATATCGGTTTGCTTCAGGTCCCCCAGCTTCAGATTGGCATCTTGAACAAGTTTTTGTACATTACATTAACCGAGCTGCACGGATTCACAAGGATCCTGTTCACTTCGTGATCACTCACGTTTAAGGAGATCACCGGAGTATCGTTGTGAGGAAGATCTATCCCCTCCACATCATCATCAGAGAAGGATATCGTGGAGTCAGAGCTTCCCTCACTTCTTGGTGTCTTTCCCAGAATATAGTACACATGTTGCCTATGCGAGGGCATTTGCACTGCCACCTTCATATCCTTCTTGTTCTAATCCACCATTGTACGGATCACATTGACATCTTCGGGAGCATTTACAATACCTCCACCAAGTAAGAATTTATCATCAACCAATTCGCGAATGAATTCTTAGGATAAGAAATAGTGCTGAATATGTATTTACTAAATTTTGGTCAGAGCATTGACAATGGATCATACCCACGTAAATTCATATCCATCTTTGACAATCAATCAGATAATCAAAAACTCAAAACCTTCAATAAAGGTGATTTTGGGTAAAGTTTGCCAAAATAGTACTGAATATGTATTTCCTACATTTTTATGGACACAAATGTATTTTACATGGTAAAATTTTGTTGCTTGTAGAATGAAGTAGCCTAAATGAGTATGAAACTACAAACCTTCTCTGTAAGGAATCTGGCAGCATCACAACTCTTCTTAACATCATGGGGAACCTTACGAACAAGATTAACCGTCCGATGAGGCAAACAACCAGTGAACGCCCGGTGGCGAGACACACTGTAGCTCGGCTTTTCGCGCCCCCTTTCGGAAGAATGAAATAGCCCGTACAGTTCGGACTCCACTTGTGTGTTGGTTCTGAATCTGATTTCACAAGTGCAATGTGAAACAGTGGAAACACAAAAAGAGTCCAAATCCGGCTTTGGAACATCGATGTTTGAATCAAATGCCAAAAATGGACTGCTTTGCCAGATTTCAGAGTCGCCACCTAAATATTTATGGAAAATTTATGAAACCCGTGACTCGTCCTAAAGGCCATTAGTCCGTCGTTACCAAAGTGTCTTGGTTCGGGAACTTAGGTATGAGAGGGGAAGGTCAATAATTGAACACCCCACTCACCCGATCAAAGATCGGCCTTTACTAATCATGATGTGGTTTTTATGTACAATATATGCTCTTGTTCTATATGTAACATACAAGTATAGACTAATTTCACGAAAAGTTGGAACGTTTGATTCCATGTTTGTTTTGAAAGAAATGTTTTGAATATGTATCACTGAAAATGGTGATCTCATATATACATGAATCAAAGTATCCAAATTCAGGTGATTAGCCTTCATCCACAGGCATTCAAACAGGTATATCAAGTAAGCATTTAGCCTCATGGTAGTATGTTTGATATGACAGCAATCACACTTATGCAATATGCTAAAGCATAAAAACTTACCTTATGTCCGAAGCGAAGGTGAGTCAAAAGAAAGTAAACAATTAGAAAAAAAAATGCATGATCCTATCTAATGCGATATGGCTAATGCAACACATACAACGTGCAAGTAATAAGTTCGGCTACTAGCACGGCATGCGAGTCAATTAAAGGCATATGATAGAACATGTATTCAAGTAAAGAGTTTGAATTTGACATTTGAATAATATGATGAGCCGAACTTTTATACATGTAAACGAATGGATGCAAATCATGAAAAATGCTAATTTAAACATGATGTCCCAAATCTAACCATCATAAGCTGGTAAATAAAAGGGAGAAAGACGTGGGGTTGGAAGACATACACATTATTACAAATTTGTCCTCACGAAGGAGGGTCCGAATGTCCAAATGCGCCCTCACGCAGGAGGGTCCGAATGTCCGAGTGTCCGAATAAATAATTATTACAAAACTGAATGAATAATAAATGAAAGGGGCTGTCTAATTTATTACAATAATTGATGTAAGGCAAGCCTTGACACAATAAATTCGATATAACGACCGACCGAATTCAATTAATCATATTGGTTCTTTATGTCGGTTGTAATGCAATTTTAACCAATTTTATTAGCCTTTTTTATTACCTGTCCATTTCTTTATATTTTCTCCTGTTTGTGCAAAAATGATATTTACATCCACTAAGTCTAAAATGCAATAAAGGAAAATCAGTGTCGACTTAACCCGAATAAACCTTATTTTCTTCAAAGGAAATCACAAAGGAAAAGTCAAACTCATGTACAAGTTAGGGATTTCAAGTCAAACTCAAGATGTGCAACAAGGACTAGTCAAACTCAAAAGAGTAATAATGACTTAGAAAAACCCAAACTTGAGTGATAAGGACTTGAAATCCAAACTTGATAATGAGTGATAATGACACTTTCCTTGGCGATTTCCAATGGTCAATTAATCCCTTAACAGTAAATAAACAGGTGATAAATTCTTCGGGGGAAATTACAAAGGAAGAGTCAAACTTATGTACAAGTTAGGGATTTCAAGTCAAACTCAAGATGTGCAACAAGGACTAGTCAAACTCAAAAGAGTAATAATGACTTAGGAAAACCCAAACTTGAGTGATACTGACTTAAAATCCAAACGTGATAATAAGTGATAATGACACTTTCCTTGGTGATTTCCAAGGGTCAATTAGTCCCTTAACAGTAAACAAACAGGTGATAAATTCTTCGGGGGAAATTACAAAGGAAGAGTCAAACTTATGTACAAGTTAGGGATTTCAAGTCAAACTCAAGATGTGCAACAAGGACTAGTCAAACTCAAAAGAGTAATAATGACTTAGGAAAACCCAAACTTGAGTGATACTGACTTAAAATCCAAACTTGATAATAAGTGATAATGACACTTTCCTTGGTGATTTCCAAGGGTCAATTAGTCCCTTAACAGTAAACACAGCGATGAATAAAGAGAAATGAAAAATAAAAGATTGTGCTTTAGTATAAGAACATGTATACATTTGGGGTAGTGAACCTCCAAAGAATTTAAACCGTTAAGTATAGAACGTTTTATGCTTTTGGTGGTAAATCCCCTAAGAGATTAAATCAGTAAGCATAGAACGTTGTATACTTTTGGTAATGAATCTCTTAAGTATAAAACGTTTTATGCCGTTGGTAATGAATCTCCAAAGAGATTAAACCATTAAGCATAGAGCGTTTTATACCTTTGGTAATGAACCTCCTAAGAGATTAAACCATTAAGCATGGAAGAGTTCCTTTCTTATACTTGAATCACAATCTTAATTTTTCATAACTTTTTAATCGAAATAAGCAAAGAATGGAGGGAGGTTGCAGAGACGATTATACGAAATTGATTAATTGGTTAGTACAAACAAACTTGATATTTAAAACATAAATCGTTGAAATAAATTAAATAGAGCGAGCAAAATTAAATAGCCAGGGTTACTATTCACCGCCGGAAGTACTATTCATCGCCGGGGTTACTATTTACCGCCGGAGGTACTATTCATTGTCGGGGTTACTATTCACTGCCGGAGGTTACTATTCACCGTCGGGATAGATTATTTAAAGTAATAAATACAACAAGTTATATACAATATTTAAATTACAGCAGATATGTGGGTGGTGCAGCCATCCCATTAAAGCGATAAAAAAGTTATAAAACAAAGTAAATAAAGTATTTAAACAAAGTATATCACATTTTTTAAATTAAATGACAATTTACGAAAACTCACCTTTTGGGGAAATGATGAATTTTCTGAGTTACAAACTTTCTTTTGACTACTCTCAAGTCTATGGAATGTGTTCTCAATTCTCAATCCAAAATTTGGAATTATAACTTTAGTGGTTGATTTTTGAATGGTGTATTGATGAAATGGAAATACAAATATCAAAAAAAATATCCTCTTTTTTTTTTTCTTCAGACTTTTTCTCTCCCCCTCTTTTTTTTTTCCTGCTAGCCTTTCTTCCCCAGAATTTTTCCCTTCTTGAATCCTTCTGCTGAGCCCTCTCCTTTCCCCAGAATTCTCTCCCTTTCTGCTCAGCCTCCTTGCCTTATATAGGCAAATGGCATAGTAATAATAATAATATAAAAATAATAATATAATAATATATATATATATATGCAAATTGCCTCAGTTGATGTTGCCGACATCAACTTTGTTTATTTTATTATTATTAAATTTTTTTATAATGTATATAATAGAATATATATATATATATATAATATAATATATAAAATATCTAAAATATATAATTTATACCAAAATACATAACATATAATATACTAATATAATTTTATATAAAATACTAAACATATAATATAATAATTTTAAACACATAAGATAATTTGTTTTATTATTTTCTTTTATATAAAATACACCAAAAATATAAACAAACACATAAAATTATGAAAAATTACAAAAATACTAAATTAATGAAATATTCAATATTTTAAAATAATTTGGCCATAATGGTGAAGGTTGGGATTAAAGTTTAAATTCCATCTCTTTTACTGAGAATTCTGCGAGAAACACAATCTAATTGTCATCATCGAGTAATTAAAAGGAAGCGCCCAAGTCTTAGAGTCGGTCAAAATGGGGTGTCTACACACACCAACAGGAATAAGCTTCTGGAAAGGCACACAAACAAGATTAGCAGATAATCACCTAAATAACCATACCAGAACCCACTATAATGTTGTCAATACCTTACGATTCGTTATACTCAATCATCCGATTTGATACTTTTTTAGAGATAAATTGATATTATCATCAATACATATCTTAAATTAAATGCATCTTACGATACATATATGATACATGATGCAATATATGATATGTGATACATAATGCGATACATATGTTTCATAAATACTTAGTGTC
Organism: Camellia lanceoleosa; assembly: GCA_025200525.1. Lineage (NCBI taxonomy): Eukaryota > Viridiplantae > Streptophyta > Magnoliopsida > Ericales > Theaceae > Camellia > Camellia lanceoleosa. The sequence goes on along the minus strand of CM045762.1, from coordinate 3,242,882 downwards.
GGTTTGGTTTGATTTTTCAAAAATTGTTTTTAGATGTGTTTTCGTTTATTTTGTATGTCTGTGAATAGCATAAAGTGATTTTGCATAAAGTTTTCCGGAATAGTGGCGCATAATAACAGGAAGGGCGCGCGGTGCACCGTTGCAGAACGGCGCACACAGGTACAAATTAGCAAAACAACGCACGCGGGGCGCACGGAAGTAGAACGGCGCACGCAAGCACAGGGCTGACGTCAAATGCTGACGTGAGCAAGCAATGGAATAGCGCGTGAATGGTGCGTGTGCAAGTAGTGGCAGAAGCTGAGATGCACTGAACACAAAGGCGGCGTGTGATGGCACGTGACGGCGTGTGACGGCGAGTTCGGTGATAGGGGTGGTGCCGTTGGAATCGTGAGGTGATTCCGAGCAGGATGGTCTAGTGCCAGTGTGTACAGGACTAAGGACCAAAAACTGAAAATGCCAAGAGTGGAGAACTAGGCTCTCATACCATGTAAGTTTGGTAGACAGAGAAAGAGAGACTGAATGAAGTGTGTTTTATATTCAGTGTGTCAAAGAGAAGCAAGCTCACTCTCATTTATAGAGAGGAGAGTGTTGTACATAGGATGCTGCACCGAAAGCAGAAATAATAAAGAAATAATAAACATTACAATTTACTTTACTTTACATATATAATAGTCCAACAAAAGTTGAAGCCACAAATCTTAAGACTTTCTTCCACAACTTCACAAGACTACATATCACTGCATCCCGTATTACAGGCATATAGACATATGGATAGCTCAACTATAGCAGGGATATTGAATACCTTTGTACAATTTGCAATGGTGAGGAACTGAGGATGACAATTGTATCTATCATCCAAGAAAAAATATCTAGCACACTAAATATTCATGAAAGCACACATCAAGAGAAAAATGGGGGGAAAAGTGACCATAGATGAGGCTGATTTACAATTTTAAAAACATAAATAAAAGAAAACTATGCAAAACAAACAAAGTCGTGTTCTAGAACTAGTAACCTAAAGCCATGGAAAAAAGTACATACTAACCGATGCTTCATCAACCAAGATAGATGGTCGCTTCTTCTCTGTTGCAATAACGGCACCATTAGTAGCTACAAACACCAAAACAAGTAAAATATATCAAAAAGAACTCATCACAACAACATGAACAGCTCTAGTGATTATGTATTGCTTGTCAATAGAACACAAACAAAACACATGTATCTCAGAATTCAAGTTTTAATTTGCAAATTGCAACACTCTTTGTTAATCAAAAAAAAAAAAAATTTAACATCCAAGTGAAAAGGAATATTGTATACAACCACATAATATTATGTGCATATAGTAGGTCTCGTATTACCTTTAATCCCTAAAGATGTTTGACCAGATCCAACAACTATTAAGGCATGTTCGATTTGAACAAGCTTTCCAGAAGGGCTGTTCCAAAGTGTATCATGGGTAAGAAAAAAAAAATTATTAGGGTTAGGAAAGGCACATAAATATATGAATGCGTGTAACTTTTTCTAGTAAGGACGTAGAAAATTGTTTGCAAAAATAGAAATAAGTGAGTCCATACCTAAATGTGGTTAGAGAGAATGAATACTGACAATCTCCCATGATGTATTGGGTGGAAGGAGCGGAAAGAACCTTGTAGAATCAACTGTTTAAATAAGAGAGTTGCGACTTCACCTTCTTGGAAACAACAAAAATGCTCGGATGCAAACACGAGATCAAACATGCACATGGAGATGAATCCAGACAGGTTTAACAAATGTTTTTCCTCTTTTGGTAACCAATGAGAACTGATATGATGCATAAAATTAATTCTGATTCCATCAACTCCTTTTAAGTTTATGCAACAATTAACCGTGCTGCCCGGATCCACAAGGATCTTGTTTACTTCGTGATCAATCACGTTTAAGGAGATCACCGGAGCATCGTTGTGAGAAAGATCTACCCCCTCCAAATCATCATTAGAGAAGGATATCGTGGAGTCAGAACTTTCCTCACTTCTTGGTCTCTTCCCTAGAATATAGTACACATGATGCCTGTGTGAGGGCATCTGCACTGGCATATTCATATCCTTCTTGTTCTGATCTACCATTGTACAGATCACATTGACATTTTCAAGGGCATTTACAATACCTCCACCAAGTAATAATTTATCGTCAACCAACCCATGAATCAATTCCTTGGATAAGAAATAGTGCTGAATAAGTATTTACTAAATTTGGTCAGAGCATTGACAATGCATCATACCCACGGAAATTCAGATCCATCTTTGAATAACAATCAGATAATCAAAAACTCAAAACCTTCAATAAAGGTGATTTTGGATAAAGTTTGCCAAAATAGTACTGAATATGTATTTGCTAAATTTTTCTCGGCACAAATGTATTTTACATGGTAAAATTTTGTAGCTTGTAGAACGAAGTAGCCCAAATGAGTATGAAACTACAAACCTTCTCTGTAAGGAATCTGGCAGCATCATAACTCTACTTCACATCATGGGGAACCTTACGAACAAGATTAACCGTCCAGCGAGGCAACCAACCAGTGAACGCCCGGTGGTGAGACACACCAACAGGATTAACCTTCTAGAAAGGCACACAAACAAGATTAGCAGATAATCACCCAAATAAGCATACCAGAACCCACTACAATGTTATCAATATCTTACGATTCATTATACTCAATCTTTCGATTTGATACATTTTTAGAGATAAATTGATATTATCATCAATACATATCTCAAATTAAATGCATCTTACGATACATATATGATACATGATGCAATATATGATATGTGATACATAATGCGATACATATGTTCCGTAAATACTTAGTGTCGGTTTGGGTTGATTTTTCAAAAATTGTTTTTAGATGTGTTTTCGTTTGTTTGGTATGTCCATGAACAGCATAAAGTGATTTCTCATAAAGTTTGCCGGAATAGTGGCGCATAATAGCAAGAAAGGCGCGCGGTGCACCATAGCCAAGCACGCAAGTAGATGCGAATCTTGAGCAAGCATAGGGCTAACGTCAAATGCTGACGTGAGCAAGCAATGGAGGAGCTCGTGAACGGCGCGTATGCGAGTGGCGGCGGAAGCTGAGACGCGCCAAACAGAAAGGCAACGCATGACAGCGTGTGATGGCTAGTCTGGCGATGGGGGTGGTGCCGTTGGAATCGTGAGGGGATTCTGAGCTGGATGGTGTAGTGCCACTATGTACAGGACTAAGCACCAAAAACAGAAAATGCCAGGAGTGGAGAATTGGGCTCTGATTCCATGTAAGTTTGGTAGAGAAAGAGAGAGAGACTGAATGAAGTGTGTTTTATATTCAATGTGTCAAAGAGAAGCAAGCTCACTCTCTTTTATAGAGAGGAGAGTGTTGTACATAGGACGCTGCACTGAAAGCAGAAATAATAAAGAAATAACAAACATTACAGTTTACTTTACTTTGCATGTATAATGAATGACAACTATATTATATTTACACCAACAACCCATTTGGGCCGCACTGGCACGTCGTTGAATCATGACATCAAAATATCGGTTTGCTTCAGGTCCCCCAGCTTCAGATTGAGCATCTTGAACAAGTTTTTGCACATTACATTAACCGAGCTGCCCAGATCCACAAGGATCCTGTTCACTTCGTGATCACCCACGTTTAAAGAGATCACCGGAGCATCGTTGTGAGGAAGATCTACATCCTCCAAATCATCATCAGAGAAGGATATCATGGAGTCAGAACTTCCCTCACTTCTTGGTCTCTTCCCCAGAATATAGTACACATGCTGCCTATGTGAGCGCATCTGCACTGGCACCTTCATATCCTTCTTGTTCTGATCCACCATTGCATAGATCACATTGACATCTTCGGGGGCATTTACAATACCTCCACCAAGTATGAATTTATCATCCACCAACCCGCGAATGAATTCCTTGGATAAGAAATAGTGTTGAATAAGTATTTACTAAATTTTGGTCAGAGCATTGACAATGAATCACACCTACGTAAATTCAGATCCATCTTTGACAATCAATCAGATAATCAAAAACAAAAAACCTTCAATAAAGCTGATTTTGGGTAAAGTTTGCCAAAATAGTACTAAATATATATTTTGCTAAATTTTTATCGGCACAAATGTATTTTACATGGTAAAATTTTGTTGCTTGTAGAATGAAGTCGCCCAAATGAGTATGAAACTACAAACCTTCTCTGTACGTAATCTGGCAGCATCATAATTATTCTTCACATCATGGGGAACCTTACGAACCAGATTAACCATCCGGCGAGGCAAACAACCAGTGAACGCCCGGTGGCGAGACAAACCAACAGGATTAACCTTCTGGAGAGGCACACAAACAAGATTAGCAGATAATCACCTAAATAAGCATACCAGAGCCCACTACAATGTTGTCAATATTTTACGATTCATTATACTCAATCTTCCGATTTGATACATTTTTAGAGATAAATTGAAATTATCATCAATACATATCTTAAATTAAATGCATCTTACGATACATATATGATACATGATGCAATATTTGATATGTGATACACAATGCGATACGTATGTTCCATAAATACTTAGTCTCAGTTTGGTTTGATTTTTGAAAAATTGTTTTTAGATGTGTTTTCGTTTATTTGGTATGACCATGAACAGCATAAAGTGATTTCGCATAAAGTTTGCCAGAATAGTGGCGCATAATAGCAAGAAGGGCGACGGCAGCGCATGAAGCGGGCGATAGTAGAACGACGCACGTAAGCAGATACAGCGCACGCAAACACAGGGCTGACTTCAAATGTTGACGTGAGCAAGCAACGAAAGAGCGCGTGAATGGCACGTGTGCAAGTGGCGGAGGAAGCTGAGACGCGCTAAACACAAAGGTGGCGCGTGACGGCGTGTGACGGCGAGTCTGGTGATGGGGGCGGTGCCGTTGGAATCGTGAGGTGATTCCGAGCAAGATGGTGTAGTGCCACTGTGTACAAGACTAAGCACCAAAAACAAAAAATGCCAGGAGTGGAGAACTGGGCTCTGATGCCATGTGTGTTTGGTAGAGAGAGAGAGACTGAATGAAGTGTGTTTTATATTCAGTGTATCAAAGAGAAGCAAGCTCACTCTCTTTAATAGAGAGGAGAGTGTTGTACATAGGATGCTGCACCGAAAACAAAAATAATAAAGAAATAATAAACATTACAATTTACTTTACTTTACATGTATAATGAATGACAGCTATATTATATTTACACTAACAACCCCTATGGGCCGCACTGGCACCATGTTGAATACAGACATCAGATTATCGGTTTGCTTCAGGTCACCCGACTTCAAATTGAGCACCTTGAACAAGTGTTTGTACATTACATTAACCGAGCTATCGGGATGCATAAGGATCCTGTTCACTTCGTGATCACCCGTGTTTAAGAAGATCACCAGAGCATTGTGTTGAGGTAGATTTACCGCCTCCAAATCTTCATCAGAGAAAGATATTGTGGAGTCAGAACTTCCCATACTTCTTGGTCTCTTCCCCAGAATATAGTACATATGCTGCCTGTGCGAGGGCATCTGCACTGCCACCTTCATATCCTTCTTGTTCTGATCCACCATTGTATGGATCACATTAACATCTTCGGAGGCATTTACAATACCTCCACCAAAGTAAGAATTCATCATCAACTAACTCGCAAATGAATTCCTTGGATAAGAAATAGTGCTAAATAAATATTTACTAAATTTTGGTCAGAGCATTGACAATGCATCACACCCACATAAATTCAGATCCATCTTTGGCAATCAATCAGATAATCAAAAACTCAATACCTTCAATAAAGGTGATTTTGGGTAAAGTTTGCCAAAATAGTACTGAACATGTTTTTGCTAAATTTTTATATGCACAAATGTATTTTACATGGTAAAATTTTGTAGCTTATAGAATGAAGTAGCCAAAATGAGTATGAAACTACAAACCTTCTTTGTAAGGAATCTGGCAGCATCACAACTCTTCTTAACATCATGGGAACCTTACGAACAAGATTAAGAGTCCGGCGAGGCAAACAACCAGTGAACGCCCGGTGGCGAGACACACCAGCAGGATTAACCTTCTGGAGAGGCACACAAACAAGATTAGCATATAATCACCTAAATAAGCATACCCGAGCCCATTACAACGTTGTCAATATCTTATGATTCATTAACTCAATCTTCCGATTTGATAGTTTTTTAGAGATAAATTGATATTGTCATGAATACATATCTTAAATGAAATGAATCTTACGAAACGTATATGATACATGATGCAATATATGATATGTGATACATAATGCGATACATATGTTCCATAAATACTTAGTGTCGGTTAGGTTTCATTTTTAAAAAATTGTTTTTAGATGTGTTTTCGTTTATTTGGTATGTCCATGAACAACATAAACTGATTTTGCATAAAGTCTGCCGGAATAGTGACGCATAATAGCAGGAAGGGCGCACAATGCACCGTAGGAGAATGGCGTACGCAGGTGCAAATTAGCAAAACGGCACATGCAGGGCGCACGCAAGCATAGGGCTGACGTCAAATGCTGACATGAGCAAGTAACGGAGGAGCGCATGAATGGCGTGTGTGCTAGTGGCAGGGGAAGTTGAGACGCGCCAAACACAAAGGCGGCACGTGACAGCGCGTGACGGCGAGTCTAGTGATAGAGGTGGTGCCGTTGGAACCGTGAGGTGATTCTGAGCAGGATGGTGTAGTGCCACTGTATACAAGACTAAGCACCAAAAACAGAAAATGCCAGGAGTGGAGAACTAGGCTCTGATACCATGTAAGTTTGGTAGAGAGAGAGAGAGATAGAGAGAGACTGAATGAAGTGTGTTTTATATTCAGTGTGTCAAAGAGAAGCAAGCTCACTCTCTTTTATAAAGAGGACAGTGTTTTACTTATGATGCTGTACCAAAAGCAAAAATAATACAGAAATAATAAACATTACAATTTACATTACTTTACATGTATAATAAATGACAGCTATATTATTTTTACACTAACAACCCCCATGGGCCGCACTGGCACCTCGTTGAATCCAGACATCAGAATATCGGTTTGCTTCAGGTCCCCCCGCTTCAGATTGAGCATCTTGTACAAGTGTTTGTACATTACATTAACCGAGCTACCCGGATCCACAAGGATCCTGTTCACTTCGTGATCACCCATGTTTAACGAGATCACCAGAGCATCGTTGTGAGGAAGATCTACCCCCTCCAAATCATCATCAGAGAATGATATCATGGAATCAGAACTTCCCTCACTTCTTGGTCTCTTCCCTAGAATATAGTGCACATGCTACCTGTGTGAGGGCATCTGCACTGGCACCTTCATATCCTTCTTATTCTGATCCACCATTGTACGAATCACATTGACATCTTCGGGGGCATTTACAATACCTCCACCAAGTAAGAATTTATCGTCAACCAACCAGCGAACGAATTCCTTGCATAAGAAATAGTGCTGAATAAGTATTTACTAAATTTTGGTCATAGCATTGACAATGACTCACATCCACGTAAATTCATATCCATCTTTGACAATCAATCAGATAATCAAAAACTCAAAACCTTCAATAAAGGTGCTTTTGGGTAAAGTTTGCCAAAACTGTACTTAATATGTATTTGCTAAATTCTTATAGGTACAAATGTATTTTACATGGTAAATTTTTTTTTCTTTTAGAATGAAGTAGCCCAAATGAGTATGAAACTACAAACCTTCTCTGTAAGGAATATGGCAGCATCACAACTCTTCTTAACATCATGGGGAACCTTACGAACAACATTAACCGTCCGGCGAGGCAAACAACGATGAACGGCTGGTAGTAGACACACCAACAAGATTAACCTTCTGGAGAGGCGCACAAACAAGATTAGCAGATAATCACCTAAATAAGAATACCAAAGCCCACTACATTGTTGCCAATATCTTACAATTCATTATACTCAATCTTCCGATTTGATACTTTTTTAAAGATAAATTGATATTATCATCAATACATTTCTTAAATTAAATGCATCTTACGATACATATTTGATACATGATGTAATATATGATATGTGATACATAATGTGATAAATATGTTCCATAAATACTTAGTGTCGGTTTTGTTTGATTTTTCAAAAATTGTTCTTAGATGTGTTTTCGTTTATTTGGTATCTCCATGAACAGCGTAAAGTGATTTCGCATAAAGTTTGCCGTAATAGTGGCGCATAATAGCAGAATAGCGACGCACGCGGGCGTCTGGAGGTAACGCAACGCAGGCGACGCAAGAAGATGCGTTGTAGGCGCCCCGAACGCCCCGTCTGGAAAATCCCGTTTTGTTCATTGGGCTTACTACAGTTTGGACTCAAGTGTCACAGTTCTGAATCTAATCCCGCAAAGTGCAATGCGAGACCGATAAATCACCAAAGAGTCCAAATCCGGCAAATCGTTTTAAAAATAGATTTTTAGAAAGGAGTGCCAAACATGGACTGCTTTGCCAGATACAGAGTCGCCATCTAACTATTTATTTTGGGGAAATTTAGGAAACCCCGACTCGTTGCCTAAGGCCACATGTCCGTCATCACCAAAGTTGCCTCGGCTCAAGAACTTGCGTACGAAAGGGGAAGGTCATCTTGCCCGATCAAAGATCGGTCACTACTAAACATGATATCTTGTTTTTGAAAACACATGTGTTCTTATTCCGGTTATCAGCCTAGAGTTTACTACGTAATGCGCACAGCATACAAGTATAGACTAGATCGCCTAAATTGGAACAAAGCATCGCATATCTGTTTGTTTAGAAAACGGTTTGAGGTTTACTACTCGCAAGTAGGCTAAATACGGATTTTAATGAATTGTCCCAATTCAAGCAATCAACCTTCACCCACAGGCATTCAGGCAGTTATATCACATAAGCAAATAGCTTCATGGCAAGCATGCTGTCATGGCAATCACTCACACTCATGCAAGATGCTAAAACATAAAAGCTTACCGAGTACTCCAAGCCAAAACAGGGAACTGGTTAGAAATCATGCATGATCCTAGTTCATGTTGGAATGGCTAATGCAACGCATGCAAAATGTGACTAAAATAGGCTCGGCTAATCTAAGATGGCATATGAAATGCGACAAGTCGATACACGTATTCAAGTTGGAATTGAAATACTATGCAGCTAGTATGATGCGCCGAGCCCGGTGCATGCAAGACAGATGAATGAATGCAAACATATGAGCATAAAGATGCTAATTGAAACATGCCCTAAACTAACCATCATAAGCTAGTAAATAAAAGGGAGAAAAACGTAGGGTTGGAAGACACGCACACACGCACACACGCGCGCACACTTATTACAATTGTGCCCTCTCGACGGAGGGTCCGAAAGAATAATACAAACCAAATAAATAATTAACTACTTTAGCTAATTAATTATTACAGACCCTTAATTAATTAACAAATTAATTACAAAATAAACTAAGTAAGAAATTCAAAAGGCCACCGCAGCTCCGCCTCGAAATGATTGGATGATGCATGCTCGATTCGCCTTGCTCGGAAACCTGTTGCCACGCCACATATTGCCTCTATTTGCACTGTTCTGTACCTCTGAGAATTGTGAAAATCCTAAGGTTGCTTCTGAACCACTCCCTGAGTACTTTGGGATGCCACCGGCCAAGAGAAAACACCACCGGCCATGGAAATATGGTCATCGACCAAAAATGGCATCACCGGCTTGATTTTGGTAATCGGCCGGCACTGAAAGTGGCCGACCGGCCATTTATTCCTGCAGAACACTGGTTTTGCTGCAGCAGAGGATAAACAGTGCATGGCAAGGCATTTACAAGACAATGTATGCACGACCACCCTTCCTATCATACTAAGAACTCAAGGGAGTATGGCTCTCGACCCTCGGGTCACCGATCACGCATTTCGATGCATCATGGCCAAAGATGTCAAGTGTGCAAATCAATATGAATGAATGCAATGCAACAAATCAATACTACACACTCTATCATGTTGAATCAAGAGTGTCGGCGACCGAGGATTGAGGTACGTTTCGTCACTTCAAGTATGAACATCCCTCATTCCTCATGTTTGGTTTGACACCCCAAACCAAACATAATGCAATGTATGTATGCCATATACAATGCAAAACATGTAACCAATGCAATGCAACATGGGAATGTAAGGCAATGTAACATGAGTATGTCAAATACAATGTGATGCAACCTAACGTGCAAACATCATGGCAATGCAACAAGTATGCGATACTACAATGCAACCTAGATATGGGAATACACAAAGTCATAGGCATGCAACAATGATACCAACCACAAGGATGCGACAGCATGCAATGCAGTAAGCCTAGAACAATACATAAATGCATGATCCATGGACTTACACTAAGGATGGATGGGCCTCAGCCGTGTCCAAAATAGTGGCCAATAGTGCCAAGAAATGATGGACAAAACACACCCAAACGTGCACATGTGAAGGTCCAACACTTAGGCATGAAAAGAGTCGACTCTCAAACACATTAAGAAAAGACAAATATGGACAAATCACAAGCATGACAAGCTCTGAAAATGTGTAAAGGCTGATGCCAAATCAACCAAGCCATGCAAGTAGGGCATGCAACAAAGCCCAAAACTCAAGACTAACAAAGGGGTTCAAACCATGGCCATATCAACTAAGCCCCAAAGAGCCAAGATGACTTAAAATAGTCCCAGGGCAGACCAAAATAAGGCTAAAACATGCATGGAACAATGCCAAAAACATGCTAAGAAAAGGGTGCGAAACAAAGGGCATTCAAGGCCACAAAGAGAGCACTCCACTACAACTACCTCAACCACACATGGCATGGATTATTCAAAGAAAAACAGAGCTATAATATGCCAAAAGAAGCCCCAAAACCCACTGATATGGCAGCCCAAGGACTTAAACAAAGAGGCATGCACAATGACCTATTTTAAGGCACAAAAGAACAACTCTTCAAAGTATTGAAAGGATGGTAAATGCAAGCATACAAGCATGGAGCATGGACTAAAATAGCATGATAAGTGATTCCAAATTACTGAAATAACCCAAATAAAGCATGCTCATGACTCACACACTCAAAGCTAACAAGCTAGGATACATGGTGGCTATACAAAACATGGCAAACATGACTGAATCAACACCAAACAGAACTTAAACATGTCACAACATGGCTAAAAGCTTCATGAAGTCAAGCTAAAACATGCAAGCATGATGGTCTAAGTGCATGGTATATGTTATGACAATAGAGGGGATTACAAAGCAAGTGCATAATGCATACAATAGGCTATCGAACCAACATGAAATGGAGGTCTAACATGATAAACTAACACCAAATACCCTCTGAAATGGAGCCAAATAAAGCTATGCAAACACGCTACCTTTATGAGCCCTAAATGCAAGCAAATGAGTCATAAGGGGAGAGGGGTGTCCCTCCCCTATACAAGACCTCAAAACCACTTCTCCACCATTGAAAATCCTCTGGATTTCAGTGGTGAGAAGGTCAATACACGAAGGGTTCCAAAGCCCAAAGAGGAAGGCACAAAAGGGGTCAAACAAGGCTTAAGAGGGGATATACAACCCCCAACACCAAAATGACCTCAAGCAACTATAACAAGCATGAAAATACAGAACTTTTATCAGTTATACACTAAGCTCGAAAAAATATGCAAATAGGTCTAAAACCTTAAGCAAAAATGGGGAATAAAAGGATAAGTTCTCACCCTTGAAGAACACTTCAAGAACACCAACTCCAGCACCTCCTTTTGATCAAAAACCAACTCAAAAACTCTAAAATCAACCCCTTAAAACCTCAGCAACCAAAGTATAGTGTAACACTAGGTGTCTTAGTGCAAAACTAAGAACAAAAACCCCTTTAGAACACTATTACACACACAACTATATAGAGAGAGGGAGATATAGAGAGATATAGATATATAAGTTATATCTCAGAATTGTTCAACCCCTGGAAAGGGAGGGGAGGTCCTCCTCTTATAGGAATTCTAATTCTAAGCTTCCAAGGGAAGCTAAGTGTAAGAATGAAATCCTCCATACACGCGTGGAGGCGAAATTTGTGCTCACCACCGCAGTGCATGCACAATGCCTAAAAAAGGCAAAGAAAAGGCCTCAGCCAGACAAAGGGGCTGGTCAACCAACACACATGGCCGGCCGACCAAATACAGTGTCGGTCGGCCAATACAATTGGTCGGCAGCAAGAAATCATGGCCGGTGACCTCAGACCATGACCGGTGGGTTAAGGAAACGGCAAACAAGCCACCCTCTTTCCTCAAAACAGAAACACAAATGCATGGTCCACAACCAAGCACAAAACAGTCAAGTTGAGAGGTCTTGAGGCAAGGCGCGCAGACCGGGACCTCGGAGAACTCAAAATGAACACGAACAAGGGTGATCATTGAGTGTTCAAACGATGACGTCCAAGTCTTGAGGACGGTCGAAAATGAGGTGTCTACAGTTGCCCCTCTTTGACAGAGCTCGAAAGTCACGAAGTGACAAGAGTGAATGTGAAAGCCCAGAGACAACCCATTTTTGACAAGGCCAAAGACTTGGACAAACAAACAAAATAATATAGATATGCCCGCAAGCTGGGGCAAAATGTAAATGATATGCATGATGCAAGAGCATGCAAAGAGGGCTGTAATGAAACAATTATGCAAAATAAATGCAACATTTTAAGCGAATGCTATGCAAGCAAGTAAACACAAACCAAACTACATCTCACACAGAAAGGATGTAAGAAAATTATACAATTCTCACTGCGTCTCACGCGAAAAAGACTAAGAGCGACCGTTGGGGACACCCGAGGTCTCAAACAAGATCCCAACGCATTGCACGTGAAATGAAAGAGAGTGATACAAGCATTGGAACATGTTTCAAATGCTCTTAACCAAAGAGGGAGAAACATAGGGACATATCCTGGTGTTTCGGAAAGGTATAAGCATTGGAACGTATTCCAAATACTCTTAACCAAAGAGGGAGAAACATAGGGACATATCCCAGTGTTTCGGAAAGGTATAAGCATTAGAACGTATTCCAAATGCTCTTAACCAAAAAAGGAGAAACATAGGGACATGTCCTAGTGTTTCGGAAAGGTATAAGCATTGGAACGTATTCCAAATGCTCTTAACCAAAAAGGGAGAAACATAGGGACGTATCCCGGTGTTTTGGAAAGAAGGAGAAACATAGGGACGTATCTCGGTGTTTTGGAAAGAAAGAGAAACATAGGGATGTATCCCGGTGTTTCGGAACAAGGAGAAGAAACATAGGGACATATCCCGATGTTTTGGAAAAAGAATGAGAAACATAGGGACGTATCCCGGTGTTTCGGAAAAAGAATGAGAAACATAGGGACGTATCGCGATGTTTCGAAAAAGGGAAAGAAACATAGGGACGTATCCCGGTGTTTCGGAAAAGGAGAAGAAACATAGGGACGTATCCCGGTGTTTCAGAAAAGGAGAAGAAACATAGGGACGTATCCCGGTGTTTCGGAAAAGGAGAAAAAAACATAGGGACGTATCCCGGTGTTTTGAAAAAAGAGGGGAAACATAGGGACGTATCCCGGTGTTTCGGAAAAGGGAAATAAACATAGGGACGTATCCCGATGTTTCGGAAAAAGAGAAGAAACAGAGGGACGTATCCCGGTGTTTCGGAAAAAGAGGGGAAACATAGGGACGTATCCCAATGTTTCGGAAAAGGGAAAGAAACATAGGGCGGTATCCCGGTGTTTCGAAATGAAGGAGAAACATAGGGACGTATCCCGGTGTTTCGGAAAAGAGGAAGAAACATAAGGACGTATCCCGGTGTTTCGAAAAAAGAGGGAAAACATAGGGACGTATCCCGATGTTTCGGAAAATGAGAAAAAACATAGGGACGTATCCCGGTGTTTTGGAAAAAGAGGGGAAACATAGGGACGTATCCCGGTGTTTCAGAAAAAGGGAAGAAACATAAGGACGTATCCCAATGTTTCGGAAAAGGAGAAGAAACATAGGGACGTATCCCAGTGTTTCGGAAAATGAGAAACATAGGGACGTATCCCGGTGTTTCGGAAAGAGGAAGGAGAAACATAGGGACATATCCCGGTGTTTCGAAGAAGGAGAGTGTAAAACAATGCAGGTGGAGTATGCATAACAATGCAATGGAAAAGTGCATAGTAATGCAGGCAGAGTGTGCATAACAATGCAGAGAGAACGGTGCATAACAATGCAACGGAGGAGCGCGTGAATGGCGGCGGAAGCTGAGACGCGCCGAACACAAAGGCGACGCATGATGGCGTGTGACAGCGAGTCTGGCGATGGGGTTGGTGCTGTTGGAATCGTGAGGTGATTCCGAGTAGGATGGTGTAGTGCCATTGTGTACGGGACTAAGCACCAAAAACAGAAAATGCCAGGAGTGGAGAACAGGAGTGGAGAACTGGGCTCTGACACCATGTAAGTTTGGTAGAGAGAGAGAGAGACTGAATGAAGTGTGTTTTATATTCAGTGTGTGAAAGAGAAGCAAGCTCACTCTCTTTTATAGAGAGGAGAGTGTTGTACATAGGATGCTGCACCAAAAGCATAAATAATAAAGAAATAAAGAACATTACAATTTACTTTACTTTACATGTATAATGAATGACAGCTATATTATATTTACACTAACAACCCCCATGGGCCGCACTGGCACCTCGTTGAATCCAGACATCAGTGTATCGGTTTGCTTCAGGTCCCCCAACTTCCAATTGAGCATCTTGAACAAGTTTTTGTACATTACATTAACCGTGCTCCCCGGATCCACAAAGATCCTGTTCACTTCGTGAACACCTACGTTTAAGGAGATCATCGGAGCATCGTTGTGAGGATGATCTACCCCCTCCAAATCATCATCAGAGAAGGATATCGTGGAGTTAGAACTTCCCTTACTTCTTGGTCTCTTACCCAGAATATAGTACACATGCTGCCTGTGCGAGGGCATCTGCACTGGCACCTTCATATCCTTCTTGTTCTGATCTACCATTGTATAGATCACATTGACATCTTCGAGGGCATTTACAATACCTCCACCAAGTAAGAATTTATCATCAACCAACCCGCGAATGAATTCCTCAGATAAGAAATATTGCTAAATAAGTATTTACTAAATTTTGCTCAGAGCATTGGCAATGCATCATACTGTAGACACCCCATTTTTTACCGTCCTCAAGACTTGGATGTCACCGTTTGAACACTCGGTGATTATCCATGTTTGTGTTCGTCTCGAGTTCCCGGAGGTCTCGGCTGCGCGCCTTGCCTCAGGACCTCCTGACTCGACTGCTTCGTGTATGGTTTTGGCACCAAACACCTGTGTTTTTGCCTTGAAGGGCAGGGAATGGCTTGTTGGCCATCCCCACACCCCACCGGCCCTCCCCTACCATCACCGGCTGCATATGTGTACCACCGGCCATGGTTTCTTAAAAACAATGGCCGGTCGGCACTATGTTTAGCCGACCGGCACTTTATTGTGCCGATGACCTATTTGGTTGGCCGATGACCCTTCTGCACCCCTTGGAGCATGGTGCATGCCAGCTGTGCCAGCTGGAATGCACCCACACCACTCCCCATGCACGGGGATGACCCCTTTGCACTTTTGAACACCCAAACCTTCTAGAAGGTTGAACCCTTTGGCCAAGCTTCTTGGAGAAGCTTGGCCACTGTCTTAGCTCCAAGAAGCCAAGACCCTTGCACCTCTTGACCTTTCTCTTTGCTTAGCCACTAAGCTTCTTGGCTTGTTTTTTGCCTATATACATCATATCTCTCCTTTGTGAGAGGTTAGCCATTTTTGAACAAAAACCAGAGCTTGTGTATCTATATATCTCGCCATATATCTCCTCTCTCTAGATTTTCCCTCTCTCCTCTTGTGTGTGTGTTTTAGGCCTAAAAGTGTAGTTTTACCTTACTTTTGCACTCACACACACTATCACACCTTAGCTCGAGATTGGGAGGCTTGGAGGGTTGTTTCTTGAGCATTTGGACTGATTTTGATCAAGTGGTGGGTATTGGACCAACTGCTCTTCAAGGTTTCTTCAAGGGTGAGCACTTTACTTTAGATTTCCCATTTTTGCAACAAGTTTTTACCTGTCTTGCTTGCTGATTTAGGCTTTGTGTTTAACATGAAAAAGTCTTATATTTTATGCTTAAGAACTTTCATTAAGGATATTTTGTGGTTGGGGGTCGAAATCTCCCTCTTAGGCCTTGTTTGGCCTCTTTTGGTCCCTTTTTCTTAAGTCTTGCTTATGTTATTGTGTTGATCTTCTCACCACTGAAATCTAGTGGATTTTCAGTAGTGATGAAGGTGGTTTGAAGTCTTGTATAGGGGAGGGACACCCCTTTCCCCTTTGTCCCTCTTTGCCCATTTGTTTTGGCCTAGAGGGCAACATGCATTTTTAGTCTTATATGCCTTCATTTCAGAGCTTATTTGAATGTTTTGGAGCATGTTATATCTCTGTTTTTGGTCAGATTCGTAGCCCTTAGCATGCATCTTATACTTGCTTTGTAATGCTCTACTTTGCCTAGAAATGTGCCATGGGTTTAGCCTTGTATATCCTCATGTTTTAGCTTGGATTATTGAAGCTTTTGGTCATGATTTGTCACGTTTTAGGTCTGTTGGCCACTAGTTTTACCATTTTTTGCATGCTTAATGTAGTTGCTTTGCATTGTGGCTTGTAAGCCTTGAGGATGTGATCCATGTATATGCATTGGATAGGTTATTTAGATGATTTGGAATCATTTAATATGTTATTTTAGTCCCTATACCATGTTTATATGTCCCCATTTATCATCTCATTCATGCTTTGAAGTGTTGTAATCTTGTGCCTTAAAGGGTGGTCATTGGCCATGCTTGCATGTTTAGGTATTTGGGTCGCCATGTCATGTGTTTTTGTGGCTTATTTTTGCATGCTACACATCTATTTTTGGTTGCTCATTCCATGCTATGAGTAGTCTTGTTAGTGATGGTGTAATGCTCCATTTTGTGCCTTAGTCTTAGGCCCCATTTGGTTTGCATATTAGCATGAATAATTGTCCATTTTAGGCACTTTTGGCCACTGTTTTGTGGTGGATTGAGGTCTGCCCCTTTATGGTTTAAGCCCACTTTTGCATGTTTGTCTCATGTTCTTTGCATACTTGCTTCATTAAGTGTGGTAGCATGATAGTTCTATTACATGATTTGTCCTTGTTTGCATTGCATTTGCATCTCGTATGCTCTAGCATTTTGTATACTTAACATGATGTTGCATAGCATTTGGCATGCCTTGCATTTTAGTATAATGTTACATTGTTAAGCCATGTTTGCATAACATGCATTGCATTACTTGGTTTGGGGTGTCAAACCAAGAGTGAGAGATGAGAGGTGTTTGTACTTTAAGTGACAAAACACGTCTCAATTCTCATGTCACTAAGGCCCTTGACTTGGACATGATAGGGTCTTGGTCCTCATTTGTGTGTTGCATGCATCTTTACATTGAATTGCAATCTTGGCCCCTTAGGCCATCATACATCAAAATGCATAATTGGTGGCCCAAGGACCAAGGGCCATGCTTCCTTGAGTCCCATACATGATAGGGGGCATGGCCATGTTTACATGTGCCCAAAATTCCATACCATACACTGTCTGTTCTTGTTACTGTCAAAAACCAGATTCTGCAGGAATTGTTTGCCGACCGGCAGTATAGAGTGCCGACCGGCAGTATAGAGTGCCGACCGGCAATGTATTAGTGGCCGACAACCTCATAAGCAGCCGACAGATATTTTACATGGCCGGTGGCCATTTCATCCAGCTGATGGTGTGAAGCAATGTGCATATAAGGTATCCTGGGACTTTGGCAGTCTTTGGAGAGGCGAGCGTTAAGAAAGCGGCGGTGGTATGGTACGGACTTCCGGGCAAGAGAATTCGAGCATACATCATTCGCAAGATCCGAGCGGTAGTGAGGCCCCTTTCTTTTTTTATTTTTTTATTTATTTTTTTTTTTTACATTTGATTTAATTTGATAATTAGAATCTTTGTAATAATTTATGTATTTGATTTGTACTATTTGGATCTGTATATTCTTTTAGTCCCTGAGTGAGGCGCAATTGTGTAATAAGTGTGGGTGAGTGTGTGCATGTCTTCCAACCCCGTCTTTCTTCTCTTTTATTTACCTGCTTATGATGGTAGATTAGGGCATATTGAAAATTAGCATACCTTATGCAATGCATGCGTGCATCCATGCATTTGTTTACATGCACCGGGCTCGGTACATCATACAAACTGCGTTGTATTTTCAATTCCAAATTGAATGCGTGATAGTTGTAGCATTTCACATGCCATGCTTAGGATAGCCGAGCCCGTCGAGATTGCATCTTTGCTTGTGTTGCATTAGCCACTTAACATGAACTAGGATCATGCATATGATTACTAACTAGTTTCTGTTTTGGCTTGGAGTACTAGGTGAGTTTTTATGCTTTAGCATATCGCATGCGTGTGAATGCCGCCATAAAAGCATGATTACCATGAGGCTAGCTGCTTATGTGATATAACTGCTTGAATGCCTGCGGATGGAGGTCAAATTACCTAAATTGGGATAATGCATTAAAACTGTGAGTTTTAAGCCCACTAGATAGTGGCAAAACCATCTTTTTCTAAAGCCCACTTGAGGGTGGCAAAACCTGCATTTTAGCCTACCTGTGGGTAGCAAACCATTTTTCAAAACGAACGCATAATGTCTTGTTCCAATTTAGGCGATTTGGTCTATACTTGTTTGCTGTGCGCATAACATAGTAAAACTAGGCTAATAACCGGAATAAGAACATATAATGTTTTCAAAATTAGATATCACGGTTAGTAGAGGCCGATCTTTGATCGGGCGAGAGGGGGTGCTCATAGCTGACCTTCCCCAATCATACCCAAGTTCCCGAGCCAAGACAACTTTGGTGATGACGGACATGTGGCCTTTGGCACCGAGTCAGGGTTTCCTAAATTTCCCCATTAAAAAAATATTTAGGTAGCGACTCTGTATCTGGCAAAGCAGTCCATGTTTGGCACTTCTTTCAAAAAGATCTATTTTCTCAAAAACGATTTGCCGGATTTGGACTCTTTGGTTCAGATTTAGAACCGTGACAATTTGAGTCCGAACTGTAGTAGACCCGCAAAAACGAACAGAATGGGGGGGAGTCATCCTCCCGGGGCGTTCGGGGACGTCTACACATACCCACGTAAATTCAGATCCATCTTTGACAATTAATCAGATAATCAAAAACTCAAAACCTTCAACAAAGGTGATTTTGGATAAAGTTTGCCAAAATAGTACTGAATATGTATTTGCCAAATTTTTATGGGCACAAGTGTATTTTACACGGTAAAATTTTGTTGCTTGTAGAATGAAGTAGCCCAAATGAGTATGAAACTACAAACCTTCTCTGTAAGGAATCTGGCAGCATCATACCTCTTCTTCACACCATGGGGAACCTTACGAACAAGATTTACCGTCCGGCGTGGCAAACAACCAGTGAACGCCCGGTGCCGAGACACACCAACAGGATTAACCTTCTGGAGAGGCACTTAAACAAGATTAGCAAATAATCACCTAAATAAACACACCAGAACCCACTACAATGTTGTCAATATCTTACGATTCATTATACTCAATCTTCCAATTTGATATATAAATTGATATTATCATCAATCAATATCTTAAATTAAATGCATCTTACGATACATATATGATACATGATGCAATATATGATATGTTATACATAATGCGATACATATGTTCCCTAAATACTTAGTGGCGGTTCGGTTTGATTTTTCAAAAATTGTTTTTAGATGTGTTTTCGTTTATTTGGTATGCCCATGAACAACATAAAGTGATTTCGCATAAAGTTTGCCGGAATAGTGGCGCATAATAGCAAAAAGGGCGCACGGTGCACCGTAGCAGATCGGCGCACACGGGTGCAAATTAGCAGAACGGCGCACGCGAAGGGCACGAAAGTAGAACCGCGCACGCAAGCAGATACGGCGCACGCAAGCATAGGGCAGACGTTAGATGCTGACATGAGCAAGCAACAGAGAAGCGCGTGAATGGCGCGTGTGCGAGTGGCGTCGGAAGCTGACACGCGTCGAACACAAAGGCAGCGCGTGACGGCGTGTGACGGCGAGTCTGGTGATGGGGGTGGTGCCGTTGGAATCGTGAGGTGATTCTGAGCAAGATGGTGTAATGCCACTGTGTACGGGACTAAGCACCAAAAACAGAAAATGCCATGAGTGGAGAACTGAGCTCTGATACCATATATGTTTGGTAGAGAGAGAGAAAGAGAGACTGAATGAAGTGTATTTTATATTCAGTGTGTCAAAGAGAAACAAGCTGACTTTCTTTTATAGAGAGGAGAGTGTTACACATAGGACGCTGCACCGAAAGCAGAAATAATAAAGAAATAACAAACATTACAATTTACTTTACATGTATAATGAATGACAGTTATATTATATTTACACTAACAACCCCCATGGGCCGCACTGGCACCTCGTTGAATCCAGACATCAGAATATCGGTTTGTTCAAGTCCCCCGAATTCAGATTGAGCTCCTTGAATTTGTACATTACATTAACCGAGCTGCCCAGAGGATCCTGTTCACTTCGTGATCATCCGCATTTAAGGAGATCACCGAAGCATTATTGTGAGGAAGATCTACCCCCCCCCAAAAAAAAAATCATCATCTAAGAATGATATCGTGGAGTCATAACTTCCCTCACTTCTTGGTCTCTTCCCAAGAATATAGTACACATGCTGCTTGTGCGAGGGCTTCTGCACTGGCACCTTCATATCCTTCTTGTTTTTATCCAACATTGTACGGATCACATTGACATCTTCAGGGGCATTTACAATAACTCCACCAAGTAAGAATTTATCATCAACCAACCCGTGAATGAATTCTTTGAATAAGAAATAGTGCTGAATAAGTATTTACTAAATTTTGGTCAGAGCATTGACAATGCATCACACCCACGTAAATTCAGATCCATTTTTGACAATCAATCAGATAATCAAAAACTCAAAACCTTTAATAAAGGTGATTTTGGGTAAAGTTTGCCAAAATAGTACTGAATATGTATTTGCTAAATTTTTATGGGCACAAATGTATTTTACATGGTAAATTTTGTTCCTTATAGAATGATGTAGCCCAAATGAGTATGAAACTAAAAACCTTCTCTGTAATGAATCTGGCCACATCACAACTCTTCTTAACATCATGGGGAACCTTACGAACAAGATTAACTGTCCGGCAAGGCAAACAACCAGTGAACGGCAGATGGCGAGACACACCAACAGGATTAACCTTCTGGAGAGGCTCACAAACAAGATTAGCATATAATCACCTAAATAAGCATACCAGAGCCCACTACAATATTGTAAATATCTTACGATTCATTATACTCAATCTTCCGATTTGATACTTTTTTAGAGATAAATTGATATTATCATCAATACATATCTTAAATTAAATGAATCTTACGATACATATATGATACATGTTGCAATATATGATATGTGATACATAATGTAATACATATGTTCCGTAAATACTTAGTGCTGGTTTGGTTAGATTTTTTCAAAATTGTTTTTAGATGTGTTTTCGTTTATTTGGTATCTCCGTGAACAACATAAAGTGATTTTGCATAAAGTTTGCCGGAATAGTGGCGTATAAGAGTAGGAAGGGCACGCTGCGCAGTATAAGCTATGCGGAAACGAACGGCGCGGGAACGGGCGCATTTTAGTTATTGGCGCCTGCCGGGCGGCGACGCAAGCACAAGGCTAACATCAGATGCTGACATGAGCAAGCAACGGAAGAGCGCGTGAATGGCGAATGTGCTTGTGGCGGCGGAAGCTGAGACGCGCCAAACACAAAGGCGGTGCGTGATGGCGTGTGACAGCGAGTCTGGTGATGGGGGTGGTACCGTTGGAATCGTGAGGTGATTCCGAGCAGGTTGGTGTAGTGCCACTGTGTAAGGGACTTAGCACCAAAAACAGAAAAGATGAGGAGTGGAGAACCGGGCTTTGATACCATGTAAATCTAGTAAAGAGAGAGAGAGAGAGAGAGAGAGAGAGAGAGAGAGTGACTGAATGAAGTGTGTTTTATATTCAGTGTGTCAAAGAGAAGCAAGCTCACTCTCTTTTATAGAGAGGAGAGTGTTTTACATATGATGCTGAACCAAAAGCAAAAATAATAAAGAAATAATAAACATTACAATTTACTTTACTTTACATGTATAATGAATGACAACTATATTATTTTTACACTAACAAACCCCATGGGCCGCACTGGCACCTCGTTGAATCCTGACATCAGAATATCGGTTTGTTTCAGGTCCCCCGGCTTCAGGTTGAGCATCTTGAACAAGTTTTTGTACATTACATTAACCGAGCTGCCCGGATCCACAAGAATCCTGTTCACTTCGTGACCATCCACGTTTAAGGAGATCACTGGAGCATCGTTGTCAGGAAGATCTACCCCATCCAAATCATCATCAGAGAAGGATATCGTGGAGTCACAACTTTCCTCACTTCTTGGTCTCTTCCCCAGAATATAGTACACATGCTGCCTGTGCGAAAGCATCTGCATTGGCACCTTCATATCCTTCTTGTTCCGATCCACCATTGTACATATCACATTGACATCTTCGGGGGCATTTACAATACCTCCACAAAGTAAGAATTTATCATCAACCAACCCGCGACTGAATTTCTTGGATAAGAAATAGTGCTGAATATGTATTTACTAAATTTTGGCCAGAGCATTGACAACGCATCACATCCACGTAAATTTAGATCCATCTTTGACAATCAATCAGATAATCAAAAACTAAAAACCTTCAATAAAGGTGATTTTGGGTAATGTTTGCCTAAATGGTACTTAAAATATATTTGATAAATTTTTCGGGGCACAAATGTATTTTACATGGTAAAATTTTGTTGCTTGTAGAATGAAGTAGCCCAAATGAGTATGAAACTAAAAACCTTCTCTGTAATGAATCTGGCCACATCACAACTCTTCTTAACATCATGGGGAACCTTACGAACAAGATTAACCATCCGGCGAGGCAAACAACCAGTGAACGCCAGGTGGCGAGACACACCAACAGGATTAACCTTCTGGAGAGGCTCACAAACAAGATTTGCATATAATCACCTAAATAAGCATACCAGAGCCCACTACAATGTTGTCAATATCTTACGATTCATTATACTCAATCTTCCAATTTGATAACTTTTTAGAGATAAATTGATATTATCATCAATACATATCTTAAATTAAATGAATCTTATGATACATAATGCAATATATGATATGTGATACATAATGCGATACATATGTTCCATAAATACTTAGTGTCGGTTTGGTTTGATTTTTAAAAAATTATTTTTAGATGTGTTTTTGTTTATTTGGTATGTCCGTGAACAGCATAAAGTGATTTTGCATAAAGTTTGCCAGAATAATGGCGCATAATAGCAAGAAGGACGCGCAGTGCACTATAGCAGAATGGCGTACGCAGGTGCAAATTAGCAGAATGGGGCACACGAGGCGCACGGAAGCAGAACGGCGCACGCAGGGTGCAAGCAAGCATCGGGCTGACGTCAGATGCTGACGTGAGCAAGCAACAGAGGAGCGCGTGAATGCCCGTGTGCTAATGGCGGCAGAAGCTGAGACACGCCGAACACAAATGCGGCGCGTAATAGCGTGTGACGGCGAGTCTAGTGATAAGGGTGGTGCCGTTAGAATCGTGACGTGATTCCGAGCAGGATGGTGTAGTGCCACTGTGTACGGGACTAAGCACCAGAAACAAAAAATGCCAGGAGTAGAGAACTGTGCTCCGATACCATGTAAGTTTGGTAGAGAAAGAGAGAGAGAGAGAGAGAGAGACTAAATAAAGTGTGTTTTTTATTCAATGTGTCAAAGAGAAGAAAGCTCACTCTCTCTTTTATAGAGAGAAGAGTGTTTTACATATGATGCTGCACCGAAAGCAGAAATAATAAACATTACAATTTACTATACTTTACATGTATAATGAATGACAGCTATATTATTTTTGCACTAGCAACCCCTATGGACCGCACTGGCACCTCGTTGAATCCAGACATCAGAATATCAGTTTGCTTCAGGTCTCCCGGCTTCAGATTGAGCATCTTGAACAAGTTTTTGTACATTCCATTAACCGAGCTGCCCGGATCCACAAAGATCCAGTTCACTTCGTGATCAGCCACATTTAAGGAGATCACCGGAGCATCATTGTGAGGAAGATCTACCCCCTCCAAATCATCATCAGAGAAGGATATCATGGAGTTAGAACTTCCGTCACTTCTTGGTCTCTTCCCCAAAATATAGTACACATGCTGCCTGTGCACGGGCATCTGCATTTGCACCTTTATATCCTTCTTGTTCTGATCCACCATTGTACGGATCACATTGACATCTTCGGGGGCATTTACACTACCTCTGCCAAGTAAGAATTTATCGTCAACCAACCTGCGAATGAATTCCTTGGATAAGAAATAGTGCTGAATAAGTATTTACTAAATTTTGGCCAGAGCATTGACAATGCATCATACCCACATAAATTCAGATCCATCTTTGACAATCAATCAGATAATCAAAAATGCAAAACCGTCAATAAAGGTGATTCTAGGTAAAGTTTGCCAAAATAGTACTGAATATGTATTTGCTAAATTTTTCTCAACACAAATGTATTTTACATGGTAAAATTTTGCTACTTGTAGAATGAAGTAGCCCAAATGAGTATGAAACTACAAACATTCTCTGTTAGGAATCTGGCAGCATCATAACTCTTCTTCACATCATGGGGAACCTTACGAACAAGATTAACCGTCCGGCAAGGCAAACAACCAGTGAACGCCCGGTGGTGAGACACACCAACAGGATTAACCTTCTGGAGAGGCACACAAACAAGATTAGCAGATAATCACCTAAATAAGCATACAAGAGCCCACTACATTGTTGTCAATATCTTGCGATTCATTATAATCAATCTTCCGATTTGATACTTTTTTAGAGATAAAATCATATTATCATCAATACATATCTTAAATTAAATGCATCTTACGATACATATATGATATGTGATACATAATGCGATACATATGTTCCCTAAATACTTAGTGTCGGTTTGGTTTGATTTTTCAAAAGTTGTTCTTAGATGTGTTTTCATTTATTTGGTATCTCCGTGAACAGCATAAAGTGATTTCGCATAAAGTTTGCCATAACAATGGCGCATAATAGCAGAAAGGGCCTGCGGTGCGCCGTCGCTGAACGGCGCACGCGAACCGCACCCAGGACGCACGCATGCAGATGGGGCGTACACAAGCAGATGCGGCGCATGCAAGCACGGGGCTGACGTGAGCAAGCAACGGAGTAGCTTGTGAATGGCGGGTGTGCAAGTGGCGGTGGAAGCTGAGACACGCCGAACACAAAGGCGACGCGTGACGGCATGTGACGGCGAGTCTGGTGATGGGGGTGGTCCGTTGTAATCGTGAGGTGATTCCGAGCAGGATGGTGTAGTGCCACTGTGTACGGGACTAAGCACCAAAAATAGAAAATGCCAGGAGTAGAGAACTTGGCTCTGACACCATGCAAGTTTGGTAGAGAGAGAGAGAAAGACTGAATGAAGTGTGTTTTATATTTAGTGTGTCAAAGAGAAGCAAGCTCGCTCTCTTTTATAGAGAGGAGAGTGTTGTACATAGGATGCTACACCGAAAGCAAAAATAATAAAGAAATAATAAACATTACAATTTACTTTACTTTACATGTATAATGAATGACAGCTATATTATACTTACACTAACAACCGCCATGGGCCGCACTGGCACCTCATTGAATTAAGACATCAGAATATCGGTTTGCTTCAGGTCCCCCGGCTTCAGATTGGCATCTTGAACAAGTTTTTGTACATTACATTAACCGAGCTGCCCGGATTCACAAGGATCCTGTTCATTTCGTGATCACTCACGTTTAAGGAGATCACCGGAGTATCGTTGTGAGGAAGATCTATCCCCTCCACATCATCATCAGAGAAGGATATCGTGGAGTCAGAGCTTCCCTCACTTCTTGGTGTCTTTCCCAGAATATAGTACACATGTTGCCTGTGCGAGGGCATCTTCACTGCCACCTTCATATCCTTCTTGTTCTGATCCACCATTGTACGGATCACATTGACATCTTTAGGGGCATTTACAATACCTCCACCAAGAAAGAATTTATCATCAACCAACCCACAAATGAATTCCTTGGATAAGAAATAGTGCTAAATAAGTATTTACTAAATTTTGGTCAGAGCATTGACAATGCATCATACCCACATAAATTCAGATCCATCTTTGACAATCAATCAGATAATCAAAAACTCAAAACCTTTAATAAAGGTGATTTTGGGTAAAGTTTGCCAAAATTGTACTGAATATGTATTTGCTAAATTTTTCTCGTCACAAATGTATTTTACATGGTAAAATTTTATTGCTTGTAGAATGAAGTAGCCCAAATGAGTATGAAACTACAAACCTTCTTTGTAAGGAATCTAGCAACATCATAACTCTTCTTCACATCATGGGGAACCTTACGAACAAGATTAACCGTCCGGCGAGGCAAACAACCAGTGAACGCCCGGTGGCGAGACACACCAACAGGATTGACCTTCTGGCAAGGCACACAAACAAGATTAGCAGATAATCACCTAAATAAGCATACTAGAACCCACTACAATGTTGTCAATATCTTATGATTCATTATACTCAATCTTCCGATTTGATACATTTTTCGAGATAAATTGATATTATCATCAATACATATCTTAAATTAAATGCATCTTACAATACATATATGATACATGATGCAATATATGATATGTGATACATAGTGCGATACATATGTTCCATAAATACTTAGTATCGGTTTGGTTTGATTTTTCAAAAATTGTTTTTAGATGTGTTTTCATTTATTTGGTATGTCCATGAACATCATAAAGTTATTTAGCATAAAGTTTGCCGGAATAGTGGCGCATAATAGCAAGAAGGGCGCGCGGTGCACCGTAGCAGAACGGCAAACTGACTTGCAACCAGACTTGCAAACTGACACATACAACCTGTAGAGACACACTCTGACAGCACATATCGAGCAAGTAAGATCCAAAACACCCCTATGGAGGGGTTGGGTTTCCCTGTCCTATCTTGTCAGGAGCTAAGGTTTCACTACGCACGCAGCGGTTTCAAACAACCTACTATCGGGTAAGCAACCTGTGGTAGCTTGGAATGGTCACTACAGTTTCCGATATGCAACTAGGTCGAATGGTCAAAAAGGTCAGCCTTATGGTACGCAGCCTTTGGCAAACCGTTCAAGAATAGCAGACGGCAAACACGGTGTCCTAGGCGCACCAATGCAATTGCAATGCAAAGAGACACATAAGTGTAGACAAAACAACATATCTTGAGTTCGAGTCAAGTTCTCTAAATCCCCAATGGAGTCGTCAGAAACTGTAGACCACCCGAACTCCGCTCCGCGCGCGAGGGCACAAAGCGTAGTTCTTAGCTACTACAGTTCGGACTCCTGTCATGTGAAGCCCCTAAAAAATGTATTCACTTTAAAGACCCTAATGTTTTAATTATTTTCTTAAAACCCCTCAATTCCTTGAATTATTTCAAATCTTGTCAGTTAGCATTTTATTTTTATTTTTATTTTTATTTTTTTTTATCGAAACAAAAATATCCTAGCCGAATTAGGTTCCTTAGCCTATTTTAGTTTAATTCTACATAAGTAAGGTTCTAATTCATGAATTTAACTTCAAGCCCTTACTTCTTTATTTAAATTCAAAATTTACTTCAAAAACTAGTACATGTACCCTTATACTTTAAGTACCATCAATCAATTGAAATCAATATGTATATACATTGAGAAATGTGCCCCTAGTACCTAAATTGATTAAAAAAATAGCCCCATCACCCTTCCCAATGGCCGGCCACCCTAGGGAGAAGTGAGAAGCCAATTTTCAAGATTTATGATCATAGTGTTCTAGAAAATCCAAAACCTAGTACCCTAGACCTAGGATGTTGTTTCCAATACTAGTTTCATTTTAACTAGGAATCAACTAGATGTTGCCTAATCCTATGATTAAGCTCCCTAATCACTCCTATCCCATTAAACTCCAAGCAAATCCTAACATTTCCATCCATTTCCAACTAGTGGGCTTTTATGTCCTTTTACACCAAAAATTGCCTATAAATACCACCATCCCCTAGCTTGGCAAGCACAAACAACACACTCACACACATACATTCGGCTAGAAGAGAAGGAGAGCAAGAGAGAAGTCTTGAGAGGAAGAAGAGAGCCATCTAGTTCAAAGCTTAGCAAGTAAGCCACAACACAACCTTCTCTTTCATTTTCATTTTTCAAATACATGTTCTTAAGGGTTCTAAATAATGTTTTCAGATGTGTTATTGATGAGTTGCTTGTGTTAAAAATGATAAGAGTTGAGCCTTGATTCTACCTCTCTTGTATTTTCCCTCATTTCGGTACAAAACTATCTTTTTCATACCGATCTCTTAAACTTTCCAAAGGCACACCTTCAAGCAAATTTTCTGAGTTTAATATATGTTAGTTAGCATGTTTTCATCACAAAATAAATGAAAATTTTCCCGTAGTGGGTCTCTTTTCTCACAAATCTTCTTGTTTTGGGTATTGTGCCTTAGAATCTGTCTTCGCAGCCAACTTTCAAAATTTCTAGAAAATGTAGAAAATTATTATGGACCTCTATTTTTATGTAAAAATCTTCCTTAAGGAGTTAGCTTTCAACTAAAATTGGTTTCATTGAAAAACAGTGAGCGGTTTGCGAGAAAATCAAATTTTCGTAACGGTTGACGAATCTGGACAACGCTGGAGTGTTTTCTAAGTAACTTAAAATCTAGAAAAGCTATCCCATTTCCAAAATATGTTCTGGAAACTAGATTAAATTCTCTACGAACCATAGGAAGGCCGAGTCCAGTGAAAAATCTAAAATAGTGCTTTCATTCTAATCCTTATGTGATATTGAATCTGGAAATTTTGTTGTGTATGGATATTTTATGCTCTTGTGTTCATGAAAATGCTTACTAGCTTATGATCATATCTTGGCACGATATTATATATGTTATGGTTATGTTCTTTATCTTCCTCATCTTAATGATGCATGCTTATGTGGATATTATTATCTTGTTAAGTTGGTCTAACCTTGATTTAAAACATTTAACCCAACGGAAAAATTAATTAGGATAGTATTGGGTTTTCAATCACTTGAGTAATGAAAAGATGATAATGTGTAATGTATGGATTGTTGGGATGCGTTCCTATTTGGAAGTTTAAGTCTTGCGCAAGTGGTTTTCGGAACCCTTGAATGGAGCGGTTGTATTCGGACCCTACGTGGTTTGGTGTGAGGAGGGATTCTAGCAAGGCCCTATTTTACCGTCTCTTTTGAGGCCCTGCGGTTGGCGCTTCGCGATACATAACCGTTGGTAGGCATCCGAGGTTAGTTCTGCAACAAAGAAACAAAAGAGGGGGCATACCAAATAATTCGCGTCCGATTCTTGTGGTTGGGAGGACGAAATCTCTTTGGGAGATTTCTAGTTTACTAACATCTAACTTAACCCTTTATTTATTTGAGTATCATGCTTTACTACTTGATGTTATAATTGTGATTGTGTATTGGACTGAAGAAAAGGGGACGGGATGTGTGTGTGTTTACTGGGCATTCAATGCTCACGGCATATCATACCAGGTGACGACGAGGAACTTATAGCTGGAGACGACGAGCCTGAAACCTTCGAAGACTTTTGGCTATCTTAGGAAAGTTAAAAGTTTCTTTTTGATATTTTGTAAAACTCATGTGAAGATTTAAACTTTCTTTTGGGATGTAATGTAATAGAACAAGCTTTTGAATTAAGTATATTCGTGGTTGTTATGTATTTATATTCTATGTATATGTATGAACCTTATCGTTGCTTATGAGACCTTCTATCAATACCTTTTAAGATCTATCAAAAGGGTAGTGCGCTGCCTAAGAAAGCTGGACTTAGAAGGGAGGCTAATTTGACTCCTCCGGCGATCTGGGATCTTACTTGGTTATTGACCATAGGACTCATTAATGACTTCCCCTTGACTGCAACCAACAGTGTAAAATCGGGGTGTCACATGTCACGGTTCTGAATCTAATCTCACAAAGTGCAATGTAAGACTGATAAATCACCAAAGAGTCCAAATCCGACAAATCGTTTTGGAAAATTGATTTTAATCAAGAAGTGCTAAACATGGATTGCTTTGCTAGATTTCGGAGTCGCCACCTAAATATTTTGTTTTTGGGAAATTTAGGAAACCCTAACTCAAGCCTAAGGCCACGTGTCCGTCATCACCAAAGTTGCGTCGGCTCGGGAACTTGGGTACGAGAGGGGAAGGTCATGAAATGAGCACCCTCGCTCGCCTGATCAAAGGATCGGCCTCTATTAAACATGATATGTTGTTTTGAAAACACATGTGTTCATATTCCGGTTTATTAGCTAGCTTACTATGTGATGCGCACAGCATACAAGTATAGACTAAATCGCTCGATTTGGAACAAAACATCTCATGTTTGTTTTTCGCAAATGGTTTGAAGATGCTACTCGCAAGTAGGCTAAGATGCGGTTTTGCCACCCTCAAGTGGGCTTAGAAAAACATGATTTGCCACTCTGCAAAGTGGGCTTAAAACGCACATTTGATGAATTGTCTTAATTCAAGCAATCAAACCTTCACCCACAGGCATTCATGCAATTAATCACTTAAGCAAATAGCCTCATGGCAAGCATGCTATCATGGCAGTCACTTACACACATGCAAGGATGCTAAAGCATAAACACTCATTGTATACTCCGAGCCAAAACAGAAGCTAATTAGTAATCATGCATGATCCTAGCTATGTCAACAATGCCTAATGCAACACATGCAAAATACAACTAAGATAGGCTCGGCTATTCTAAGATGTCATGTGAATGCTACAATTTGATACATGTATTCAAATTGGAATTGAAATACAATGCAATTTGTATGATGCGCCGAGCCTGGTGTATGCAAAACAGATGAATGATGCACGCATGAGAAGCATAAGGATACTAATTGAAAATGACCCTAAAACTAACCATCGAAAGCTAATAAGTAAAAGGAAGAAAGAAATGGGGTTGGAAGACATGCATCACACATACGCACACTTATTACAACATTTGCCCTCTCGACGGAGGGTCCGAATGAATAAGCTAAGCTACTTCTAAGCTAACCTAGCTAACTAATCTAATAAAGCTAATTAGACTAGTTATTACACAACAAATTGAATAACTAGCTACAACTAAATTATTACATCACTTTAACTAATTAACAAATTAATTAAATTACATAAACATGCTAATTGATAAGTAAGCATTAAACTACACTACTCAGTTCTGCTATGGAAAGTTGAACAATGCATGCATTTGGTTTTTTGCTCGGAAATCCATTGCGATGCTCAGACTTGTCTCTGTTTGCATTTGATCTCAGAACACTGCACAAACCTTCAGATAGCTTTTACTCCAACATGGAGATCTCCAGGAGGGCTACTGACCAGAAAAGGATGGTGTAGACCACCTAGATATGCTGCAGACCAGAAAAAGTGGTTGGCCAGCCACTTTTACTAGTCTGCCGACCAGAAAATTCTGCCAAGCTCTAATTTGTTGCAATAGAGAACAAGAAGGGACACAGTAGTGTATTTGCAAGATATGTGTGCACAACCACCCTCCCTATCATTTCTTAAGCTCAAGGGGGTGTGGTTCTCGACTTTCGGGCCACCAACCGAGCATCGCAAAGCACGATGGCCGAAAAACCAAGTTTGCACAATTCAATGTCAATGAATGCACAAATAACACATAAGAGCCTTAACCTCTATCATGCATGATCAAGAGGGTCGACGATCGAGAAATGAGGTACGTTTCATCACTTCAAGTATGAAGCGTCCCTCGTTTCTCGTGTTTGGATTAATGTTCAATCCAAACACAATGCAATACAACAACATTCCAAATAACATGCAAACAACATGAGCATGTCAAGTTAGAGTCCTAAAGCATGAAAGCTAGTGAAGGATACAACACAAGGGCTATGTAATGCAATACTCCATGGACCAAACCAGCCCCAAATAGACCTCATGCATGCCAAGATAATGGCCAAAATGCTCTGAAATGAAGGCATGAAAGGCAAGGTAATGCATGCTCATGCACCGGCTCATCAACTAAGCATAAGAGCACAACTCTCAAACATGATTAAGAAGTGACAAATGTCTGAGTGTAGCTACACTATATGCACTGAAATCATGTGTGAAATGATGCCAAATCACTCAAACAACACAAGTATAGCATGCAAGAAGGCCTAAGGTACAAGGCTACTAAAGGAGATTACACAAGAGGCATGCAATGCATGGCACAAATGATTGAACCAGCCATAGACAGAGCTCAATTAGGTCAAAACAAAGACCAAAACATGCTGGGATGGGAGCTCAAAAGCCTAGACAAGCATGCATACACATTGGCCCATAGTCGAGGCACAAAGGCACAACTCTTAAAAGTACTCAAAGAGTGAAAGAAGTGAGAATATGGCAATGCTATATACTCTGAAATAACATGTTAAATGATGTCATGGCAAGCAAACATCTCAAACAAAGCATGCTAGAGGCATCAAAACACAAGGCTAGTCAAGCCCATTGCACTACAGCTATGCAATACATGAACCATATGGCCAAGACAACCCAAAAAAGTCCTAGAGCATGTCAAATCAAGGCCAAAAACATGTTGTAGTAGAGCCAACACATGCTAGGATAATGAGCTAAAACAACAAGCATGCAAGGCTAGTAAGTGAGATTTGCTCTACAAATACAAGATGCAAACCACAAGTGGCCAAACCAGCCAAAAACAGAGTTGTATCATGGCAAAATAACACCAAAAATGCACTAATATGGTAGCCCAAACGCTTAGACGAGATGGCATACATATTGGCTCATATTTAAGGCATAAAGCACAACCTTCCAAAAGCATTGAAAGAGTGACACATGTGAGTGTATGACAATGGACATGCTCTGAAATCATGTATCAAATGATGCTAAATCATGCAAATAGCACAAGCAATGCATGCTAGTGGACTCAAAACAGAAAGCTAGTAAGCAAGATTGAACTATAGCTATACAAAGCAAGGCATGCACGACCAAAAACACTTAAAACAGAGCTTAAGCATGGAAAAACATGAGTATAAGCTTGCTTGAGTGGAGCCAAAAACATGCTAGAATGATGGTCCAAAGCATGATGCATGTTAGGCTAGTGAGTGGAATTGCACTACAAGTACAAGGAGCATGCAAGAGATAACCAAACCAACCCAAAACAGTGTTATGCCATGCTAAAATAAGGCCTAAGACATGCTAAGATGGGGCCTCAAGGAGGTAGAAAAACATGCTAACTTGGTGAGCCATCAACATAAGCACACAAGAGAAGAGGAGGGAGGACAACCCCTACCCATTTGGGGCCTCAAAACCACATTTCCACCACTAAAATTCCCCTGGAATTTAGTGGTAGAAAGGCCATGCAAAGGCTAAAACAAAAGCTTCAAGGGATGGCTCAAAAGCCTAGCAAATAAGGCATACAAAGGGGTGAAACACCCCCAACACCAAAGAGGTCTCAAACAACCATTTAAAGCACTTGAAAATGAAGCTTTTTGCAGTTGAAAGTTAGGCCTAAAACATCATGCAAATAGGGACAAAGACTTAAACAAAACAAAGATTTAAAAGGATTAGAGCCTTACCCTTGAAGACCAAGAACAAGGCAACAACTCCAGCAATTTTTCTGAGCTAAAACCAGCTGAAAACACTCAAATGCAACCTCCAAGAACCTCAGCTCAAGAATGAAGGTGTTTTACTAGGTGTTTGTGTGCAAAAGTGTGAAGAAATGGCACTTTAAAGCACAAACCAATGCAAATATATATATAGAGAGAGAGAGAGAAAGGGAGAAAACAAGAGAGATATAATATGTATAGCCCTAATGTAATTTTCTCAGCCTGAGACAAGAGGGAGGAGGCTCCCTTATATAGAAATCCAAGCTTCAAGCTGGTTGAACAAGCTAGAAGCTTGGTTCAATCCCTTCATACAAGATGCTTTCTGTGCCCAACAGCTGGCACAGCTGGCATAGAAAATATCTGCAGAAAGTGCAGGAAAGCTGCCGACTAGTTGAAGTGGTCAACCGACCACTCCCACTAGTTGACCGACCAGAAAAGGTGGTCTGCAGGGAGAAAAAGTGGTCAGCAAGAGGGGAACGGTGGTCTGCACAGAGAGAGAAAGGTAGTGGCATGGCTGCCGACCACTTTAGGTGGTCCACAGACCACACCACCCTAGCTGGCCGACCAAAAAACTGGCTGGCAGGGAAGAAAAGTGGTCTACAGGAGGAGAAACTAGTCTACACCCCTGTTCCACTCTCCAAGCAAGGGATAAGAAGGTTTAGTTCAAAACCAAACCAAAAAGGAAGCAAGACAAGAGTCCGCAAGGCGAGGCACTCAGCCGGAAGCCCCGAAAACTAGTCTACGGGCGCAAAAAGTGGTCTACGAGAGGAAAAGGTGGTCTACGGCCACAAAAAGTGGTCTACAAGCCTCTATTTCCCTCTAGGCAAAGGCAACAAGGCATGGTCCAAAAACCAGGCCAAAAGGAGAAAGTTAAGAGGTTCCGAGACAAGGCGCTCGGCCGAAGGCTCCGAAAATCAAAAACTAGCCTACAAGAGGGAAAAATAGTCTACGACTACAAAAAGTGGCCTACAGGCCTCTCTCTCTCTTCAGGCAAGGTCAACAAGGCATGGTCTATAAACCAAGCCAAAACACAAAAAGTTCAGAGGCCCGAAGGCAAGGCATTTAGCCGAAAACTCTGGAAACTCGAAACGAGCACAAACATGCGCGATCATCGAGCACTCAATCGATGACGTCTGAGTCTTAAGGTCGGTCAAAAATGGGGTGTCTACAGAAGGATGCACGTAACAAAAGCCGCTGTGGCGACGTCAAATGCTGACGTGAGCAAGCAACGGAGGAGTGCGTGAATGGCGCGTGTGCGAGTGGCGGCAGAAGCTGATACGCGCCGAACACAAAGGCGACGCGTGACGGCGTGTGATGGCAAGTCTAGTGATAGGGGTGGTGCCATTGGAATCGTGAGGTGATTCCAAGTAGAATGGTGTAGTGCCACTATGTACGGGACTAAGCATCAAAAATAGAAAATGCCAGGAGTGGAGAACTGGGCTCTGATACCATGTAAGTTTGGTAGAGAGAGAGAGACTGAATGAAGTGTGTGTTATATTCAGTGTGTCAAAGAGAAGCAAGATCACTCTCTTTTATAGAGAGGAGAGTGTTTTACATATGATGCTACACCGAAAACAGAAATAATAAAGAAATAATAAACATTACAATTTACTTTACTTTACATGTATAATGAATGACAGCGATATTATATTTACACTAACAACCCCCATGGGTCGCACTGGCACCTCGTTGAATCCAGACATCAGAATATCGGTTTGCTTCATATTCCCGGGCTTCAGATTGAGCACCTTGAACAAGTTTTTGTACATTACATTAACCGAGCTGCCCGGATCCACAAGGATCCTGTTCACTTCGTGATCACTTGTGTTTAAGGAGATCACCGGAGCATCGTTGTGAGGAAGATCCACCCCCTCTAAATCATCATTAGAGAAGGATATCGTGGAGTTAGAACTTCCCTCACTTCTTGGTCTCTTCCCCAGAATATAGTACACATGCTGTCTGTGCGAGGGCATCTGCACTGGCACCTTCATATCCTTCTTATTCTGATCCACCATTGTACGGATCACATTGACATCTTCGAGGGCATTTACAATACCTCCACAAAGTAAGAATTTATCATCAACCAACCCACGAATGAATTCCTTGGATGAGAAATAGTGCTGAATAAGTATTTACTAAATTTTGGTCAGAGCATTGACAATGCATCATACCCACGTAAATTCAGATCCATCTTTGACAATCAATCAGATAATCAAAAACTCAAAACCTTCAATAAAGGTGATTTTGGGTAAAGTTTGACAAAATAGTACTGAATATGTATTTGCTAAATTTTTATGGGTACAAATGTTTTTTACATGGTAAAATTTTGTTGCTTGTAGAATGAAGTAGCCCAAATGAGTATGAAACTACAAACCTTCTCAGAAGGAATCAAAGATCACAACTCTTCTTAACATCATGGGGAACCTTACGAACAATATTAACCGTCTGGCGAGGCAAACAACCAGTGAACGCTCGGTGGCGAGACACACAAATAGGATTAACCTTCTGGAGAGGCATACAAACAAGATTAGCAGATAATCACCTAAATAAGCATACCAGAGCCCACTACAATGTTGTCAATATCTTACGATTCATTATACTTAATCTTCCAATTTGATACTTTTTTATAGATAAATTGATATTATCATCAATACATATCTTAAATTAAATGCATCTTACGATACATATATGATACATGATGCAATATATGATATGTGATACATAATGCGATACATATGTTCCATAAATACTTAGTGTCAGTTTGGTTTGATTTTTCAAAAATTGTTTTTAGATGTGTTTTCGTTTATTTGGTATGTCCGTGAACAGCATAAAGTGATTTTGCATAAAGTTTGCCGAAATAGTGTTGAATACGTAATTACTAAATTTTTATGGGCATCAATGTATGAAGAAATAGTGTTGTATACACCTTAGCCCAAATGAGGATTAAACTACAAACCTTCTGTGTAGGGAATCCGATATAAAAAAATGAGTATGAATATGCTCTAGTAAATTTTGTTTCAGATTATTTATAGTAAGCCAGTACATTAAGGCTGTGTTTAGTTGGGAAACTTGGAAAGGAATTTACAAAAGAAAAGGAAAAATTCATCTAGTTTCACACACCTTTTCCCTTTCCCTTTCCCTTTCCCTTTTCAAATCCTCTCCAAATCCTCCAACCAAATACAACATAACTAAATCAGCTCAAAGATTGAGTCTTTATCAGAAAACAAAACAAAAAGGAAGCACAATTAGCACAATATGGAGCTATCTCCTGAAAGCAACGACGAACAACCATGTCTGAATTACCCTAAATAAATCTGAACTGAATATCTATAATCCATTGAAAATTACAATAAACCAATCAAAATTACATGGGATATTCAAATCTATTTTGGTTTCATCAAATTAAATTAACACTATGTTTGGGAACCTAGGAGAAAAGAAAATAAAAGAAAGGATTAGTTAAATTATAAGAGAAAAGAAAAGAAAAGAAATGATTGTGATTTCTCTTCTTTTTGTTTAGATAAGGAAGAAATAAAAGAAAAGAAATGATTGTGATTTTTCTCATTCTTGTTTTTGTTTGGTTAGATTTCATTAAGAGAAAACAAAAGAAATTATTTTATGTTATATTACCAAAATAACCTTTTTATATTTTCAATCATTTTATTTTTTTTATTTTTATAGGGACAAAATTGGTATTATGAAAACAGTGGTTTCTTTTCTCTCACAATCTCTCCACTTTTGGTAAGATTGAAAATGAGGCTTATAAGATAAATGAGTTTCTCTCTATTTCTTCTCATTTCTCTCCATTTAGGTTATCCAAACAAGTAAGATATCTCTCCATTTCTTTTCTTTTCTCTTCAAATCACTCAATCCAAACACAGCGTAAAAGAAAAGAGTTATTTTGGGGAGAAAATTACAATTGAAACCCAAAACCAAGAAAAAAAAGTATTTGGCTAGAGAAAAGAAAAGAAAAGACCATAAATTTGAGGATGTTGATACCGGAGGAATAGGAAACATCGACTTGCAAATTAGAGTCGCTCGACGCCCCGTTCCTTTCACATCTACTTCATTTGGGTCACCTCCGCTCATCTTTGTTGCCATATTACACCTTCTCTCCCTTCAAATATAGTGAAAAATAATCAACAGATCTAATCACAAGGTTGAGAAAAATAAGATCCAATCCATTCATCGAACTTGCATCAAATCAAGTTTTCACCACATATTTCATCAAATGAGAGATGAATCAAATCTTTCATCAAATTTTGAACAACCCTATTTTAACTTAAAATTTGATGAGATTGTTAAATGCCGAAGGATTGGAGATCAGTTTTTTTCACTTTCATTGGTTAAAAGGATGTTTTTTGTGGGGATAAATTAGGTATTTTTTAAAAGAATTGATGAAAATTTTGATTCTCGCTATATCAAACCAAACAAAGCTCTAATCTATATTATTGAATAAATTTGATGAAAAACGAAGGGTAAAAGGCTGCAAATGCTCAAATAACTTTCTATATAGGAACATATATATATACAAAGTGAGATCGATAGTGAATCTGGTTTGAACTTACCACATTCAAAGATACACAAAAGCGATTAGGGATTTGAGATTCTTGGGTGCCATGAGGAGGCACAACGCAAGCCAATATATAGCTAGCGAGCGGGATGATGTTCTACCACTTGTTACAGTGAAGATGATGACAACTTCTTTTTTGTCTATTTCTCTGCTTTAGGCCATGTCTGGCCCGGCATTTCCAACAAAACATGATAATTTTTACTATTGTTTACTTACATTTGTTTTTATAAACAAAAGTTCTAAAAGAAATTTTAGAAACGTAATTTTTACATTTGTTTTTACAATGATTATTAAAAGAGAAAATTAGTCTAAAATCTCTCTCCCATTGTTAGTAATGGAAGAGATCCATAATATTATTTTGTGATGTCTAAGGTCCCTCAACTCCACACCCATATATTACAGAGAAATTTGTTTCTCTCAAATCAACTCACTGATCTCGATCTCACGATTATCATGTTGCTGACTCTAGCGAATCGAGGACGGAAGAATGGAATAGCAGCGGATCGAGAGCACCGAAACGAAGGCTCGGTGTCGCTGAGGTTCGCCATTGTTGTAAAGCTCTCTCTCCAAGCTGTTTTCTAGGTTTATAATCCTTAACTTCAAGAATCTCCATATCTGACTTGTCAGTGTCATTTATTTGAGCACAGAGCTTCTCAGTATAATCAGCAGGTAAGGAAACCCGCATCTTCCTTTTCACTTCCTCCTTATCTGCTACAGTAACATATTGATCAATTACTTCATATTTCCTAGAAACAGGAGGAACAAGGCTTGCTTTGGTCATTCGAGCACCCCATTTACGCTCATCAGTCAAAGAATCAAACCCATCACCTGCAATTAAGTATCCATCCCCTCTTGACCCCCTTAATCCATTTTCTAGTTGGAAATTGGAGTCACTTACTCAGTCTGAGGCATTCGCACTCTCTAGGCCACTGTAATGGTGAATATACAAGTATTCCAAATGGAGAACAATCAATTGCTTTGTATTTGTAAAGTCTAGTTT
This sequence comes from Camellia lanceoleosa, assembly GCA_025200525.1. Taxonomy (NCBI): domain Eukaryota; kingdom Viridiplantae; phylum Streptophyta; class Magnoliopsida; order Ericales; family Theaceae; genus Camellia; species Camellia lanceoleosa. The sequence continues at coordinate 3,203,353 of CM045762.1, read as the reverse complement.
CAAAAATTAACAATTTTGTTTAGAGAAAATTTAATTTTCTCTAGTTTGAACCCAAAGTAATTCTTTATAGGTAATGAAACAAATTTCTCTTGGAATTTATCTGGCTTGGAGAGAATTTCTCTGGTTTGCACAGAATTTCTCTAGAACCAGAATTTCTCTGGTTTGGACAAAATTTCTCTGGAACCAAAATTTCTCTAGTTTAGACATAATTTATCTGGGTCTAGAATTTCTCTGGTTTGAACCAGAATATCTATGATTGTATACACCTTAGAACCATACAAAGCCTACAAACATAATAACTCTTGTACTTAGCTTATAGAAACCATATATTGTAATAAGTAGGGCACATTTGGCTGCTATTGATTCTTCTTACCATAATATATATGAGAACTCACTGAAAAAGGTAATTTGTTCTTAATATTGTCACCGTCTCTTTTTATTGGAAATTCTCGTTATGATTTTAACAAATTAAGATAATTACAGGCTCTAAAAAGTGAAACTTCAGGGAAATTTAAGCTTGCCTTTTTGACAATTCTACAGTGTACACATAATCCTGCAAAGTACTTTGTAAAGGTATTTATCCAGTCTTCAGTTTTTCTTTTCTTATTAATGTAATTAGGACTTCTTAGGATGCATATATATATGGTTGTATGTAATAGTTTTAAGGACTAGACTATCATTTGAGTTATGAACAACTGGTTTTTGAGATATTGACTTGGGATTGTGACTTTCCAATTTCTTTGTTCTTCAACAATACTTCTATGCAACGCCACTAGTGCATAAAGGCTATTTTGTTTTGATTGCTGTGTTTGTTTTTTATTTTCCTTATATATATATATATATATATATTTTAACTCATATGATCCATCATGGGAATTCAAGTTCAATCCATTGATAACTACTCTGGAACATTACAGGTATTACCTAGGGCGATAAAAGGATTGGGAACCAACGACACAACACTTATAAAGGTTATCATTACAAGAACCAAGATTGATATGCAATACATTAAAGCCGAATACCGAAAGAAATACAGATAATGAGGTAAATTCTCTACAGGTAATGATGATATCTATCATTATTGACATGATATCAATAATGATAAACCAGAGTTTGAACCCAAGTGTTGCATATTAATAATGATAAACCAGAGTTTGAACCCAAGTGTTGCAAATTCTCTACAGGTTTGAACCCAAAGTAATTCTCTATAGGTAATGAGGCAAATTTCTCTAGGAATTTCTCTAGTTTAGAGAGAATTTCTTTGGTTTGGACAGAATTTCTCTGGCTTGGACAAAATTTCTCTAGAACCAGAATTTCTTTGAAACCAGAATTTCTCTGGTTTGAACAGAATTTCTCTAGAACTCTATGGAAGTTCAAAGAAATTCTCTAGATCGAATTTTCTCTGGATCGATTCAAGAGACCTTAGACATTATGAAAATATTGAATGTCCTTTATACTATAAAATATTCATACTAGGGATCTTAAAAAAAAAAAAACCCCTTATTAAAATTAGTATACAATGATTATTAAAAGACTACATTAATTACCTAATATTTATATTATTTATAGAATGTTATTGACAATACTGCTAGCACTTATATAAAGAATTTCTTAGAAATTAAAATTAATAAAATCGTGTATAAGATCAACTACATCACAATTTATATATATATATATATATATACTAATGAATTAGCTACAATGCTTACTCCACACACAAATATATATATATATTAACACACATGAATGCAAAAAAAATTAATTATTAATATTGCATAAAAAACAGAAAACAAATTTTAAATTAAAATATTAAAATGTATAAAATATATAAAAATTCTTCATTTAAATTTTGGTGTCTAAAAAGTTAAGCCATTTATGTCTCTTATAAAAAAGAGAACACAAGTGATCAACTTAAATAATTTAATTAATTATTTTTTTCATATAATTTTTGTATTATAACATTTGACTCGTGCATTTGATAACTAGTATATATATATTAGGCTCACTTGCTAATCTTGAATGCCAAAATCACCCAAACAATTAAGGGAAAGACTATGGTGCACACTTTTTATGCATCTTATAACTAAAAAAGAAAATGATATAATTTTAATTTTTTAAGTCATAATTAAAAAAATCATAATTAAACACAATATGAGACATAATTAAAAAATTCATAAGTCATAATTAAAATAATATCATAACTAAAGAAGAAAATTGGTCATAATTAAATAATAAAATGAAAAATGACATAACTAGAAGTGAATATGATACACTATTTTTAAAGGGGTATACATTAGAATTTCCCAATAATTAAAACAACAAATTACATTGACACCGTTAGAATAAAGGAAAAATTAGTGAAACATTCCTCTCAAACTTTGGGTAGTATGAGAAGTCCAATATGTTTTTTTTATTAGTTAAGGTCTCTCGATGAAATTTCTTTGTGATAATATCAGATAAATTTTGAAATTTCTCCATGATCATATTAGAGAAATTTCTTTGTGAAAATTAAAATTTCTTTGTGTTGGGGTGAAATTTCTCTACGTTGAATTTTCTATGTAAAAATGTTGAGGGACCCCAACTATTACGAAAATATTGTATATCCTTTATCTTATAAAATCTTAATATCATGGACTTTAAAAAAAATTCCCATAAAAAATAGAAATAATTACAAAAAAAATTCCTAAAGCTTGAGTCTTATAATAAAATAAATCATAAGTTTTTAATTTAGTCAATTTAAATTCTAATCTTTTGATTTTTTTTTCAATTGATAAAAAATTAAAAATTCAGGATTTATTTTGTTATAGAACTCAAATCCTGATTTTTTTTTTTAATTTCCCCAAAAAATAATATTGTCATCTTTATACACTAAATTGTATATATATATATATTTTATTCTTATATTTTTACACCATCTATATATATTAGTTTTTCCTTTAACATTACTAAAATAAAAGGAATTATTTACACAAATACCCCTTAAATTATTAAAAAGCATCACTTTAAACTCGTAAATCATAAAAGCATACAAGTGGATCCATAAACTGGTGAAAAATATCATTTTGTCCCTTGAAATATAAAAGCATACAAATAGACCCATAAACTATTGGCGTATTTCACTTTAAGCCCTTCCATTAGAGGGTTCAATCTCCACGCTTTTATAATTTACAGAATAAAGTGATACTTTTTAATAATTTAAGGGTCTATTTACACATTTTTATAATTTAGGAGATTAAAATAATATTTCTTAATAATTTAAGAGATACAAATAACCTACATAAAAATGGAAATAATTATACCAAAATTATTGAACATATTATATTTTTTTTCAGACTCGAAAAACACGTCAATTGAATATTCCCTAATTGGTATGGTGTGACCGTGATGAATTAAAAAATGAGAAAATTACATTTCAGTCATTTTCTTACAAATAATTATAGGCTTATAAAAAATATATATATATATAACTTTTATTATCAGTCATTTTCTTACAAATAATTATAGGCTTATAACATATAACTTTTATTATTAATATTCATAAAATTTATTACTTATTTGAAATTATTTTAAAAAAAATTACACTAAATTGAAATTTTATCTTAAAAAGAATTAGGTGAATTTAATATGGAATTTTATCTTAAAAAGAATTAGGTGAATTTAATATACGTAGATTCTTTATCATATTTTCTTTTCCAATCATAATATATATATAACTTTTATTATCAGTCATTTTCTTACAAATAATTATAGGCTTATAATTTATAACTTTTATTATTAATATTCATAAAATTTATTACTTATTTGAAATTATTTTAAAAAAAATTACACTAAATTGGAATTTTATCTTAAAAAGAATTAGGTGAATTTAATATACGTAGATTCTTTATCATATTTTCTTTTCCAATCATTTCATCTTCCAAATTCTTTGGACACGAGCATGCAGGGAACTGAAGTCCGAACATGAAGAGAACCTGCCAGAAAAAGATTAACAATCTCAACAAAATACTAGAACCCACATCCGTAAATTCAACTATCCATTTACTTTGCCACTTGGGAAGATTACAAGATGCTCTAAAACTCATCTTCTCTAACCCAACCCACTCGGATTATTCTCTGTATTCAAAAATTTTGCGGCTCTGCATCCACAGAAAGGCAAAAATGGAAGGCCGTTTGATTCATGGTCATCTTTTAACTAATGGGCTTCATTCAAATGCATATTTAAACACAAATTTAGTTATATTCTATTCAAAGCTCGGTGACATGGTTAACTCCCGTAAAGTGTTCGATAGAATGTCTGAGAGGAGTTTGGTCACTTGGACAGCGTTGGTTTCTGGGTATTCTCAAAATGGGGACTCAGAGGAAGCTCTTGTGGTGTTTTCAGCAATGCATAGGATTGGTGTTAATGTTAAGGCTAATCAGTTCACTTATGGGAGCGCTTTGAGGGCGTGTACGAGTATGATGTGTTTGGACAGAGGGAAGCAAATTCAAGGATGTATTCAAAAGAGTAGACTTGTTAAGAACTTGTTTGTGCAGAGTGCATTGGTTGATTTGCATTCCAAGTGTGGGAAAATGGAAGACGCGTGTTACATTTTTGAGTCGATGTCGGAGAGGGATGTGGTTTCTTGGAATGCGATGATAGGTGGGTATGCTGTTCAGGGTTTTGCTGATGATGCCTTACGATTGTTTCGTTCAATGCTTAGAGCAGGTATTGTCACATATTCTTGAAATTTTTAAATTTTAAATTATTATGCATGTGTTGTTCTTGCATTGTCCAATATTGGTTTGATGCATAAATCATAAAAGAAAACAAAATCAAAATGTGTAAAGTTATTCAGGTAGTTAGATGGTGTAATCCAACGCATTTCATATGGTTGAGTGTAATTTTGAACTCATAGATTTGTAGAAATTAAAATGGTATTTATGAATACATGCAAAATAGTTTTATGAAGTGAAATGTTAATAGGATTCAGTTAAGCCCAAAGGATATCTTCATAGAAAAAAACCCTGAAAACACAAGTAAAAATGTGAGAGCAAAACTGGGATTCTCATAGTATAACTTGATGTTGAGGGGTCTCATAGGAATCCACTAAAATTCTTTCGAACACTATGATGCATGCTTATCTCATCATCTCTTTTTCCACCTAGATTCCTAGAAGATTTGTTATCAGATTATTTTGTTTCATTTGCACTTTTTTGGGTTCCCCAAAATAAGTAAAGCACCTTCACATTTAGTTGATCATAAAGTGGGCAGTCAATTTTGTAAGAGAGTGATAATAGATGCCAAGAAGCCTTTTCTCATTAAAAGCATATACTTTTTAACATCCTTGCAATGAATCTTGATACTACTTATGCTGCATTTTCAATGTTTGAGTTGCTTGGCATGCTCAAGAGACAGAAGATGTAACCACTCATTGCGTTTTTTCTTTCAAATGAACATTCATTTGTGTTTCAATGCTAACCATGTAATGAACAACTATCCACTGGAAGTTATCAATCAATGGCATATATTACAAACAAGTGTAAGCACCGATATTTTAGCTAGTACTGTTTCATGAATGTGCATATATTGTTTCCTTTATGAATTTTTTCTTGCCCTTATTCCAACTCCAAATTTTTATAGGTATGATCCCTGATTCCTTTACCTTGGGTAGTATTATGAAAGCCTTTGTTGGAGGAAGTAGTCTGATGAAGGTCTTCCAGATGCATGGATTCATCATTCAACTGGGCTGTGAATCACATTATGTTTTGATTGGATCACTGATTGATGCATATGCAAAATGTGGGAGTGTTAGAATTGCAGATCGGATTTACAAGAGTATGCTAAAAAAAGATACAATAGCATGCACCGCATTAATCACTGGATATGCACGTGAAGGTACCTATAGTAGAGATGCCTTTGATCTCTTCAGTGGAATACATCAGATGCATATGGGAGTTGATAATGTTATATTATGCTCTATGCTCAATATATGTGCCAATACAGCATCACTGGATTTGGGAAGACAAATTCATGCCTTGGTGTTGAAATGTCAATCCAAACATGATGTAGCCATGGGAAACACTCTCATTGATATGTACTCAAAATCTGGAGAAATTGAAGATGCTAAACAAGTTTTCAATGAGATGGAGCAGAAAAATGTTGTTTCATGGACGTCATTGATTGCCGGATATGGGAAGCATGGCTACGGGCATAAGGCGATTGCACTGTATAAGAAGATGGAATGTGAGGGGTTGAAACCAAATGACGTTACATTCCTAACTCTTCTCTTCGCTTGTAGCCATGCTGGCCTGACTACTGAAGCATCAGAATGCTTCAATAACATGGTTGGTAAATACAATATCTTGCCAAGGGCTGAGCACTATTCTTGTATGGTGGACGTCTTTGCACGTGGAGGGAAGTTAGAAGAAGCCTATATTCTAATACAAAAGATGAATATTAAGCCTAATGCCTCGCTTTGGGGTGCTATTCTTGGGGCATGCAACGTCTATGGTGACATGTCTCTTGGAGAAGTAGCAGCCTGGCATTTGTTTAATATAGAACCTGAGAAGTCGGTCAACTATGTGGTTTTAGCAGGAACCTATGCTGCAGTTGGCTTGTGGGACAGTGTTTGGAAGACAAGGAAATTAATGGAAGAGAGAAGTCTAGTAAAGTATCCTGGATACAGTCTTCTTCGGTCCATTAAAAAGAGGGTGCCTCTTTTGCAGCCAAAGTTGGAATTGCTGCACTGAACTGCATACATGTCTTGTTCTTATTGGGTTAGATGCAAGTCTTGTGTTGATGCCACAAGGGAAATGCAGCAGATGGTTGTTTTATCATAATATATTAATGATCCAAGGACATCAACAAGGTTTTCGATAGTACTACCCTGGTCAGATTCTCATGCAGTCATACTTCTTCGTTTCTATACATTCAGGTATCCATCCTTCTCCTGTAAACTTTTGCCCTCCTATATATATCTTCTTTTTATCTCTTCCAACCTTCCCCATTTCAGGTGGAAAATGTCAACAAATCATATACGTTGCTGCTTGATAGATGTTGTGTGTATTGGGTAAATTAAACTATTCACCCTCAGACTTTCACCTGAATTTTAATTTGGTCCCGCATCTTCTAATTGTAATAATTAGATCCTCAAACTTTAACTTGCGTTTCAATGTGGTCCTCCCATCTCTTTGGTTAAAAATTTGGACAGGAAGTGCTGACCTGAGGGCCACGTGAGCACATTTTAGGGACATTAGAAGAAAAAAAAACTTATATGACAAATTACACTCTTCACACTCTAAATTTCTCTCAAATTTCACTTTAGTCCCTCATGTTTTAACTTTTACTCAAATTTCAAACGGTGGAATGACAGGAGGATTACATTGAAACACGGGTTAAAGTCTGAATATTTAATTGTTACAATTAGAAGATGGGGGACCAAAGTAAAATTTGGGTGAAATTTTTTAGAATGAAAACTGTAATTTACCCTTGTGTATTTTTTAACGTATTTTTCTGGTAGTTAGTTTACATAAACTTCTCAATCAATCATACTTTTGTATTATATCGGAGGTCAGTGCCATAATTTTAATATGAATGAAATTTGTCCTCTACAATCTTCAGTTTGTCCCAATTTTGTCTCTCTTTTTTTTTTAGCGGTACATGTATATCCTCTTTTCAGATATCAAGAGGACGCTGTTCACTGCTAGTTATTTGATTTTTCTCCAGAATCAGAGCTGAGAGTTGAACACCAAGCAGCCTGCTGGTAGCAAGGAACAATGCATCGATGGTAGCTTACAATGCAAGTTTCTTCATATTATGTATGTTATATATTGTTAGCATTTGACTTCATAAATTTGTATGTTTTAAATTCACTAGATCAATGGAGCTGAAATTATCAAGTGGCAATTACATACATTGATTTGAAATTGGCTGCTGTGACTGTTGTTGATGGGTAAACTATAGTTGTGTATCTTACTTATGTCAGAGTTTGACTGAAATTTAACAACCGGATCTTCTCAATGTAGAATGGGGTGTGTAAACATTCTCACCTGCACGTACAATTGAGACACAAAAGTGTACCAACCAAGAGAGATTTTAGTGGTTGCGGAGAAGCTTTTGAGAGATGATGGATATGGAGGAGAGATTTAGTGGTTGCAGAGGAGCTTTTGAGACATGATGGATATGGAGGAACAAAATTGTTGAAGCATCCAAGTTGGAATGAAGAGCATTAATGTGTCCAAGTTGGAATGAAAACTAGCTGATCTTGGTGGACATTGGGCAGAAATGCTATTGTTAAATCATGCAAGTGTTCTTTAACTTCGCAGATGTCTCAAGTGAAACTTGGTCGCACATAATATATTAGAATTCTGTAAGAGCGGTTAGCCTTTGCACCTATCTTCTCCTCCTACTATACTTTTTTTACATGTAATTCTCAGTTATTTTGCACTTGTGTGTACAGTGTAAAAAATTTGTAGCACCTAAGACTATATTGTTTGGTTGTATATTTGCACATTTGTACACCTGATGATGAAGTTGCTATTTTGCAAAAACATGTTACAGGGATTTGTTCTTGCATATGCTTTAAACCAAACTTCCCTTCAAATTTTCTTTTATACATTTTGCATCACTAGAGGCATGCGTTGGTGATTTAGGAAATCAGAAATTATGTTCGCAAGCATTTTTGGAAGGAAATTATGTTACCCACATAATCTTATGGCTATGCTTATCGAGCTAATCTAATATTTTCGTAGATGATCTACACAAACAAAAAAAAAAAGCTTACATAATGAGCAATGCAATTATTCAAGTAGGCTCATGGTGGGTACACATGAGCGAATTGGACGCTTCAACCTTCTTGAAAATAATAACGTAAGGGACAATAATTAATATACCCAACAAATATACAAATTAAAACAAAGTTTGCATGTAGATCTCATTACTTAATGTAATGTTAATATAACATTGTTTCCAGTTAATTTATTTGTTAGTTTTTCTTCAATATTATTATTTTTGTAGAAATTGTTTTTGTATAAATATATAAAATTTTGTAAAGTAAAACTACTAGACGGTGTCAATGGAGTTTTAAAGTTATAATATAATATGACCGAAACGAGCCACAACAGATCGCGTGGCCTAATGGATAAGGCGCTCGCCTCCGGAGCGGGAGATTGTGGGTTCGAGTCCCATCGCGATCGTCTCTCCTATTACAGTATTTTGTGGCCAAAATCATTTGGTATGAAATCCCATCAATTCTTCTTCCTTTTTTATATGCAATCATGACTTTCTAAAATAAAATAATTCATCATAAATACAATGGCTGTTTGATATTTGATATAAATTTGGTTCATCAAAGGATATAGTCATTCATTCAGAAAGAAACCGGCAAGTTTTCCTGTTAGCACACGAGCTTTAAAAAAAAAAACCAACGGAAACCCCACCCTTAACCAAAAAAACCCAAACACACATTTCTTTAGACCAAACATCATATTTGATTTAGTTCCACCAAAAAAACATCATATTTGTTTTGGGCTGCATGTAAACACAGTATGATCATATTATTGATCTCAGCAAATACCAGGTCCTTCAATAACATACCTCAAAAATAAAATATATAGATCACATTTATCCATTATGACCTACATAAGAAGGATCATTCAGTGCCTGTCAACACAAATGATCATTACCCACTAGAATCCATTTATTCAAAGTTTGATCTACTATTATAGCTCTACAAGATTCAAATCCGCACTCTGGTCAGACCCCCAGACATAAAAAAGCATCGACAAAAAAGATCAAGACAGCAAAAGAAACTGAAGCACTGCTCAAGCATCGTCAAGGGCAAGAACTCCAGGGAGTGATTTCCCCTCCAGAAGTTCCAAGCTTGCACCACCACCAGTTGAGATGTGACTCATCTTGTCCGCAAGACCAACTTTCTCCACAGCTGCAACAGAGTCACCGCCTCCAATTATTGTTGTCACCCCCTTTTCGCTGCTAAGTTCTGCCAATTTCTTCGCGGTAGTCTGTTCATAGTAAAACAAAACAAATCCATCACTTGTTTAACACAACATCTTGTAGAGCTGTAAGAAAAACCGGTGAAACTGAATAGACTGCTTGACCCTGATTTTGATTTTCGGTCAGTTTTTCATAATGTATTGTCTGTTTCTTATTACACTAACATGGACTCTCGTGCCTTGCTTTGTAAGAGAGTATAGGGGCTTGAACTACAAAGCACTCCCCATATATCAAAAGGGCTAGACCATCAAGGCTGATGATGCCAACACTAGATTTAAATGAGTATGCAGATTGAGTCTATTTGGTGCAGTTTTTTTAAAGTTGAAAGTTGATAATCAAAAGCAAAACCTAAAAACAGCCTTCGCCCAACTTCTAGATAATCAACTTTTTTCAACTTATTTAAGCTATTTTTGTCTCGTAAGCTGTAAGCAGAAACTGCACTAAACAAACTCACACAAACTACCAAATATTAAAAAAACGAAAAAAAAAGCTATAAGCAGCCCTATAAAGCTACATTAAACAGAGCCGTGTACATACCTCAGTCCCCACAGCAAACTTGTCGAACTCGAACACACCCATAGGTCCATTCCAAATAATAGTTTTGGTGGAATCCAAGGCTTCACCAAATATCTTGATGGAATCAGGTCCAATGTCCAATCCCATCCAACCATCAGGGATACCAGATGCCGGGACAATCTACAAAACATATTAAACATTGTTTAACCCCCTTGCAGCCAGAATTATCAAATCAAGAATTCAGTTAAAACAAGGAAAACAATTCTTTTATTACTTGGCTTATTTGACACTAACACGCATTGGATTAAACTCCTGTCACGGAAGGACAAAAGACAAAAAGGAGGAAGAGAGAGTGACTAACCTTGCTATTGGCATCAGCAGCAAACTTATCAGCAACAACCACATCAGTAGGGAGCATTAAAGCCACCCCTTTAGACTTGGCCTTCTCTAGAAGTGATGTTGCAAGATCTAGCTTGTCTTCCTCCACAAGCGACGATCCAACTGAGTACCCTTGGGCCTTGTAAAATGTAAAAATCATACCTCCACCAAGCAAAAGCATATCAACCTTCTCCAACAATGACTCGATCACACCAATCTTACTTGATACCTTGGAGCCACCAACAATTGCTGCAAATGGTTTCTTGGGATTCGAAACAGCTCCAACTAGATAGTCAAGCTCCTGAAGGCATTGACACAAGAAACATGTCAGGTAAATATGAAAAATAGTTACCAAAAGTATATATATATATTAGTTAGAAATAGTTTCTGCACAACAACAGCACAAACTTCAACTAACAAAGAGAGCAAATTATAAGGGCAGGTAGTATAACAAGTCAGACTCCATGTGCAAATGTGAGCCAACCAAGAAAATCCAATACAACGTCCCTACGAACTCAATACACATAACTTTCTCTACACAAGTGAATGGTTTATGCTTGGCTATTTAGCCTATCAAAGCAAATATAAAGATTTTCTGATTATTAGTCTCTCATGCTTGCAGGGCTCATAAGTACAACCAGGAAGGTACTCATCCTCTTCGCAGCTTGTTTAAGCTAATTAAGACAAGCCAAACTCCAAAAACTTCTCAAGGCCTCTAGACAAGTTAGACCGTGAAAATGAATGTTCAAAGGTTCAATTGAGCCTAATAACTAGTTCTCATTGCATATGTGCTGAAGCTCAACATCAGCAAAGCTAATAAAGCAAAGTTAATTTTGGTTAGAGCATGACAACACATACCAAGGTACGTTCATATCTATATCTGACAAACAATCAGATAATCCAAAATTCAACCTCCAACAAGAGCAATTTTGGGTAAAATTTGTCAGAATACATGAATGTGTATTTACCAATTTTCAATGGGCATACATGAATTTTACATGGTGAGATTGTGTTGCTAGTAGAAAGTAGCCAAAAGGGGCATGAAACTACAAACCTTCTGCATAAGAAATCCAGCAACAGAAGGCTTTAAGTACTTAGCCACTCCCTCTGTGGAAGCATGTGCTCTATGAGCAGTTCCAAATGCATCATTCACGTAGAGGTCTGCGAGAGATGCTAGCTTCTTTGCAAATTCAGGGTCATTCTTCTCTTCTTCCTTGTAGAACCTCACATTCTCCAGGAGCAGAACACCTCCTTCTGGTATTTCAGCCACCATTATTTGAACTTCTTCACCGATACAGTCATTAGCCATCTTGACCTGTTGAAGGCGCATGAACAATATTAGCAGAGAGTCACCTAAACTAAATAAGCATATCAGCGCACATAAAACCTATGAAGAAAATAGAAATAGACAAACCTCAATACCAAGAAGTGCAGACAGCCTTGGCACAAGAGGTTTCAAGCTGTACTTAGGTGTGACACCCTTTGGGCGTCCCTGAAACCCAAAATTCAAAAAGAAGACAAAACATTTGCATTAGTTTTTTTTTTAAGGAATTGCATCAGTTGCATTTTGTACAAATTTATGCTACAAAAGCATAGCGATATATAGAAAAGGAAATATAAACTAAACTCAAAGACTACTGCCTCCTATTGTATGAAAAAAAGAAAACATAATCCGACCAGTATACACACCAAACCTTTTCAATCCCCCTATCCAATTACCAAGCAACCAACATAAAACAAACAAAGAAAAAGAATATCAATACAAAACAATTGTTTTAGTTATTTCATGACATCAAATACACAGAAGCTTTCAAAGAAAACCCATTGATGCAAGAACAAAAAAACACTTCAATATAGACTTGCAAAAGCAAAAAAAAAAATGGTCCACAGTAACCCCAGAAAGGGAAGACATCGACAATACTCCAAGAATCAATATTCCCTATTCTTAACAAATTACATCACCCAATAAATAAATTTCCATGCATTGGAACAATCATGTGTGTCATATATCAGGCCATCTTCCACTAATAAGTACTGTATTCTTTCCACCAAAAATCATGGTTTTGAAAACCGGACCGGACCGGCCGGTTCGACCGGTTGAACCGTCGACCGGTCGGGGTTCCGGTCCGGAAATACCCCCTGAACCGGTCAAAGACAAAAACCGGCGTATTTAAGAGAAACCGGGAAAAACCGCGGTCGAACCGGCGAACCGGTCGACCCGGAGCCGGTTCCGCCGGTCTGACCGGCTCTTTTTTTTTTTTTTTGCATTTTTTGCATTTTTTTTTATTTTCTTTCTTTCTTTTCTTTCTTTCTTTCTTATTTTATATATATATATATAAAATGTAAGAATATAAGAAAATTTTAATTTAAAACTCTTTTTCAAGGGTCTCCTCTTGTGAGGAATCCCATTGAGAGTTTGATGAAATTATTGTGAAAGTCTTAATCTATTTATAAGAAAAAAACTCTTTCAAAAAAACTTAAAAAATCCATGTGGGATTCAATTAAATGTATTGGAGGGAATATTGAAATTTTGATATCCCTCCAAAAAATTTTGCTCTCCTTTCAATCAAATTATTTGAATTAAAATTATATGGAGGGAATATTAAATATTTGATTTCATCTTCCAAAATTGAAATTAATAATATTTTAAAATATATTATTATATTTTTCAGTAAAAAAAATATTAGGACAAATATTTAAGATAATTTAATATTTTTAATATTTTAATTTATAATTTTATTACTTATATTTTTATTTAAATATAATTTAAATATATTTATTACGTCACGGTTCGATTCCGGTTCAACCCGACGGTTGAACCGGTGACCCGTCCACCCAATCCCTTTTCCGGTTCGACCACCGGTCCGGTTTTTAAAACATTGCCAAAAATTGAGAGAGAGAGAGAGAGAGAGAGAGAGAGAGAGAGAGAATGAGTTAACTAGAGGCAATGAATATATTTCTGCCAAATGTGGTCACAGAGTATACTAAAGCAAGCCAGTACAATAACTAAGGATCTCAAAGATGGAGCCTTCATCAGAAAACAAAAAAGCCCAGTTAGCAAAATATGGAGAAAAAGTGAAAGAAACGATGAACAACCAGGTCAAAACAGATTAGTGCCCGTAAATAAATCTGAACCCAAGATCTATAAACCAAATTATTTGGGAAGAGATTTGGAACAAGAGTCCGTTTAAGTGAGAAAAGAAAAGGAAATATTCGTCTTTTCTCAGTATGTATGTATATATTTATATATAAGTGAGATTTCCTTTTTCTTCCTTTTGATTGACAAACTCGGTATGTTAAAAATACACCATCAATCAGTTTCATTTCACCAAATCTCGCCATTTTATTTTTTTGAAACTGGCATAATAATAAGATAAATAACTTTGTCTCCATATCTCATCATTTCTTACCATTTCTCCACCAAATCGATCAATCAAAACAGGGTGTAAGCAGGGAAAATGAATAAAAAAAGAAAGATGTATTCCATTGAGAATGATCTTAAACAACGAAAGAAAACCCAAAAAACGAAGATTTGAAGAAAAGACAAAAGATTGAAATAGTACCAGATGAGAAGAAAGGATGACTTTGGCACCATGACCCATCAAATACTTGATGGTAGGGACAGCAGCTCGGACTCTGGTATCATCGGTGATGTTGAGATTGTCATCCAAAGGAACGTTCAGATCAACCCTCACAAACACCTTCTTTCCCTTCAAATCTGCTTCCTTCAGTGTTCCCACACTCCTCTTCGTCGCCATTATTACGCTTCCTTCCTATCAAACAAAAAAACAAACACACCATATATAATAAGAATAATAATCAACAGATCGATTCAAATCACAGATCATAACCACATGGGATGTCTTTGAGGATTTGAACTTACTAAGATTCAAGAGAGATAAAAAGGGATTAGGGATTCGAGATTGCTTTGCTTTGAATACGATTGATGGAGCAGTCCAGTCTCGCAGACACAAATGAGAGAGCGAAGAGATAAATAAACAAGGATCAGTGAAAATTTTATATCAGAAGGCGCACGATAAGACTGCTATTCTATAATGAGAGTCGTGCTTTATGCGCACACCTAGTTTCCATTCGCGACGAATAATGGTTATTTGTTTTGGTGAAGCCCGTGGGCGTGCGTCGTGCGTTTTGGAATTGGGAGGCTGGGTGGTAAAATCAAAATTATACTCTACTTTTTTAGGAGCATGCTAAAAGAATATGCCGAATATTTATTTACAATTAAAAAATCCGATTTTATTTATATTTTTACATAAGAGGTGTTACATCATTTTTTTTTCTTTTTAGAATTTATAAAATGTATAGCATTACTTCTTTATAAATTGAAACTCGGACACATATTTTGGTCAAGTTTGGCAACTCAAAAATAATTCATCATTTTATCTTTTTATTTTTTTTTCATCACATCTGTTGACTTTTTGGCTTTTCGAAGGGTATATTTGTAAATGCGAGCGTGCCAGCAAGGATCAATCAATCCTTACAGAAATTATAATTACCAATCAATTATCAGGCGACTATGTTTTAGTTCTTTCAGCCTCAATGAAGAGGACTTTTACTGGTGGCTTGACTTTAGGAGAAATTAAGAGAAATAACAATTAATACGAAGAACAATTGAAGTATTTCATTAACATAAACACTTACAATAGTCCAAACTCAGTCTTGAGGAAGTTTACAGCAACAATCTACTTGAATCTACTTGAAGACTACTCCTATGAATTGAAGTACAATGCAGGTATTTAAAGAACAAGTATTTAAAATACAGGAAAAGGTAAAACTGAAAAGGAAAATATGAAGTAAAACTGGTTTATATGATCTGAGTCTGGGGGTCTTTTCTGGGAACTTCCTTGCTATTTATACTTGTTAGAGATGACCTTGACGTATTTGAACCGTCGGCTGCTCCTCCATGATCGTGATCATGTTACCTTAGAAATAGTTCCACTATGCCATCACTTGCAGTTGGACTTCCCTCCTGTATTTGAATTTGAATATAGGTAACCGTTGAAGCCACGTCACCTTGTATCTCATTACTGATCTAGTGTTACTCAGACCACTTGAGAACCAATACTTATTGCCACGTGTATGATCGAGATTTAGGATTAAAATCATCTTCCAATAACACCCTCATTCTGTCACGTGTCGAATTATAATTGGCTTTTACAAAATATGTAGCCAACATTACCCCCCGCACTAATATACCCAATACTTGGAGATATTAGTGAATCAAAAGCCTTTCCCTCGCTTTTTGGAACGTGCATAGAATCTATTTTCAGGAAACACAACCGTCACCTATTTTGGTGATCATTTGCATTAACTCTTAACTTTGTTGGACGTTCCAATACCTTCAGCATTCGAAAGGATTATGACTCAATCACCTTATCACTCTATTGATCGAGCATACGAAGAGCCATTGAGTAATGTTGTTTCCCCTCGAAAGAATCTCCACGCATTTATTAGCCACCTTTACCCGCCTTTCTATATTCAGGTCATGGAGGCTTTCGCAGATTATCAACCTTTGGACTACGAATACATTGCCCTCAATCATTTGGTTTACAAACTCATTGATACAAAAAGTTCTTCCCCTAAACTTCCCTCGCACTTTGAACGAACAACTCTCAAGCCTTTGCTTCAACAAATTACAAATATGGAATTGGGAAATTCTTCTTCACAAACTTCTGCTTGGGATGAAGCTACAACTTCTTCATCTTCTGGGGTTTCTGGATGGATCTAACCTTTTGAGTCTTGGGACTTGAGGGAACGGATCAATCATCATTTTATTGAGTTCACTGACCCTTTAGATTTTCCTTCCTACGCTCGAAGCTCGGTGGTTTATCCTTATGTGCCCATCGACCTTCAACGTAGTTTAGAGGAGAATTTGCTTGTGGCTTGGTATACATCCTCCATGCCCACAAGGATAATGCACCCTGCCCGGTGCTTGGAAGGATCACAAGGATAGACCCCTTCATTTTTAGCCAAGAAAGCCTTGATTTGCTCTTGGTGGCTTGATTATATTAATGCCTTTGTTCCTCCCATCCCTGTGTCATCTCCCCCAACTGAAGCAACCACTTCTTCTTCGCCATCTTCTGGAATGGAAGCATCCACACCTTCTCCATCCTCCGAAATAGAAGCATCCACACCTTCTCCATCCTCTGGACTAGAGGCATCCACACCTTCTCTTTCTTCTGAAGCAGAACCATCTACTCCTTCTCCTCTTCCCACTCTTTCTTGGACAGAGAAATTAAAGCTTGCTCTTCCAATGGACAAAATCTTCCCTCCTTACAAACCTCCATCATCTCCAACTCCATTTGAGCGGAAAGAAGCCCAACTTCTGCTTGCAGCTTTTTCTCACCTACCCTTCAATGTTCTTGAGGATGACATTCCTCTCCAGAACTTCCGATGGGCTTGTAATATTCTGACTAGGGGCCATATCCTTAATCCTATTGCCCAAGCAGAACTTCACATGTTCCTGGATCAACTTCCAGTACTCCTCCATTGGCATCGAAATTCCAAAGTCACCATTCAATCTTTGGATCAACTTTCATCTCTTCGAATTCATGCTCAATCTGAAGAAACTTCATTGAAGACTTTGATGACTTCAAAAATAAAGATTCGCTTATTGGGATGATTTAGTTATAGATGAGTTGGAACAAAAATTGAGGGAGGAGGCTTCAAGTAAAGGTTGAAGAGTCAGTATTATGAAGTGAGCACATCAACTTATGCGACCAACTTTGGAGATGGAAGACATAATAAAGAAAGAACAAATATTCATTGATCATTGTTGGACGAAATTCCATGATCTTGTAATTTATTCCATTCCTTATTTTTATGAGCTTGAATTTGTACCAAAATAAGATTACTTAATGTAATTGTCTTGGCTCTAATGAAAGCAAAGTCCTCTGTACTTGACATTGTTTGACTCTGTTTCCTCTTACTTTTAAAAGCCAACTTATAGCCTTGAATTAAATAATCTCATCCTTTGAATTTGGACTCACTTATTTTCAATGAAACACTAAAAGAAACCAATATGTCTTTTTCCAATTTATGGAGCAAAATTTGACAATTTTGGTTAATGTTATCTCAACTCAATGCTTCGAAGTTAACAACCTTACTTTTTAAAGCTAATTATAACCAACAACCAATATGTCTTTTTCCAATTTATGGAGCAAAATTTGACAATTTTGGTTAATATTATCTCAAATTAATGCTTCGAAGTTAACAACCTTACTTTTCAAAACTAATTATAACCAACATATAGTTATAGTTAATATAGTCAATCATTTTTAAATTGACCATTCTGCCTTTGAAAAGCATCTTATGCTGTCTTAATTCAATGGACAACCTTCCCTTGTAAAAACCAATGATTGGTTTTGATGTTCTTTGCATCTTAGCGTCTGTAGTTTACTTCGAAGCCGGATTCTGTATTTCGAAGCCGTTTTACTTGATTTCTTGGAGCCAAAATTGGCTTCGAAGCCAAATATTGTTCTTCGAAGCTGATGTCAACATTTAGAATGTGTTCTTCCCTCCAAAACTATCAATATTGGAAGAGTCTCCTCATATTCACACTTTTAGTACATAACGCAATATATTTTTCAGACATAAAATCTTTTAAAAGCCCCTTTGCTTTGTACTCTGAAATCACTTGCTCTTTTAACACACAAACCCTACCGATCTCTTGTTAAACCCCTCTTCCCTATTAATCGCCATCAATGGATCCTTCCTCACTAAAAGTGCTTACTGGCGATCGTATCAGTCCTACCATGGCTTTGAAGCGATGTATCGATGAAGAAATCACCAAACTTTCATCTGGTGAGTCAAGCCACATAGATGGACGTCTTTTCGTGCCTCGTCATAGCAATAAACAGGAATACGTCCTTGGCCCTATTTTTCGGGAAGCTCCTGCTCAACTCGCAGCCCTATATCCTCGCTTGGAGGACCATTTCCTTCTTTACGAAGAAGGGCTTGATTGGGGAAACTGGAGGGTGAATCGTCCTCACCGTTGCTGGCTATGAGGACTGAATGGGAAGAATGGTATGACAGAGTTGTACTTGCGAGAGAAGATGACCTGCAAGAGCTTTGTATTCTCGATGCCCTTCGTCTTTCCAGGTTCATTATTCCTGAAGACCCTTTCTTGATACCTGCTGCCTTATGTTTCTGGAATATGTCTTTTAATTTCTTCCAATTTCGGTGCGGCATGATGGCCCCCACCATTCTTGATATTTGCCATCTCTTAGGGCTTTCCCCCCATGGTTCTCCATTTACTCCCAACTACCCAGACCTTCCTATTAAGTTTTCTCTTCCATCCTTAAGCTCCTCTTACAGTGACTTCGTAAAGTCTGAAAATAAAAAGGAAGGTCCTGTGAAGGACAGAGAGCTATTTTCCTTTATTTTATATTGGTTATGCAAATTCCTCTTTGCACCTCATCTCGAAGGATTATGCTGAATTTGTTCCTCTCATGAAGGCACTTGTCTTGAAAAACATATAGCTCTTGCTCCTTATCTTTTAGGTCATGTCTACAGAGTCTGCTCCCAATTTTGTGAGAAACCTCTTGATGCTAACCAAGGAGGTCCCTTCTGGGTGCTTCAACTTTGGCTCTTCGCCTATTTCACTGACCTACACCCCAAATGTCTAAAATTCCTCGTTCAGGATCCTAGTACTTATGGGGAAAAATATGCTAGGATTGCCCTTTACCCTGCTTCCTTCGCTTACTACTTTACCTTCTTTTATCAACTCCCCATTTCTCCATCTGCTTCTTTCTTCTGTCCTTTTGAAGCCAATAAAGGACCAACTTGGCTGCAAGCTTTCCTAGCTGATAAAGAATGCTCCACTTCTCCTCATAAAGATATGTGGGCTTCTATACTACTACCAAGGGAATTGCTCATTGGTAGTTTAAACCTTCGAGCCTACAAATGCATATCTGAGGTGTACTGCCCTTCTCAATTTGCCAGACAATTTGGACTCACTCAAGGGATACCAGTTCCTCTTTGCAGTCTCTCGAATGTCCATCTTCTTGTCGAGATTTGAGAATATCCAAATCCAGACTAGAGCGGCAATCCTCAAACTCTTGAAAAGAATTTGAATGAGTTCCAATTTATCCCCTTTCTTCCGTATGGCTCGGTCTTGAAAAGATTCAGGCGGTGGACAATCAATATGGAAGTACGCCTATCTGAACATCCCCATGACTTCTTTGGTAGGATTAGGAGTGCCTTCAAGACTAAGCCCGACATCTAGGGACATTCCTCCTCTTCACGCGTGGTCGCCACGACTAATCCTACAACTTCATCCCTCCAGCTAGAGTTACTAGAGTCGCCCGAAGAAGGGTAAATATTTTGAGACTTCTCCTTTTCCTTTCTTTTGAATCTTCGTTCCTTCCTTTACACTTTTGTTCTTTGGTGCGGGGCCACACGAAGAATCTCCCAAGAGATTTGAAACTTTAGCTGTTCTAAAAAAGAAACAACAACAACAAAAACAAAAAAGGAAGCTAGTCCTCCCTCCTGAGGAATCCGAATCTTTGGGAGAAGAAGAGGTTGAGCAAGAGCCAGAAGTGTCCTTGCAGAGAACAAAGAGACAAAAAGTAGTTGCCTCCCTTCCTGATACAATTACGCATCCTTCTTTCGAAGCACCCACTGCAGTAATAGAGAAAGCATTTACCTCTGAAACATATGAAACCCAAATTGAGGAGAGGGAGATTGAAAAAGAACCAGTAGCATCACTGCCAAGGAGGAAGAGAAAGAAGATGATTGTTTCTGCTGCTGACTTGGTGGAAGATCCGATCCATGAAGCTGCTGCCAAGGCAGTAGAACAGGAACATTCTAAAGCAATAATCGTTTTTGAGAGGGCTGAGAAGAAACGGCAGCAACAGTTTCTGAGAGACGAAGCTGCTGCTGCTGATGTGTTACAAAGAGAAACTGCTCGAAGACAACAAATTGTCGAACATTATTCTCTTCGTAGCTCTCCCATCAATGTCAACATTTCCGAAACAAGTAATTTCTTTCATACTTCTGCTATTTTTCCTTTGTCAGCTTTAAATATTTGAAGTTTGACATTGCTTTACATTTCTTCCTTCTGCAGTAACAACCACTGCGCTTATCTTTCCAATGGGGCCTCTTCCAGTTTCGGTTGAATTTGACCAGATGAAAAACGTGAAGACTATTCAAATACAACTTCCACTTCATAAGCCTACGCTTCCTGTACCTTCCTTGAGTCCCAACATTCCTGCATCTCTTCTTCTTGGCCTAGAACCGTACCTTCCTTTCTTGACTTTCAATCCACCTCAGTCCATTCCTTCTTCGAGCCTTACTCTTCCTTCTTCCAAGGATATTCCAGCTGTTACTCCAATCCTAATGGCAGTTGATTCTTCCACAGAGGGTGCTGGTAATTCTCCAATTCATGGTTCATCACCTATGCCTATTTCTAGCCCTTCTTCACTTGATTCATTGGTGGCTAAAACCATAGAAGCTGCCAAAGATACTCCATCCATTTTTCCCATCCCCATGCAGCCCTCTGTGTCTTCCACCACCATACTTTCTATGCCCTTCATGTCTAGGGATGAAGTAGACATCTTCGAAGGAAGACTTGCTAGTCTTTTCGACGTATCTTCTACTTCTCCAACATTTAGTGTTGAAGCTGAGCCATTAATCTTGGCTGACTCCTTGCTGGAGATTTTTGAGAGTCCTCCTTCTCCTAGCAGCAAGTCTCCTGTACCTTGATGGACTTAGACACATGTCTCGAACTGTTGACTTTTCGAGGATCCCTTGAGGCTCTACAAAGGCCTATTATCGAATGGGTTTCTTGGTCTTTGTAATATTCTTGAGCGATCCTAATATGAACGTCTCAAGTCACCTATCCCAGGCTGCAGTTACTATTGATTTCTATATCAACATTTGTCATGCTGCCAATACTGCCAATGAGAAATTGGCCAGGGATCAGTGTTTTGTTTCTCAAGTGCATACCGAAATATCAGATCTCAAGGAACAACACTCTTCTGCCTCCCAGTTTCGAATTAAATTTCTTTGGAGAAAGAAAGCTCAACTTGAGGAGGATTTAGGCTGCGATAACTGTGCCTTGGTTCGAACTGACACCAAATTGCAAATCACCAACCAAGAACTGTCTGAACGAAAAGAAGACATGGCTGTAGCTATTCACCTGTTTCCATCACTTAGCAGTAGGAAATCAACTGTACAAAAACAATTGAAACATTGTAATGATTTTTGGGCCAATTTGTGGCACCATGTACTTGATTCTTTATGAAAAATCAAGCTTTTATCTATTACCTGAGTGTCTTGTGTGTTTGTACATAATGTTTATTCTAATCCTTGTGTTTCCCAAATGGTTGGAAAATAAGGCTTCAAATATCTTCCATTAATCTTTTTGGGATGCACATAGCCATTTAAATTTCTTAAATGGTATGCTCCAAAAGGCAGCACTCTATGAATTTGATATGGTCCTTCCCAATTAGGTGACCATTTGCCAAACTTATGGCTTTTAATCCCTATTGGGAGTATTGTTTTCCATACCAAGTCACCTTCATCAAAACCAATATGTTTGACTTTCTTGTTATAATTCTTGGCTGCCTTCTTCTTTTGAAAAGAATGCTATTTAACGCCGTAATCCTCGCTTCATCTATGTCTTCTAATTCCAAGCACATGCTTTGATGATATTGCTCGAGTCTAATTGATCTTGACATCTTACCCTCGAGATTTAACATTAATCTCCACAGTAACCGCATCATGCCCGTATACTAAGGCATAAGGGTGACTCATTTGACCTTGGGAAGTTACGTAAGCCCATAAAACATCCAACAATAAGTTATGCCAATCCCTAGGATTATCTTCCACCACCTTTTGTATTCCTTTTTCAAGGATTTATTGGATGATTCACTTGACCATTGGCTTATGCATAATAGGAGTAGAATTAATAAGGCTAATCCCAAATTCTGCCACAAAAGACTTCACCATTTTCCCATCAAACACAGTTCCATTATCAACTGTTATGGTTTGTGGAATGCCAAACCTATGAATCAGATCTTTAATGAACCCAATGACCTCTGTCTGGTCTACAGCCTTATATGGTTTGGCTTCGACCCATTTAGTGAAGTAGTCAGTAGCCACTAGAATGAAACAATGATGTTTCGAAGAAGGTGGGTGAATTTTACCCATCATATCCATGGCTCATCCTCTGAATGGCCAAGACTTCACTACTGCATGTAGGTCAGTTATGGGCACATGTCTTATTGTGCCATGTTTTTGGCATGCCTGGCAACCCTTTGCATATTCTATGCAATCTTTAAGAATAGTTGGCCAATAATAGGAATGCCTTCGAAGCAACCATCTCATCTTTACACCAGGCTGATGAGCACCACAAATACCTTCATGAACCTCAGCCATAGCTGTTAATGCTTCTTTTGGGCCCAAACATTCCAATAATAAGCCATCTCCTCCCCTTTTGTATAGAGCATTACCATATATCATGTATTGCATGGACTGCAATTTGGTTTTCCTGCTGGCCTTCGAAGATGGACCAGCCAAGTACTGCATTATTGGATGCCTCCAATCCTGTTCTTGTAAGTCATTATGATTGACTTCCAAGATCACATTCCTTTTATTCAAAGGTTGTATTAATCTCTGATATGTTGTTTGGCTTATATCCCCTTGGGTATTATCCCTTCTCTTGAAGTTCGAAGCTTTTTGAGCCACATCATTAGCTCTATTGTTCAAGAATCTTGGAACATAGGTTACATTCGCTATTTAGGCGAGAAAGCAGATGTAATGCAACAACATAATATGGTAGGATGCTTATGCTTTGACACTTGAAAATCCCTTTTACTTGGTTAACCACCAATTGAGAGTCCCCAAATATGTCAACTGCATGTACTTGTAATCCAATAAGGATTTCTAGTCCTACTATTAAGGCTTCATATTCAGCCTGATTATTGGAACAGCTAGCTTCATCCACTCTGGAACCATGTGTGGTTTCTACCTTAATGGAGACTTAATCACAATACCAATTCCAATTAATCCATTGGCTTTCGATCCATCGAACCACATTTGCCATGGTTCAACACTAGCCATACCAAATTCCATTACCTCTTGGTTCTCTGTTTGAGATGGATGATCTGCCAGAAAATTGGCTAATACTTGCCCTTTTACTGCTCTTTGAGGGACATATTCTAAATGAAATTCCGATAAGGCTAATATCCATTTGCCAATTCTTCCCCTCAACATAGGTCTAGATAACATGTATTTAACCAAATCTGTGGTTGCAATTACCAAGACAGTTGTAGGTAAAAGATAATATCTTAATTTTATTGCAGCAAAATATAAAGCAAGACACAGCTTTTCAACAGCTGAATATTTACATTCACAAGAATTTAAAAACCTACTAAGGTAATAAACAGCTTGTTCCTTGCCTTCTTCATTGTCTTGGGCCAAGAAAGCTCCCAATGAATCTTCTGCTGCTATGTATAACTTCAAGGGCTTATTTCGTTTTGGTGGGATCAGCACTGGAGGGTTGGCCAAGTAGGCTTTGATACCTTCGAAAGCAGTTTGATGCTCGGCTGTCCACACAAATTCCTCTTCACCTTTCAGCCTTAACAAGGAAGAGAATACTTTAGTTTTCCCTGCAGTGTTAGAAATAAACCTTCGAAGAAAGTTAACCTGCCCAAGGAACCTTTGTAATTCTTTCTTACTTGATGGAGGCCTAGCTTCAATGATGGCTTTGGCTTTATTCTGATCAATTTGTATTCCTTTCTTGTGCACTACATAACCCAAGAAATTTCCAGATGACACACCAAAAGCACATTTAAGAGGGTTGAGTTTCAACTTGAACTTCCTCATTCTTTCGAAAGCTGCTTCTAAATGAAGCAAATGCTTCTCCATGGACTGGGATTTTACCACGATATCATCAATATAACATTCTAGATACCCTCCAATAAGGTCATGAAAGATGGTGTTCATAGCCCTCTGATACGTAGTTCCAGCATTCTTCAGACCAAATGGCATCTTAACCCATTCGAAGGTGCCAATATTCCCAGGACATCTAAATGTTGTCTTGTGGATGTCTTCCTCTGCAATGCATATTTGATTATAACCAGAGTGGCCATCCATCATTGACAAAACTTGATGCCCTATTTGAACTGTCCTGTGAGATCCACTATAGGCATAGGGTATTCATCTTTAGGAGTTGCTAGATTTAAGTTCCTGAAATCGATGCATACCCTCATTTTGCCATTTTTCTTAACTACAGGCACAATATTAGATAGCCATTCAACATACCTGGCTGTCCTAATAAAGTCTGCCTTAAGTAGTCTAAGAATTTCTTCCTTGACCTTCTGAATTACATCTGGACTCATCCTTCTTGGTTTCTGTTTGTATGGCTTGAAATTAGGCTTCAAGGGGAGCCTATGTTCCACCAATGATCTATCCAATCCTGGTAGTTCATTATAGGACCATGCAAAACAATCTTTGTATTTTTTTAAAACAACCAACAACTGGTCTCTGTCCAAAGCATTCAAACAAGTACTTATATAAGTGGGCTGCTGTACAGAACCTTCCCCTAAATTCACTTCTTCTAAGGGGTCCTGCGTCTGAGAATTCATTGAAGCTTTCTCTTTGGTTTCTTCAACCTTTGAAGCAATCTTTCCACCTTGTTCTGCCTCTAAGTTCTCTATTTCGACATCTCTGCCTTCTTCCTCATAGACAAAATCTGTCCATAAGGCGTCTTCTTCTTGTATTTCCTGGACTTTTGTTTCAATGTCCAGTGCACAATATTTCCCAAAGGTCAATCTTCTGACCTGTTGTTGCTCTTGTTTACAGCCAATTATCATGGCTTCTCTCTCTTGTTTCTGTACCTTCTGGACTATCGCTTTTACATCCAATGATGAGAATTTAATCAAAGCCAATGACTTGGCTTCTTGTTCTTCACTTCTTTGCCTACAACCAGGCATCGTTGTCATCTTTCACGACAACCTCTTCATCAGCACTTTCTTGGACTAAGTGCTTCAGATGTGTAACTTCCTCATCAGCCGTCACTTCGGCTGAGCCATCAGCTTTCCTCAATATACTGAGTGGAGTTACCCCTTCAATATATAGTTTGGCCTCTGCAAAGTCTGCACAGGCTATAAAAGGTTGAGGATCTGCATCAATCTCCTCTGTCTCTCCATTGCCCAGAGCCATCATGATCTTCTGATGCAAAGAGGAAGGTACACACTTGTTGGTGTGAATCCAGTCTCTTCCAAGTAAGGCATTATATTTAGCATTGCTGTCGATCACGAAGAATGTTGTCATACAATCCCTGGTTCCCACACTCAAATTAATAAGCAGAATACCTTGGGCCATCTGCTTATCTCCAGCAAAGCCAGCAATGGTTGTACTGGTTGGGATCAACCTGGGATTCTTCTTCCCTAATTTCTTCAAAGAAGATTTCGGCAATAAATTAACCGCCACCCCATTGTCTACTAGGACTCGGTTTAACTGTATACCATCAAAGAAAGCCTTAATGTACAAAGGCTTGACGTGTTGGGTCATGGAATTCGAGGGGTATTCAAAAGGATATGAGAGGTTGATGCTTACCTCCTCCTCGCTTTCGCACTCAACTTCCATAGAACTAGCCATTTAAGGAGCATCCTGTACCATGCTCACTTGTGATTCCTCACTAGAAACAGGAATTGGATCCATGTCTTGGTCCTCCTGATCCTCATTTTCAGCCTAAAACTCATGAGGTAGTATATGTACCATGTTGACTGATACAGGTGGAAATGAGCCAAACTGGATGGCTGGTTGTACCTTCTTCCCCTCTTGGCTACCTTGCTCAGTGTCTTCAGCAGCGTCCTCCATGCTGCATTCTGGTATTTCATTGATAACTGATCCCTTCGAAGGATCCTTCTCAACTAAACTTTCAGTTAGAAATGTTTGTTCAGCCATGAAGGCTTCGAACATTTCTTCTTCTGCCATTTCCTTCTTTTGGCTCATGCCAATCTCTTCTTCTATTTCACTATCACTTTCCATCAGAGCCTTCTCCAATCCTGCCAAACTAGACTTCTCTCTGGCCTTTAGTTCAGAATGAACTTGGGCCAATTGTTCTCTGCTACAAACCACTTTACTTTGTAGCGTCGGTTTTGGAACATGGTCTGACTTCGAAGCTTTCTTTTCTTCTGTCTTGACATGTGAAGAACTCTCTTCACTCTCTTTCAGATCTTGCTGGTACTGGGTGTACCTGCGCTGAATTTTCCTCATTTGTGATCTGGAAATAACTGGAACCATATTTGGCTCATTTGTCTTTGGGTGCTTCAGCAATACCCAGTTGTTTGGGGCCACCAAAGGAGGCTTGACCATTCTGCCTGTGATTCCAACATCTCTCCTGTCAGGCAATTCCCTAGGTTTGTTTTGCATTACAAACCAATCTGGAACTCCAGGTACCCAAGAGCTTACTGATTCAGATGTTGAACCACCCTTCTCCACCTTCGAAGCCATCTTGGCGGTGGAGGTAAGTGCTTAGTTCTGGTCTCATGTTTCGAGCTTGATTCTGGCCTTTGTTTGAGATGGCCATTTTTTGTTCTGTGTGAGGTTGATCTGGGGGGCCAATCTCTGGCTTTAGTCCCATAACCTGAACTCCTCTCTAATTTTCTTTCAGAATGTCTACTCTCCATTCTATAGTAGTTAAGTGGCCTAGACTCATACAAGGGCCTTTTACCCTTAGCATTTGTTCTGTCAACTGCAGGCTCAACCACCAGCAGCCGCCTATCACTAGCATGCGGCCTTTTGTTGTAAGCGTTGGTCGATCTAGGACGTCTCTGAACATCCTTATAGTATTGCTTCCCATCAATTGGAAGCCCCTTCAACCATTTGTAGCTTAGTCTACACCTTGGACACATCCTTTGCATTACAGCTGCTTCCAAGGAATCGTCGTCCAGTATTTCTTCATCAGAATGTTCCTTCTGATGTGAGAGACTCTGTCCAACAACTGGTGAATTTCTGGTCTCTTTCTTAGCAGCTGTCTGGTTGGCAATATGCATTTGCACATTGACCTCTTCCAATTCCTGCAGAGATAGATTCTGAAAATTTGGCATAACCACATTACTGTCAATTCCCATGGCTTTCTCTGTTTTAGTTGGGAACTTCAGACTTCCTTTCCGGATTTGCTCTTGGATCCTGTCTCGAAAAACAATGCAGTTTTTAGTTGAGTGAGACCAAGAATTATGCCATTTACAGTATACTTTTCCTTTAAGTTCATCAAGAGAAGGCAGTTTTACTCCTTTTGGTAACTTAAGGAAATTGGCTGCAAGCAAATGATCGAAAATGTCATCTGCTTTTGTTAAATCGAAAGAATACTTTCTGTGAAAGTCTTTCCTTTTTAAACTGCTGGTCGATAGTCGTATCCTTATGAATTAATGCTTCACAGATTACGGGTTCTTTGTCCACAATCTCTGCTGCATCAATCTCATAATTGGGATCTCTATAATATGTCTTATATGAAGCATTGTTTCGATCTTGTTCTTCCTCTAGTAATGCTTCATATCGAGACACCTTATAGGTTAATTCGACCAAATCCTTGAATTCAGTTGAGTCAAACTTCTTTCGAAGCCTAAACTCTAAACCGTTTTGAGCCAATCGTACAAATTCTGGCTCTGGAAGGATGACTCTACATTTATTTCGAGCCCTTTTAAATCTTGCAATGAATTGAGTAGCCTTTTCTTCAGGCCTTTGACTCAATCTTGCCAAATCTGCCATGGATACCTCTGGCTCCGATTGGAAAAATTGGGCATGAAATGCCTCTTCCATCTGTTGCCAAGTTTGAATGGAGCCAGGTGTAAGGTTGATATACCATACAAACGCTCCCCCAGTTAGAGAGTTTGGAAATAATCTCAATTTTATGTAGTCATGATTAGCGAATTCACCACACTGAGCAGCGAATCTAGCAATATGCTCTACTGTTGATTGATTTCCTGTTCCGTAGAATAAGGTGAAATCTGGTATTCTGAACTCTCTTGGGTATTCATGTACCCTATCTACCCACTCTGGGTATGGTTTTCTGTATACAGGAGTCTGGACCCCCCGAGCCATTGGTCCACATATCTCCCTAACAATATCAGCAATTTGGTCTCTATGGACCATATTTTGGGCTTGCTGAACCACTACTGGAGGAGCAAACACAGGGTTTGGTGGACAAACTTGTGCCTGTGGTCCTCTTGGTCCATACAATGGTATATTTGGGACTGGTTGCCCCTGTGGTGCAGGTTCCTGTTGGGGGTATGGATAACCCCTTGAGCTGTCTGCGAAAGGACACATGAAAGGTGTTGGAATAGGCATTGTGTCCCTTCCATTTGTAGGCAAACCTTCCAACCCCGGGTATAAATTGAATAAGGGATTATTATAACCCCGGTGCGGTATGGCTTGAACATGGGATTTGCCACCATTCTTATGCGGTTCTTGTACTTGGCGGATCGCTTAACCGGTGTGGCTTCCTTTGTTGAAATCTTGAGGCATTTTGGCCTCTGAGCCTTGAAATGGGTTCATACCAAGATCGAGGCGATGGTCTTTCATAGTTACGAGTACTAGTCGACCATTAGTTTGTCAATTAACTTGCATAGGCTGTTTTTCTCTAGCCAATCTTTGCTGAGGGACATTTAAAATTTCCTCTGTATGTCTTGTATTTGTTGGTTGGTGGTTGCTCATTCGATCCAAAAAGGATGTTGCCCACCTTTCCATTATGTTCATTAGTTGTTGTCCCATAGCATCTACCAAGCCATCCCATGGATTTGTTGGCTGAGAAGATGGAACGGTTGATGGCCCAGTTCCTTGGTTTCGTCCAATATTATGAACATATGGTTCTTGTCGAAATCTTGATGCAATTCGACCAAAGGTTCTGATAACATAGGAGTCTCCACAGGGTGTGTTACCACATTCTCCTCTGGATTAGGTATTTCTACCTCTCCTTCTACGCCTTCTTCCAAGCGTTCATTTTCTCTTTGTCGTCTTCGTCTAGCCATTTTAATTAGTCCCACTGGGCGTGCCAAAAATATATGTTGGCTTTTTGGCTTTTCGAAGGGTATATTTGTAAATGCGAGCGTGCCAGCAAGGATCAATCAGTCCTTACAGAAATTATAATTGCCAATCAATTATCAGGCGACTATGTTTTAGTTCTTTCAGCCTCAATGAAGAGGACTTTTACTGGTGGCTTGACTTTAGGAGAAATTAAGAGAAATAACAATTCTGAAGAACAATTGAAGTATTTCATTAACATAAACACTTACAATAGTCCAAACTTCGGCCTTGAGGAAGTTCTGACAACAATCTACTTGAATCTACTTGAAGACTACTCCTATGAATTGAAGTACAATGCAGGTATTTAAAGAACAAGTATTTAAAATACAGGAAAAGGTAAAACTGAAAAGGAAAATATGAAGTAAAACTGGTTTATATGATCTGAGTCTGGGGGTCTTTTCTGGGAACTTCCTTGCTATTTATACTTGTTAGAGATGACCTTCGAACTGTACTTCGAACCGTCGAACTGCTCCTCCATGATCGCTGATCATGTTACCTTAGAAATAGTTCCACTATGCCATCACTTGCAGTTGGACTTCCCTCCTGTATTTGAATTTGAATATAGGTAACCGTTGAAGCCACGTCACCTTGTATCTCATTACTGATCTAGTGTTACTCAGACCACTTGAGAACCAATACTTATTGCCACGTGTATGATCGAGATTTAGGATTAAAATCATCTTCCAATAACACCCTCATTCTGCCACGTGTCGAATTATAATTGGCTTTTACAAAATATGTAGCCAACAACATCCCTCTCTACTTTTCTGCATATCTTTTCGTAAAAAGACAATAAGTACACTTATTTAGGTCATCTCAAACAACCCCTTTGCATGAAAGTATGGCTTCGTTTGACAAGTGACTTTTTTAGTTAAAAAGTCAAAAAATTATTTAAAAATGAAAAAGTCAACAATTTATATCAAAAAGTCAAAAATTCTATTTTCTCTCTATTTTTTTCACATCTTTTTGTAAAAAGTCAAAAAATTATCCCAAACATTCTAATTTTTTTTACATCATATTTTAACTAAAAAATTTTAAAGTTGCTAAAAATATTTATTCCCAAACGAGACTTATGAGTGGGGAATTTTAATAATTGCAAACAAATTTGGGAACCAATCTAATTTTATCTAATTTAGGCTAGTTTGGCCAATTCCCTTTTAAATCTAATGTCTCTTTTGAAAAGCTTAAAAAAAATCAACTTATTATTCTTTTAACTTATTTAAATCACATTATTTTTTTATTTTTTTATTTTTTTTTACCTCTTTTCATCATAAATAAAAAAATTAATTTTTTTAATACTACTCAAAATAACCCTAAAAATAATTGATCCCATGAAATCCATTTGATTCTTCAATTGACTTATGTCCAATCTGATTTAATTGGAAGTCCTTTAATATAATTAATTGAGAATATTTAGTTAGGAGTTTTCTTAGGTGTGCAACCCACAAAAGGTGTAAGTGGGTTGCACACCATGTGCCACTCACACAAAAGGTGTAAGTGTAAGGTGTAAGTGTAAGTGGAAGGTATAAATGAAATGTATAAGTTGCACACCATGTGCCACTTACACAAAAGGTGTAAGTGCAAGGTAAAAAAGGTGTAAGTGTAAGGTGTAAGTGAACACAAAAAGGTGTAAGGTGTAAGTTGCACACTATAGCATTACCCAGTTAGTTATTGGGATGTCAAAAACATTTCAGTTATGACACATGTTTGTGCCATGTGCTGCTACGGCTATGTGACTGTGAATATAATTAAGTGATTGTTTGGGTTGTTTTAAATAAGTGTATTTTTTTAATTTTTTTAATTTAAAAATTAGAAAAAAAAAAAAAGATAGTTGTTTAGATTAATTTTTTAAAGTTTTACAAAAAAATGTGTATTAAAAAATTGTATAAATTAATGTGCAGGAGAATATAAGGCAATAGGCTGTACGGCCATCCGTCAGGGCAGAGGGAATTGATGATAAGAAATGGTTGCCTACTTTTTGGACATTGCATTAGACGGTGTTGTTCGGTCCATGGGGGCTTTTACAGGTCCCGTTTTGATAATCTGAACCGTTCAATGTGTAAAACTCGTCAAGTACTATATGTTTGTAAAAAATCACGTTGATCGGACATCGATATCCGATCACCGTGGCTTTTTATAAATATATAGTACTCGACAAATTCTACACATTAACGGTGCAGATTATCAAAACGGGACCCGTGATGGCCCCCACGGGCCGAACAACACCGTGTTGTTTGTGCATCATGCCTGTGCAATTTTCCCAAAAAAACTTAGCTCTGTGCCTATGGGACGTCAAAGTTATTTGTAATAATTTTGTGTAAAATTAATTTTTTTATTTTTTTATTTTTTTGTGAATAATTATAACTTTTTAAACTTTTTTGGTAACTTTTAAACTTTTTTGATTTTTTTGAATATCTCAAATCAGACATAAATTTTGAAATATTAATTTCAACAGCTTAACTATACAATTAAACACTAAATTTTCTTGCTTTTTTTAACAAATAACATTACATAACCATTTTTATGGTATTTAGTTGTATAATTGGCCGACTTGGTTGGACAAATCTTGGCGCCTAGTGTGATAAAAATATCTGATGATAAGATCCTCATCGATATAACAACCTACACGCACTCATTTTCTATTTTGGCATCTATTCAGGCCCATATAGTATTTGCAGTGTTGATTGATAATGGGAGTAGTTTGAATGTTTGCACATTGAGTAGTGTGAAGGCATTAAGGCTAGGCATGGAGATATAAAGAAAAAAAGATAATAACGGTCTGAACATTCAAAATTTCCATCCCCCAAACTTTTGGAATAAGTTTTCTAGACATTGTGATTGGGCTGTACCAATCCAAGAACAATTTTAACATAGTAGATATCGAGACATCGTGTACTTTCCTATTGGAAATGCTTTGGCTCCATTTAGCGGGATCCTTCCCTAATAAGGGCCATGTTCATTGTTGATGACCATATAATTACTGTAGGGACATATTTTTTGAATGACAACATGTGGCCAATGTGGCACCAAAGTGCCAGCCAAGGTGCCACGTGTCCAAGTCATGACGCTGAGGTAATATCAGCTAGGCCAAAGTTATCTGCAAAAATACTGAAATCCGGGATAAGCGGATAAGGGACGAGAGTCCTAAAAAGCGGGAGCACCTCTGCCTGGATAAGGATAAAGCTCTTAAGGAGTTTATCTTTATCTATTGGAGAGTCCAGGATAAGCATTGGGACAAAGTCCGAGATAAACAAGGTTTCTACAGGGATCAGGTTAGTGCTGGTTATAAAAGTAAGGCACCCTCATGGGTATAAGATACGTTTTTTTGTATTCTGGCTTGTGAGTTAAGTACAATTGGCCATCTTTGAAAGATAACTGACTTGATCGTCGGAATACTCCCGAGTGAACGAACCACTGCTGGAATCTTATCTTTTTGTGACAGGTCGTTCGAGCACAATCTATTCTACCAGTGTTCTCCAACTGAGTACCTGTTTGGCAATGTGGTCAAAAATCAACACACACAATTTGGTACTGTCTGTGGGAAAGAAAGAAAAATAGATGGCTAACGATGGACAGAAAGAGAAGATCGATGACAACATCCCTACTGGAAGTGGTAAACGCTTTGATCCTAACGTAGAGGAGGATAATTGCAACGAAGAAACTCGGGATCAGAATCCCGAAGAGAAAGACGTCGGCCATGAGGGCGACATACCAAAGAAGGCAGACCGAGGCGGGTATTATAACGAGAACGACCTCCAGGTATGGAAAGATAAATGTCTCTGGAGGGACGGAGAGATAAAGGGAATGGCAGACAAATTTGCAGACCTACAATCAGTCGTCAATTTCATGATGCAGAATTGCATCATGCAGCCATTGTTCCCGTTACAAGACACGCTGATTTTAGCAGCCAAGAACAATGCCCAGAAGAAAGGGCAGAAAATAGTCTCTGTAGTCCCCCAGCACACCAGAACCAAGAAACACTCCCACCGGCCTTCAAGGGAGGTCGGACAAAGAGAGTCAATGAAGGGAGATTCTCGAAGGACGCATCGTATCAAGGAAGCTGACCCCAAAGAACATTGGCATGTTCAAGGGAAGGAACTTTGTTTCGACGCAACCAATGGAGAGAGGTCCAAAAGGACTCATAACAACAGGAAGTAAGCGCCAAGAGGTCAAGTCCGTTGATAACCGAGCTCCTGGACGGACCAAGGAGGATCTGAGGGATTATCTCCAGAGAAAGCGACAAGATACCAAGGTAACCTTACCGATCAAGCCGAGAACGCCGTTCTTAGTAGAATTGGACAAGTTTGAGGCCCCGAAAAGGTTCCACATGCCGAGATTCCACATATACGACGGTAAGTCTGACCCTAACTTTCACATCGACTTATAATTAAACTCAATGGTGTTATATACCAGGAACGAGTCATTGCTCTGCAAGGTGTTCCCTTCATCCTTGGGGAAATTGCATCAGACTGGTTTCACAAGTTGCCGAAATGAACTGTGAAAAACTGGGAAGGCCTAGCCGAGATATTCGTAGCTAGATTTGTGACAAACAAACTATAGCCATTGAGGGTGGACACCCTGATAGCTCTAAAAATTGGCAAGGATTAAAGCCTTAGGGCCTATGCCAAAAGGTATTATAAGGTGTTCAACCGAATACCAGGATGCAACCAGGAGGTGGCGGTCGTGTCGTTTAAAAACGGCTTGAAAGATGATTGTTTGGTTCGAAAATCACTAGCAAAGACACTACCAAAGAGTATGGAGGAACTTATGGCCAGGATAGAAAAGTATGCCAAGGCCAAGGAAAACGCGCTGGAGACAAAAGCGTCAAAACAGGAGAAAAGAAATAGCTCACCCAAGCGAGGCCGAGGTAATGGAGGATACAATAAACAGGAGATAGGACTAAGAACTGCCCAGGCAGTCATAACTGTATTTGTAGACACCCCATTTTTGACCGTCCTCAAGACTTGGACGTCACCGTTTGAACACTCGGTGATTATCCATGTTTGTGTTTGTTTGGAGTTCCCGGAGTTCTCGGCTACGCGCCTTGCCTCAAGATCTCCGAACTCGACTGTTTTGTGTCTGGTTTTGCACCAAACACTTGTGTTTTGCCTTGGAAGGGCAGGAAATGCCTTGTGAGGCATCCCCACACATCACTGGCACTAGCTAGAGGCCACCGGCTGGTTTTTGTTGCCACTGGCAATATATATTGCCGGCCGGCACTTTTTGTTGCCGGTCGGCAGTCATTTTTGTCAAAATGACATTTTTGGCTAGCCGATTACTGTTCAGCTACTTTTGGAGATATTTTGAGACAACTGTTTGGCATTTGGTTCCCCTCCATACACGTGTATGGAGGGATGCTCTTCTTGTTAGCTTTTTTGACAAGCTTTACAAGGTTGGTTGTCTATAAGAGGAGCCCTCCTCCCTTGGCATTAAGGTTAGAGATTTTTAGAGAAAAAACAACTCAGAGAAAGCTCTGGTTTTAGGTTAGGGTTTGTATATCTATCCTATATCTCTCTCTCTCCCTTAAGCTTAGTGTGTGTGTTTTGTCTTACTTTTGCTCACAAGCATCCACCATCACACCTTCCCTTGGCTATTGAGGTTCTAGGGACCTGTTCTTGGTGTTCTTGGCTGGATTTGAGCCCAAGGAAGCAACAACATCAACATTTGTGAAGGTGGCCTACAAGGGTAAGAAACTAGTCCTTTTTACCCCATTTTTGCATCCTATTTCTACCTATCTTAGAGATATTTTTGTGTTTAGTGTATAACATAAAAACGTTCTGTTTTTAGGCCCTCTTGATTGTTTGTTAAGAGTGTTTTGTGGTTTGGGTGTGTTTGACCACCCTTAGGCCTTGAAAGGCCTCATTTTATGCTATTTTGTGCAAGTTTCGAGACTTTGGTGTTTGGGCCTCTTCACCACTGAAATCTTGAGGGATTTTAGTGGTGGAGATGATGCCTTGAAGTCTCCAAAAGGGGAGGGCCACCCCCTCTCCTTGTTGTCCTTGAAAGGGACCATTTTGGGTCTCTTAAGGAAGTCTTTGTTCAAGTGTGTGTTGAGTATGCCATGGCTGTATTTTATGCTTATATTGCCATGTTATAACTTTGTATTAAGTTGGTTTTGGTACTCCATGCGTGTTTAGTATAGTTGCCATGTAATGCCTCCTTGATCCCTTAACATGCCTTAGGTTGTTAGCCTTTGTTCGAGCATATTTTAGGCCTAGCCTTATGAATGTTTTGTGCTTATTTCACCATGCTTTAGGTCTGTCCATAGTTGTTTGGATCAATTTTGGCGTGCTTAGTATAGCTCCTTTGCATTTGTAGCTTGTTAGGCTTGTATGCCTCAAGTATGTGAATGTGTAGCATGTGTTGATTGCATCATTTTGGTGGTTTGGAACCATCCAACATGTAATTTCAGTCCCTTTGGCATGCTCATATGCTTGCCTTAGTTGCCTCTTTGTCGCTTTGAGAGCATGTGTTGTATGCCCTATGTTTTGACCATTGTGCATGCCTTTGAATTCAAACCATTTAGATGCCATCTAAGTGGTCCTTTGGGCTTGATTTTGTGTGCTAAAACTCTGATTTTAGTTGCTTAAGTCTTGCCATGTTAGGTCTTGTCAAGTGTAGTTCAATGCCTCTTGGCTTGCCTCAAGTACTTGGGCCATTTGCATGCTTTTTGTTTGTCTTGTGTGAGTTGGTTTGGCACCTCTTCTAACATGATTTAAGAGCTTAACTCGCATGCTAATTGTTCATATTTGTGCCCTTTTAAATGTGTTTAAAAGTTGCCCCATTATGCTTTAAGTATTGGACCACGAGCGCTTGCATGTGTGTGTGCATTTTGGCCTTCACTTCCTTGCTTTTGGGCCACTGATTTTGGGCCTATTTGGAGTTGCCTAAGTCATGTTTAAGTCCACCCCATTACTTGGTTTGCGTGCTTGCCTTGTATGTGTGTTTGCATACTACTATTCTTGCTTGCATCCCATGTTGCATACTAGTTGACATGCTTAGGATTGCACACATAGACATGCATGCCTTGTCCCTTGATTTGGTGATGGGGATTGGGCTCTTTGGTTGTTTGGTTTGCATTTCATTTGAAATTGAAAGTGCACACTTGATTCTTTGGGCCATCATGCGTGGAAATGCGTGATTGGTGGCCCGAGAATCGAGGCACACCCCCCTTTGAGTCATTAACATGATAGGGAGTGTGTTTGGTGCATACATAGCTTGAATAGCATTGCCATGCAAGATTCTCGCCCTTCTTTGTGAGTTGCGGTGTTCTGCGAGAATTCATTGCTTACGGCATTATTTAGTGCCGACCGGCAGTCAATCTATGGCCGGTGGATTCATTTTGTGCCGATGACCACAAATTCATTGCCGGTGGTCATTCTACTTAGCCGGTGGTGATTCCCAGTATCCAGAGAAGCATCCTTGAGACTTTGGCGATCAGAGAAGCAAAGCAGGAAAACAGGCGAGCTAGGCATGGCGGTGCAATTCGATCGGAACTGAGCGCATGCACTGAGCTCTCACCCCGAGGCGGTTTACTATTTTTCTTAGCATGGTTAATTTGTTAATTAATTAGGCAATTTGTAATATTTAATTAGCTTGCGTAGTTAATTAATTTGTATTATTATTTTGGCCCCTCCGAGTGAGGGCATATTTGTAATAAGCGTGCGTGAGTGGTGTGTATGTCTTCCACCCCCACTTCTTTCTTCCCTTTTATTTACCCGCTTATGATGGTAGATTAGGGCACGTTTATTTTAGCATACCTTATGCAATGCATGCGTGCATTCATGCATTTGTTGACATGCACCAGGCTCGGTACATCATACAAACTGCATTGTATCTTCAAATCTAACTTGAATACGTGCACCGAATGATTGCATTTCGCATGCCATTTTAGGGTTAGCCGAGCCTATCCTAATCACATCCTGTATGCGATGCATTAGTCACTTAACATAAACTAGGGCATGCATGTTTGCTAACTAGTTTCATTGTTTTGGCTTGGAGTACGATGTAAGTATTTACGTTTTAGCATATCGCATGCGTGTGAATGTTAACATGACAGCATGATTACCATGTGGCTAGCTGCTTATGTGATATAACTGTTTGAATGCCTGTGGGTGGAGGTTGGGTTGCTTGAGTTGGAAAAACTCGTTGAAATCCGTGTTTTAGCCTACTTGCGAGTAGCAAATTCCGAAACGCTTTCAAAACGAACGGATATGCAATGCTTATTTCCAAATTAGGCAATCTAGTCTATACTTGTTTGTTGTGCACATAACATAGTAATTCTAGGCTAATAACCGGAATAAGAACACATAACGTTTTCAAAATCGGATATCATGGTTAGTAGAGGCCGGTCTTCGGACCGGGCGAAAGGGGGTGCTCATAGCTGACCTTCCCCGATCGTACCCAAGCTCCCGAGCCAAGACAACTTTGGTGATGATGGACACGTGACCTTCGGCACCGAGTCAGGGTTTCCTAAATTTTCCATTTTAAAAATATTTAGGTGGCGACTCTGTATCTGGAAAAGCAGTTCATGTTTGGCACTACTTTTCAAAAAAATCTGTTTTCTCAAACGATTTGCCAGAGTTGGACTCTTTGGTTCAGATTAAGAACCGTAACAAACAAAAAAGGGAGTCCGAACTGTAACTAGTGAGTTCCCACGCGGGCGCTGTTACAGTATTTCGAATTCTGGTTTACAAAGTCTTGGAAAGAATCCAAAATAAGCCCTATTATAGAGCACCGGAGAAACTTCCTGGTGAATTTATGGGAAGAAGTCTGGGGAAACACTGTGCCTACCACAATGAGGATGGGCACCTAACTCAAGGGTGCAAATCCCTAAAGGCACATCTGAAAAACCTGGTAAGACAGGGTCATCTAAGCGACCTGGTAGATGAGACCAGGACAATGGAAGAGCAAGCGAGACTACCTCAGGCACTGGCAGCACCACTCTCACCAACACCGCAACCGCAAGCAAGTGGACCTCGAGTGATCAATGTGATTCACTCGAAAGTCAATGAGAACGAGATATGTGGGGAAACTCAGAAGGTAAAACATTTGCAACATGTATATCAGGTCCGGTAGAAAAGACCTAGGGCAGACGAGTGCTAAGGACCAGTGGTGTCCTTTACTGAAGACAACCTAGAGATGGTGCAGCATCTACATAACAATGCTTTGGTAATATCCCTTCAGATTAGAGAATGCCAGGTAAAACGAATTCTGATCGACTAGGCAGCTCTCGTGACATCATGTATGTTAGGTGTTACAAGGAGCTTGGGCTTCACCAAGATGATCTGGAACAATCCAATGGTTTAATGGTCGGGTTGAATGGAACGCCGACGTGGCCCCTAGGAGCAGTAAGTTTGGAGGTGCAGGATGGCACCAAGAAGGTAAAAACTGAGTTCACAATAATTGACACTCCCTCCCCTTACAATGCTATCCTGAGAAGGCCATGGCTGCATGCAATAGGGGTTGTCCTCTCAACATTGCATCAGTTATTGCGATTTCCAACAGAGTATGGAATTGAGGAGGTCAGAGGGGATCAAGTATAGACAAAGAATTGTTTTATGGTAGCAATGAAATCCACCTGCAACATATGAGAAGCAGAACCAGCAGAGATTAAGGATGAGAACATGGAAGTCCTTGAGGATTGGCAAAGAACCAGCCGAGAAAAGTGAGGAAGCCCTGAAGAAGATCTTAGTCCAGTAAAGGGATGAAGAACGCTTCTTCCTTCTCGGCTCAAGATTGGCGAGGAAGAGGAAAATGAATTAGAAGCATTCTTAAGAGCAAACCTTGAGGTGTTTTCTTGGACACCGTATGAGATGCCCAGCATTGACCCCCGAGGTCACTTATCATAAGTTGAATATGGACAGGTCGGCTAAACCTGTCATCCAGTGAGCGAGAAGGCCGACGTTGATGCATATTGAGGCAGTAGAAGAGGAAGTGGATAAACTTCTGGAGGCCAGAGCCATCCGAGAGGTAAACTACCCAACATGGTTATCAAACACGGTTGTTGTAAAGAAAAAGAATGGGAAGTGGAGGGTCTGCGTGGACTTCACCAACCTGAACAAGGCTTGTCCCAAAGACAATTTTCCACTACCCAAGATTGACCAATTGGTGGATGTCACTTCAGGGCATGGAAGGATGAGCTTCATGGATGCCTACAGGGGGTACCATCAGATAACCATGTACCCCCCAGATGAGGAGAAGACTGCATTTATCATCCCAAAAAGGCTATATTGCTACAGAGTGATGCCTTTTGGGTTGAAAAATACAGGAGCAACTTACTAGAGACTAGTGACTAAGATGTTCAGACATCTAATAGGCAAAATAGTGGAGGTATACATCGATGACATGGTCGTGAAAACCAAGGAACCTGAAGATCATCTGGCCGACCTGAAACAGTCTTTGATATCCTAAAGACATTTTGGCTCCAACTTAATGCATCAAAATACGCATTTGGAGTTGGATCAGAGAAGTTCCTAGGATACTTGGTCACCAAAAAGGGCACTGAGGTGAGCCCATATCAAATCAAGGCCATTCTGGAATTAGAGAGCCCAACGTCGACAAAACAAGTACAGATGCTGACTGGAAGGGCTGCAGCCCTAAACAGATTCATAAACAGAAGTTTTGATAAATGCAAACCTTTCTTCAGTTTAGTAAATAAAGCCACAGACTTCTTGTGGATAGAGGAGTGCGAAGTCGCCTTGGCCGACTTGAAGAAATACTTGACCACAGCTCTAGTTCTCTCAAATCCAGTACCTGGAGAGGAGTTGTTCTTATACTTGGCAGTTTCAAAGCATGCAGTGAGTGCAGTGGGAGTCAGAAAAAGGAGAACAAAGGACAGTTTACTACGTGAGTAAAACCCTAACAGATGCAGAGAGTATGTATCTACCTTTGGAAAAGCTAACACTAGCTTTGGTAATGGCCTCTAAGAAGCTGAATCATTACTTTCAAGCCCACAAGATTATGGTGTTAACTGAGCATCCTTTGAAGTCCCTGTTGCAACAAAGAGATCTGATAAGCAGTATAGCCAGATAGGCAGTGGTGTTAGGCCAATATGACCTGGAATTCAAACCCAGAATAGCAATCAAAGGCCAAGTTTTGGCCAACTTCGTGGCCGAGTTCACACTAGACGCCATCATACATCGGGCTCCGTTGAGCCAGGGTATACAATGTCCCGGTGAACAAGGAGAAACCCAGTTGAGGATAGCCAAACAGAGGAAAGAAGAGAAACTCAGGCCCTGTAGTATTTACGTCGGCGACTCCTTCCGCCTGTTCATTGATGGAAGTTCAAACTAACAAGAAGCGGGGATAGGAGTAGTGCTAGTATCGCCGGATAGATAGATGCTTGAACAATCCATTCATTTGGGGTTTAAATTCTTAAACAACGAAGCAGAGTATGAAGCACTGATCGTAGGATTAAAATTGGCAGCAGCAATGGAGGCTAACGAGGTAATGGTCTTCTGTGACTCCCAGCTTATAATCAACCATGCAACAAGCGAATATGCAGGCCAAGATGAAATGATGGTGGCCTATGTAAAGGAGGTCGGCAGACTGATAGCATTGTTCCAAAATTGCCGACTACAGCAAGTTAGCCGAGATGACAACAGCTATACTGATACCTTGGCCAACCTGGCTAGTGCAATGAGACCAGGAGAGGCAAAGACTATAATGGTTGACTACTTGACAGGTCCAAGTGTAGAACCACTGAATACAAAGCATGAGGCAATGTGTGTGGAGATGGGACAAAACTGGATGGATGTAATAATAGTATTCCTTAGATATGGAAAACTGTTAGACGATCACAAAGAAGCACACAAGATCAGATTAAAGTCAGCAAAATTCAACCTGATAGCAGAAGGGCATCTCTACAGAAGATCTTTATTGGTCCCCTTTTGAGGTGTGTGCACCCTTCATAAGTTGAAGACTTCTTGTATGAAATACATGAAGAAGTATGTGGAAGCCACACTGGGGACAGGTCACTTGCTCATAGGGCCATTACCCAGGGGTACTGGTGGCCCTATATATAGAAAGATGCTGAAGCTTATGTCAGAAAGTATGAGAAATGTCAGAGGTTTGCACCCTTGATACACCAATCAGCAGCAGATTTGAACCCAGTGTCCAACCCTTGGCCATTTGTCCAATGAGGCATGGATCTTGTTAGACAATTGCCTCAAGCAACTGGACAAAAGAAGTTTCTGCTTGTGGCAACGAATTACTTCACCAAGTGGGTTGAAGCTGAACCTCTTGCAAAGATTCGGGACATTGATGTAAAAAACTTCATATGGAAGAATATCATCACTAGGTTAGGGATTCCAAGGGCAATAGTAGCAGATAATAGAACACAGTTTGGTAGCAAGCTGATCAAAAGCTTCTGTACAAAGTACAAAATCAAGAACTATTATTCCACTCCAAGCTTCCTTCAGAGTAATGGTCAAGCAAAAACATCCAATAAGGTTATCTTGGATGGGATCAAGAAGAGGCTAGAAGCAGTAAAGGGAAAGTGGGTAGATGAGTTGCCCAGTGTACTTTGGGCATATCGAACTACGCCGAGAAGATCAACTGGGGAATTCCCATTTGCCATGGCTTTTGGCACAGAGGCAGTAATCCCACTGGAGGTCGGCATCCTTGGGATCAGAACCCAAGGAGTAGAAAATGGTACCAATGAGGCATTCTTGGCCCGAGATCTGAATCTGTTGGAAGAAAGGAGGGAGAAAGTAGCAATTCAGCTGGGGGCATACCAATAATAACTTGCCAAGGCTTACAATAAAAAGGTCAACCCACGAGAGTTTCAAGTCGGAGACCTCGTCCTGAGAAAGGTCGTCGGCAACAAGAAGGATCTCAGAGAGGGCAAGCTTGGCCCAAACTGGGAGGGACCTTATAGAATCATCTCGGTCCTGTGCAACGGGGCATATCGACTTGAAGACAATAAAGGCAAAGAATTGCCAAGACCCTGGAATACTTGCAACCTAAGGTTCTTCTATCATTAAGATTTCATTTTGTTTCTTTCTTTAAAAATCTTTTGTTATTAGCCGAAGTAATTAATAAAATTTTAGCTCGGTTTTTTATTTCAAACTTGTGTAAAACGATTGACCAGTCACTTAGCGATGTTTCTGATTGAAACATGATGAATAACTTAGACTTATTATATGGCAGAGTTGAATTATACTTGCATATAATAGAGTTGAACTAAGTTAGCGATGTTTCTGATTGAAACATGACGAATAACTTAGACTTATTATATGGCAGAGTTGAATTATACTTGTATATAATAGAGTTGAACTAAGTTGGCGATGTTTCTGATTGAAACATGACGAATAACTTAGACTTATTATATGGCAGAGTTGAATTATACTTTCATATAATAGAGTTGAACTAAGTTGGCGATATTTCTGATTGAAACATGACGAATAACTTAGACTTATTATATGGCAGAGTTGAATTATACTTGCATATAATAGAGTTAAATTAAGTTGGCGATGTTTCTGATTGAAACATGACGAATAACTTAGACTTATTATATGGCAGAGTTGAATTATACTTGCATATAATAGAGTTGAACTAAGTTGGCGATGTATCTGATTGAAACATGACGAATAACTTAGACTTATTATATGGCAGAGTTGAACTATACTTGCATATAATAGAGTTGAACTAAGCTGGCGATATTTCTAATTGAAACATGACGAATAACTTAGACTTATTATATGGCAGAGTTGAATTATACTTGCATATAATAGAGTTAAATTAAGTTGGCGATGTTTCTGATTGAAACTTGACGAATAACTTAGACTTATTATATGGCAGAGTTGAATTATATTTGCATATAATAGAGTTGAACTAAGTTGAATTAACCTAGATTTGCTATGTCAACAGAATGAAAAATTTAAATACATATTAGTTAGATTAACAGAGACCGAGGTTGATAACCTC
This sequence comes from Camellia lanceoleosa, assembly GCA_025200525.1. NCBI lineage: Eukaryota > Viridiplantae > Streptophyta > Magnoliopsida > Ericales > Theaceae > Camellia > Camellia lanceoleosa. The sequence goes on along the minus strand of CM045762.1, from coordinate 3,159,486 downwards.
GGCTAGTTTCTGTTTGAATCTGATCTCGGCAACAAGATCATAGGAACACACTTAATGTGAACATAAGTGAAACTTAAGTTCACATTAGGGGGCAAAGAGTTGGAGAATAATGCTTGGAAGTTGGAATTTACATGCTAAAGTTGGTTTAACACTTGTTGAAATTTTTAGCAAAATTTACAAGTTAAAGTTAAGCTGAGGTTATGTTGATAGAAGTGTCTATGTACTTGCCGAGATCACCATGTTGCCAAGACTTGGAAGATAATGGAAGACAGAAGTCTTGATAAGTGGAAATGTTTTAAACAAACACTTGTGAAAATATTTTCACAAATGTTTTCAAGTGTTATGCCAAGGCCGAGATAAACATTTAAAAGATATATCCGAAGTATTTTTACCCCGAGGAGATTACACAGCTAAGGTGTACTTTGAAGACATGTAAAATATTCTAAGTATGGAATCTTATAAGACAGTAAAGGAAAGACAAGTATTCAAACACTTAGTCAAAAAAGAAGACTTGCATTCAAAGGGAAAAAAAAGGCACTTCAGCCTACAAAGAGACTACTTCTTCAGATTACAAAAGTGGCACATCAGCCAAATACAAAGTTAACATTGTTCAAAACAAAGAGATTTACAACTGTCCAAAAGAGAGCAAGTACTAAAAGAAGGAAAAACTAAAGTTTACGTATTTTCCACAGTCTGCCCTGCCTCGACAATTGGCGTTGTGTCAGCCTCGGCAGACAGCTGGACAGATTTTTCAGCTTGGACCTCGGTGTCGATTTCACGCAGTGTAACATCCAGGCTCTTGTTAGAAGTCTCGACCTCGGCCTCAAAGGTGGTCTTTTGGACCTCGTCCTCCTCATCCCAAGTCAAGTCTAAAACTTGCTCATTCAGAGTTGAGGACTTGGCCCCAGTAGCTTCGGTCTCTTCGGTCTCTTTGGCCTCGGCTTCCTCCTCCGACTCAGCTTCGTCCTCGAATTGGCTTGGAGTGGGTGGGAATGGCAGGACGATGCGACTATCTTCTCAGAGAGGCAAGTCCTCAAGGACAACCAACTCTTTTAAAGCAGCCATCCAACCAACGGTGAAACCCTTGTTGCATGCCTGTTTCACTTGCTTCTTACAGTCCTCGCTAACATTGGCTTCCCCCTCGACGTATGCTTTCTCGTCCGCTACTTTTATCTCGGCGTCCTTTGTGGCCAAGACAGAAACGAGCTTGGCTTGGGCCTCGGCGGTCTTTGCTTCGGCCTCTTTTTTCTCAGCTTCAAGAACCTTAGCAATGGCCTCAGCAGTGTCTGCCCTCTTCTCAGCCTCATCTTGGGCTTGTTTTGCTACCTTGGCCTGATCTATTAAAGTCTTCATCTTAGCCTCAGCCTTATTTATGGTCTAGAGCAAGCCAACAGCCTCCTTCATCTTGTGGGTCAACTTCTTCTTAATATCGAAGGCCTGCATCATGAAGGAGTGGGCGTGCTGGATTGCCTAGAAGAAAAGGAAAAAACAAAGTTAGTAAAACTCTAAGTATGGAAGAAACAGAAAGTACCAAGTATTAGGGGCTTACTTGTACAGAGTGTTGCAACTGCAGAGCAAAATTTTCGTGTTCGCTGACCTTGGCGTTGCGTTCGAGGTCTTTTGAAAAGAGCAAGGCAGTAGAGAGGGCAACGCCGACTTCGATGTCAGTCGCACTATCGTCGACTCTAACTGACTTGTCCTCGATGGTAATTGGAGGGGCCCAGAGGGCATCAGACTTCAAGGACCCCCGAGGTTGCAACAGACTCTGACCTCGGCTTCTTTAACCGGGTGGATTCAAAGGGAGCATCCTTTGTGGGCCTCTTTTCAGCGGCAAAGGCACTTTTTTCAGCCTCAGCCATTTTTGAGATTGGCAAGTTATCCTCAGAGTCAATCTGAGTCACCGTTGTCTTAGCTTGGGCTTTCTTTAGCCTCTTTGGTTTCGGCTTGGGTTGAGACTGGGAAGATTGAACTGTGGTGACATTGCGGATGTCGACAAGAAGGTCTTCAGTAACGGCCTTTTGTCGCCTCATTTCATCGGAGGAGATGGCAACGGTAACTTTAGTGCCAAGACGGATTGCTGGTAGAGCTGTTGATGTGTTGGTTGGATCGTAAGATGACGCCTCGGCACTTAGGCATCTTTGGCTACGGGTCCTGCCTGCTGGTGCAAAAAGTGGAGTTCGACGTCGGCGTTGGCGTTGGCGTTGGCGTTGGTGTTGAGAAAGTGGGATCAGTTGTGGAGCAGAGGTTGATGGTTGCTCCACAGGACCAGATGTTGATCATTGGTCTGGCCTTGATGATTCAGCTTAAGGAGTTGTTACTAAAGGAGGAGACTTGCGTTTTCTTGGAACATCGGAAAGAACAAACTTGTAAGTCAGGATGTAGTTGAGCAGCAAAGGGGCTTTGCGCTGGTCAACTGGCAGAGCCAACAGCTTCTTATAATCCTTGTTGGGATAGAAGTTTTTGCGAAAATCCTTCGGAGGTTGAGGAAGAGCTGTAAGTAAAAAACAGACATTAGAATATTTAGAAAGGACAAAGTATTAAAGACTTGAGAAGCAAGTAAAAATAACACTTGGCTCTTACCGTCTCTCTCTCTGAACAATTGTCACGACCCAAACCCGCCCCTATGGGTTTAACATTGTAACCGGCCAGTAATCCGAGACTACTGAAGGCCTGCTTAACTGTAAAATAGTAATATAGAGTATAGGGGCTGACGGAAGCCAAAACAGTAAATAAAAGATGTCCAATGAGCTGTGACAGTCTGTATGCAAAAAGACTTTTCATACATATACACATAAACAGTACATATACATCCATATACAGTCAGTACCAAAACAGTATGCACAGTATTTACAATTATCCAGATTAGGAACTTGATCCCTATTAAGACAGTACAGTACAAAAACATTCAGTCTATACAGGTCAGAAACAAAAAGGGGAAAACTAAAAGTCCCTAAACAGCCTTGGCTTTAAGAGGTTCGGAACCTCGCAGCGAGGCACATAGGTTGGCTTGACAAAACGAGAGCTTGCCTGACGCTCCTAGCATCGATCCGGTGCTTGTACACCTACATATATATATGAGCAGTGAGCTAAAGCCCAGTGAATAACATAATGCGTAAAGAGGTTAAGAATGAATGTCCTTTCAATATTGAAAACAGTCATTTCAATCAGTATATCAGTTATAAAGTCATAGCAGTCATATGTAGTACATCCAATAGCATAATAGTACAGTAGGTCTAAACAGACCGAACAGTCAGTTGATGGCCATCATATCAGTAAATAGTAGTGGTTCCAACGTGGGAACCGACAGAGATCTTTGTGACAAGCGATGACAAAGATAGTAACAAGATGAGGTTGCTAAGGATGCCACAATACAGTTCACAATTAGGACATCATTCAATCAGTAACAGTATCATTTCAGAGAATAGTACAGTTCAATTGTTTAGAAGATAATCATTATTGAACATATCTTTACAACATTGTTACTCACAGAGTTCTAGGCTACAGATAAACTAGAGCGTCCTCGGTTGCCAACCCTACACAGTTATAGAACGAACACACACTAAGCTACACAGTTGGGAAATAATAACTTAATCCCTAATTTGCCTCGGTGTGGTTCTACATCACTATCCTCATTAAGATGCTTTAAACTAGGCCTAGGAATGCCTAGGATGGAATGAGGATGCAAAGATGCACTTAAAACAACTTTACAAAATTTTCAGAAAACAGGGTCCCGGTCGAGCATGTCTTTCCCTGCTCGAGCGGACATGCAGACAAAGGTTCCCCGCTCGAACAGACTGCAAAATATGGCAAAAGTACTGGATGTGTGAAAATCACGCTCGATGGGCGCTCGACACCCGCTCGAGCGTGTGACACAAGCCCCTGCTCGAGCGTACATTTCCCCGCTCGAGCGGACTGTAAAACAATGCAAAGTGCTGGGAGCACGTATTCTACGCTCGAGCGCCACTTTTCCTGCTCGAGCGTAAGTCCAAATTCTGGAAATTCCAGATTTGAACCTCAAGCTCAAAACCAAGTTTCAATAAATCAAATTTGATTCTTTTGGGCTAATTTTCTGGAAAACATTTCAAAACTCATAATATAACATGTTTCAAAACCCAATTTGAGAAATCAAAACCCAAAGGTAGTTCAATTAAATCCAATTTCAAACCAAAATTCAAGAACATACTTCCAATGTGACATGCATGAATTTAAACCAATTCAAAGCTTCCAATTCATGCTCCAAAGAGCCAATTCTTCCAAAAGCAAGATGAAATCATGGACTATGGTCAAAAGATGGACATACATGTTGAATTTATGAACTAAAACCTCAAAACTTCAAAATATAGATATGCATGCAAGAATTAAACTCTTAATTCAAGACATTAAGCCATATCTTGGCTCTAAACTTCAAATTTAACATAGACCATGCAAGGCACAATTTAAACTCACAACCAAGAAGATTAGTTCTAACCTTAGGTCTTCAAACTCAAGAATATAAGCTTAATTGCACAAATCCTCTACAATTTCTTCAAGTCTCCAAGCAAAACTTGTTGAAACCAAGCTCTCCTAATTCTCTTTCTCTCTCTCTAGTCGACTATAGCACTCAAAGTGGCTGAAGAAGTGATATAGAATCAAGGCTCAAATGTTGTATGAGATGGCCCACTAACATGGCATTTCGGTAATTAAGTCCAACTCTTGCAATTAATCATTATTTAGTCTAATTCATCATACCAAATCATATTTCAGTTAAATATACCATAAAATTACATAAATTCTAACGAGCATAAAACATTAATCAATTTCGGATTCGGCCGCCGATAAGACCTTCAATTTGCAGTTTAACACATAAAACATGAACAGATAATTTAGCAGTCAACAGATAGGATTGCATTCAAACTAACACACTCAATTCAGTTAACATGCTTAATCATAGATTCGCACTAATCAGTGGTGTTATCAGTAAACGGTGGTGAGGGTTGTCACAGTCTCCCCTCCTTATAAAGAGTTTGGTCCTCCAAACTCGAATTACTTTCATTCTGGAAGAAAATAGGATTCAGTAGGAACAATTTAGGGTATCTCTAGGCCATGTCATCTTCCCTTTCCCAAGTGGCATACACGCCACCATGGTTTTGCCAGTCAACTTTTACTAACGGAATCTCTTTGTTCCTTAACTTCTTGATCCGTCTGTTCACAATCTGAATTGGCCGTTCCTCATAAGTGTAGTTATCACTTAGCACTACACAGGTAGGCTCAATCACATGGAAGGGATCCCGAAGATAATCCCTCAACATTGAAATATGGAAGACATTATGCATATGCTCCATTTTAGGAGGAAGCGCTACTTAATACACCATCAGATTGATTTTCTCAATAATCTCATACGATTCGACATATCTCGGCGCTAGCTTACCCTTGACTCCAAAACGAGTCTGGCCTTTCATCAGTGTCACTTTTACAAAAACATGATCACCTATTTCATATTCTCTGTCTCGCCTGCGAACATCCGTATAACTTTTTTGTCGGCTTTATGCAGTTTTCAATCTTTGTTGAATCAATTTCACTTTCTCGGTAGTTTCATAGACAATCTCGGGCCCAAGCAAAGGCCCATCTCCAACTTTTGCCTAGCAAATTGGAGATCTACATTTTCTACCATACAAAGCCTCGAAAGGCGCCATACCGATGCTTGAATGAAAGCTGTTGTTGTAAGCAAATTCGACTAAAGGCAAATGGCTTTCCCAATTTCCCTAGAAATCAAGGACACACATTCTCAGTAAATCCTCCAGAGTCTGGATGGTTCTTTCTGATTGGCCATCTGTCTGAGGATGGCATGCACTACTCGATCTCGATTCAAGACCAATCTTTCTCAGAAGCTTTGCGTAATCTCGATGTAAACTTCGAGTTCCTATCAAAAACAATGGACACAGACACTCCATGCAATCTAACAATCTCATCAATATAGATTACAACCAATTTGTCCGCATTATAAATTGTTTTGACAGGTAAGAAATGAGCATATTTAGTCAGTCTATCAACAATAACCCAAATTGAATCCATACCTTTACTGGAGTGAGGTAAACCAACAATAAAATCCATGGTAATATGTTCCCATTTTCACTCCGGTATCAGTAAGGGTTGCAGTAAGCCTACGGGTCGTTGATGTTCGGCTTTAACTTGTTAGCAATAAAGACACTTCGATACAAAATCAACAATTTCTTTCTTCATTCCCGTCCATCAGAAATTCAGTTTCAAGTCTTGGTACATTTTTGTATTTCCCGGATGGATAAACAGTTTTGAATTGTGGCCTTCTTGCAAAATTCTTCTTTTCAGTTCAGAATTACTCGGTACACATAATCTTCTCTGAAACTTCAACACATTATTCTCAAATTTGAAATCCGGCCTCGGTTTGGATTCCCGTTCTTCGATGATCTTCTTCAAGAAGTCATCATGTTGCTGTTTCTCTTTAATCTCTTCAATTAGTGCTGGTTGAGCAAAAATAGCAACTAGTGTTCCACCTTGTTCACGCAGAACGATCTCAATTTCAAACTTTTCAAGGTCACATAGCAATTATTTCTGTCCGGTAAGTAAACAAGCTAAATTCCCAATCGATTTCCGACTCAGTGCATCGGCAACGGTGTTAGCTTTTCCTGGATGGTACAAAATTTACAGGTCATAGTCTTTTATCAGTTCTAACCATCTCCGTTGCCTCATGTTTAGTTCTTTCTGTGTGAAAAAGTATTTCAAACTCTTGTGGCCTGTATACACCTTACACGTTGCCCCATAAAGGTAGTGACGCCAAATCTTTAGTGCAAACGCTACTGCAGCAAGTTCCAGGTTATGGGTCGGGCAGTTCTTTTCATACGGTCTCAGTTGTTGGGAAGCATATGCAATCACTTTACCATTCTGCATTAAAACACATCCCAAACCCTTATAAGAAGCATCACTATATATAGTATAACCATCCGTACCTGAGAGTAAGGTGAGAATCGGTGCAGTCACTAGTCGAGTTTTCAACTCCTGAAAAGCTGATTCCCTCTGGTCGGTCCAGTCAAATGATACCCCCTTCTGAGTCAGCTGTGTCAGTGTGTAGACACCCCATTTTTGACCGTCCTCAAGACTTGGACGTCACCGCTTGAACACTCGGTGATTATCCATGTTTGTGTTTGTTTGGAGTTCCCGGAGTTCTCGGCTACGCGCCTTGTCTCAGGACCTCCGAACTTGACCGTTTTGTGTTTGGTTTTACACCAAACACCTGTGCTTTGCCTTGGAGGGGCAGGGAATGCCTTGTGAGGCATCCCCACACACCACCGGCAGTGGCTAGAGTCCACCGGCTGGTTGTTGTTGCCATCGGCACTATATTGTGCCGGTCGGCACTCTTTTGTGCCGGTCGGCAGTCAATTTTGTCAAAATGACAATTTTGCCCGGTAGACCATCGCTCAAATTTGCTTTTGGAGATATTTTCAGACAGCTGTTGGGCATTTGCTTCCCCTCCATACACGTGTATGGAGGGATGCCCTCTTGGTAAGCTTGTTTGACAAGCTTTACAAGATGGTTGCCTATAAGAGAAGGCCTTCTCTCTTGGCATTAGGGTTAGAAAAGTTTTGGTTAGAGAGGTGAGAGGGAGCTCTGGTTTTAGGGTTAGGGTTCAACACATATCCTATATCTATATTTCTCTCTTGTTTGTGTGACTAGGTGTTTGTGCCTTACTATTGCACATCAACACCTAGTGTTTCACCTTCCCTTGGCTACTGAGGTCCCAAGAGGTTATTCTTGCTGTTCTTGACTGGTTTGGAGCTCAAGGAAGCAACAAAGTCAACATTTGTGAAGAGGGTCAACAAGGGTGAGAAACTTACTTTATTTACCCCATTCTTGCACTCCATTTTGACCTATCCTTGAACTGTTTTTGTGCTTGGTGTTCAATACAAAAAAGTTCTATTTTTTAGTCCTCTTGATAGTTTATTAAGGGTACTTTGTGCTTTGGGGAAGTTTGGCCCCTCTTAGGCCTTGAAAGGCCTCATTTTTGTGCTATTTTGTTGAGCTCCGGGATTTTGGTGTTTGGGTCTCTTCATCACTGAAATCTTGAGGGATTTCAGTGGTGTAGATGATGCCTTGAAGTCCCAAGAAGGAGAGAGCCACCCCCTCTCCTTGATGTCCTTGAAAAGGGCAAGTTTTGCCTCTTGAGGGAGCATTGTGATTGAGTGTGTGTTGAGCATGTATGGACTGCTATTCATGCTTAGAATATCATGATTTAACATTTCTATGTGTTGGTTTTGGTCCCTTATGCATGCTTAGCATAGTTGCCATGTAATGCCTTGTATTGCCTTAACATGCCTTAGGTTGTTAGCCCTAACTTGAGTATGCTTTAGGCTTAGATTTGTGAATGTTTTGTGCTTATTTTGACATGTTCTAGCTCTGTCCATAGTCATTTGGGTTGATCTTGGCATGCATTATATAGCCCCTTTGCATTTTAGGCTTGCTAGCCTTTGAGCATGCATAGGTAGCATGTGTTGCTTACCTTATTTTGATGGTTTGGAACCATTTAGCATGTCATTTCAGTCCCTTTGGTGTGCTTGTATGCTTGCCTTAGTTGCCTCTTTAATGCTTTAAAAGCATGTGTTGTATGCCTCATGTTTTAGCATTTGTGCATGCCTTTGGATTCATGCCATTTAGACGCCGTCTAAGTGGTCTTTTGGGCTTAGTTTTATGTGTTAAAACTCTGTTTTTAATTGGTTAAGTGTTACCATGTGTGGTTGTAATATGTGTGGTTCAATGCCTCATTGGTTTGCATTAAGTACTTGGGCCACTTGTAGCATGATTAGTTTGCTTTGTTGCTTGGTTTAGCATCATATTTTGCATGATTTTCAGAGCTTTCTATGCATGCTAATTGTCCATGTTTAACTCATTTCAAGTGTGCTTGAATGTTGTCTTGTTTATGCCTAAGTGTTGGATTATGTATGCTTGCATGTGTACATGTGTTGCATGTATCTTAATCTTCACTTCTATAGCATTTGGCCACTGTTTTGAGCCTTTTTAGAGTTGCCCAATTCATGTTTAAGTCCATCCTTCAATTGGTTTGCATGCTTATCTTGCATGTTCACTTGTATGCTTGCATAAGTATATTGTGTTGCTCATATTGCATATAGATGACATGCTTAGGACTTCATTGCATTGCATCGTGCATGCTTGGCCTCTTGAAGTGTGTGTGATAGAGGTTTAGCACCCTTATGTGCTTGTTTGCATTGCATGCATTTGAAATCAAAGTTGCACACTTGGTTCTTTGGGCCATCATGCATGGAAATGCGTGATTGGTGGTCCGAGAACGGAGGCACATCTTCCCTTGAGTCATCAATATGATGAGGGGTATGTTTGGTGCATACATTGTTGGAATTGCATTGCCATGCCAAGATGTTGCCCTCTCTTCTTTGTGAGTTGCGTGTTCTGCGAGCATTCGATGCGGCCGGTAGTTTTAGTGCCGGCCGTGATCAATTTGCACCGATGGATAAATTGGTCGATGAGCTCAATCCACTGCCGGTGGAAGTTTTGTGCAGCCGGTAGTGATCTTCAGTACCTAAGGAAGTATTCCTAGGGCTGTGGCAGTTTTCTGAAGAGTAAAACAGAGAAAACAGAGAAAACAGAGGCAAGCTAGGCATGGCAGTGCAATTCTGAGCGGAATCCAAGCACGCGTGCATTGAGCCCTCGTCCCAAGGCGATTTACTGTTTTGCTTAGATTAATTATTTTGTTAATTTAATTAATCTGTAATATTTAATTAGCTTGCGTAGTTAATTATCTGTATTATTCTTTTGGTCTCCCCCCGAGTGAGGGCAAATTTGTAATAAGTGTGGATGAGTGTGTGCATGTCTTCCAACCCCCACTTCTTTCTCCCTTTTATTTACCCGCTTATGATGGTAGATTAAGGCATGTTTATTTTAGCATACCTTATGCTATGCATGCGTGCATCCATGCATTTGTTGACATGCATCGGGCTCGATACATCATACAAACTGCATTGTATTCTAAATTCCAACTTGAATACGTGCATCAAATGAGCGCATTTCACATGCCATTTTTAGGGTTAGCCAAGCCTACTCTAAATTGCATCTTCGCCTGTGTTGCATTAGCCACTTAACATGAACTAGGTCATGCATGTCTGCTAACTAGTTTCTTGTTTTAGCACGGAGTACGATGTAAGTATTTACGCTTTAGCATACCACGTGCGTGTGAATGTTGCCATGACAATATGCTTACCATGCGGCTAAGTGCTTATGTGAGATAAACTGTTTGAATGTCTGTGGGTGGAGGTTGGATTACTTGAGTTGGAAAAACTCGTTGAAATCCGTGTTTTAACCTACTTGTGAGTAGCAAATTCCAAAGCGTTTTCAAAACCAACGGATATGCAATGTTTATTTCCAAATTAGGCAATCTAGTCTATACTTGTTTGCTGTGCGCATAACATAGTAATTCTAGGCTAATAATTGGAACAAGAGCATGTAATGTTTTCAAAATCGGATATCACGGTTAGTAGAGGCCGGTCTTCGGACCAGGTGAAAGGGGGTGCTCATAGCTGACCTTCCCCGATCGTGCGAGCTCTGAGCCAAGACCACTTTGGTGATGACGGACACGTGGCCTTGACCGAGTCGTGGTTTCTAAATTTCCCGTTTTAAAATATTTAGGTGGCGACTCTGTAATCTGGCAAAGCAGTCCATGTTTGGCACTACTTTTTCAAAATCTGTTTTTCTTCAAAACGATTTGCCGGATTTGGACTCTTTGGTTCAAGATTTAGAACCGACACAAATCGAGTCCGAACTGTAGTAAACCCGATACGAACGGAGCGGGAGTTCACCCTCCCGGGACGTTCGGGGGACGTCTACACAGTGGTAGGGCAATTTTGGAGAAATCTTTGACAAACCTTCTGTAATACCCAGCTAAGCCTAGAAAACTTCAAACTTCAGTAACATTTGTTGGTCTAGGCTAATTTACCACTGCTTCAATTTTCTGCGGATCAACTGAAATTCCATCCTTATTGATCATATGCCCCAAAAACATAACATTATCAAGCCAAAATTCACATTTAGACAGTTTAGCATACAGTTTCTGTTCTCTTAGGGTCTGCAAAGTAGTTCTCAAATGATGTTCATGTTCCTCATTGCTTTTGGAATAAATTAAAATGTCATCTATGAATACAACAATAAAGTCATCAAGGTAAGGTTTAAAAATTCTGTTCATGAGGTCCATAAATGCAGGAGGTGCATTGGTGACTCCGAAAGGCATAACTAAGAATTCATAATGTCCGTACCTCGTTCGAAATGCAGTCTTTTCAATGTCCCCTGTCTTGACTTTCAACTGGTGGTATTCAGATCTAAGGTCAATTTTGGAGAGCACTTGGGCAACCTGTAACTGGTCAAATAAATCATCAATGCGAGGCAATGGATATTTATTTTTCACTGTTACCTTGTTTAGTTCACGGTAGTCAATGCAGAGTCTCAATGAGCCGTCTTTCTTTTTCACAAATAAGACTAGCGCGCCCCATGGTGAAGTACTGGGCCTGATGAACTTCTTATCTAACAGTTCTTGCAGCTGAACTTTCAATTATTTCAATTCGGTAGGTGCCATTCTGTATGGAGCTTTAGATACAGGCTGTGTACCCTGAATCACATCAATGGTGAACTCAATGTCCCTATCAATCAAATCCCTTGGCAAATCATCTGGAAAAACATCTGGGAATTCTCTGACAATAGGAATACTGTTCACATCAGTTTTAGCATCAGTAGGTACAATCAAAACAGAACATAGGTACCCTTTACACCCTTTTCTAATCAGTTTAAAAACTTTCATGGATGAAGTCAAATACGGGGGAGGTACTACACCCATTCTGTTAAACACGAATTCAAGCAGTCCTGGTGGACGGAAAACAACTTGTTTAGTTACACAGTCAATAGTGGCATGATATTTCGTTAACCAATCCATCCCCAATATAACATCAAAATGATCCATGTTCAAAGGCAGTAAATCAATATACAGATGAACATCCCCAACAATAATTTCACATGCAGGGTACATATAAGCACAAGTCATAGATCCTCAAACAGGTGAAGATACAGTTAACAGATAGTTCATAGGTTCTAGTGGTCTATTCAATTTTCGCGAAAAAACATGTGATACATATGAATGTGTAAACCCCAAATCAATCAGAACATATGCATTTTGAGCGCAAATAGAGAGTATACCTGACACAACGATCTCGGTATTTTGTACATCTCCCGGTACGAGTGCAAACACTCGACCCTGCCTCATAGGCTCTTTTCCTGTGGCTTTAGGGTTAGGCTTTGGTGCAACAGTTGATGCTGTTGTGCTAGGTGCAGCTTTACTATTGCCCTGTGGAGTGGAAGGGCAATCTTTGACCATGTGGCCCACCTTGCCACACCTGTAACAAGCACCAGAAATTTTATAACAAACTTTCTTATGGTTCTTACCACATTCGAAATAGGGCGGCATGGAACGGTTCTCTTGACTAGAACTAGTCGTTGACCCTGTATTCTGCTTTTTGTTCAATAGATTGTTCCTGCTTTTCTTGAATTTAAGGCCTCGTCTCTTACCACGCCATTCAGGCGCTGGTGTTTCAGTTTGTTTCAGTGTTTCAATATTTGATTCAGCTATAATGGCCCGGTCAAGAACATCCACATACTTGTGCAATTTCAATACAATAATTCTGTCAAGTACTTCGACATTAAGGCCGCCTTCGAATTTCCTGGCCTTCTCATAGTCAGTGTCCACCATGTGTGGTGCATATCTGGCAAGTTCAGTAAATTTCGATTCATATTCAGCAACAGACATAGTACTTTGCCTCAACTGTTCAAATTCAGTCACCTTGCGGTCTCGGACACACTGTGGAAAGTATTTCTTAAAGAAGGACTCCTTAAACTGAGCCCAAGTTACAATTGTATTGGTGTCACTGTCACAACCCAAACCCGGCCCTATGGGTTTAGCATCAGAATCGCCAAGAATCCGAGATTACCAAAGGCACCGCTAATATCTGATAGAATTAGAGTCTGAGAACTGGCGGAAGCCAATACAGTAAATAAATAATGTCCAATGAGCTGTGACAGTCTGTATGCCAAAAAAGTTTTTTTCATGTATATAAACATGCGGTACAGAACAGTTATGCACAATATTTACAATCATTCAGTACGGGGACTTAACCCCAACTCGACAGTACAGTAAACCTTCAGTCTATACAATCTATATGGTTATTACAAAACAGTAAGACAATGCAAAAAGGGGAAGTACTAAAACACCCCTAAGCCTTAGCATAATAGGCTTGGAACCTCACAGTGAGGCACATAGTTGGCTTGACAAAACTGGAGTTTACTCCGACGCGCCTAGCTTTGGTCCGGTGCCTGCACACCTACATATATATATGAGCAGTGAGCTAAAGCCCAGTGAATAACATAATGCGTAAAGAGGTTAAGAATGAAATGTCCTTACAGTAATGAAAACAGTTCATTAAACAGTATTTTAGTCTTTCGATGTAAGCAGTTATTGGTCATATGTGGTACATCCATTAGCATAGCGAAGAAATGAGGTCTTAAAGACGAAAGCAAAGAATGATGGCCATCAACAAGATGAAGAGTGGTTCCACGAGGAACCGACAGAGATCTCTATGTGATAGAATGAAATAGTAGGTGCTAAGGATGCCTGTCTGATTCGAAATAAAGGACATACATTCATTCAAGATAAATAACACGATGCGAAGAAATTCAGTTTAGTATTCAAAAGATAATCATTTTGAACATATCTTTACACAATTATTACTCACAGTGTTCTGAGCTATCAGTAGCTAGAGCGTCTCCTCGGAATGCCAACCCTATACAGTTAATAGATTGAACACACTCTAAGTTTAACAGTTGGGAAGTATAATAATTAACTCCCTATTATGCCTCGGTGTGTTGTACACCTATATATCCTCATTAAGATGTCTTAAACTAGGCCTAAGAATGCCTAGGATGGAATGAGGATGCAAAGATGCGCACAGAAATCAGTTTCGAAATTTTAGTGAAACAGGGTTTCCACTCGAGCGCAGGTTTCCACGCTCGAGCGGACAACCAAACAAGGTCCCTTCGGCGTCACTTTCTGCTTTCGAGCGTACATTTCTCCTTTCAGCGGTGATGAACGAGGCGAGATCTTTGGATCTTCGATGCTCGATTTCTCGCTTCGGCAAGATCACTCCTTCGAGCGGTATCATCGAGTCAAAAGTCTTTGAGCATGTTTTCCCGCTCAGCGGCACTTCGCCGGCGGAGGGCAAAAATCTGGAAAACCCAGATTCGAACTCCAAGTCCAAAACCCAATTTTCAAACACCAAAATCGACCCTCTTGGGCCCATTTTCTGGAAAACTCTTTAAAACACATAGGGTGCGTTTGGTAACGTTTACATTTTCAGTTTATATTTACAAAAATTTTATAAACTGGTTTTTGTTTATTTTTTGTTTATTTTTAGAAAAACATAAACTACAAACGCGTTGGGTAATTGACAAAATGTTTAAAAAAATTTTAAAATATAAAAAAGAGTGAGAAATGGCAAGTGGTGGCAAATGGCGGCGGAAGACGGTGATGGAAAGTGGTGACGGAAGATGGTTGGTGGGTGGGTGGGTGGGTGACGGTGGCGGATAACGGGTGGTGGTGGATGGGTAGTGGGTGGGTGGATGACGGTGACGGGTGGTGGGTGGTAGCGAGTGAGTGGTGGTGGTAGCGGCGGTGGTGGTGGTGGAGGGTGGTGGTGGTGGTTGGTGGGTGGGTGGGTGGGTGGCGTGTGATGGCGGTGTGTGAGTGGTTGGTGGTGGTGGTGGTGGTAGTGGTGGGTGATGGCAGGTGGGTTGCGGGTGGGTTGCGGGTGATGGTGGTGGTGGTGGTGGTGGTAGGTGGCGAGTGGGTGGCTGGTGGCGGCAGGTGGTAGATGGTGGTGGCAAGTGGGTGGTGGTAGCGGGTGGCTAGTGGTGGCGGGTAAGTGGCGGGTGGTAGTGGTGGTGGGTGGTGGTGGCGGGTGGAGTTCTTGGTGGTGGTGATAGTGGTGGGTGGTGGTGGTGGTGGTGGTGGTTGTGGTGGTGGGTGGTGGTGGTAGTGGTGGTGGTGGTGGTGGTGGTGGTGGTGGGTGGTGGTGGTGGTGGAAAGGGTGATGGTGGTGGTGGTGGCATGAGTGGGTAGTGGTGGCGGGTGGTGGGTGGTGGTGGCAGGGGGTGGTGGTGGTGGTGGTGGGTGGTGGTGGTGGTAAGTGGGTGGTGGCGGATGGTGGTGGCAAGTGGGTGGTGGTGGTGGGTGGTGGAAAATGGTTGTAGGTGGTGGCTAGTGTTGGGTGGTAAAAAAAAAAAAAAAACTGAAAACTCAAAATGGAAACACATTTTTTGTGTTTTCATTTTTTGGCCAAATTTATAAACTGAGACTACTGATTTATAAATCAAAAATTTTACCAAACAAGTTTTTATTTAAGTTTTTAAAATTTTTGTAAATATAAACAGAAAACTGAAAACGTAAGTGTTACCAAACGACACCATAATGTTACTTGATTCCAAGTTCAATTTGTAAAATCAAAGCCCAAGGGAAGTTTAATCAAGCTCATTTCCAAACCAATTTTCAAGAACATGTATGAACAACATTCAAATATGACATGCATGCATTCAAACCAATTCAAGGCTCCAATGTGATGCTCTAATGAGCTCAATACTTCAAAAATAAGATGAAAACATGGATTTGTACATGATTATGAACATGCATGTGGTATTTGCCCCTGAAATCCACTCCAACTCCCTAAATTCAACATGCATGTAATAATTAGACTTCAATCTAATATGCTAAGCTTAAAACATGACTTAGCTCATCAATTTAGCATGAAACATGCAAGAACAAGTTTAAACTCAACAATGAGAAGGTCAATGATCTACCTTAGGTCTAGAACTGTCACGACCCAAACCCGGCCCTATGGGTTTAGCACCGTAACTGGCCAGTAATCCGAGACTACCAAAGGCCTCTGAGCAAGAATATACAGTCAAACAGAGAGTATTGGCTGGCGGAAGCCAATCTGAGAAATAACTAGTGTCCATTGAGCTGTGAAAATCTGTATGTCAAAAACATTTTTATGCATTCATACAGTTCAAAACAGTACACTCTATACAATCATTTACAGTCAGTCAGTACGGGGATCGAATCCCTCGATAACAGTGCAGTAAACAGTCTATACAAAAGTACAATACAGTAAGGAGACCGATAGGGGACACAAAAACACCCCAAGCCATAACATGGCAACTCGGAACCTCGCAGTGAGGCACATAGGCTGGCTTGACAAAACTGGGGACCAATCCCACGCTCCTAGCTCCGGTCTGGTTGCTGAGAACCTACATATATATATATAAACAGTGAGCTAAAGCCCAGTGAATAACATAACGTGTAAAGAGGTTATGAATGAATGTCCCTCACAGTAATGAAATCAATTCATTATACAGTATTTCAATCTTTCAGTATTTCAGTCAATCAGTAACTCAATCAATCAGTCATATGTGGTACATCCATTAGCCTATAAACAGTAGGTCCAAAAGGACCGGGCCTTAACAGACCCAACAATAATGATGGCCATCGAACAGTATGGTTCCACAAGGAAACCGACAGAGCTCAGAATAATAACAAGGGTGCTAAGGATGCCTGTCTGATTCGAAATGCAGGACATACATTCATTCAATAAACAATATCAGTTCAATAAACAATTCAGTTCAGTATTCAAAATATAACCATTTGAACATATCTTTACACAATCTGTTACTCACAGAGATTGGGCTATAGCAGCTAGGGCGGCCCCTGAGCCAACCCTAAACAGTTAACAAATAGAACACACACTAAGTTCACAATCGGAAAGGATGATAATTAAATCCCTAAATTTCCTCGGTGTGGTTCTATGTCTAAATCCTCATTAAGATGCCTTAAACTAGGCCTAAGAATGCCTAGGATGGGATGAGGATGCAGAAATACTGATTGGAAGGCATTTTTCAAAAGTTCTGAAAACAGGGTCTCGCCGGCGAGCCTTCCTTCGCCGGCGAGGTTGCAAAAACAAAGGCTTCGCTCGAGCGAAAAATCCTTCGCTCGAGCGGTCTGATGAAACAGTGAAAGTACTGGATGCTCAATTTTACGCGATGCTCGCCGAGCGAGCTTAAAATCAAAGGGTTCGCTCGGCGAGCCTTCCTTCGCCGAGCGGTCCGATGAAACAAAGAAAAGTACTGGATGTTCGATTTTACGCCGAGCCACCAATCCTTCGCCGGCGTGTCTCGAGAGAAAACGTTGGTCGCTCGAGCGAGGAATCCTTCGCTCGAGCGAAGAAGCCAAATCTGGAATTTCCAGATTTGCCTTCCTAGCTCAAACCAAGCATTCCCAACTCAATTCTCGACCTCTTGGGCTCAAATTCTGGAGAATACATCCCAAAACAATGTATAACAAGTTTCAAAAGCCAATTTATGAATTCAAGCCCCAAAGGTGAGTCAATTAAAACCATTTTTCAAACCCAATCTCAAGAACAATTTCAAACATGCAATGCATGAGTTTTAATCCAAAATCAAGCTTCAAATCTTGCTCTAATGAGCTCCAATCTTTGAAAACCAAATGAAAACATGGACTAAAGCTTAGACATGAACATGCATGTATCATTCTTCAAGAATTTAACTTCAAAATACATCAATTCAAGCATGCATGCAACAATGGAGTTTTAATTCAACATGAATGAGCAAATTCATGTCTTAACTTCTCTATAACCATGATATATGCAAGATGAAGCTTAAAGACAACAATAAAACAATGAATTCCTTACCTAGAGTGTTGATTCAAGTCTAGTAAGCTCAAATATACCAATTCCCTAGCAATTCCACAAGTTCTTTAGCAAATTCAACAATTGAACCCAATTTCTCTTAACTCTCCCTCTCTCTAACTCTTTGGTCGGCTAATAGGCACAAATGAGCTGAGGAAGAAGCTTTGATCAACATGTAATGAAGCCTAGTATAATATTCTAAGTGGCCCACTAAGGTGGCAATATGGTAGATAAGTCAAAGTTCTCAATTAACTCGTTTAAATCTAATTTTACCATTCCTAATCAATTTTCAGATAAATATACCATAAAATCGAAATATTCTACCGATTCTAAAACATCAACGGTTTCTAAATCGGCACGATAAGGCCTTCAATTAACATTTAAACACATGGATTCAAGCAGATAATTAATCAATTAAAGATAGAAATGCAATATAACGAGACAAACTTATTCAATTTGATTTTGATTCCATTGATCATTGAAGAGGTTCACCCATTCACTTATCGGTCATTATCGATTCGGTTTAGCGATGAATCGATTATTTAATTCAGTGGTTATTCAGTAATCGGTACGAGGGTTGTTACAAGAACACAAGATACACAAGCTCAAATACGCAACCACTCTTCCAAATCTCCAAGTCTACAAGCAAATCTTAAGAAGAAACTCAACTTCTCTC
Source organism: Camellia lanceoleosa (assembly GCA_025200525.1). Taxonomy (NCBI): domain Eukaryota; kingdom Viridiplantae; phylum Streptophyta; class Magnoliopsida; order Ericales; family Theaceae; genus Camellia; species Camellia lanceoleosa. Next base: position 3,140,982 of record CM045762.1, on the reverse strand, counting down.
TCTCTAGTTCCCTTGGTCGGTTGAGCTCACAGGTATGTGTTTTAATCTAAGGCTCAATTGATGAGTAAGGCTCAAAAGGGTGGAGATGGTGGGCCACTAAGTGGCAAAGTTGCAATTAAACCAAACTTTGCATTTATGCATATTTTATCTAGTTTAATCACACCTAATCACTTTTTAGATAATTATACCATAAAATCACATAAATTATGATAGTCCTAACACATCAATCTATTCCCGGTTCGGCCGTCGATAAGGCCTTCAATTAGTAGTCTAAACATAAAACACGAACATATAAGTAAGCAATCAAACAGATAGAATATGCAATACAATAGATGTACATCATCAATTCAGGTTTAATTTGATCGATCGATTCGAAGATTTATCGATCCGATTATCGGTCATAATCCATCTCGGTTAATGAATCGAATTAATCGGTAATTTATCGGTAATCGGTACGAAGGTTGTTACAGTCTCCCCTCCTTAAAAAGAGTTTAGTCCTCTAAACTCGAATTACCTTCAATCTGGAAGAAAACAGGGTTCAGTGGAAACAGTTCCGGATATCTCTTAGCCATGTCATCTTCTCTTTCCCAAGTGGCGTACACGCCACCATGGTTCTGCCAGTCCACTTTCACCAGTGGGATCTCTTTGTTCCTCAGTTTCTTGATCCGTCGGTTTACAATCTGTATAGGTCGTTCCTCGTAAGTGTAGTCATCACTCAACACTATCCGAGTAGGCTTAATCACATGGAACGGATCTCGAAGATAGTCTCTCAACATCGAAATGTGGAAGACGTTATGCATATGCTCCATTTCAGGAGGGAGCGCAACTTGATACGCCACCGGATTGATTTTCTCGATAATCTGATACGGTCCGACATATCTCGGCGCTAACTTGCCTTTGACTCCGAAACGAGTCTGGCCTTTCATCGGTGTCACTTTCACAAACACGTGATCGCCCACTTCATATTCTCTGTCCCGTCTTCTGACATCTGCATAACTTTTACATGCGCTTTCTGTAGTTTTAGGTCTTTCTTTTGTCGGTTTCACTTTCTCGATCGTTTCATAAACAATCTCGGGCCCAAGCAAAGGCCCATCTCCAACTTCGCTTGACAAATTGGAGATCTACATTTTCTGCCATACAATGCCTCGAAAGGCGCCATACCGATACTTGAATGGTAACTGTTGTTGTAGGAAAATTCAACTAGCGGTAGGTGACTTTCCCAATCTCCCTGAAAATCAAGGACACACATTCTCAGTAAATCCTCCAGAGTCTGGATGGTCCTTCGACCGCCATCCTTCATGGATGATAGGCACTACTCGGCCTTAACTTTTGCCCAATGTAGTCTGTAGGCTTTGCCAAAACCTCGATGTAAACTTCGAATCCCTGTCAGAAACAATAGACACAGGCACTCCATGCAGTCTAACAATTTCATCAATATAAATCACGGCCAATTTGTCCGCATTATAAATTGTCTTGACAGGTAGGAAGTGAGCAGATTTAGTCAGTCTATCAACAATAACCCAAATAGAGTCCATACCTTTTCTGGAGCGAGACAATCTAACGATAAAATCCATCGTGATATGCTCCCATTTCCACTCCGGTATGGGCAAGGGTTGCAATAAGCCAGCAGGTCGTTGATGTTCCGCTTTGACTTGTTGGCAATGAAGACATTTGGACACAAAGTCGGCAATTTCCTTCTTCATTCCCGGCCACCAGAAATTCTGTTTCAGATCTTGGTACATTTTCGTATTCCCCGAATGGATAGAAAATTTCGAATTGTGGCCCTCTTGCAGAATTCTTCTTTTCAATTCAGAATCATTCGGTACACACAGTCTTTCTTGAAACTTCAATACATTGTTTTCAAATTTGAACCACGGTCTCGGTTTAATCTCTCTTTCTTCGACGATCTTCTTCAAGAAGTCATCTGTTTGCTGTTTCCCTTTAATTTCTTCAATCAGTGCTGGTTGAGCAGAAATAGCAGCTAAGGTTCCACCTTGTTCTCGCAGGACAATTTCAATTTCAGCTTTTTCAAGGTCACAAAACAACTCTCTCTGTCCAGTGAGTAGACAAGCTAAATTTGCAATTGACTTCCGGCTCAGTGCATCGGCAACGGTATTGGCTTTTCCCGAGTGATACAGAATTTGTAAGTCATAATCTTTGATCAGTTCTAGCCATCTCCGCTGTCTCATGTTTAGTTCTTTCTGTGTGAAGAAATATTTCAAACTCTTGTGGTCGGTATACACTTCACACGTCGCTCCGTAAAGGTAGTGACGCTAGATTTTCAGTGCAAATACTACTGCAGCCAGTTCCAGATCATGGGTCAGGTAGTTCTTTTCATGAGGTCTCAGTTGTCGGGAAGCATAGGCAATAACTCTCCCATTCTGCATTAAAACACATCCCAAACCCTTATGAGAAGCATCACTAAAAACAGTGTAACCATCCGTACCTGAAGGTAAGGTAAGCAGGTGCGATCCGATCGGTTTTCAATTCTTGGAATGCTGATTCCCTTTGGTCAGTCCAGTCAAATGATGTCCCCTTTTGAGTCAGTTGAGTCAATGGTAAGGCAATCTTGGAAAAATCTTTGACAAACCTTCTGTAATATCCAGCCAATCCCAAAAAGCTTCGGACTTCTGTCACATTTGTTGGTCTAGGCCAGTTCACTACAGCTTCAATTTTCTGCGGATCAACAAAGATTCCATCTTTGCTAACAACATGCCCCAAAAACATAACTTGATCAAGCCAAAACTCACATTTAGACAATTTAGCATACAGTTTCTGTTCTCTTAAGGTCTGTAGGGCAACTCTCAGATGGTGTTCATGTTGTTCTATACTTTTGGAGTAAATCAGTATGTCATCAATGAACATAACAATAAAATCATCAAGGTACGGTTTAAATATTCTATTCATAAGGTCCATAAATGCTGCGGGTGCATTGGTAACTCCGAAAGGCATAACTAAAAATTCGTAATGTCCATACCTCGTTCTAAAAGCAGTTTTATCAATGTCCTCTGGTTTCACTTTCTGTTGATGATACCCCGATCCGAGATCAATCTTGGAAAATACTTGGGCACCCTGTAACTGGTCAAACAAATCATCAATGCGCGGTAATGGGTATTTATTTTTCACAATTACCTTGTTCAGTTCGCGGTAATCAATACACAGTCTCAGTGAGCCATCTTTCTTCTTTACAAACAAAACAGGTGCCCCCCACGGTGAAGTACTGGGCCTGATAAACTTCTTGTCTAACAGTTCTTGCAATTGCACTTTTAATTCCTTCAGTTCAGTTGGGGCCATTCTGTAGGGAGCTTTAGATATCGGCTGTGTACCCGGAATTACATCAACGGTAAATTCAATCTCTCTGTCAATCAAATCCCCTGGAAAATCATCTGGAAATACATCTGGGAATTCTCTGACTATAGGAATACAATTCACATCAGTTTTAACACTATCATTAGTAGACACAGTCAGCATAGAACACAGATACCCTTTACACCCCTTTTTAATCAGTTTAAAAGCTTTCACAGAAGAAATCAGATACGGAGGAGGTACTACTCCAATCCCATTAAACACAAATTCAGGCAAACCAGGTGGGCGGAAAACTACTTGTTTTGTTACACAGTCTATAGTGGCGTGATATTTCGTTAACCAGTCCATCCCCAATATAACATCAAAGTGATCAATGTTCAATGGCAGTAAATCAATAAACAGATGCATATCCCCAACAATAATCTCACAAACAGGATACATATATGCACATGTCATGGATCCCCCAACAGGTGATGATACAGCTAGCAGATAATTCATAGGTTCTAAGGGTCTATTCAATTTACGCGAAAAAACATGCGACACATAGGAATGTGTAGACCCCGAATCAATCAGTACATATGCATTTTGAGCACAGATAGAGAGGATACCTGACATAACAGTTTCAGTATTTTGCACGTCTCCCGGTACTAGGGTAAACACTCGGTCCTGCCTCATAAGCTCTTTCCCGGTCGCTTTGGGGTTAGGTTTCGGTGCTACAGTTGATGCTGCGGCGCTGCCTGCAGCTTTATTATTGCCCGAAGCAGTAGAAGGGCAATCTTTCACCACGTGGCCCACCTTGCCACACCTGTAACATGCACAAGAAATTTTATAACAAACTCCTTTATGGTTCTTACCACATTCGGAGCAGGGCGGTATGGAACCACTCCCTTGGCTGGGGCTATTTGTTGACCCCGTGTTCTGTTTCTTGTTCAACTGATTGTGCTTGCCTTTCTTGAATTTGAAATTCTGTCTTTTACCACGCCATTCAGACGCCGGTGTTTCAGATTGTTTCACAGCTTCGATGTTCGACTCGGCCATCAAAGCTCGGTCAAGAACACCTACATAAGTCGGTAACTTCAAGACACTTATTCTGTCCAGTATTGCAGCATTCAGGCCGCCCTCAAACCTTCGGGCCTTCTTGTATTCGGTGTCCATCATGTGTGGTGTATATTTGGCAAGCCCAGTGAACTTCGTTTCATATTCGGCAACGGACATGGTGCCCTGCCTCAGTTGTTCAAACTCAGTCACCTTCCTATCCCTGATACACTGTGGGAAGTACTTTTCAAAGAAGGCTACTTTGAATTGAGCCCAAGTCATAACAGTGTTGTCATCCCGAGTAAGCATCCACCATCTTTTTGCTTCCTCTTGCAAGGTGAAAGTGGCCAATAATACTTTATGTGCCTCCGAGCACGGAAACACTTCAAACAGTTTTTCAGTCTCCAGAACCCATGCTTCAGCCTTTAATGGTTCAAGGCCTCCCTGAAAGGACGGCGGTTTCAGTTTGCTGAACTTCTAGGTGAGAGCAATTATGTCCTTATCATTCAGATTTACATTAGGTTCGGTTTATGAGGAGGAGGAGTGAAATTTGTTGATTACATTGTTACTCAAGTCTGGCAGTTATCAGTTCCATCATTCTCTCTATTCTGGCCATTCTAGCCTCAGTGGATGAGGATTCAGATTCATTTGCGTTATCCATTTCACTATAAGTAGTTATAACAGTTTTAACAGTCATCAATATAAATAGTCATTTCTTTAAACAAGTTAACACATTAGCATGTAATCAGTCATATCATGGCCACACACTTTTCATACTCATATAATGCCTTATTACTTTTCTAGGACGCCCTATAGCTCATTTGGACACGTGTGTGCGGTATAACTCGTGGTTAAGTATCGCTCTGATACCACTCTGTCACGACCCAAACCCGTCCCTATGGGTTTAGCATCAGAATCGCCAAGAATCCGAGATTACCGATGGCACGCTAATATGAATACAAGAAATTAGAGTCTGTAGGGCGGAAGCCCATACAGTAAATAAATAATGTCCAATGAGTCTGTGACACCAGATGCCAAAAGGTTTTTTCATGTATATAAACATGCGGTACAGAACAGTTATGCACAATATTTACAATCATTCAGTACGGGGACTTAACCCCCACTCGACAGTACAATAAACCTTCAGTCTATACAATCTATACGGTTATTACAAAACAGTAAGACAATGCAAAAAGGGGAAGTACTAAAACACCCCTAAGCCTTAGCATAATAGGCTTGGAACCTCGCAGTGAGGCACATAGTTGGCTTGACAAAACTGGAGTTTATTCCGACGCGCCTAGCTTTGGTCCGGTGCCTGCACACCTACATATATATATGAGCAGTGAGCTAAAGCCCGGTGAATAACATAATGCGTAAAGAGGTTAAGAATGAAATGTCCTTACAGTAATGAAAACAGTTCATTAAACAGTATTTGATCTTTTCACGTAACAGTTATTCACCATATGTGGTACATCCATTAGCATAGCAAGAAATGAGGTCTTAAAGACCGAGCAATAATGATGGCCATCAACAAGAATAGTAGTGGTTCCACGAGGAACCGACAGAGATCTCTGTAGCGATAAGAAACAAGAGGGTGCTAAGGATGCCACAATGTCTGTCGAAATAAAGGACATACATTCATTCAAGAATAACACCAAGATAATAAATAGCTTCTTTTAGTATTCAAAAGATAATCATTTTGAACATATCTTTACACAATTGTTACTCACAGTGTTCTGAGCTATCAGTAGCTAGAGCGTCTCCTCGGAATGCCAACCCTATACAGTTAACAGATTGAACACACTCTAAGTTTAACAGTTGGGAAGTATAATAATTAACTCCCTATTATGCCTCAGTGTGTTGTACACCTATATATCCTCATTAAGATGTCTTAAACTAGGCTTAAGAATGCCTAGGATGGAATGAGGATGCAAAGATGTGCACAGAAATCAGTTTCAAAATTTCAGTGAAACAGGGTTTCCGCTCGAGCGTAGGTTTCCACGCTCGAGTGGACAAGCAAGCAAAGGTCCCCGCTCGAGCGTCAACTTTCCTGCTCGAGCGTGTCACACAATCCTCCGCTCGAGCGTACATTTCTCCACTCGAGCAGACTGATGAACAGTGCGAGATGTTGGATGCTCGATTTCTCCGCTCGAGCGCGCATCACTCCGCTCGAGCGGACTGTAAATCAGGTCAAAAGTGCTGAGAGCATGTTTTCCCCGCTCGAGCGGCACTTCCCCCATTCGAGCAGAGGGCAAAAATTTGGAAAACCCAGATTCGAACTCCAAGTTCAAAACCCAGTTTTCAAACACCAAAATCGACCCTCTTGGGCCCATTTTCTGGAAAACTCTTTAAAACACATAATGTTACTTGATTCCAAGTTCAATTTGTAAAATCAAAGCCCAAGGGAAGTTTAATCAAGCTCATTTCCAAACCAATTTTCAAGAACATGCATGAACAACATTCAAATATGACATGCATGCATTCAAACCAATTCAAGGCTCCAATGTGATGCTCTAATGAGCTCAATACTTCAAAAATAAGATGAAAACATGGATTTGTACATGATTATGAACATGCATGTGGTATTTGCCCATGAAATCCACTCCAACTCCCTAAATTCAACATGCATGTAATAATTAGACTTCAATCTAATATGCTAAGCTTAAAACATGACTTAGCTCATCAATTTAGCATGAAACATGCAAGAACAAGTTTAAACTCAACAATGAGAAGGTCAATGATCTACCTTAGGTCTAGAACACAAGATACACAAGCTCAAATACGCAACCACTCTTCCAAATCTCCAAGTCTACAAGCAAATCTTAAGAAGAAACTCAACTTCTCTCTCTCTAGTTCCCTTGGTCGGTTGAGCTCACAGGTATGTGTTTTAATTTAAGGCTCAATTGATGAGTAAGGCTCAAAAGAGTGGAGATGGTAGGCCACTAAGTGGCAAAGTTGGAATTAAACCAAACTTTGCATTTATGCATATTTTATCTAGTTTAATCACACCTAATCACTTTTTAGATAATTATACCATAAAATCACATAAATTATGATAGTCCTAACACATCAATCTATTCCCGGTTCGGCCGCCGATAAGGCCTTCAATTAGTAGTCTAAACATAAAACACGAACAGATAAGTAAGCAATCAAACAGATAGAATATGCAATACAATAGATGTACATCATCAATTCAGGTTTAATTTCAGTCAGTCAGTTCAGTATTTTATCCAGTCCAGTTATCAGTCATAATCCATCTCAGTTAACAGTAATCAGTAATTAATCGGTAATTTATCGGTAATCGGTACGAAGGTTGTTACTGTCACGGACCAACATCCACCACTTTCTAGCTTCTTCCTGTAAGGTAAAGGTGGCCAGTAATACTTTATGTGCTTTAGAGCACGGAAACACTTCAAATAACTTTTCTGTTTCAAGAACCCATGCTTCAGCCTTCAAGGGTTCAAGGCCTCCCTAAAAGGATGGCGGTTTCATCTTGCTAAATTTCTGTGTCAGAGCTATGATGTCATCATTTATATTCTCATTCATTTGTCTTTGGAGGAGGTGAAACATTGGTTCTATTGTTGTCTTAAGGCTTCAGTCAATAGTTCAACAGTTCTCTCCAGTCTTGCTATTCTGGCTTCAGATGATTCAGTTTCATCAGTAGTTCTTGTATTATCCATTTCACTATATGCAACATAATAATAATGAACATAGGAAGTTGCATACTTTAAACATATTAACACATTAGCACATATAATCATGTCATGACTACACACACTTTTCAATGCTCATGCAATGCCCTAATCACTTTTCTAGGATATCTTATAGCTCATTTGGACACGTGTGTGCGGTATAACTCGTGGTTGAATAACGCTCTAATACCACTCTGTCATGACCTAAACCCGCCCCTATGGGTTTAGCACTGTAACCGGCCAGTAATCTGAGATTACCGAAGGCCTGTTTAACAGTAAAACAGTAATACAGAGTACAGGGGCTGGCGGAAGCCAAAACAGTAAATAAAAGATATCCAATGAGCTGTGACAGTCTGTATGCAAAAAGACTTTTCATACATATACATCCATATACAGTCAGTACCAAAATAGTATGCACAGTATTTACAATTACCCAAATCAGGAACTTGATCCATATTAAGACAGTACAGTACAAAAACATTCAGTCTATACAGGTTAAAAACAAAAAGGGGAAGACTAAAAGTCCTCAAACAGCCTTGGCTTTAACAGGCTCGGAACCTCGCAGTGAGGCACATAGGTTGGCTTGACAAAACGAGAGCTTGCTTGACGGTCCTAGCATCGATCCGGTGCTTGTACACCTACATATATATATGAGCAGTGAGCTAAAGCCCAGTGAATAACATAATGCGTAAAGAGGTTAAGAATGAATGTCCTTTCAGTAGTGAAAACATTTATTTCAATCAGTATATCAGTTATTCAGTCATAGCAGTCATATGTGGTATATCCAATAGCAAAATAGTACAGTAGGTCTAAACAGACCGAACAGTCAGTTGATGGCCATCATATCAGTAAACAGTAGTGGTTCCAACGTGGGAACCGACAGAGATCTCTGTGATAGTAGCAAGACAAAGAAGATGAGTTGCTAAGGATGCCACAATACAGTTCACAATTAGGACATCATTCAATCAGTAACAGTATCATTTCAGAGAATAGTACAGTTCAATTGTTTAGAAGATAATCATTATTGAACATATCTTTACAACATTGTTACTCACAGAGTTCTGGGTTACAGATAAGCTAGAGCGTCCTCGGTTGCCAACCCTACACAGTTACAGAACGAACACACACTAAGCTACACAGTTGGGAAATAATAACTTAATCCCTAATTTGCCTCGGTGTGGTTCTACATCACTATCCTCATTAAGATGCTTTAAACTAGGCCTAGGAATGTCTAGGATGGAATGATGATGCAAAGATGCACTTAAAACAACTTTACAAAATTTTCAGAAAATACGGTCCCGGTCAAACGTGTCTTTCCCTGCTCGAGCGGACATGCAGACAAAGATTCCCCGCTCGAGTGTCACTTCCCCGCTCGAGCAGATTACAAAATATGGCAAAAGTACTGGATGTGTGAAAATCACGCTCGATGGACGCTCGACACCCGCTCGAGCGTGTGACACAAGCCCCCGCTCGAGCGGACTGTAAAACAATGCAAAGTGCTGGGAGCACGTATTCTACGCTCGAGCGCCACTTTCCGCGCTCGAGCATGAGTCCAAATTCTGGAAATTCCAGATTTGAACCTCAAGCTCAAAACCAAGTTTCAATGTATCAAATTTGATTCTTTTGGGCTAATTTTCTGGAAAATACTTCAAAACTCATAATATAACATGTTTCAAAGCTCAATTTGAGAAATTAAAGCCCAAAGGTAGTTCAATTAAATCTAATTTCAAACCAAAATTCAAGAACACACTTCCAATGTGGCATGCATGAATTTAAACCAATTCAAAGCTTCCAATTCATGCTCGTAAGAGCTAATTCTTCAAAAAACAAGATGAAATCATGGACTATGGTCAAAAGATGGATATGCATATGGAATTTATGAACCAAAACCTCAAAACTTCAAAATATAGACATGCATGCAAGAATTAAACTCTTAATTCAACACATTAAGCCATATCTTGGCTTTAAACTTCAAATTTAACATAGACCATGCAAGGCACAATTTAAACTCACAACCAAGAAGATGAGTTCTAACCTTAGGTCTTCAAACTCAAGAATATAAGCTCAATTGCACAAATCTTCTACAATTTCTTCAAGTCTCCAAGCAAAACTTGTTGAAACCAAGCTCTCCTAACTCTCTCTCTCTCTCTCTCTCTCTAGTCGGCTATAGCACTCAAAGTGGCTGAAAAAGTGATATAGAATCAAGGCTCAAATGTTGTATGAGATGGCCCACTAACTTGGCATTTCGGTAATTAAGTCCAACTCTTGCAATTAATCATTATTTAGTCTAATTCATCATACCAAATCACATTTCAATTAAATATACCATAAAATTACATAAATTCTAACGAGCATAAAACATTAATCAATTTCGAATTTGGCCGCCGATAAGGCTTTCAATTTGCAGTTTAACACATAAAACATGAACAGATAATTTAGCAGTCAACAGATAGGATTGCATTCAAACTAACACACTCAATCAATCAGTTAACATGCTTAATCATAGATTAGCACTAATCAGTGATGTTATCAGTAAACAGTGGTGAGGGTTGTCACAACAATGTACGGCTTAAAGGGTAGAGGTGAAGGTCATCATCTGGAAAGAACTCCCAGTTGCCTGAGACGATGAAATAATCGTCCCCAGCGCCCTTGTTGGAATCAGGGAGGTCGGCGATAAGTTTGTATTCTGTTGATCTCGGCTTAAGGTAGTAAATGTAACCTTTTTCTGACTTAAGGCCACACATGGTGTAGCAGTATTGGATGTCGGCTAGATTTACCCTAGTATTCTTTCGACTAGCTAAGACAATGATATCGTTGATGACTCTGTAAGAGTTAATGGCTTGGGTTGAGTTTATAATAGTGAAGGACTTCTCAGAAAATGATGTCAAGAGGGAGCCTAAGTTCACACTCTATGAAGGCTACTACTGGGAATGGCATGGAGTCGTCTTTGGGCATGATAGAGCCTTCCTCCCCAGCCAACTGGAGATGAACGTCGGCAAGGATGGAAAACTCCTACCTAATGTATGCTAGCTTAGTTGGGGTGTCTACCCTCCACTTGAACATACCCATAACGTCGGCTGAGTAGGGAAGGTGTTGGATTTTATAAGGAAGTGGTTTGTTAGGGTTTAAAGGACCTCGGCTAAAACCTAAACGTGTGCTGAGGCGAATTTTTCTGAAGATCAAAAGGGTTTTAGGTTTGGTTTTCCCAAAGATCAAGTTTCTAAAACAAATCCCAAGCCTAAGACTATGGAAACAAGAATTGAGGGCAATAATCTAGAAAAAGACACGGAAAACAGAGACAAGAATATGATTCAGACTCAAGAAGACAAACAAGAAATCGAAGAACACTGAATAAGTTTGTGTAGGTGTGTGAGGTCAGGATCAGTGACGAAATAAACAAGTGTATGTACAAATTGTATAAAAAGGTCATGACTCAAGAACAGATTGGACAAAGCACAAAAAATTGCAAGACAGGACATGCTTAAAATATACGAATGATAAAGTTGAAGCATAGATAAAGATTAGAGAACATGAAGACATTCACCATGGCAATAGACAAAAACAACGGAGTTTGAAACTAAAAGAGGGGAAGGAAACAATGACTTACCACAGAAAATGACGCCGATATGAGACTCACTAAAGTCTGAGGGTGTAAATAGGTAGAGTAAAGCGAAGAGAGCTTCGCCGGAAAAGACAAACGGAGTGATTGCAGAGAGCTTCGAAGGAAAGAAAATGGCGGTTTGAGAAATTTCCAGAGAGAGAAAACTTGAAGCACAGAGAGAAATTAGAAAACGTGAAGTAAAAAGATGAAGAGAGAGGGAAGTGATTTTGTCAAAACACAAAAAGGTGGCAAATCGCAATTAGTGTGCCTAGGACAACGTGCTTGTCAGACGGCGCACGCAAGTGTGATGCGACTTAATGGCACGTGTCAGGTACGGTTCAGTGGGGAAGCGCCGCGTGGCAAAAATGGTTGAATTACTGTGCGTGATAGCTCATATGCGTGTTGAAACTCTTGGAGTTCTTGATTTAATGAAGCAAAGACCTTGGCTATGAGGACGATCTCGGTTAAAAAACTTGAACAAACTTGGTTATTGGTTCTAAAGCATTGATGAGTGCAGATTATAAGTCTTGGTCATATTAAGCCGACGAATGATGACCTCGGTGATGAAGGATAAAGCAAAGTTTAGGCGATGAGCATGTCATGACCCAAACCCGCCTCTATGGGTTTAGCATCGCAACCGGCTAGTAATACATGATTACCAAAGGCCTGCTTAACAGTAATGACAGTAATACAAAGTAAGGGGCTGGCGGAAGCTAAACAGTAATAAAAGAGATATCCAATGAGCTGTGACAAACTGAATGCAAAAAAAGGACTTTTATGAACCAGCCACATTCATAACCAAAACGTATATACATACGTCATATACAAACATAAACAGGTTAGGGACCAAATCCCTTCACCACAACTGTACAGTCAAGTCTAAACACTTATTACAGAACATAGACAGAATGGCGAAACCGAGACACCTCGGAGCAGCCTTAGCTTGAACAGACTTGGAGCCTCGAAGTGAGGCGCAAAGGTTGGCTTGACAAAACGGGCGCTTAACTTGACGCTCCTAGCTTCGGTCTGGTGCCTGGACACCTACATATAAATATAAACAGTGAGCTAAAGCCTAGTGAATAACATATGCGTAAAGGGGTTAAAAATAAATGTCCTTTTAGTGATTAAAACAGTCAATTGTATCAGTAAATCAGTTGTTCAATTAGTGGCTCATATTTCATGCCATAACAGTTATTTAGAAACCATAATAGCCATATGTGGTACATCTAGTAGCAAAACAGTACAATAGGTCTTGTTAGATCGAATACGATGGCTTGGCCATCAAACAAGAAATGTAGTGGTTCCAAACATCGAGCCGACAGAGATCTCTGTGATAGCGATACTTGATAATAGTAAGTTGCTATGGATGCCATGAGTACAGTTTACAAATAGGACAAACATTCATTTAGTAAACAATGTCATTTCAGGAAGTAGTACAGTCGATCATTCAGAAAATAATCATAATTGAACATATCTTTATGACATCGTTACTCACAGAGTATTGGGCTATAGGCTAGCTAATGAGCGTCCTTGGATGCTAACCCTACACAGTTACAGAATGAACACACACTAAGTTACACACTTGGGATTAGTAGCTTAGTCCCTAAACTTGACTTGGTGTGGTTCTGTAACATTATCCTCATTAAGATGCCTTTAACTTGACCTAGGAATGTCTAGGATGAAATGAGGATGCAAAGATGTACTTTAAAATACTTTTCAAAATTTGCCGAAACAGGGGTCCATGCTCGAGCGTGGCTTCCGACGCTCGAGCGGACATGTAGACAATGAAGCTCCGCTCGAGCATGACTTCCTTCACTCGAGCAGGCTACAAACTCAAGAAAAGTACTGGTTGCATGATATTTACGCTCGACAGACGCTCGACCTCCGCTCGAGCGTGAGACTCAGGTCTTCGCTCGAGCGTGAATTCTCTCGCTTGAGCGGACTGCAAAACACATGAACTTCTGGGCATATGCATTTCACGCTTGAGCGTTACTTTATACGCTCGAGCGGAAGTGCATGTACTCAGAGTGTATGCTCGAGCGTGAAGTCCTCCGCTCGAGCGTAGATAAAAAATCTGGAATTTCCAGATTGATCCCCAAGCACAAAAACTCAACCTTAAAAGCTTCAAACTCAATTCTTTTGGGCTAATTTTCTAGAAAACACTTAAAAACTCATACTACAACATGTTTGAAAGATCAATTATGAAATCAAACCCACAAGTAAGCCAATTGAACACCAAATTAAATGTAAACATGAAGAACAATGCAAAATCATACATACATGAGTTCCCATGAACTCTAGTGTGCCAACACAAGATCAAATGCAAGATTGAGCTCAAAATCATGGTAAATTCATGGATCGAAACTAAAATAGGAACATGCATGTGGGAATTTCATGAAAATGACTTCAAAACACTATGATATGGACATGCATGTACACAATGCCTCATAATTCAACACTTTGAGCTAAAACTTGACTCTAATCTCCAATATTTCCATGAACCATGCAAGATACAACTTAAATTCATAATTGAGAGGATGAATTCCCTACCTTGGGTCTAGAACCCTAAATGTAGAAGCCTAATTTTGCAATGCTCCTTCAATTCCTCTAATTTTCCAAGCCAATTTCTTGTTGAAACCAAACTTCTCCTATCTCCCTCTCTCTCACGGTTTTTGGGTCAAGAAGATGAATAAAAGTGGTGCATCAACGTATGTAAGGTGTAAGGAGTGTTGGTCTAAAATTAGGCCACTAAGTGACAAAAGTGTAATTTACTTGCACTAATGTGATTTAGCATTATTTAATCTAATTTAATCATTCCAAATTGAATTTTAATTAAAGCTACCATAAAATCACATAAATCCTAATTAGCGTATAACACTAATCGGGTTTCGATTCGTGCCAATAAGGCCTTCAATTTGCAATTCGAAATTAAAACATGAACAAATCATTTAATGACAGACAGATAGAAATATAATTAAAGCAACATGTTCATACAATCAGTTCAGAATTTCAACTTAATCAATTACTTATCATGCTCAATCACAGTTTAGCATTAATCAGAGGTGAGTGTTGTCACAGAGCTAAATGGAAGAAATGATATAGGTTTCATCACCTCAGGATGCTGAGGTAATAGAACCTAAGGGACAGTTATAGGGACATATTTTTTGAATGACAACACGTGGCCAATGTGGCATCAGAGTGCCAACTGAGGTGCCACGTGTCCAGGTCATGACACCGAGGTAATCTCGGCTAGGCCGAAGTTATCTGCGAAGATATCGGAATCCGGGATGAGCGAATAAGGGACGAGAGTCCTAGAAAGCGGGAGTACCTATGCCTGGATAAGGATAAAGCTCTTAGGGAGTTTATCTTTATCTATTGGAGAGTCCATGATGAGCATTGAGACAGAGTCCGAGAGAAGCAAGGCTTCTATAGGGATCAGGTTAGTGTTGGTTATAAAAGTAAGGCATTCTCATAGGTATAAGGTATGTTTTTTGTATTCTGACTTGTGAGTTAAGCACAATTGGCCATCTTTGAGAGATAACTGACTTGATCGTCAGAGTGCCCCTGGGTGGACGAACCACCGCCGGAAGCTTATCTTTTTGTGACAGGTCATTCGGGCGCAATCTATTCTGCCGGTGTTCTCCAGCTGAGTACCTGTTTGGTAGTATGGTTAGAAATCGACACACACAATTACTATCTTGACTGGTGACGAATAAGTAGGCTCAATAAAGGTAAAAATTGTGCAACATGTAAAGTTGGGGCTTCAATCCCTATCATATTAGTTTGAGATGATCAATTATATCCCCCTCAACACGAGGTCATCCAAAAGAATGAAGACGGACTAAATTAAGGGATTTGGCTTCACGATTGTGTAGTACCATTTTGTGGTATGAAATTTCATATTCAACTCTTATGGAGAGCAACTTGATACCCGCTATGGTAGTGTTGTTTATCTCTCCTCAATTATAAGGTTGTATGTAGCTAGTAGTTGTTGGGCCTAGTTTGATGCATATTTCTTATATTTATAATAACCATCTTCTATCAATTGGGGAACCAAAAAAAAAAAAAAAGTGTATATTTAAATTACTCAAAATTTAAAATGAGGTTTTGACTCTCAAATTATGTTTCAACGAGTATTAAGGCCTTATTTGTCATAACCTAAAAAAGTTAAAAAGTCACTATTTTATTTAAGTCACATTATCTTATTTAAGTCATATCATCTCTCTACCATATCACTTCAAAACCTAACCCATATCCAACCTATATTTCATAAAAAATAAAAAAATGTACTTATTTAGATCATCCTAAATCACCCATAATTGTACTAAAATAAAAAATACACCAGCATCTCCAATCTTTCACCAAATTTTCATCAAATTTGAATATAAAATTGAGCTAAAAGCTTCATTTGTTATGAACTATTCTAAATTTTTTTTTAATCAAATTTTCATCAAAATATTTTTTAAAAATTCACATCTTGGCCCAAATTTATCTTTTCATAAATTTGATGAAAAAAATAATCTCCAATATTTTTTAAATTTTTATCAAATTCAAATTTGAGGAAGGATTTGATGAGTTCTCGATTTGGTGGGAAAAAAAAGAAGACGTTTATTGATTCGACGAACATTCAATAAAAGGATTGGAGATGATTTTTGAATTTTTTTATTAAATTTAAATTTAATAAAAAAAATTGAAAAATTAGAGATGTTCTAAATTAAATTAAATTGATGGTTTAGAAAGAAAAAAAAAGTAACACTTCAGAAATAAAATATGTAATTAACCATTTACCAAATAATAAGATATGAGAAAGATTATCGTATGATATAATCAAAAATTTCATAAATTATAACTAAAATATTGTCATAAATAAAGAAAAAAATTGATGATAAGAAAAGAATGGCAAAACTAATCAGCGTGGTTGGTTTCAATTTTCTGTAAATTGAGATTTTTGTTTTCTATATTTTTTATTTTTAGTGAATATTTTTAAAATTTTAAGTATATTTTTTTACTTTTTATATGCACCTTATTTAGATGTATTTAAAAACTATTTTTTTTTTGTAACAAAAATATTTAAAAAAATCAATAAATATACAAGAATACAAAAAATGTATTAAATTCTCTCTCTCTCTCTTTAAATATATATTTTGTATTTATTGAATTTTCTAAAGATGTTTTTTACAAATAGTGTAATTTTTAAATATATTTTATGTTAGGTATATCTAAAAACTTTAAAAATTATTTAGAACATTAAAAGAATTTAATAAAAAAATATTAAAAAACAAGAAATTTTAATTTCCTGAAAAGTGAATATTGAAATCTCAAACCAAATAAGTTGAATGGTACGGTGTGGGTAGTATATTATGTGGATGTTTGGAAAGTTTGTTATTTTAGTAGGTTATTTTAATTTTTAGTTATTTTAATACTTTAAATTTTTTGTGTTTGAGAAGGTGATTAATTTTTTTATAGTTAGATTTGATATTTGTGAGAAAAAAAATAAAATAATTATAAATTTAATGTAATATTTTATCTTATTAATTATTTTAACCTATTTTATTTTTATTTTTATATTTTATTTTTATAAATTTTAACCCAAAAAATAGCCAAAAAAATCACTTGCCAAACCGGGCCAATATTAATTTGGATTTGGATTGGGGTAAAGGATAAAGAATAAAACCCTCCTTAACCCCCCTCCCTCACAAGAACCAGTGCGGGGGGCTGCTCATACAGCTGCAGTAGCACCAGCAGATTTCATGCTACTTCTCTTCCAAAATCTCTATCTATCTATCTATCTATCTATAATTCTGAAAAAAATTTGAAAATTAAAAAGTCAAAAGCAATGGACGCTAGAGTAGTAATTCAATGCAGTCCAAACCCAAACCCACACCCATTTTTCTTCTCTTCTTCAAGAAGAACACTGCTGCTCAACCAAACCCCTCAAAATCTTCTTTTCTTCAGACCTTTCTCACCACTGCCTTCAAACTACAGACCAAAGCTTTCTCGCCAAAAACAGCTCTTTCCCCGAGCTTTTGCCTCCTCAAATCCAAATGGGCCAGGCGGTTTCTCGTGGCTGAGCTTGTCCCAGTCAATTCGCCGCGGTTCCGAGCGTTTCTTGTCGAAATTTGGCGATTCGGTGAAGAAAGAAACTGGGTTTGATTTGGAAGATGTTAATGTCAGGGCCTCTGGGCTCGTGGATCGGATTCAGGAAGTGGCAAAGAATGGTGAGACTGAGTTTAACCGGTTCTGGTCTGAGTTGGTTCCTGAGTTCATCAATTGGAATAAGTGGGACCGGTGGAAGGTAGTTTCTCCTAATTATTCAATCATGCTTTGGTCTTATAGCTTTCTATATTGCTATTTGTGTATTGATTGATAATCTCATAATAGTATTAAGAAACTCAAAATTAGATTTTTTTTTAAACAAATTGGGATTTAAACTTCAAACATAATGGGATTATGGGATGGGTCCATTTTCATGACAACATAGTTGTTTTGTTCTTCTCAGGATGTCAAGAATTGGGATCCCAAAAGAATTGGTGCTTTGGTGCTCTATATTTTTGTTGTGTTATTTTCTTGCCAAAGAGTGTATACGGCCTTTCGAGCTCCATCCATAGGCCGTCAAAGAAAAGAATTGACCGATGCATATATGGAGGCATTGATTCCTGAGCCAACTCCCACTAATGTTAGGAAGTAAGTACATTTCGTATCTCACTCATGTCTTGTGTGCAGTGTATCTAATCTAGCTTTTAATCTTGTGTTTGTGTGTATTGCAAAACCAAAACACTCAAAATTATTTACCACATATCTTCATAATTTAGAAACCCAAATCAGTTTTCTAAATATTGTGACATCAGTATATTACTTTTTTTTATTTTTATATTTTTGGTGAGCATGACAGGGGTATAAAATGTTGGCGCTGATCAAGCAAATTGGTGGCACAAAGATAAATTTATGACATCTGAAATTAGATGCCTACTATTTTTTTTTGGATAAATAAATTAGGTGCCTACTATTTATCACTGACCACTATTTAATTGAAGGGAATTTGAAGATTAGTATTTTTTTAATCTCTTCTGTTGTTCTAAGTCTCTCTATGTGTGTTTTGGATAAATAGTTGCTCTAAGGTTTCTATTGTAAAGCTTTCACTAATTGGTGTTTGGCGGTTGTTAATCATTTGTTTGGTTGCTTTGTAAATTTGCTGGAGGTTTTAGATTTCTTCCACCTCCAACACCTTTCAGCTTCCCATCCTCCCTTTCAAACTTTAAATCCTTATAATGGTTGTTACCATCCTGCAATAAGCTCAGTTCATACTTATCTTTGTGGTAAATCTGGAACATCAGCTTTTTCTGATATTATACAGGCTATGATGAAACCTATATATCTGTAATGTGTGTCAAACCTGAAACCAGCTTAAGCCTTTAGATGATTGATTGAGCTATGATCAAGCACAAGCTAGATATCTATCATGCCAAGGCCAAATGAACATCTTGATATCATGGTTGGATCAACTCCACACACTTCTACATCCAATCCTCACCTACAGCTTTAGATACAAATTACGTGATGAGCTGTTCAAAGGTTGATTATATACCAATTCATTGGCATCTCTGCATACCTTGGTATTTGGTTTGTTACCAAATGCTCAACTTTATTGGATTATCTATGGTTTATCATCAATCATTACTGTCTAAAATGCCATAAAAATCATTAGAGATGCTAATGTAGCCTTATTGAAAATGTTGTGCTAATAGTTTTTAAAGCTATAATCATGGGTGCTCATTGCCAAGTGCAAATTGCAGCGGTGATCATCAGGAGATAATATTCGTCCTTCTCTGGATACATAGTCTAATACTAGCTTATCTGACTGTTAGCCAGGATTGGTGATCAATGGCACTTTATCAGATCCAGTTAGTTGGGCAGAAAGGCACTCTCAAGTTTCTACTATGTAAACCAGAATGCTATTATGGTTTTTTATGAGGTGTTGAAACAGGATTAGTAGAAGAGAAAGAACAGTTAAATAATGAGGAATAGCAAATGCTGATTGTACTACTCTCCTAACCTCGAAATTCGTCTCTTATATCATTGTTATTGTGTGAAAAGTTAATTCCAGAGGGTTATTGATGTAGTGTCATGTGCATAGCATGTGCTAGATAGTGTATCCTATAAATAGAGGAGTACCACGTCACTTGTAACTAACTTGGATACATTGAATTTGAATTGAATTGAGAATTTCTCTCTCTAATATCTCTCTCTAAGTTCCTCTCTTTCTAGTTCTTGATTGACCCATCATATTTTGGTATGGTTTATTGTTCCTAATTCATGTTCTAAATGTATGAATTGTGGGAGAGATATGTACGTGAAATTTGAAACCCTAATTACAAATCACAATCATGATCGCAGTTGTGTGAGAAGCCATCACGAAGTAGCAGTGGAAATTCTGTCAAACTCAAGTCATAGAATCGAAGCTTGTGGTTTGCAAATCTGTCTCAAATCGTGAATTGCAACTTGGGGTTGAATTGATTTCGCGAGTTGTCCTTCGTGATTTCTGGGAGCTCGATTGAAGATTTTTTGTTCTTTTGTGATCAAGATTCAACTTGTGATTCTTCGAAGTTGCCTCTCACAGTCGAATTCAAAGCCAAGATCCGAATTCAAGTCCAAGCCCTAGTTAAGATCCGAGTCACAGTCGCAAATCGAAGTTGTTGTACATTGTGATTTTAGAATCACAGAACACATCGATTCAAAGTTTGTTGGATTTTCACAATTGCGAATCTGGGTTTTGTTCTCTTGTGATGAAATCATACATGGGTTGTTCTTTGAAGTTGTTCTGGACTCGATTGACTAAAATCAACATGTGGGTAAGTGATTCTCGGAGTCTTTAATCCATCTGTGTTGAATTTCCTATGTTATATCAAGTCTCGAATTCTTTAAATCTGTGTGCATCAATCTGAGTTCAATTCTTGTCTTCAACATTTTGGGTCCTGCCTCAGTTGTGACATTATCTATTCACTGTGCTGAGATTGTAAATTGGTGCACTGTTTTATCAATATTCAACTGGGTGAAATTACTGTGTCTCTGCATATTCTTGGGAATTGCTTAATGGCTCAATGAGGTCGAGGGCGTAGGGGTGGTCGTGGTAGGGCTTATATCCTAGATTTGGGTGGTCATCATGGGGGTAATGGGATTCCGTATCCAAGAGAAGAGATGGCTGAGATGAGACGGCAAATTGCCGCGTTAGTCGAGACGGTGCAACGTCTCCTACCTCTTACTGAGGGTAGTGATGGTTCCGATGATACCAAAGGTAATACTCATCATTCTTTTGATAATATCTTTTGCGCCCCATGACGGTGTCGAACGGATGTGGGTAGGATGGAATACAAATGGGAGAACAATATCAAAATTGAACTTCCCGAATTTCATGGAAACCTCAACCTCGATGAGTTTATCGATTGGCTCAACACCATTGAGTGGATCTTTGACTATGGAGAGGTCTCCGTTGAAAAGAAAGTTAAACTCGTGGCTATTCGGTTGAAGGGGAGAGCTTCCGCTTGGTGGGAACAACTTCAACTCCACCGTTGCCGATGTGGAAAGGAGAAAATCCATGATTGGGAGAAAATGAAAAAGAAGTTAAAGGGCCATTTTCTACCATTCAACTACCTCCAAAGTGTTTATCAACGCCTTCATGTTCTCAAGCAAGATGGTAGTGTGAATGAATACACGGAAACCTTTTATCAGCTCATTGCACGGGTTGACTTAAGTGAAAGTGAGGAGCAACGGGTGGCTTGAAATTTTCCATCCAAGATGTTCTTGCCTTGCACATATTAGATAGTGTTTCTGAAGTTTCTAATCAGGCCTTAGCCGTGGAGAAGCAACAAAGTCGCCGTGCTTCCCAAATGGGATAATACTCCTAAGGAGGGTTTCGAAGTGGTTTTAGGCCGGGCCTTTCCACTCATAGCTTTGCCAAAGCTAATCCTCCTTCCAAGTTTGTGGACAAGGGTGCTTCCTCCTCTCAAGCTCCTCGTCCTAATGGTGCTTTCGGAAACCAAAATACACCACAAGGTGGAACATTCAAATGCTTTAGGTGTGGTGAACCGGGGCATAGATCTTCTGTTTGCCGCAAGAACATGGGTAATAACCGGAACAAGGCACTTCTCATTGAAGAAGTTGAGAAGCATGGTGACTTTGAAGATGTTTCCAATCTTTGATCTTTCGGGTAATGTGGCAATTGGTGGAGATAGTGATGAAGAAGAGGGTCTTGCTCTTATGTTGAAGAAGACTCTTCTCTCACCAAAACTAGAGAGTCAAGAAGATTGGTTGCGTACAAATATCTTTTATTCCACTTGCAACATTGGTGGCCGTGTTTGTAACATGATCATTGATAGTGGAAGTTGTGAGAACGTAGTTTCTCAAGAAGTGGTGGACAAACTCAATCTTCTGGTGGAGGAACATCCCTATCCTTATTCTCTATCTTGGTTCAAGAAAGGCAATGAGATCAAGGTTTCCAAACGGTGCTTGGTTTCATTTTCTATCCGGCAAAAATACTTTGATGAGGCATGGTGTGATATAGTGCCTATGGATGCTTGTCACATTCTACTTGGGTGACCTTGGCAATATGACCAACAATCTTTGCATGATGGCAAACGGAACACCTATACCGTTGTCAAGAATGATATCCGGTTTACCTTGCTTCCAATTAAGGAAAAGGTTATTTCCAAGGATGTTTCCAAGTCATCTCCCAGTGCCACTACGTTTACGTTGCTTGCTTCCAAGGAGTTTGTGGAAGAGAGTCGAGATTTTGGGATTGTATTGGTGTTGGGTCCGGTTGTACACACGGGTGCTTCTAAACAAAAGGTTGAGGTGGCTACTCTTTTGGAAAAGTATTCCAATGTCTTTCCCCAAGAACTTCCTCCCGATTTGCCTCCTATGTGTGACATTCAACATCGTATTGATTTGGTACCCGGGTCGGCGCTTCCAAACAAACCGGCTTATCGCATGTCTCCAAAGGAGAAAGAGGAGTTGTAAGGGCAAGTGGAAGAGCTTTTGGCTAAAGGGTATATCCGCCCTAGCTTTAGCCCTTGTGGTGTTCCGGCGCTTTTGACACCTAAGAAGGAACGCTCTTGGCGTATGTGTGTGGATAGTCGTGCAATCAACAAGATTACAATCAAGCACCGCTTTCCAATTCCAAGACTGGATGATATGTTGGATTGCCTTGCCCGATCAAAGGTGTTTTCTAAGATTGATCTTGGAAGTGGGTATCATCAAATCCGTATCAAGCCCGATGATGAGTGGAAAACGGTCTTTAAAATGCCTCATGGCCTATTTGAGTGGCTTGTGATGCCATTTGGGCTTACCAATGCTCCGAGTACTTTTATGAGAGTAATGATACAAATGTTGCAACCACTTTTGGGGGTGTGTGTAGTGGTCTACTTCGATGATATCTTGATCTATAGTCGAAGTTTGGAAGAGTATTTGTGCCACCTTCGGCAAGTCTTTGAACTTTTGAGGCAAGACAAGTTTTATGGCAACACTAAGAAGTGCAACTTTGCCGTGGACCTAGTCATCTTCTTGGGATATGTTGTGTCTTCTCGTGGGGTGGGATGCTTATGGATGTGGAGAAGGTTAAAGCAATTGTGGAATGGCCCACTCCTTCTACTATCCAAGAAGTACGGAGTTTTCATGGTTTGGCTACTTTCTATAGGCGATTTATTCGAAACTTTAGTAGCATTGCTGCCCTTTTGACCAGCATTCTCAAGCTTGAAGTTTTTGAGTGGAGCAAGGAAGCCGCCGATAACTTCCATCTTTTGAAGAAGTTGCATACCGAGGCTCCAATTTTGGCATTACCGGATTTTGACAAGACCTTTGAACTTGATTGTAATGCATCGGGACTGGGTATTGGAGGCGTCCTTAGCGATTTATCGGAAACTTTAGTGGCATCGCTGCCCTTTTGACCAACATTCTTAAGCTTAAAGTTTTTGAGTGGAGCAAGGAAGCTGCCAATAACTTCCATCTTTTGAAGTAGTTGCTTACCAAGGCTCCAATTTTGGCATTACTGGATTTTGACTAGACCTTTGAACTTGATTGTAATGCATCGGGATTGGGTATTGGAGGCGTCCTTAGCCAAGAAGGGAGGCCCGTTGCTTTCTTTAGTGAAAAGTTGAATGGGGCTAAGCTCAAGTATTCCACTTATGACTTGGAATTTTATGCCATTATCCAAGCCATCAAGCATTAGAGCTACTGTCTT
The DNA here is from genome assembly GCA_025200525.1 of Camellia lanceoleosa. Lineage (NCBI taxonomy): Eukaryota > Viridiplantae > Streptophyta > Magnoliopsida > Ericales > Theaceae > Camellia > Camellia lanceoleosa. The sequence goes on along the minus strand of CM045762.1, from coordinate 3,117,116 downwards.
GCATACAAGGAGTTTGTGCTCAACACCGATCATGAAACTGTCGAGTACATCAATAGTCGATCCCATCTTAACAAGCGCCATGCCAAATGAGTGGCCTACTTGCAACAATCCATATTCTCTTTGGGCCACAAATCGGGGGTTCTTAATAAGGTGGCCGATGGGTTGAGTAGGCGAACGACTCTCTTGATTGAAATGAAAAATGAAGTTGTGGGTTTTGATGAATTTCGCACATTCTGGGCAAGTAATCCTTACTTTTCCAAGATCTTTGATGCTTTGCAAAGGGGGGATAGGACAGATTGTCCAAGTTACATGATAAGGGATGGATGCCTCTTCCGTGGACTTAAGTTGTGTGTTCCTAGTTGTTCCTTGAGGGCACGTTTGTTGGTTGAGCATTATAAGATGGGGCATTTTGGTAAGGACAAGACCCTTCGGTTGCTTCTAGATGCTTATTATTGGCCGGGCATGGCCAAGGATGTGCAACGTCATGTGAAGCGTTGTCAAATTTGTCAAAGGAGCAAGGGGACTGCCACTAATGCGGGGCTATATCTCCCTTTACCGGTGCCAGATGCTCCTTGGCGGTGCATTAGTATAGACTTTGTGTTGGGCCTCCCTCCTACTCAAAGGCGGAGTGATTCTATCATGGTAGTGGTGGACCGTTTTTCCAAGATGGCACATTTCATACCTTGCAAGAAGACCATGGATGCTACAAACATTGCTAATCTCTTCTTCAAGGAAGTTTACAAGTTGCATGGGGTGCCTACTTCTATTGTGTCCAATAGAGATGCTAAGTTCCTTGCCCACTTTTGGAGAATTTTGTGGAGGAAAATTGGCACGGACTTGAGTTTTAGTACTACATTCCATCCGCAAACCGATGGTCAAACGGAGGTAGTGAACCGTAGCTTTGGCAACTTGTTGCGGTGCCTTGTGGGGGATCAGCCCAAGAGTTGGGATGGCATCCTTCCTTTGGCTGAATTTGCTTACAATTCATCTATCAACTGCACAATAAATACTTCTCCCTTTGAAGTAGTTTATGGAACAAGGCCTTCAAGTGTGGTGGATTTGGTGCCTTTGCCACTCTCAAGGAGAGGAAGCGTTAAGGCGGAGGAAATAGCCACGTTCATGAAGAGCATTCATTCTCAAGTGAGGGCCCAAATTGAAAAGTCTAATACAAAGTATAAGGCGGCCGGTGATGTGCATAGGTGAAGAGTGGTGTTTGAAGTAAGGGATCTTGTGTGGGTGGTATTGAGCAAAGAGAGATATCCCCATGGCACCTACACTAAGCTGAGTGACAAGAAGGTGGGACCTTGTGAGGTGTTGCGCAAGATTAATGACAATGCTTATAAAGTCAAGCTACCGCCTCATTTAGGCATATCCAATACCTTTAACGTGCAACACCTTGTATCGTACTTTCCGGATGCCTCTTCCATTGATGATACCTCTACCCTTGTAGAATAGTTCCTTGAAAAGTTGTCATCTTGTACTTTGGGTTTGTGTCTTTCATTTCTAGTATTGGTTGTATTTTGTTGTCTTCACTTGAGGACAAGTCTTTTCTTAAGAGGGGGAGTATGATGTAGTGTCATGTGCATAGCATGTGTTAGATATTGTATCCTATAAATAGAGGAGTACCACATCACTTGTAACTAACTTGGGTATATTGAATTTGAATTGAATTGAGAATTTCTCTCTCTAATATCTCTCTCTAAGTCCTCTCTCTCTAGTTCTTGATTGACCCATCAGTTATGACAATAATGGTTGGGAAACAATAGACAAAATTTAGGACAGAAGCATCTCTTGCTATAATGGCACTGGATTCATATAGTAGACATCGAGTTCCAGTGTGAGTTGTGCAATATGAAGAATCAGGTTTGAGCTTTGAGCTTTGAGCATTGCTAATTGGGTGCTTGAAATGGACTTTAAATAGATCAATGTTTATGATTTTCTTTCTTCTTTATAGGTTTAAAAAAGGTATGTGGAGGAAAACAACCCCCAAAGGTCTAAAACTGAAGAAGTTCATTGAAGGCCCTGATGGAACACTTATTCATGATAGTTCTTATGTTGGGGAAGATGCATGGGATGATGATCCTGAGTCCCCTCAGGACAATGTGAGAGGAATCATAGAAAAAGATGTAAAATTGGACACAGAAGAAAAAAAGGTGCTAAGCGAAGACTTGAGAATTTCAGGTTGGTTGGTATGTGTGTGGTTGGTTGCTTTGTTTAAAGCTGCTATATGAAGTTTTTTTTTTCTTTTTTCTTTGCATGTGTGCAATGGAGTGTTTGCATTCATTGTGTGTGTGAGGTTATATTTTTTTTTTCTGTGCTAAATTTTTATGCAAGTTGATTTTCTTCTGTATTCAGAGATACTACACAGTCATGTCTTCGTTTTCTGTGCTGCTTCTTTTTCTTTTTTTATTTTTCTTTTCAAATCAAGCATATGGCAATTATTATGGGGAAAGGAAAAATGTACAAATATTTTAGGGAAAAATGTTCAAATATTCCTTTTGTTTCTCTTTGATCTTTCGAACAAGTTTACCATCCTACTACATGATATTTTTTTTGTAAATCTGGGAGAGCGGGAATTCCTGGCAGTCAGTATTGCTTGCTAAGTGAAAGAGTAAAGAATAATGTATCAGTGTGCATGCATAGATGTATATCCCTAAGTATTTCTGAAATCAAATGTTCTGCTTTTAAATATTCTGTTTTGTGATAGTACCATAGGTTGACTTATTCTTGGTTTTTGACGTGTTGCCTTTGCCAGATTAGTTATTGTTCATCACTCTTAGCTGTTATGTAAATACTATGCCAACTGTAATGGTCTGTTCTGTTTGCTTCTTATAACCTTCCTTATCATTTCGCTTTGGCAGTTGAAAATCAAGAAAGTAGGGAAACATGGCGTGAGAGGCTTCAAACATGGAAGGAAATTCTTAGAAAAGAGAAATTAGCTGAGCAATTAGATTCATTAAATGCAAAGTACGTTGTTGAATTTGACATGAAAGAGGTGGAAAACAGTCTTCACAAAGATGTGGTGGAAAAGGTCACAAACACTCAAGGAACCCGGGCATTGTGGATTTCTAAAAGATGGTGGCGCTACCGTCCAAAACTTCCTTACACATACTTTCTTCAAAAACTCGATTCCTCTGAGGTGAAGATTTTATTTTTCTTTGTCCTTTTCTTGTGCGACGTTTCTCCATAATCAGTATTATTAGTTATTTATAGACACTCTAATTTTTGTTCCTTTTATTACCGAATTTGGTGTTCATGTGAGTTACATGAATGCATATCTTGCACGCTTACTTATGCAATCTTTAAGAAGAAGGTGCATTGGCTGTAAAGTAGATTATTTCCCTGTAAATTTAAAGGCCTCATGACACTCTTTATAGTGGAGTCATTACATAAAGTAATGTTGATACAATCCGTAATTATATGAAGAATTCCAGAGGCAGTTTCTAATTACATGCATTTATGGGCAGGTTGCTGCTGTAGTCTTTACGGAGGACCTAAAACGACTGTATGTAACGATGAAAGAAGGCTTCCCATCAGAATATGTCGTAAGTCTGATATTTTAAATTTTTTTCCACTGTCTAATACCTTATATATTAGAGGTCGTGACCTTGCACGATGACAACTGTTATCCGCCCCCAGCCTTGTGGCATGGGTTCGAGTCATGGAAACCAGCTTCTCCAGAAAAAAAGTGGGGAAAGGCTGCCTACCTATTAGGGGAAGCCTTGTGCACGACCTATCTTTGATATCTTGATTTTGTTTGTGCAATAACTGAAGCGGATGTCTCCTTGCCTTAAAACTGCTTGATGTGAACTTTATTTTGCAGGTTGATATTCCACTTGATCCTTATTTGTTTGAGACTATCTCAAATTCTGGAGTTGAAGTTGATCTTCTTCAGAAGCGGCAGATACATTACTTTCTAAAAGTTGTAATTGCACTACTGCCTGGGATACTGATTTTGTGGTTAATAAGGGAATCTCTGATGCTTCTGCATATTACCTCCAAGCGATTTCTATATAAAAAGTATAATCAACTATTTGATATGGCTTACGCAGAAAACTTTATCATGGTAATTTTTTGATACTCAATTTTTTTTCCCCCGTTCTCTTTCTCTTTGTTATTCTTTGTCTCACCATGTTCACTATCCATTCAGCCAGTTGAAGAAGTTGATGAAACAAAATCCATGTACAAAGAAGTGGTATTAGGTGGTGATGTCTGGGATCTTCTGGATGAGATAATGATTTATATGGGAAATCCTATGCAATATTATGAAAGAGGCGTAAAGTTCGTTCGGGTAAGTTGTTTTAAAATTTGGAAGAGTGAAGTAGTTTGAGCCGTGTTTATTACAGTCCAATTTGCAATTTAAACTGTTTTATGTTTATGTGCATGACAGGGTGTTCTTCTGTCTGGACCTCCGGGAACAGGTAAAACACTTTTTGCACGGACGCTGGCAAAGGAAAGTGGGATGCCTTTCGTTTTTGCTTCTGGTGCAGAGTTTACAGATAGCGAAAAAAGTGGTGCTGCACGAATTAATGAAATGTTTTCTATTGCTAGGAGGAATGTAAGGACCTTTCCTGTCTTTTGATATACTAGTGCAGCATCTTTTACTAATTTTTTGGTTGTACGTATTGGCTATTTCTTGTTAAAGAAAGCTAGTTCTTATGCTAATTTGTAGACCTGAAAAAATGATGTGACACCTTAATCAGCTTCTTATGCAAAATATGAGAACTAGCATAGTATTTTCCCTACTTGAAATATTTTTGTATGTTCAGTTGGAAGAATCCTTTTGTTAGTTAAATTTTGATTTAACATTTAAAATAATTGAATGTCTGAATGAATACACAAGGACTGTTTGAATAATTCAAACTATTATGTTTTCTCCAATGTTTTTGTTGTTCTTAGAATTCCATAATGATTTATGAATGGATAAGGCAAGCACTTGAAGTATAACTTCGAAAAAGAAATTGAACCTTTAACATTAAAATATTAAAATTAGGGACTAAATGCGATAATGCACATATTTTCATGCAGGCTCCTTGTTTTGTATTTGTGGACGAAATTGACGCTATTGCTGGTAGACATGCACGAAAGGATCCACGAAGAAGAGCAACATTTGAGGCTCTGGTTGCACAACTTGATGGAGAGTTAGTATCTTTCTTATCCTATTTTTGCGCTGCTTGTGTTGCTTTACATTATGGCTCTAATATCACAAAAACTTGAGTTTAGGTTGTTATATCTTAAGGCACTTCCTACTCTACTGGTTGATTACTAGAAAGTTGTGGTTCAATGTATAGATAACTACTCACTCAAAAAATAAATAAATATATATAGATAGATAGATAACTACATGCATGACACTTTTCTTCTCCCCTCCTTCCCTAGTTTTCCTCTCTCTCTCTCGATAAGCTGTAGATTTCATTGAAGAGACCAACAGGGGGCACTCCTGTTTTGTATGCAATATATACAGGTGTGACTGCCTAACTATCTACTGGAATAAATAAATCAACCAATCACTCTACAGAAGAATATCAAGAAGGGGAAGAAGTCTCACATAGTCAAAATACTCATTTCAGCTTACAAACTAGGAGGATCCACCATATCAAAATACATTTAATTCCTCTCCATCTGACAAGCACAAGCATTTCTAAGATGGTGACATGTTCATGTTCGTGTTGTGTCCGTGTTGAACACGTGTCAGGCACCAACGCTCATTAGACACTTCTCAACTTGTGTAGGACACATGTTCAAATGTTTTATATTACTTCTTTTTCTTTTTCTTTTTTTAATTTTTTTTTGTTAGACATGGACATGCTTCGGACAGTTGGGATATACATGTCCATCACTTAAACACCCATAAAACACATTATAGGTTTGAACAAAATAAGTAACATAGAGGATACATGTTATGTCCAAGGGGGCAAAGTATGGATCATTAATTATTGCATTGCCCCATTGCTTTATCTTTATGGCGGAGCATATTTTATTTAGCGGAGACTGGTTTGGTTATTCCACCATATTGTGAGCATTTATTGTGCATTGATTTTAGAGGTTTTGGTTCAAATATCAAGGCTCGGGCTCTTTGGAGCTGTGTGGTGTGCGTGATTCTTTGGGTCTTGTGGTTAGAAAGGAATGCTTGGATTTTCAAAAAAAAAAAAGTTGAAGTCTTTGAAAGCATAAATGATTAACACTCACATCTGTCCTTTGAGCATATAACAACCATTCCATTGTAATATTCACCCTCCACCTAAAGTTATCAAATGTCAAGATAGCATCCCATACGACAATCCCAAGTAAAAATGGCTACCTTTAATGGTGCCTTGGCACCTAAAAGTTCTTCGAGGAAAGAAAGAATTCCCACTCCAATGGATTCCTTGTGCTACAATTTCTCTGTGTGCCTCCCATCCATGGAAGTACTTGACCTCACACCATCATCCACCTTGCCCCAGACCTTGACATTGCACTGCAACTCCAAAAAGGCTTCCACCGACTCCACCTCCCATTCTCAAAAGAGTATTATAATTCTGAAATGTGAATATAATTCACTATGCAGCATCCTTTTCCATTACAAACTTGACTAGCCCAGATTTACTCCATGCTCAAAGGCTGGAGCTCATACTGTTAGTGGTGATAGCTTTGGATCTTATGGTTTTATCCCATCATTTTAGAGGATTTTGACTTGAATTGCAACTTTTCAATATAGCTCATATAGTGTGTTTCAAGGATTGAACGATTCCTACAAATTTGGACATCTTGATATAATCAAAGTTATTTATTTAGTCAACCTTATATTTGAGAAGTGCCGAAAGCAAATGAATTAGATAATTGAAGTCATCTAATGCAACGACAACTTTGAATTGACTATCTTCTAATTTGGCATATCTAGTGGTGGATCTGACATTTGTAGACATGTTCCACAAGTCCAGTCATGATCTTTAAGGATTTATACATTTATAGGTGTCATTTAGTTGGGCTGCAAAGTAATACCTGGACGAAAGGGAAAGAATAATATGTAGTTTCTAATGCCCCTTTTTTCTAGTGTTAAGGGTGTATGATACAAGAAGAGCCTTATTGTTACAAGGATACAATGATTTATGTCCCTTTATCTATCTTTTTCATGTTTTAGCTGTTGTTTGATTGTATGTTAGTTTAACTAAGTCCAATTACAACATTTTGGGTCTATAAAAAGTTTTATCTTGTGCTAAGATTCCTTTTTCTCATTTTGAATCAAAGCTACTTGTTTTTTTGTGCCGCCTTCTTTAATGAACTCCTCTTTTTTTTATATTTATTGTTATTATTATAATTTTTTTGGTTATTCTTTTTTCTTTTTTAAAAATGGTTATTGATATATGAGTCTTTGTCAAATGTAGGAAAGAAAAAACTGGTGTTGATCGATTTTCACTGAGACAGGCTGTGATATTCCTCTGTGCTACTAATAGGCCAGATGAACTGGACCTAGAATTTGTTCGCCCTGGCCGTATTGATCGTCGTTTGTACATTGGTCTACCTGACGCAAAGCAGCGGGTGCAAATGTTTGGTGTGCACAGTGCAGGAAAGCAGCTTGCTGAAGATGTTGAATTTGAACATGTAAGTGGTTTTTCCATTTTTAATATGTCCGTTCGGAATGGTATGTGGTTTGCTTTTTCATCTTTATTATATCCATCTAGTTATATGTAAGTGTCACAACTTTTAAGTTATATTCTTAAATCTAATGACAAAATTCCATTTTCATTGAATGTATAGTTATACTATTTGATTGGCCTTGTGCCTTGGCTTTTGAGGCAAGTGACCCTTTTGATCTGTGCCAAGTTATTATTCTACTAATTTTTATTATCTTTCAGCCAAATATGGGGATTACGTATGACTAAAATCTTGTTATTGCTGGTCCTTTGAGTTGTTGCATTTGTTCTTTATAGTGAGAATATTTTCAGAGCTAGGTTGAGATTTGAGAGTGCAAACAACACTTGGTATGAGGGCTTTGCATGAAATGTTATTTTGTCTTCTTCTTTTTCTTTCTTTCTTTATTTTGTTTTATTTATTTATTTATTTTTCAAGATAAAAATCCAATTCAAGTTATGGCATGTAGAAAATCAATGGTTGTACTTGGCTATTCTATTTATTAGAGCCTGCCAAAGCAGCTATACTGCTTTGGTAATTTCTCTTCAAAAATTTACTTCTATGGCTAATGACATAATAATCACAAGAATCTGTTGTCTTTCAATTATTACTTAATGAAAAATACTCTGGTTTTGGATTGGCTAGTAACTTGCCTAGTCCTACAATATGCTTGTGGAGATATGGAAACTAGATGGTTTCACTATGGCCTTTTTCTAGCATTGTTGGGAAGTTGTAAAGGGGGATGTCATGGCGGTAATGGGGCAATTTTATCAGACGGACTAGTTTGAAGAGAGTCTCAATACGACTTTTATTGCTTTGATCCTTAAAGTGGGAGGGGCTGAGGATATTTGCCAGTTTCGGCCGATTAGTTTGTTGGGCAGTGTGTACAAGCTTCTATCGAAAGTTTTGGCCAACAGGCTTCGGTTGCAAGTGAGGGAGGTGGTGTCAAAGTCACAGAACGCTTTTGTGGCGGGCCGCCAGATTCTGGATGCCGTTTTAATGGCTAATGAGTGTGTTGATTCTTGTCTGCGAGTAGGGCAGGCAAGTGTGATTTGTAAGTTGGCTATTGAGAAGGCATATGATAATGTCAATTGTGATTTTTTGACGTCTGTTATGGAACGGATGGGTTTTGGGAAAAAGTGGCGGCAATGGATTTGGTTTTGCATTTTGATGGTCCGTCTGTCTATTTTGGTGAATAGGATGTCAGGGGGTTATTTCCGGACGTTTCGGGGTTTGTGGCAAAGGGATCCATTGTCTCCTTTGTTGTTCATTCTTGTCATGGAGGCGCTGAGTCGTTTGTTGTCTCGAGCGGTGCAATGCGGTTTGCTGGCTAGTTTTTCAGTGGGGGCCGGGGTTTGTGTTTCTCACCTTTTGTACGCTGATGATGCTTTGATTTTCTGTGGGGCTGATTTGGAACAAGTAGGACATTTGCGTTGCATTTTGCTTTGTTTTGAGGCGGTCTCAAGTCTGAAAGTGAATTTGGCCAAGTCAGAGTTAATTCTAGTAGGGGAGGTTGGCCAGCTTTCGACTTTGGCAACCATTTTGGGTTGTAAGGTGTCTCATTTGTCAGTATCTTATTTGGGTTTGCCTTTGGGGGCTCCTTATAAGACGAAAGGGGTGTGGGATGGGGTGTTGGAGAGGGTGCAGTGTCGGTTGGCAAGATGGAAGAGGCAATTTTTGTCAAAGGGTGGTAGGTTGACTTTCCTGAAAAGTGTTTTGAGTAGTGTTCTGACTTATTTTATGTTAGTCCATGTCATTCCTGTGTCCGTAGCTCATCGTTTGGAGAAGCTGCAATAAGATTTTCTGTGGGGAAGTGATGGTGGGGAGTTTCGGTACCACCTTATTAGTTGGGACCAAATTTGTTATCCTAAGGAGGAGTGGGGGTTGGGGGTGAGAAGGTTGTGTAAATTTAATTTGGCCTTGTTGGGGAAGTGGCTGTGGTGGTTTTCCAATGATCGGGATCAGTTATGGTGGAGGGTGGTGGCATCCAAATATGGGTTGGGGAGGGGTGATTGGTGTACTACGGAGGTGGGGGGTTCTAATGGGTGTGGGTTGTGGAAGGGTATTTGGTTGGGTGGGGTTGGGTTTTGGGATCAAATCCATTATCGAGTGGGTAATGGGATGTGTGTGCGGTTTTGGAAAGATCGGTAGTGTGGGGAGATTACTTTACAGGAGCGTTTTCTTTTGATTTTTCAGTTGGCGGGTGATCCTAATGTGATGGTGGCTTCATATTTGGGTGGTGGAGGTGAGGGGCTGGTTTGGGATGTAGTGTTTCGTCGGCAACCTCAGGATTGGGAGTTTGGGCAGGCTTGGCCGTGAGGAGGAGGATGTTTTGGTTTGGCGGGCTCCTCGTGCGAAAGGTGTTTTTTCCGTCTTGTCTTTTTATGGGACTTTGCGTGGCGACCGTGGGAGGTCTTTCCCTTCGCGTCATCTGTGAGTTTCTGGTGTTTTGTCAAAGGTGGCTTTCTTTGTGTGGATGGCAGCATTTGGTTGGATATTGACTGTTGATAATCTGATTCGTCGGCATCATTTTTTGGTAAATTGGTGTTGCATGTGTTATGCGAACGCAGAGACAGTGGATCATCTGCTTATTCACTGTCCGCTTGCTTCTCTCTTGTGGGTGCTTGTTTTTTTCTTTCTTTGGCGTGGTGTGGGTGCAACCAAAGCAAGTTCTAGATGTGCTTCAGTGTTTGGGGGGTGGTCGAGTTGGGAAGCGCTCGAGGAGAGCCTGGGCATTAGCTCCTTTATGTTTGATGTGGCTGCTTTGCTTGGAGCGCGATTGTCGGGTTTTCCATGGGAGGGCTCAATCGATTGTTCAGTTACAGCCTCGTTTTTGTGGTGTTTTGTACAGTTGGGTGTCGGAACGGGTAGATCCTAATTTATTTGTTGTTTTAGACTTTGTGGATGATTTAGCTGGTTAGGTTCCTATTTGAGGGTTCGGTTTTTGTATTCTTTCGGCATCTCCTTGATGCTTTCTTAATAAAACTTTATTTATCAAAAAAAAAAAAAAATGTAATATTGGTTGCAGTTTGGCAGATAACTTTTTTTGATAAGTAAAGTTTATTAAGAAAACATGATAGGGGGATGCTACCATTGTACAAAAACAGGCTTAGCAGATAATTTTGAACCCATCGTGAAGTCAGTCCTCTATGAAGGCAGGCTGTCAACAAGGACAGCTCTCTTAATAAGTGGACACTAGAAAACAACTCTCTCTTAAATTGTGGAGATTTATATATGATTGTTCCCATTAGAGAAGTGGCCGCTGAAGTTATTCCCCTCAGTAATGCTTTCCATGCTGAACCTTGGACCTTTCAGGACTCAAGGTTGAGCTCTACAACTTTGTTTGATTGGAGGGTTTCTTGTGTAAATGTCCTTTGATTGTCATTTCTGGGTTCATTGGGCTGTTTGTTCTATTATCTATTAATGTATTATAGGTAATTGCAGTTGCATTGAGGTTTTGCATTTGACATGTAAGTTTCTGGAGTGCTTTTCAGATGGTTGTTAGCAGCATTGGTGCTCATTTCTTTACATTTCACACTTACCATTGTGATTTCTAAATTCTATGTATATGTAAACTTTTCATCTATTTTCAGCACACTTTTGTTTGTTTTAAAATGTCTTTGTTTCCCACCTAATCTTGCAGCTTGTTTTCCGAACTGTTGGTTATTCTGGAGCAGATATAAGAAATCTTGTGAATGAAGCAGGAATAATGTCTGTAAGTTAATTCTTTATACACTTTTCCTGAAAAATATATTTTGTATTTTCAATTAAATACACATTAAAATGGATGCCTTAATGAGCTACTCATGCATGAGCACTCGCTTTTTGGTGATAATGGAACATATTCAAAAAGATGCTGTATTTAGTTTGATATACTAGAAGCAAAATGAAACAGGCATATGCTCATATTTGTACAGTTGCAGGTCCATTGCTCTTGGTTCATTTATGATATTAGCAATGTATGCCCATGCAATGAAGAGGTGTTTTACAACTTTGTTCAATGTGCAGGTGAGGAAAGGACATTCTAAGATCTACCAGCAAGATATCATTGATGTGTTAGACAAACAATTGCTTGAGGGTATGGGTGTACTTCTCACGGAGGAAGAGCAACAGAAATGTGAACAAAGCGTACGTTTATCTTTGTTAGCATTACTTATAAAAGGGCAGGTTTGCATATGATGTGTGTGACTATTGGGTGGGTGTGCTTATCTAACAGGTATCTTTTGAAAAGAAGAGACTACTGGCAGTACATGAAGCTGGCCATATATTGCTGGCACACTTGTTTCCTCGATTCGATTGGCATGCTTTTTCTCAACTCTTGCCAGGTGGCAAGGTACAATTTCTGGCTGGGTTGCATGGACTCTTCTAAATTTGTGAAGTACCTGTGTTGGACACTTGATACTCGAGTCTGTCAGGGTATGAGATATTTGTCCAGCATGCTTAGTTGGACTTGCACCCATCAAGTATGTCTATGTAGTTGATTTTATATAACTATGCATAACACTCTCAATTTATGCATAAAATGCTCTATGTTAGGTATTGAAGGAATATGAAAGCTAGTCATGCCCTCATGTCCTGAGACACGAGAATTAGATGAATACCACACTTAAACACGTACCCACACCTGAGTCCATGCAACATAGATTTCTAGTGATAGTTTTGGATATTAACTGAAATAGGACTTATTTAACATAGCTCCTTTCAAATTTGAGCAGGAAACTGCAATATCTGTATTTTACCCTAGAGAAGATATGGTTGACCAAGGTTATACAACCTTTGGCTATATGAAAATGCAAATGGTTGTAGCTCATGGTGGGCATTGTGCTGAACGGGTTGTCTTTGGTGATGACATAACTGACGGAGCAAGGGATGATCTAGAAAAAATTACAAAGGTAAGTACATCTTATCATATAATATATAAATAAGATTATTTTTGCTGATGTTTTCTGTGCTTTAATTTTGTACTCAAAGGTCAATGGATATTGAGAATTTCTAAATAGGTTCTATTTGTTAACGTCCATCAAAGGAGCATGTGTTTTTAGACTTGCCCTTAGACATTTAGGATATTTTATTTATAGAAGTAACAAGTCAAATATTTTTCTTGTCCTCTGACTGAAATCTCTCTTGCTCTATTGCTCCCTTAACGCCATCAATTACCATTTTTGGCCATAGCTACACAATTAATATTCCTAATTTTCTCTCTTAAAAATTTCTCTCTCTCTCTCTCTCTCTCTATATATATATATATGTATATAACTTAATTGTTATGCTTTCTGTTGCAATGTTGGCAGTTTTGGGTATTGAACCCTCCAGCTACTCACTCAATTTGCCTCTCCAGATTGCTCGAGAAATGGTAATAAGCCCTAGAAATGCAAGGCTGGGGCTTACTGCATTGACAAAAAGAGTTGGACTGGTGGATCGACCAGATAATCCTGACGGCGAGCTGATAAAATACAAGGTATATTCTTCTTTCTACCTTGGTGATGTATCTTATTATTATATTTTGTCACTTAATATTGTTAATCAACTAATATTCCTTCATGTTCTTGAGGATGATTTTAGTGGGACGATCCTCATGTGATTCCTGCCAATATGACAATGGAAGTTTCAGAGCTATTTACTCGAGAATTGACAAGGGTAACTCAAATTTCCCTTTAATACATAGTTTTACACTAATCGGTGGTGTACCCAGATATAAACAAGCTCTCTTGCATTATGATCAACAACATGTAGTTATGGATTTGCTTATACGTGTACTTTGCTTTCATGCTTTAGTGTCAATACTTGTTTGTGTTCAGTGTGTACAAGGACATTAAATGTATCATTCAACTCAAAAACAAAAGTTTGGTTGGATGATTTTTGCATTTTTCATTCAATAACACAACCAATTATATCCTTTCTATTGAAAATATTCCTCATCTTGTATATACCTATTATCTTTTGCTCTTATTACATCTTCGTTTAGTGTGAGCGAGCTATAAAAGTACCTACATGCATATAGAGGATGCATCCGTTTTTACAAGGCAGTATCTTTGCTTGTATGCTTTCTTTTGTACTTCTGTTTTAAATAGAAAACAATGAGATTTGATTTTGGTGACAGTACATTGAAGAGACACAAGAACTTGCAATAAAAGGTTTGATGGATAACAGGCATATACTGGATATGATTGCAAGGGAACTACTGGAAAAGTCAAGGATAACTGGATTGGTATGTGAATGATCATCTATTTCGCATTCCCTGTTATCTAGATGTAAATTTAGTTCAATTGCTTCAGATTTGTGTCACCATATAGTTTTCCACAATTCATCAATTTCCTGTCAAGTTGAATCATACTCATTGCATTCCATTTGTCAGACCTTTTTGTCTCCTTAATCTGTCTTAAGTTGTTTCTTTTTTTTTTATTATATTTTTTTTCCTCTAGGAGCATGTGTGATTAATTGAAGATTTTATGATGTCTTTTATGCATCTAGCTTAGTGATATCTATATATTAAAATGATGCGTACGTACTGTTATTTACTAATTAATTGAAATATCACTTGAAACGATACCATGGCATTTGCCATCAATGCTAAGGGTTAAAGTGCACATTTGTTTCTGTGGCACAATCTCTTGAACTCACAATGCAGGGATTGAAGATTTTATGATGTATTTTATGCATCTAGCTTAGTGATATCTATATATTAAAATGATGTGTACTGTTATTTACTAATTAATTGAATATCACTTGAAACTGTACCATGGCATTCGCTGTCAATGCTAAGGGTGAAAGTGCACATTCGCTTCTGTGGCACAATCTCTTGAACTTACAATTCCGGGATTTGGTCATCTTAGCAGATTCAACTTCCTCTAAAGCATGGTCTCGTGGGGGCAATATGTACACAACCACCCACATTTTGGAAAGGTTGATTATGTGACTTGAAACTGCGTCACTTGGACACTAAAAAACTGTAAAAAAATTATTTATGGAGAATATTTAAGGGACGTAATGGAAGGGTGGAATGAAATTATAAATACTTCTATCTTACATGTATGTTACGATGCAGAGTGAACAAGTAGAGAGAAGCTGGATATAGAGGAGAAATATGGGAGAACAGGAAATATTTGTCCCCAAAAATGTGGTATAAAACTAATTTGAAGCAGGTGGGGATTTTAGAATGAGAATATTGTACACTCAATAGTCTTAAACTAGAGAGATATCCCCTCCCAATGTTGCCATTCTAATTGAAAGACTAACATTACTGCCTCTAATGCTATAGGTGTTAGACAATATGGCATTTATTGTGAGTAAATTGTTTGTTCATGATTCATCAAAAAATGGTGGTCATTATCTTTTGTTGTGTGCACATGAAACCTTTCTAATCATGTTTGTTGTTTCTTTTCATAGGAAATTGAAGAGAAAATAAAAGGATTTTCTCCAATAATGTTTGAAGATTTTGTTAAACCTTTCCAGATAAACTTGGAAGAGGTAATTTTCTTATTCTTCTCATTTGTTTCAATTGTACTGATAATGTGATGAAATTTACTAATGATAATGGAAAGCTGAGTCCTTACCAAACCAAATCAAACCAAAGTCTTGTTTATCAATCAATTGAGGTTGGCTACAAAAAGATGCAGCTCTATATATTCTAAATTGTGAAACATTGAACTATTAATTGACTCTCATTTTTGAATGAGTAGCCCTGCATCACCGACAAAGATATTCATGGTATCTTGCAGCTTCTATCATCCTGTCTAATGGTGGCACAAGATTATTCTATTTATCATAACAAAAAAAAGGCAAGAAATTGTTTGGGTTAGCATGTATACCTCAATTTCTATACTTTATTTAAGGTTGTTATTCCTGCTATACCATTTTTTATTTTTTTATTTTTTTATACATTGTAAGTTGTAGCCTCGGGGAGGGGGAGTCTTGCTTGTGGCAAAACTTGAACCCTTGACCTGTGAGTGAATTTTTTGTTTTGGGGGGTACACTGGAGGCTGTAGCCTGGAGAGAGGGAGTTTTGCCTATGTCAAGATGTGACTCTCGACTTCAGAGGTCCAAGATATTAGGCCAATTGAACTAGTCCCAATTGGTTTGCCAAACCACATTTCCTGATCTTTAGACCAATGTTAGTTGCTGGTTGTTTCATAATTAGTGGCTTGCTGATATCTTGCAAATGGTTTTTGTCTAGACTTGATTTGCCACTTTCAATTAACACTACGAACCATAGTTTTCTTTTGAGAAGAGTTCTGCTTAGCTTAATTTTATCACCAAATCGCAGTTTTTAATTCAGAAGTGTAACCTTCTTTCTTGAATTTCTTTCAGGAGGGACCGTTGCCTCACAATGACCGTTTGCGTTATCAATCGTTGGACATATATCCTGCACCACTGCACAGAAGTTAAAGCATTAGTGTGTGTCTTCCCATTTATTTTGTCAAACTGTTGGACACGTGTCCTGCACCATTGCACAGATGTTAAAGCACTAATGTGTGTGTGTGTTCTTCCATGTGGATCCACCGTTGGTGGCATTGGCATTGGCTATTTGCGATGGTTGCTTTGGTTGCTCGGTGAGGGAATGGTTGCTTTCATTGCTGGTTTGAGGGAATGCAATTGCTATCTGCTGACAAGCCAAACAACCAGACTAACTCTGTTTACAACCAAATACAACTTATACTAGTTGAAGCCAATTAGCGAATGAACTCCAGGACCAGGGCAGCTAATATAGACTGAGATGAGGCAATATCTCTGTAAACATGCTGAAGCAGCAGCATATTGTGTTCATTATATTTACAAGGATCAATCTTCTCATGAACAATTACTCTATGAATGTTAAAGTAACAATATTGAATCTTAATCTTCTTGAAATGTTGATGATTCTTTTAACTTCTCAATTCAAGTGCTAGACCCATGTATGAACAAAATTTGTTCATTTTGAGTTTCTGATATGTCCCATCTCCTTGCCCAAGTGACAGTTATGCAAATTTCCATCTACATTACTCATTTTAGGGCAGTGCAACATAGCATGCAAAGTAAAAATATGGTAATTCAAGCCCTAGAAAAAATGAAATACACCTTTCTATAGTTCACACATCAATATCAATGGGTACAGACAGAATAACCAACTAAAATTGCCAATTATTTCACCGCCATATATTTGGCCGCGGCTTAAACTGTAGCATAGGCATTTAAACCAAAATTATTCACTTGTCCCAGAGGTAAAAGATTTCCTCTTGAAATATTAGTACACAAGTGACTGATTCCCCTCCTAAGAAGAATATTAGGGCTCACAAATGATCATATTAGTGGTGAGTTCGGATAAAATTTGCTTATTGGGAACCCAACCATCTGAGCCAGGTTACAATTTACTGGTTGGAACCCCGACAGGTGCATCCCTTGATCTCCTTTCCACGGTGCGTGAAAGCTGCTTCACTGCCTCTTTTGGTAGATGGCGAGGCCGACTCAGCCAAAGTCCTCCATCAACAGCCATGGTCATCCCATTAATGAATTTACCTTAAAATAAAAGTATACAGAAGAATCAAAACCTTGCAATGAGAGAGAAAAATAAAAAATTGCACAATAGTCCCTTCAAGATTTTAAATGCCTTGTAAACCTTATACAGAAAAAATAAAAAAAATAAAAAAATTGCTTAACTATCTATACACACCATCAAAAAGCAAACTGAAAAACCAACAGCAGAAGATCTTTATGTACTCCAGTGTTTTTTAAGGCGAAAAGCAAACCAAGGCGACAAGGTCTCCTAACGCCTAAGCGCGAGGCGAGGCGAGGGCTTTATCGAATCGAGGCGACCACAAATGATATCTTTTTAAAATAAATAGTATAAACAAAAATATAAATATTTTCAAGAACCATCATGCATTTATCATTCCAAATACTAAATATCCAGTTTCAGCATAAAGAAATTAAAGAACAACATATTTTTAGCAACAAAATAATTGAAATTTTTTCAGTAAATAATTGAAATTTTTCAGCAAAATCAATTGAAATTTTTTCATTAAATAATTGAAATTTTTCAGCAAAATCAATTGAAATTTTTTCATTAAATAATTGAAATTTTTCAGCAAAATAATTAAAAATTTTCAGCAAAATTAATTAAAAATTTTTTAGTAAATAATTGAAATTTTTTAGCAAAATTAATTGAAATTTTTTCAGCAAAATAATTATATAATTAACACAGAAAAATAATTGTAAAATAACACAAAAAAATAATTAAAAAAAAAAGAAAGAAGACAAGGAGAGAAAAAAATTAACAGAGTAAGTTAACAAAATAATTAATAGAACCAGGAGAGAGAGAGAGAGAGGAAGGAAGAAGAGAGTATAAGTTTTCAAACCAACGGAGTATAATTTTTCAAAGCAATAGAGTAAAAAAAAAAAATTTTAAAAATTTAAAAAATAAATAAGAGGTCTGCCTACAGAGTATAATTTTTCAAATCAGAGTCGAAAAAAAAAAGATGAAGAAAGGAAGAAGAGACGAAAGGAAGAAGACGAAGACGAAGACGCAGCAGCAGGAGGAGAAGAAAGGAAGAAGAAGAAGACGAAGAAAGGAAGGTACTCACCTTTGTCCGAAGAAGGAAGAAGCAGCCGCAGGTAGTCAGTCAATCATTCAAAGCAAATGTCGACTGAGAGGAAGTCGACTTGGGGTTTCGACTGAGAGGAAGTCGACATATTTAGTAGAAAGCAATTATAAAGTGCATCGCATGTCCACAATTAGCACAAAAGTCATCCAAATGAAGGGCCCAAATCTGTCGAAGTGAAATCCGACCGAAATTAATGAAGTGTCACTTCGAATTGCCTCTCACTTCGTTGCCTAAGCCTCGCCTCATGCGCTTCAACTTCGCCTCACCATTTCGCCTCGCCTCAGTGAGTTTGAAGCGCTACACTGTCACCTCGCCTCACTTAGCGCTTAGGCGAGCGCTTACTCACGCCTCTGATAACACTGATGTACTCCACGGTGAGAGAGAACATTTTGAATTAGTATATCCACTTTTAGCAGTTGTTTCAACCATGTATCCCAAAGCACTGCTTATTCGTAAATACCACTTAATTTGGCTGTAGAGTTAAATGAAACTACAAAACTACACCTAATTAAGTTCCCATTTGCTGGGGTGTCTGGGAGGAGTAGATTGGTACCTAGTATAAACCTAACTTTTGGCATAATTTGGATAAAGGGGCTGGTATGAAACTACAAAACTACGGCTAGTTGAGTCCCCATTTGATGGGGGTCTGGCAGGTGTAGATTGGGTACAGAGTATAGACCTAACTTTTGGCATAATTTGGACAAAGTGGCTGCCCTTAGGTTCAAACTTACAACCTCAAGGTTAGCAAGCCGAGTTTTGACCACTGAACCAGAGCTAAATGAAACTATCCCCCTTAAAATTTTAATATTGTCTTTCTTCATCTCAATTTTCTTTATTTGAAAAACATGTTGGATAAACTTCTAACTTAAGCAGCAATGCATATGGTGCATCTGTGGAGTTATGTGTTAATGCAATGCAATGAACATATTTCCAAAATTGAACAGACAGGAAACAACCACCACCATTCTTCATTAGCAGAATGCTGTGCCGACACAAAGTTATGAACTCATATGCAAAGTCAGTTAAGGTACGGGTAGGTTGAGCAGATAAGAAAAGCTGGAAGAATTGAATAACCCCTTAACCCCAAGGCACCCCACGAAAGAGATATGTATTTCATACTCAATCGCATAACATATAAGAGAGCAAGACTGCTGATTGAAATGGTTAGACAAGCATAAAGACCATAATTAAGATGCAATGCATGATTTAACAGAGTGGAGCAAAATATCTGAAAACAAAGGATGTCACAATAACGACACAAAGTGCCTATCAATTGATTAAACCATGGCCCTACATGGAGAAGAAGAGTGAAAAATGAATTGGTTAGCCAACTTCAAATAGTTGAATATTGTATGATTTAGTTACTTAATATAAATATTCAGGCATTCCGATTGAATGATCTCATTTAAATGTGATAAATATAGAGAGCATAAGTATACCAACCAGCATCTGACACAAGGTAGAGAGCAGCCATCGCAATATCCCATTTCTCTCCAAGTTTATACAGGGGCATGTAATCTTTAGCTTTGCTATTAATCTCCTCAGGAGCAAGTTTACTCATGCCAGCAGTATCCCCTATGGGGCCTGGAGCGATTCCATTGACTCTGATATCATAGTCAGTGCCCCACTCCAGTGCCAAGTTTCTTGTAATGGCATCAACAGCAGCCTGGTGGAGAAGGAAAACTAGTGATGAATTTATATTTTTTCAAAAGTAAAAAATCACAATGTGAGCAAACACATGTTATAAACCTTGGCTGCAGAGACATGGATTTGATACCAAGCTGCAGTGTAATGCAAAGTAGCACTGATATTCAGTATTGTTCCACCGCTAGATGAGCACCTTCCTGGACCACCTTTCTTAAGATATTCAAGTGCTTCATGGCACATTGTGAACGTGCCAACAGAATCAATATCCATAACTGCAGAAATTTATTAAACATAAATGCACTTGGATCAATACTTTTTTCAGAGTCTATAATCAGTGGGTATTGATCCTATTAGCTAAAGCTGGATTTTTCTTGGCCTTTTGGCCCCTCATGTAAAACCTTTATCTATCCTGATTTAAATCCCTTTAAGAAATTAATTAGTTGCCTATTAAAAAATGGCCACTCTCTCTTTCTTTCTCTAAACATACCACACTCATATTCCTTGGCTCTCTCCTCTCTTTTCCAGGAAAGAAGGAAAAATGGAAAAAGGAAAAATGAAGAAGAATGTGATCAGCTTTTCCCCTAGATATTCCAATGATAATAGGCATTAAGAGATGTATTATCATTTATCCAAATTCCATAAATTTTGAAACCCTCTGTAGATTTTTCTTGAACAAGATGACCAAAGATTAAACCTCTCAAATTCTATATTAAGGCTTACTTTAAGGATTCCAATACTGTTTAAGAGCCAATTCACCAAACTAGCATGCAGAAATAACCAATTTGAATACTAACTTGACGTTTAGTTGTCACCAAAAGTGTTTCTTTTTTTTTTTCTTTCTTTTTTTTAGGGAAAAAATGGATCTCAACTACTGAAATGCATATGCTGATATCAAATAGAACTTTGATAAACACATCCATATAAAAGACTTAAAATGCATGGCATATGTTAATTGCATCTTGAGAACTGTCTTAAAACATCACCTGTTCGAAACCCATTAGGGGACAAATCCTCGGATGATGCAAGAAAATTCCCGGCTGCAGCATTAACAAGAATGTCAAGCCTGCCAAAATGTTTAACAGTTGATTCCACAACTCTTTTTGCATCTTCCTGTTTACGAACATCCCCCTCAAAGCCAACAGCCTGAGAAACAAATAGCAAAATGGAAGGAAATGATGAGATTACATAGGATTAGTGAATTCAACATGCCATGCTAAATTTGGCAAATAACAGATGAACGAATCCAGTAAAATATTTTGAAATGGGGCAAGTGGTCTTATAACCATCACCATGTTTGTTCAACCTTAAACCAAGGCAGTCCAACAATCTGTTGTTGTGATCACACAAACTAGGCAGTTTTTACCCGGCAGGTAAGTGCATATTCCTTGATAATCACAAATATTAATTTGTCGATGAAGGGAATAAATAGTTTGTTGTATTTTGTAAAGTATTGGCCGAAAAGTAAAAGTATAATTCTCCCCAGAAGCTTGGCTGTGGCCCTATTTGATGCAGCTTATTGAAAAACTATAGGAAGATAGCAACTTTGAAGTTGCAATAAAGAAGTTGCAAGAAACAATAGCAACAGAGCAATGTGACCCTTGCCAGCAGTCATATCCATCCATCATGGATCCAAAACTAAAGACTGGAATTTGGTACCATATGGTGGTAAGGTAGTAACAATAATAACAAGAGTTGCTTGAAGATCCAAAAAAAAATAAAAATAAAAAACCTCACCTCACCTCACCTGCACATAGATTGGAGAGTGATTGATAATTGATGGTGGAAATCCAAAATATAAAATCAATCAGAAGATAAATTAATAATTAAAGCCCAGATGAGATGAGCATATGAATTGAATGAAATGAAATGAAATAAATAGAAAAGAAATGAGAGGAATTCAGGGGGATTGAATTGAAGAGTAGGGAATGAGAAGCATGAAATCAGACAATTCATTAAAAGAAAAAACACAAGCCCTAGCGGTGTAGCATAAAAATTAGAGTGGAATGGAATGCAATAATAATAATAATAAAAATAATAAAAAGAGTGAGTAGCGTACCGGAATAGAGAGGGAAAGGAGAGTGGAAACAGAAGCATCGAGAACTTGGTTGCGACGGCCCATGATGGCGATGGAGGCACCATGTTTGCCAAATTGCTTGGAGATCTCGAAGCCAATTCCGGAACCACCTCCTGTCAACAGTGCTACTTTCCCTTTCAGTATGTCTTCCTTGAACGGCGACTCCATTTTCTTCTCAATTCAATAATAATTTCACAACAAAAACTAACAATTCAATAATTCTTTCTCTTTCTCTCTCTCTTTCTCTTGCTTGCTTTACAGCCAGCACAGCACAGCACCACACCGCACCGCACCGCACCGAGTTTATGATTGAAACACTCGCGCGTGGCTTCATAGCATTCCCCAGTTCTTCATTCATAGCATTCAAGTCAAAAGTGTACCGTACTCAATTATACCCATAATGTCAAATCAATGAATGTGTAAATGTAATTATGTTTTCACAAAGGTCGATCAATTTTTTATATTTTTTATTAATGTAAATTGGATATTTGTTCTCCTAAAAGAATATTTTGTTGGTCTAAATTTATGTAATTTGAATGATTTAAATATATTTAAATGACATTATTTTATACTAAAAATAATATTATTTTAAAATATTCAATCCATTCAAATCAAAAAATTTCAGATCACCTATCATTATTATTTCTCCTATGAATGTGATTGAGGGGCCATTTGACAACCTCAATAAAAAGTCAAAGGTTAATTTTTTATTTTTTTAAATCATATTATTATTATTTTTTATTTTTTTACATAAAAAAGTTTTTAAAAAAAATAAAAAAATCACCTTTTAATCGTGTTTTCAAAAAAACCACTGATTCATTACCATCGTGCGCTGTTTATCCAACAATAGTTGCCAATTATTGTACCAATTTTTTTTATAAAAAAATTCTTCTCAAGTTTTACATTGTTCTGAGGAAAAAATATCATGGATTTGGAATTTCAATTTGTGGTGGCTTTATTTATGGACACTATTTTTTTTTACTCAATTTTTTTTCTGGTTTTAGTCCGTTTGCCCATTAGCAGTGTGCGATTATGTGATTATATATATTTTATTATTATTAATATTAAGACCTCATTTGACAAGTGGTGATTTTAGTTAAAATGTCAAAAAATTATTTAAAAAAATCAAAAAAACAACAACTTATATCAAAGGTTAAAGATTCTTTTTTCTCTCTATTTTTTGCACATCTTTTCATAAAAAATTAAAAAGTCATCTTAAACATACTAATTTTTTTACGTCATATTTTAATCAAAAAGTTAAAAAATTACTAAAATTTTTCCTAAACGAGATCTAAGTGAACATATAATTGTATAATATTTTAAAAATAATTATTTCACTACATTTGGAAAACATTTCACATGAGATGCTCTGAGTGGTAAGTTTTATTCAAATGACAAAGTCATAATTTATAGCCTTTTCTTTTTCACAAATATCAATTTTTCACATTTATTTAAGTTGCCTGTTATGTAATTTTAAAATAAGTGAAATAATTAAAATTACTCTTTATTTTAAGTTACTCATTCTTCTTTAAATTTAATCATTATTTCTAGGACAAATTACATATATCTCTGGAGGTTTAACTAAATTACAGTTACCTCTTCAGATTTCGGAAATTACATCCCCCCTTGAGATTTATATTTTCATTACAAATTGTCCCCTAATTTGTTATGGAAATATAACCTTCAGGAAGGAATTTGTAATTTCTCAAACCTCAAGAGGGTATCTGTAATTTAGCTAAATCTTGAGGAGTATCTGTAATTTGCCCTTATTTCTATTACCAAACTTGATTGTCATAAAATTTAACATAATATATAATGAAGAAATACTACTTGAGGAAGACATTCATGGTCGTGTTTGGCAAAAGGTTTTTTGTTTTTTTTTTTTAAAGATAAAATATGTTAAAATAGTTAATAAGATAAAATGTTACATTAAACTCATAATTATTTCATTTTTTCTCTCACAAACATCACATTCAACTATAAAAAAATTAAATAATCTTCCCAAATACAAAAATTTTAACCTACTAAAATAATCAAAAACTAAAATAGCCTACTAAAATAGTCAATTTGTCAAACGATAGTATAGTCCCAGAGCTTAATATGTATCTTTTATATTTATTTAAAATATTATAAAATCGGTACAAATGAAACAATATTCAAGACAAAGGTGATTTTGTTATATTCATATTTTATGATCTAAGCACTTCGGTTGACAAACTCCACACTACAAACAAAGCCACATATTACTTGAGAATTTGCATATAATTTGTTAGGCTATTATTAGTGTTGAAAAAATATGTAAAAAATAAATTGAAGTATATTAAAATATGTAAGAATACTTAAAAATATGTGAAAATTGTATTAGGATTATAAAATTTTTTGACCTGTTGTGATGCCTATTGACCATCATTAACAAGACGCAATTTCTATGATTGGCTATTAATGTTCTGTAACTAGTACTCTTAACCCAAAAGACAAATATAAAAGCCAAGCATCCATGGACTGGTACATGCTATATATATTATTATTACTAAGGGTTGGTTTGGGGTGTCCCAAAAAAGTGTACTTTTTGTCTTTTTACGAAAAGATGTGCAGAAAAGTAGAGAGGTGATGTGATGAAAAAAAGATAAAAAGATAAAAAGATGGATTATATAGTAGATCCCAAACTAGGCCTAAGATAAAATCTTTAAATTAAGGGTTGGTTTGGGGTGTCCTAAAAAAGTGTACTTTTTGTCTTTTTACGAAAAGATGTGCAAAAAAGTAGAGAGGTGATGTGATGGAAAAAAGATAAAAAGATAAAAAGATGGATTATATAGGTTATGCCAAACAAGGCCTAAAACTCCCAACAGTCTAATTATTAGCAAGAATAATGTCATTTAAACAAAACAATTACACAAAATTATAATTTATAGAGAATGATATGATTAAATTTGAATTGTTCATTTTGAACAAATACCCATCAAAATGATTTCAAAAATATTTTATCACTATATCATTTTGAGTGCATTTTATATATATATAGTTGTATAAAGTATATAATTCTTTGAAGTTTGATTACATTTTAATTTACAAATCGTCTTATAACTTCTTATGTTTTTATTTTAAATTTTATAATTTGTTCAATTCTTTTTATTAATCAATAAAAGATCAATTAATTGATTTTCATAACATACTCATTGGTATATGCACACTTTATATTGTATATATGCAAATCACAAGAATAGACTTTCTGCTGAAAAGAAAAAAAGAAAAGATTCAATCTAGAAACTTTGTAGAATTGTACTTTATGAAATATTATTATTATTATTATTATATTAAGAAAATATCTTAACTAGGAATCAAGGCTTAAGTTAATTAAAGGGGGGTTGGCCAGCCCTTGAATTGTCTCATTGCTTGTTGGCCGACCCAGAGAGAGTCCGAAGGTGATTACTGTGAGTCATTCCATTTACAAACGCAAATGACAAAATCATATCATATCTAATAAAAATGATGTCCCTAAATTAAGTTCGTTGAGGTTGATGTTTAGGCATCCGATCCTCCTCCTCCTCCTCCTCCTCCTCCTCCTCGAAGTAACCATCGCAACAGTACTTTTAGACTCTAAATTAACTTAGTTAATTAAGTTTAGCTCATTCTCGCTCTCACCTCCCACTCCCAGCTAGCTTTGTCCACCAAAACCTCCATTTTCAAGACCAAAAGAAGCAATGGCAGCCGTGAATGGCAGGCTCTTCTTCCCCATGCATGAGAGTCTTAATCGCCAAGACCTCGCCATTCGAAGGTTTTGTCCAGCTGCAAGAGTCAAGCAAGAACAAGCTATTGGAGGAGGAGGAGAGAAGGAGGCACCATCAGATTCAGTAGTCAATGATCAGATGGAGCTGTTATGGTCTCCCACTGATGCAGATACTAGTTCTAGTACTCCTCTACCTACTTCTGAGGAGGAAGAATTTGTTGACAGTTTCTTTAATCTTGATTATTGCTATGACCTCATAGATGATAGTATCATGGTCCCAGGGAAGACGCATGATGATCATGATGAGGTGTTTGATCATTTTGATGATCAAGACGAGTTTTTTGAAAACTTGTCATCAATAATTGTGGACGATCACGTCTATGCTTATGGGGATGGGAAGGACATTATGATGATTGAAGGAGACGACCAGCTGAATGAGATTGCTATCAAGGCTAGTACTAGTATTATTATTGATCATCATGATCATGTTGCAGATCATCAGCAAGTGGTGAGCATGAGTAGCCATGGGGATGGGGCGGTGGATCAAGGGCTTCGACTAGTGCATTTGTTGTTGGCATGTGCAGAGGCTGTGGGTTGTAGGGACACTGAACTCGCGGATTCAATCCTGTGCCAAATTTGGCCTTGGGTGAGTCCTTTGGGTGACTCTTTGCAACGTGTCTCGTATTGCTTTGCCATGGGATTGAAGTGTAGGTTATCCCTTCTTCTTAATAATCTCAATGCCAATGGTAGAATATTCACAACTTCTAATGGTTTTGTTAGTGCCACGAATAATATTGTTTCCTTGTCCTCCTCGACCATCACAATTAGGGAGGAGGAGGAGGAGATGAAGATGGAAGCTTTTCAATTACTTCACCAATCAACTCCTTACATTGCTTTTGGTTTCATGACTGCAAATGATGCTATATGCCAAGCTGCAAAAGGGATGGACTCTTTGCATATCATTGATTTGGGAATGCAACACACACTCCAATGGCCTTCTTTCATAAGAACCTTAGCTTCACGGCCAGAGGGCCCCCCTAAATTACTGCGCATCACAGGCCTAGTTAGAGTTGGAGATCATCATCATCAACTTTTAGATCAGCTTCAAGCCAGCATCAAAGGCCTCATTGATGAAGCAGGTTCGCTAGGCATTCCTCTAGAATTCCACTTGATAGAAGAGCAATCAACAACACCGTCACTACTACTAACTAAAGAGAACCTCAACTTGAGAGAAGGAGAGGCATTGTTTGTGAATAGCATCATGCATTTGCACAAGTATGTGAAAGAGAGCAGAGGCTCTCTAAAGACAATCCTCCAAGCAATTAAGAAACTAGGACCAACCTTGCTTACAGTGGTGGAACAAGATGCCAATCATAATGGACCCTTCTTTCTAGGGAGATTCCTTGAATCACTTCACTACTATTCTGCCATATTTGACTCCTTGGAGGCTATTTTACCAAGGAATAGCCCCCAAAGGATGAAGATAGAAAAAATGTACTTGGCAGAGGAAATCAATAACATAATAGCTTACGAGGGATCTAATAGGATTGAGAGGCACGAGAGGGCGGATCAGTGGAGGAGGCAGCTTGGACGAGCAGGGTTTCAAGGGGTAGGGATGAAAGACTCCATGAGCCAAGCTAGGATGATGCTATCTGTGTATGGGTGTGATGGATACACCCTGGCTAGTGACAAGGGGTGTCTTCTTCTTGGATGGAAAGGGAGGCCTATAATGCTAGCATCTGCATGGCAAGTGCACAACAATGTCCCTAAAGTCATGTCTAATTAGATGGCGCAAGATCCTCCTCTGTTTATCGCTATCGTTGCCGTAATCCAACCCATCAATCACTTTTTTTTTGGTCATAACTACAAATTAATTACGTATTAGAAATTAAAGGAGAAAAAAGAGAGATATATCTAATAAAGTTTGAATCATGTAGCTGCCTTATGAGCGATGATTCCAATACCACCAATGATGGTGGAAATTTTGTTTCTGAGGGATCTTTCCCAAGAAACTTTTACTTCTTTGGAGAATCTATTACATTTCCATTATCTTTGACAATCTAGTTATAGTTTAATTTGCTCAAGTTTTTATTAATAAATATATCAGAGACTCATTTATTTATATTTATCACCTTAACATTATATTCAAATCTTAAATTTATTGAGAGAGGGGAAAAAAAAAAAAATAAAGAAAATTGAAGATAAGTAACAGAAAATCAAGTGAAATATGGTTTTCGTGTTTTGTTTTATTGAGTTAGATGAGAAGAAAATGAATATATATTAAAAAAAATAATATATTTGTTTAGTTACTTAAAAATGAATATGTAAATAAATGGGGCCAATCCAAGAGCTAAAAACCATACAAAAATAATGAAATACGAAAAGAACGAAGTCTTTATACCTAACCAAAGTTTAATATATCATCAAGACAAAGACTCCATTTTTGGCTTAAAAAATGAAGACGGGAAACCCTCACGTAGTATTCCGCCTAGCTTTCATATTCATGATCATTTCTATAGCAATAATTTTAGCATCACAGTAACTATTACAGTGTATAATCAAATATTTCATTCCTTCTAAATAATGTACACAAGTCTTTTAAATTTCCTTTTAAAAGACTGATTAGATTATCATTTTAAAATTTCTTCTTAAATTACTTGTTAAGTATCAAATTTTGTGCTAAATCTGAAAAGATGTTCAAATTTAGAAAGAGTTCTTTCAATCTCTCATGATAGGTCCATAAATTTGAAACATTTATTAATTGTTTACACCACATTTACTTTACATGCAATACTGTTACAACAGTTGAATATTAATTCAGTAGTGAATATTAATGTGGGCGCCTCGAATTTTTTTTTTTTTTTTTTTTTTTTGAGGAAGAAATGAAGGAAGAAGGAAGGGAAGGAGGGGAGGAAGGGGAGGAGGGGGAGGAGGAGGGGGGGAGGAAGGACTGGAGGGGGCCTAAAAAATGGAGGAGGACGCGATCGGCGGCGATCGGCACGATCGGAGGAGGAGGACGCGATCGGCGGCGATCGGCACGATCGGAGGAGGAGGCGACCTCTCTCTCTCTCCCTCTCCCTCTCTTTCTCTCTCAAGAATCGAAGGCAGAGATCAACAACAATGGCGGAAAAAAGAAAAAAAGAAAAAAAAAAAAAACGAAATGCCCAAAACGACATCGTTTTGGGCATTCGGGGCATTCGAGCCAACAGTATTTCGGGCCCTCAAACATTTTCCATATTAATTTAGGTTTCATGTATTGTACCAATGGTTGTGAGTAAGTCACATCAAATTATGAACTGTATATGATATAAAAAATAATAATAATAAGTGTAGTGTTATAATTTTGACACCAACCATTAGAGCATCTCCAACCCATCCTCCATATCTTCAAATATGGAGGATCCTCTCCCAAAAACAACTCCAACCCATCCTTCATTTCTTCCTCCCAAATGAAGGAAGATGGATTGATCCTTCAAATATGAAGGGAGGAGAAAAAAATGAAGGAGACCTCCAAAACACTATTTACTCCATATTTCTTATTATATTTGAAATAACTTTTAATGTGTAAGTTTAATTTTTATAAAATTGACATCAATAAAAAGTATAAAATCATACCTTTAAAATGAGTATAATATTAAATATATTTTACAAAAATTTTAAAATTAAATATTTGTTGAAAAAGAAAATGAAATTGGAGTTGGAATGAATAGTGAAGAAAATGAAGGTTTATGGTTGGAGTTGGAATGAATAGTGATATACTCTATATTCACTTTTTGAATAAAAAAATTTATTTTCATCCTCTTGGTGAGAGGATTGGGTTGGAGATGCTCTTAGATACACTATAAAATCATCTTTAATAATGTAACATTTGGGTGTAGAAATGCTAAAACAACACTGTGCACTTACTCTAACAATGTAATATAAGTTGTGCTATGGAATGAAACATTGTTAAAGAACTCCAAATAATACTCACCATATTTGTTTCTAATGTTTTGAAAATATTTTTCAAAAAATTATACTTTTTTGTTTTTTGTATTTCTTTATTTTTATT
Organism: Camellia lanceoleosa; assembly: GCA_025200525.1. Taxonomy (NCBI): domain Eukaryota; kingdom Viridiplantae; phylum Streptophyta; class Magnoliopsida; order Ericales; family Theaceae; genus Camellia; species Camellia lanceoleosa. The sequence continues at coordinate 3,087,429 of CM045762.1, read as the reverse complement.
GATTTTTTTAATATTTTAAGTAATTTTTTTAATTTTTAGACACACCTAATATAAATACACGTAAAAAGTATAATTTTTGTGAATTTTTTTTTAAAAAAATTCAATAAATACCAAAAATATAAAAAAAAAACGAAAATTTAGTATATGTTTCATATTTTTGTGTATTTATTAATTTTTTGAAATATTTTTAACAAATATTTTACTTTTTAGATACATCTAAGTAAGGTACATCTAAAAAAATATAAAAAATACTTAAAATCTTAAAAATATTCACTAAAAATAAAAAATTAATTTTCAAAAAAATTAAATTTAGAAAACTGAAACTAAACATATGATTACCGTTATAAGATAGGACTTATTTTATATGAAATAATTGTGCCTATTAATTTTTAAATTTTTAGACTTCTTTAAAAATATATGGGATGTTAAATGTAGCAATTTTTGGACAATTAACTTAGGCCTTGTTTGGGAAGACTAAATAAGTGTACTTTTTGTCTTTTTTGACTAAAAAAGTGAGGTTGAAAATATGGATGTTTGGGTTAACTTTTTAACTTTTTATGGAAAAATGTGTAATAAAAAATTGTAAAAATTAATTTTTAGAGGAAAATTTGAATTGGAGTCATGTAAGTAATTGTTGACTTTTGGTGAATAGTATTAACTTTTTAACTTTTTGAGTAACTTTTTGACTTTTTAGATTATTTGGGATATCCCAAACTTAGCCTAAAATTTAGATGAAACAATAATCAAATCAAAGGTGAACTTAAAATATAGAAATTAAATTATAAAAATTTAAATAATAAAAATTTAAATCAAATCATAAGTAAATACTCCTATTGATTCAAAAATTATCTCTACTACCACAAATTGTATAAACTTTATATAAATTTTACATTACATAAATTAATTTTTAAATAATCAAACACCTCACATAAATATGTAACAATGGTAGGGGTCTAAATTTTGTGACTCAAATGATCAAAATAACGTCGTTTTGAATACAAAACAACATTTAAATGGCTAAAATAATATCGTTTTGATCATTTAAATCACTTTTAAATCATAAAATTAGAGGCTCCAAACATTTTTCGTAATACAAACTCTATATGTATATGAGACTTTTTATTATTTATTTAATAAAAAAATTAACATCTATAACATTTTTTTTTTCATAATCTAACCACATAGGTCTGACTTTTCAAGGAGAAAAAGGGTGGCAGGTTTGCGTGACGTGGGTTTCGAGGGAGACGTCAGCTCAGCACAGATCTGCTCCTGCAGAAGACGACAAAACTCACACCTCCCGCGCTCTAAGTCCTACCCAACCCTACCCTACCCTACGTACGTGCAGATGGTGGGTGGGTAGGCGGTGTGGTAGGTAGTTTTAGAATGTAAGAGGGAAACCAACCCCTTTTTGCATCATGCCTCCTTTCGCTTTAGAGACAGAGATATATATAACGTAGAGTATATATATAGAAGAGAAGAAGGCAACTCTTTTACTACTTTCAGAGAGAGAGAGAGAGAGAGAGAGAGAGAGGTTCTAAGAATCTTCGCTCACCTTATACCCAAAAAAAAAAGAAAAAAAACTACTAGAGGGAGAGGGGAGTTGATTGCATTTTCTCTTGAGAAAGCCAAAGACGACTTCTGACTGAGGTTCTGTGTGGCAATGGCGTTCTCTTCTTCTCTCCTCAGATCCACATCCCCTGCTCTCCAATCCTCTCTTCCCGACTCCTTCTCATTCTCATCATCAGCCGATCAATCCAAGGTCACTTCATTTCTGATGGATCGATTTTGATAAATAATTTAACTATTCTATCTAACCAACTTTGATTATGTTTTAGTCTTGCTTGATTTTTGGTGTTTACTCATTCCTTAGTTATAGTTGTTGTTCACAGTGATGAGGCTTTTCACTTTCTATTGTCCTTTCGATTGGAAATGTGATTTGCTTGCTTTGGTTCCGTTTGGTTGCTGAGATAATGCGAATTCCACCTATTAATAACTACACAACACCTAACGGCCCTGTTTGTTGCACAGCTTATTGATGCTCTGCTTTTTTTTTCTTCTTTTTTTTTCCTTCTTTGAAAATCTATGTGCGAGAGTGTTTGGTGCTATTAGGCAAAAAATAACTTAAATAAGCTGGATTTTTTTTTTGTGTGTGATTATCTGGAAACAGGGAGGGTGCTTTAAGATTTTGCTTTATGATTATCGAATTTCAGCTTGTAAAAAGCTATGCAGCTTATTAGAGCTTTCTTTGTTTTTTAAGAAAATTTGTGTTAGAATGTTTGGTGCCCGCTTCTGCCAATAACTTGTGAGATTTTGCTTAATTCTGTTGTATGTGTATTTTTTAGCTGATACAAGTTTGGTTTTGTTGTTCTAATTTTGTTTACACATTACAGCATTTAGGTTTCACTACTCATGGATTGCAATGTGCGACGTGGAAATCGCGCTCATTGTTGTTATTATTGTTTTATTTCATTTCAGGTGTCGTCTTTCAATCGCAATCTGAATTCTGCAAAGTTTCAATCAAGCATTTTTGGTACTGTTGTTCCTGGCAAGCCATCTTCCTTACAGTTGAGTAATCCACTGTTTCCTCTTTGTGCAGTTGAGTAGTGTTTGCTTATATTGTGTTGAACACAGAATGATTTGGTCCAAACCATACAGAAAATGTATTGCTAGGAGTATGCAGCCTATCAAAGCAACTGCAACTGAAATGCCTCCTACAGTTCTGAGTAAAAACCTAACTTCTACATTTAGATTATGACGCTAAGCAGTAGGGATAACAAAGGAGTTGTATTTGTTGCCTTGCTTATTTTGTTTTGTTTTGTTTAGAATCACGAAGCAGTGGGAAGACAAAGGTTGGAATCAATGGTATGTTTATTGATGGTTTCTATCATGTTTCAGTTGTTCTTCAACCAACATCCCGTAGTATTCCTTGTTTCAGTTGTTTATTGACTATGTATGTAATTTATTTTCCTTCAATAAAATATTTGACCTTGTAAGTAGTTGTTGGTGTATGATCCATAGCATCCTTTCTAGATTAAGAAGTTGTTTTGACTAACAAAATTGGACTAACTCAAATTGCTTACTTTTTCAGGTTTTGGTCGGATTGGAAGATTGGTATTACGGATAGCAACATCTAGGGATGACATGGATGTTGTAGCTGTCAATGATCCTTTTGTTGATGCTAAGTACATGGTAAGAAATCGTGCTTTGCTTCTATTTTCTTTGGGTTCCTCCCCAGACATCTTGAATTGTTTTACATGTAGTGTATTTTCAGTAGTAACATAATCTCCTTCCAATTGTTGGGCTGTAAGCTGAACTTAGCAGTTGTTGGCAAGCTCAGGTTGCTAAAAGATAATTATAGCTCATTTGATGACCCAAGTTTGAATCTGACTTGTACACGCAATTCTTGGTGTATGATCCCAAGCATCCTTGCTAGATTAAGTAGTTTTTTTGAATAACGAAACTGAAACTCAAATTGCAAACCTCACTATCTTAAATTGCTAATTTTTTGTTGAAAATAAAACTTTCAGTTCAGGAGCTTGAACTTGGTGTTATTTTTAGTCAACTTCAAGGTAGCTGATACAACAAAAACTTGGCTTTTGATCTCAGCCGCAATATTGTGGAATGTAATTGTTGCTACCGAGTTAGGTTAATGTTATGTTTGCTTAATATTTGTTGATTTCATTGCAAGATCTTGGAATTGGGTTAAGTACCCCGAGGGAGTTGGGGCAGCTTTTACACTTTAGAAGTGTCTACAAGAGATTGAAAGAAAATTCACTTGCATGTATTTTGGATTTTTCACAGCTAGAGAAAACCATGGACTCCCTTGCTTTTCTTCAGGATGTTGGGAAGTAGGTTTTAAGGATACCATTGTGGTGCAACATGTGGGCATATTTAGCATTGTAATTGGAAAGGCGGTTGACTTGAGGATTTGGTGGGACAAATACCAGTTACCGCTTTTCAAGAATTTCGATCCTATGTCTACAAAATTATTTTTCTGTGAAATCTTCTGAATGGTTAAAATGAGGAGATAGGATGTGACAGGATGTTAATTTTATGCAGACTATGCCAGCTTCACCTTGTCCCGAGTAATGAGGTGTCTCCTTGTAATTTTGTTATATGTGTTTTTTTAATCCTTGTCTCTTTTTGGACTGGTTAACTCTATTCTCTGTAGATGTAATTTTTATGATTAACTGAATTACTATGTTCTGAGTTGATGGTTATGGTATTTCTTCTCTCAGGCTTACATGCTTAAGTATGATTCTACTCATGGATTCTTCAAGGGAACCATCAAGGTCTTGGATGAGTCCACTTTAGAGATAAATGGGAAGCAGATTAAAATTTCAAGCAAAAGGTATTGCATTTGGATCCTCATACATTTGTATAAAATATGAAATGGCTGTTGTCAGAACAAGCATGCCACGTCAATGACAACATAAAATTACAATCTTATGTTACAAGCAACACTAACATTTGGAGCTCTCTTTCAGAGACCCTGCAGAGATTCCTTGGGGTGATTTGGGGTTGAGTATGTGGTCGAATCTTCTGGGGTTTTCACAACCCTTGAGAAGGCTTCGATACACAAGAAGGTTAGTCTTGCAATTTGTTGATTCTGCCTATTAAGTGATTATGAACTCTCTATATAAATATACATAGGCATGCATATATATGTATATCCATGTACACCTCATTTTAAGTGCTCCTTTATTGTGTAGGGTGGTGCCAAGAAGGTCATAATTTCTGCTCCATCAGCTGATGCACCTATGTTTGTGGTTGGAGTAAATGACACTACATACAAGCCAAGCATGGATGTTGTTTCTAATGCAAGCTGCACCACCAATTGTCTCGCTCCTCTTGCCAAGGTTTGAATGTGTTTCAAATTCAGGGATTATTGAACTCTTTGGTACTCTATTTGTAGAAACTAATACTGGCTAAGTAGATAAATTCTGAGTGTATTTTTGGTATGTACTTAAATTAATTATTTAGTTCTTTAAACCATGTTTTGCTATTGTTCTCCTAATTTGAAGTCAGTGCTAAGCAACTATCCCTTCCCTTAATTTATGGTTATTTCTATGATATATATTTTGTAGGTGGTTCATGAGGAGTTTGGCATTGTAGAGGGTTTAATGACAACAGTGCATGCAACCACAGGTCTGTCTCTCTCTCTCACACACACATACACACACCCATCCACACAGGTATTCTCAATACATTTTTGTATTGGGTTGGTGAGTTTGTTTATACGCTCATTGATGTGCAGCAACACAAAAGACGGTGGATGGACCTTCAATGAAGGATTGGAGGGGTGGGCGTGGAGCTGGACAAAATATAATCCCTAGTTCAACTGGTGCTGCAAAGGTATGAGAACTTAGCATAGGCACGCGGAAGAAAGACTCCTTAAAACAATTGCGTAACGATTTTGATCTTTGGATATTGTAGGCTGTTGGAAAAGTTCTTCCAGAACTTAATGGAAAGCTCACAGGAATGGCCTTCCGAGTCCCAACTCCTAATGTTTCTGTTGTGGACTTAACTTGTCAACTTGAGAAGAGTGCTTCTTATGAAGATGTTAAAGCAGCCATAAAGTATGTTTGCCATTTTTGTTTTCTTATCGACCTTGCATATACAATCTCTCTCTCTCTCTCATGATTGATTGATTGATTGATTGATGTGAGGTTCCTAGGCATGAATTAACATCATATTGGTAAGTACTAAATCACCTTTGACATACCAAAAAAGACAAAAAAAACTAAGGCACCCTTGATATTTCAATTATAGGTATGCTTCAGAGGGGCCGCTGAAAGGCATTCTCGGGTACACAGATGAGGATGTTGTCTCCAATGACTTTGTTGGTGACTCAAGGTTAACTTTGTTGTCTCTCTCTCATTTTTATATCCTGATAAAACTATTGTCATTAAGAAGTTAAATATCCCACACGATATCTTCTGAATGTAGATGTGTTTTTAAATTCCTGAATGTAAAATTCTTGGCCTTCCACCAGCAGCTATATCATATTGGTTTCCCATCTATAGCTTATGTGCTGATGTTACACTTTTCAATTAAAGAAACTTTCTCAATTGGTGTTGAAGTAAGGGGGCAAACGTAGGAACGTTTTGGCCATTATCACATGGTTTACTGGGACTTTTGTTTTTCCATTTTTTTTTTTTATTTCAATCTCCTTTGTTATGGAAATTTGTTTCACCGCATCTATTTTGTTCATGTTCTTTACCGGTGAATGACCCTAAAGCTGAAGTGCCCTGATTCGGGTTTTCTTTTTTATCCTCGATGTTCCGATGACTTTCTCCTTTCCTATTTGATTTACATTTCTGGGGCATATTTTATCTCAGGTCAAGTATATTTGATGCCAAGGCTGGGATGGGACTGAATGCATCTTTCATGAAGCTTGTTTCATGGTACGACAATGAGTGGGGTTACAGGTACAGCTTCTCTCCCTCTCTCTCTCTCTCTCTCTCTCTCTCTCTCTGTCTCTGCACCGACACCTAGTGGTGATTCATTTGGTCTTTATTGCAGCAACCGAGTGTTGGACCTGATAGAGCACATGGCATTGGTGGCTGCCAGCAACTAAGTGGTCTGGGAGGAGGAGACTGCTGTTTCATTTTTTGGAGCCTGCATTGATTTTAGTTAAAAGGAGCACTTCATAAATTTCAGTCATTTTTGTGTTTAATTGGTCCTTGTTATCATCATCATATCATTTGAGCCTTTCTATGAGTTTCATAACGGGACCTAAAAATAATGAAGATTCCACACGAGTATGAACTCACTTTAGTAATACATATATATGATTTGTTTATGTCGAGTGTTTATCTCAGGCCACCATAAGAACATGTGGGAAAGAATTTTTATTTTAAAAATAAGGGTAAATTACAAATATACCATCTAAAGTTTGTTTAAAACACATTGTTCTTTATGATTTGAAAAATTAGAAATACTTTTTTATTTAACAAGATTAATAAAAAAATGAAATACATAATTATTCTCCTATACAATAAAAAAATTATCTAAATTATTAATTAAAATATATTTATAATATTATTAAAAATTATTAATTAATTTTTACGATTTATTATGAAATTAATAGTAAAATATAATTTTCAGAATTATAAAAAGTGATTTGTAATTCAATTAAATTTTAAGAATGTATGTATAATTTACCTTAAAAATAATAAGTAACCCTGCTTTGGGAGCTTCTAAATATGCCTCTTATTTTTCTCCACAACCACCTTTGCGAAAGCATATCTCACTGCGGATAGAAAGAAAGTGTGTAGAGAGAGAGTAGTCACGGTCTAAAACTGTTTTGTGCAACTTATAAGATAAAAATTGATAATAATTAGGAGACAGAGATAGCCCAAGTGTTACCAGACACAAGGTGTGGGTTTTGAGTCTCATCTCATCTCATCTCCCCTCTCCTAGATTAGATTATATATTTGTGTTGTATATACTAAAACCTTCTCCAAATATATATATATATATTGATAATTAGAAAACAGAGACTAAAATAAAGTATTCTTTTCTTTCTCAATATATATATATTTTTTCAGTTTATAATTAACCCCATAAACTGCACCAAGCAGAGCAGCATGTACCCTAGCATTTATTTCATTAAAAAATTCATATAATCAAAATCAATAATCCCATCACTGAAAAAGAAACACCACCCAGTATTGTCCCTCTTTTGTATTTCAACATATTTCTGGTTTGAACATAAAAGAGATTCAATCATGGGGTAAAACAAACTCAGAATCATACTAAATCGGACACACTTCATCATATCATACACCACAACATCAGCATTTCTGGCTCCAGTCATTCAACTGACCTTTTTGAATGATGCCATTCTCGTTCAAGTATTCAACAAATTCGTCAATGAGATATGGCCAAGCACCTTCTGCATCATAGTTTGATAGTGTAGGGTCCACCATCTGTAATAACAGTCGACATTACAAATGTTAGTGATGCCATCATCACCTTGTGCTGTACTCACCCATAGTGAGGAAAGAATACCCATGGCCTTAACATTATATGGTTATTTTAATTACCATTGAAAAAACGAATTCAACATGTCGACCAAATTCAGTACTTTACACAACAATTCCAATGTTTAGAAAAAAGCTGTAAAACTATATTTTGATTAGAATCCAATTGCTAGGGAAGCCAGACCACAAGTATTGTTCCTATCATAAGTTCCCTATTTGGAAAGGCTGCACTGGACTAAAGATATAGATCAGGGAAGAAATGCGAGGCGCACATGTGCACGCACACACAAACAGAGAGGGATCAGCTCCTATTTCCTAGCCACTTATGGACCTACGTATGTAGGAGTGTGCCAGCATGGGGCCAGTGGTTCAGGGAGATTATTCATCAGTCAGGTGGATGTGAGCAGATGAAAACAATTAGAAAAGGCACCAAATGCATACAGAAGTGTATGGCAGCTTTGGGCATCGTAGGTTATTGCTTCATATCTTACCCGTGCAAATTCCAGTAGTTGAGACCAAGTGTCCCTAGATATTGCTTTGTTATGCCGGGCCTACCAAATAGAGAAATTGACATTTATTAGACAGAAATATGAAAAGATAAATGAATGTAGACTCTAGGGAGTTCAAATTAGTAATATAACTAAGAGCAATGCATATCACTGAATTTTTTTCACTGTTTTAATCAATGGGATACATGGAAAAAATATTATTCGCCTTCATTATTTCTTTAATGATTATTTCCAAACAAAGAAACGATCACAAAAATCCACATAAACAGAGACACATAATGGTGAAAAAAAAAACCTGGTGACATACAACATTTTTCTTTAACTAAACTTCATCACCTCAACATGAACACATTCACAGACACAATACTGCAAATAATAACATATTGGAAATCACTGACAAGTTCCCTGGCACCAAGAAAAGAGCAGACAATTGTACTCAAAATTATGTCAAAACACTCCTCCCATAAAACATTAAGAAACAGCCACCAATATGCAAGTCTCTCTCTTTTTCTTTTTTTTTTTAATATAATATTTTTATATCCTTTGTATTTCTATCCAAAAAGGGTGGCATAACCAAGCATAGTCAGAGACATCTTAACCTTGTGCATCCCACAGATGTTTTACCTTTGAAGATTATGCAGGACATATCTTGCTTTTGTAGTCATAGCTCTTCCAGGGGAGCATATCTTTTCCATATTCAAGAAAAGAAACTCCATATGAGGGAGAAAAACTGAAACCTTTCCCCACTCTAACCAGACCCTTCATGGAACTAATAACAGGCTGCCAACTTGCCATTTAATATGAGACTAACAGACATGATTAGGCCACTCAATAAATAGTAGGGGAATATGAGTATTGATGACTATTGTATGCACGTTGCAAGTTATAAACATATCACCACTCACTCTAGTCCAAATAGCAATTTTTTAAAAATTTAACAAGGTATGATCCATTAAGCTACCTGCAAGAACTGGCACCAGTGATCAACCAATGGCCACTGCTTTTCTGCAAAAAGCAACTGCCACATCCCGATTGCAGTATCCAATGCCAAAGACTTCTGACCCTGCAATTGAGAAGAATTATCAGTAACTGCAGATTATAGAGATATATCTAACGTAACCAAATTATATCAGAGTATTGCTACACAAACATTCATTGTTGGAAGTGCTGAAATGCTGCACGTATCCTACAGTTACAATGTATAAAATGCATACTTATCATCACAAGAATCCATATCCAATCTCCCTTCAAAGAAAAAGAGATTTTAAAAGGGCAAAAATTAGCAGGATTACATTTGTATGCATAAAGAATAAACTAATTTGGTCATGTCCTCGAGGACTAATCTGTTGAGCTTCGGGGCAGATAGCCCTCCAATTCATGGATTTAACCCTTGACCTTGCAACCCTATCAATTATGCCATTTGACCAAGTAAAAATCATAAATTTGGCATTTGACTCAAGATTAATCATCTGGTTGTGGATTCCATTTTTCTTTTGCACCAACTGCAGAGACTGACTGTTTGGGAGGTGTCTGCTTCCTAGGTAAAAGTCAAAATATTTCTGCCAGCAGGCATTCAAACCTTGACCAACTCTGAAGCCACCCTGTAGGAGCCACAAAACGGAACAATGACAGGACAGTTTAACTATGTTTGGGTGCTTTCTGCTTCCTTGGTAAAAATTAAAATGTCTTTTGCCAGCAGATATTTAAACTCACATCTCGATCAACTCTGAAACAACCCAAAAGAAGCCACTAAGCTAGAATGCTTTTTATTGTTAATCCCGTTATATAATTTTAACTTGCATGGACATTTACTATTTGTATATAAATACTGTCATGCTGACGTTTTCAACTGCATTACTTCTAGAGATAGCCGTTCTCACTCTTGCTTTAGGAATTGGATGTCATTCTAATTTCTTTTAATTGCATTACACAGGACACGGGCAAGCATGTACTTCAAGCCAGATTATTTTTCATTCATCAAGAAAGCTATCCACCAAAACAAGCATCACAAACAGAACAGGTGAAGCCACTACAAGGGTAAACATAAAAAGTTATAGCAAGGTTGAAATTTTTCTGGAACTTTGGACAGTATGAACCAATCTTTTAACTTGGGAGACTCAATAATGATAATAAATGCAATCCAAGTCTTTGTGCTTAGTATGCATACCTTCTCTTTTGCCCAGCCAAAAGCAAAGTTGTAGATCTCACGAAATTTTTCTGGATGATCATAATAAAAGAAGATTAATTTAGTAACAAAATAGTTGAAATTCAACATATTATGCTGAAGCTGATCAAATCAATCTTCTCCTAAAGCGTTTTAGTTTCTCATCAAGATATATGTCAACATATGAACTGTCATTGTCACAAGCAACATGACATGAAATAGGAGCAACGTGGGTTATAATTTATAACTACTTGCAACTAATGAGGAAAATTGAATGTCATGTATTCATACGCTCATCTTTCAGCTCAGAACGCATAAATTGCATACGATCACGGAATTTCTCCAGCGAATCTATCCTGATATTAAAAATATAAACTCCGTTATTATTGGAATTAAAAAGAAACAGCAAACTAACATAGAACTTGACCAATAGTTACCCAAGAGCTTGCAAACCACCAATGAACTCCTGCTTGGAAAATTCACACATAGTGGCTGCCTTCATGTGCCAAGAAAGAACTAGCTACAGCAAAGGCAACAACCCCATGTTAGCTAAAACTTTGCTGAATGATTAGAGTATAATGTATTTACTTGACAAATGACAACTAATAACTTGATCATGAGAAACAAAAGACTCCTGGTATATATTGAAAACACTGGCCCAATTTCTTAAGATTGTTTGGCAAAATGTTTAAGAGCTTTTGAAATTAATTTGTCAATCAATTACAAATATAACATAATAAAACAAGTTGAGTTTATTCATCAATAAGAGAATGAGGCATGAAACAAAAGTTCAAGATCAAATAAAATGAAAGAAAAGGAAAGTTATTAGTATAAGCTTAGTAACAAATGATGGACGCGAAAAAATAAAAAACAGTGGGAAACAGGCTCTATAAATCATCAAAAGTCATTCAGCTTGCAGTCATAAGTTGCTTGAGTATATTCATTAATTAGGCAATGAAACAGCCAGTTTAAGATCAAATAGAAAGAAGGAAAAAATACCATAAGGCCATGTTTGTTTAGCGGGGTAGGGGACTGGATTGGATTAGTATGGGTGTGGGTCCCACCCACACCTTGTTTGGTGATGATTTGGTAGGGGGTATTAACAGTGTGAGAGGCTTAGTAATCTCCCTCAGAAGGGGGATTAGCTTGGCTGGATTTTGGATAAGATTAGAAAAATAGTGAGTGGATTGAGTCTATTCTATATAAAAAAATTATTTTTTTATTTTTTATTTTTTTTATCAAGTGCACCTGTTTATTTTAATATTTGTTTTAGTTTTTTTTTTTTAATATAGAAATAATTTTTTTTATTTATTTTATATAAAAACAATTTAATAATCCCATCACTAACTATATCCCACACTATCATCAAAACAAATACACTTTTACTTAATCCCCTCACTAATAATTCCTACATTAACAATTTCTTCACTAACCATTCTCTCACTAACAATCTCATCCAACCTAATCCGCCAAACAAACGTGGCCTAAATAAGCTTTGTAGCGAATGGTGGACAATATCATAGGAAACATAGGGAAAGGGCTCCATGAATCATCAAAAGTCACTAAGAATGCACACAATCTTGTATGTAATGCAGGATCTTATTTTGTCATTCAATTCTTCCATGTCAAGGGAGGGGAGGAACCAATAAGTTGTAGGGAGGCATTATCAACCATAATAAGGTTAAATTCCAACATTGCATAATACACCTCCTTCCTATTTTACTTAGAAAGATAAATATTCAATTAACAATCAACATCATTCCATTCCTTTCAGTTGGAGTCAAGTTGCCATGACTCAAGTATCCCAAAGGGATGCCATTCATAATCTACTGTCTAACAGTAAATGATTCAACCCTCAAATGTTTCAGTCCCGTAAGAACAATAACAAATAAATGATCCCCTAGTCTCATATCACTCAAAGTAATTGGAGGAAACAAGAAAGAAATAAAATTGAACGCCACAAAAGTATTGCACTATGAAGATAGAGGCATCTCACCAATTGAAGCATTACTCAACATCAAACTTTTCTTTTGGAAACATGTAAAACATTACCTCTTTCTTTTTTGAATAAATATATGAAGGGTGAAAAAAATGAGGCAAAGGTGTGGTGCTAAATCATAGAATAGAAAAGGATGAATATGATGAGAAGTGAGATGACATAAAATATAACATTGAGATGAAGCCTAGCATTAGGCTACCAAAAAACAACCATAAAGAGATGGCCTGGGCTGGTAGTGTGGATTAAGGTGATAGTTGCGTCTTTCTTTCAATTAATTTGATCAATTATCATGAACTAATTATTCTTATACTGAAAAGTAGCAACCTTGCATGCCTACATGGACAGTGATACCTTATCAATTCACCAACGGAAGAAGACTCCTATGGTCCTATGAATAAAACCTTCAGACAGAGAGAAAATGGTGCCTCCAAAATAAAGTGGCCTAAAGGAGCAACAGGTGCCCAATTGTTGCTTTATTGATCTGTTAAAACGCTATCTATCGCTTCAAATAGGGTAAAAATGTATTAGTAGCTTGTATAGTTCAGTCATGAAATTCATTTAACAGGAAGAAATGTTGGTAAGAGCATTCCAGGCCAAAGGTTCTTGAATTCATATTGAGTTGAATGGAAGGATGGTCACATTTTTTATATAACTTTGTTAACTGGTATTTGGATAGGAATTTTTTTTTTTTTTTTTTTTCTTTCTAAAGGTACATTTTTTATGTGTTTTTTTTTTTTTTTTTTTTTTTTTTTCTAAAAAAAATCTCAGCATTTAATCTTAGGAATCCTTCATCTAAATATAAAATAAGAACACCCATCTAAATTTAAGCCCTAATGATTTCTAAAAAAAATCAATACCAATGCACCATGCAGAGGCAGCATTTTCAGATTATGCAATTAGCTTTCCAACAACTTCAAAACAGAAGAAAGCACCTTGTTTTATTTGTGAACTCTTGCATGAGATATGTTCCAATCAAGAGCAATTGAGGATAGTTAAAATGGTCTGGCAATTGATTATGTTTGTAAATTTTACATTAAAACAACGAATTAAGATCTTCAAAAAAAAAAATTTACTTCTACCACACTCTTCCAAGGAATTCTGCAAATTCTTTGAAATTTTAGAGTTCATCACAGATCAAAGGATAAAAAATTTAATCCTACAGTGTAATTATATAAATCATTTTGTATTTTATGATTTGTAGCAAGTTCGGAGTATGTAAATATATCCACATACCATAACAATATCTTGGGGATCCACCTGCCAAGAAAACAGATATTCAAATGTCATTTAACTAAGTTAAGAGATAATTCTAGTTTCTAAAAAGTAATAAAAATTCCAAAACCATTGAAAAATGAATTTATAGTGAGCCATAACCTGAGACTAAAACTATGAGCATAATGCTTGAAGATAAAGTTCCTCATATAATCATTTAAAATAAAAATTCCAGTAACCTGATCAACCAATCACTGTGAAGGCAGTTAGTTGTAAACAAGTAGAGCTACCTGAAGATCATTGCAAAGGAGTGTGATGCCATCAGCCAAAATCATGTCAACATATGGATCTGCAAAACACATCAATTCTCTTCAAACTAGACTTCACTAATTAAGAAGTAATTGCAAGCCAAAAATTATGTTTCTTATATAACCTGTTAAAGGCCCTGTTTGGTAGAGCTGTGGGAAACTGCTTATAGCTTATGCCCAAACAGGTTATAGCTTATAACTTTCAGCTTAAGCTGATTTCCAGCTTATTCTTAAAGCATCTCCTGCTCCACTCAAAGAATAAGCTGATTTCTGACTTCCACAAAGCTATAAGCTATAAGCATAAGCTAAACCAAACATATCAAAACAGCTTAAATTAAGCTGAAAGCTGAAAATAAGCAGTAACAAACAGGGCTAAAGATGCTTTACCTTTTGAAAAGTAAATTAACAAAATTATTTCCACTTAATGTGGATGGATGCATAACTAACCTACTAGAAACACAAACAGGAGGTTCTAACAACCACTATGGCTTTCAACAACTCAAAGCCCAACTAATGAGATAAGAAACTTCTTAGGCCTCATTTGGGAACATGCTTTTTTAGTAACTTTTTGGCTAAAATATGATGTAAAAAAAAACTAGTATGTTTGAGATGATTTTTTAGTTTTTTACGAAAAGATGTGCAAAAAGTACAGAGAAAAGGAAATCTTTGACTTTTTGGTATAGGTTGTTGGCTTTTTGATTTTTTTAGTGACTTTTTGACTTTTTGACTAAAAAGTGATGTTGCCAAACAAGGCCTTAATGTGTACTATAGAAAACACAAGCATACAGTGCTGTTTGATAATCATCACTTGTCGCAAAGCTCAGTACAATGTCGATATTGCACCTACTTAACTACTAGATTTAATTTAATGATACCCTCTGGTATTGGACACATGACAGTGCGCAATCAATTGTAAGGCACTACAAGTTTTCCATATGTAGCTGAAAATTTAAATAATACACTTAAAACAATTATCTTCTTCCAATTTGAACTCTCATCAGTTTCGAAAAAGTTGGAGGCCAAAAATGACCCCTCCCATATTTCATGAAAGAATATGGACATCCCTAATGTGCAAACCATATAGGTAGGTCTATTAATGCCATTAAATTGTAAAGTCAACCTATCCTTAAAATTATTAAATAGTAGGGATTTCATCAGATGGACAATAAATTGCAGATTTTGGGACAGCTTGTTTGGTTTTGGTTTCCAGAAAACACTTTTTAGAAAATTATACTTTTTTTATTTTACGTATTTTTTTGTTTTCAATGAATTTTTTTAATATTTTAAGTAATTTTTAAAATTTTTAGACACCTAACATAAATACACTTAAAAAATATAATATTTGTGAAAAAAAATCTTAAAAAAATTCACTAAATACTAAGCATACAAAAAAAAAAACGAAAATTCAAAGACATTTTCAGATTTTGTATTTAAGGTGCATCTAAAAAGTTTTAAAAAAATTGCTTAAAATTTAAAAAATATTCACTAAAAAGAAAAACACGAAAAACAAAAACTCAATTTCGAAAAATTGAATTCAAGATGAAACCTAACGCACTGAATTTTTTACTTCTTATTTGTTTTCCTTTTCTTATCATAATTTAGTCATATCGATAAAAATTACATTCTCATCTATCCCCACCAAATCCAAATTCATCACGTGACCACGATACTCCGGCAAATATACTTAAAATGGGACTCATGAGATTTAAACAACATAATGAATTGCCAAAGCAAGCTTAAAACTTTAAAGAAACTCAAACAAAAGGGTGATGATGACACAAAATCATAACAGAAACCATGCACGTGAAATTTAGTGTCATAAATGTGGTAGGCCTTACTTTGACAGGTAAGCCAACACTCGGATAGGCCTCGGTCATGTTATTATTTTCCTTTATAAGTTGACCTCCAACTAGCATAAACTCATCCTAATCAAATGATGTCTGTCAAGCAGAAGGTCAGATAAGTTAAGTCTACCTCAACACAAAGACAGTCTCCAGTCTCCAAACATAGCCGATTGGTTTTTTGGCCTTGGACCGGTAGTTTTTCGTCTCAATTGGATGCTCTCTAATTGAGATTTCCCACATTTAAATCGTGTCTCTCTTATGTGATTAATTGTGTTAATGACATGCGATTTGGCTGAGATCTAGCCGTGGTTTGTCCAATTGATTAGTGGAATTGGCTATCAAATATATGGAAAATTCACTAATAGATTTATAATTGTGAATCAAACACTTCAAAGAATTTCATAAAAGAAAACCCACATCCCCAGATTGCCAATTTGGGGAACAAAAAAACAAATACTGGATACATGCTTATATTTTATCATTTCACTACATTTTACCGCAGTTAGCCTTCCTTTTTCTTTTTTTTTTTTGATAAATACCACGGTTAGCCATTTTTTAGAGAGGGTATCAAAAACAGATGAACAAAGGAGATTCAAGGAAATCATGATGAAAATCAAGGGTAACATTTGGTAGAGTTTTAGAATTATGATTTGAGAATAGAGTTTTATTTTGAGTTCGTGCGTTTTGGAATTATGATTTAAGTAAGGAAAATTAGTTTGGTTATGAGTTTTGAAGAGAATTTTGAATTGAGTTTGAAATTTTTAATATGATATATGATATTTGATTTAAAAACTTACAACTCATAACCAAACACACAATCTAAAATTCTATTCAAAGCTCATAAAAAACTTTTAAAAAATTCTGAAAATATTTTTTTATTTAAAATATAAAAATAACAGGTGCCAAAAAAAAATACAAACACTGTTCTGGTCAATCGGCCGAACATCCAGGGGGATGACCGGATAGAAGAGTTTTCAAATGCGGGTGTGGAAATGATTTTTGAAAACTAAAAAATTGATTACAAAACCTCACCAAACACAGCTAAGATTTTGCAAATTCAAAACAAACATAAAAATATTTTAGTAGGGGATGCAGCAAGAAGAGAAGAATGCAATGAAAAAGTAGCACCTGCCTTTATATCTGTTGTAAAGTTCCTCCACATGTCTAGTATCAGCATATGATTTAACTTTGAAATTTGGTGTAGAATATATCCAATGCTCCTTCAAGATGCCAATCGCTAGCTTTCAAGGCCTGACTGGCAACTTTTTCACTGCATTTTATAAATAAAATAGGAAACATAAAAGATCTTGTAATATTAACCATAAACTAATCAAAACTGGGCACTCCACTGAGATTGAAGAAAAGTTCAATTAAAATCTACATGCTCAAGTGACAAAATGATGGTTAAACAAAATAAACCACATATATGGAAAAGAATAAAACTCTTAGGCTTGGTTTGGGAACATGCTATTTTAGTAACTTTTTGGTTTTTTACGAAAAGGTGTGCAGAAAAGTAGAGAGGTGATGTGATGTGTTTTAGTTGGCTTTTTGGCTATTTTTGCCACTTTCCAAACGAGGCTTTACTATATATAGAAGACAAGCATAGAAGAGTAACTGTTTCAACCTTTTGGATATCAGAGAATAAACGGATTAAGAGAACATCGTAAATCATAAAGTATAAAAGGAAGTACAAGGGCATATAAACAAAGAACCCTAGATGTTAAGGAAATGATGGATCATGTTATTGCATAGAAGTGCACAGATCTACATTAATTGGTATCAATTGAGTTCAGGCATATTAAAGCTCTTGAACAATATTCAAACAGTTCTTTATATACTTCTTTGGCCTATGGTAAAAATCAAACGATCCCCACCCATCATACGCACGCCCGTGTTCATGCTTTAAATGACATGACAGCACCACTGAGTGACAACGGACTAGACATTCTAGAACTGTAGTTGCATCAAATTTCAGCAGTCAATAAATCCTATATGTCAAAAAAACACTTCCAACATGTTATCTTTTACATGGGTGATTTACCAAAATCTGTAGAACAGCCCCAGAATGGATAAAACAAACCCATCAACTTAGTTACACATAAAAAATATCAACCAACCATTACTTTTATAATTGGTTGTCATATACCAACTGCCAACCGCTAAGCATTTAAGTTGAGAAACAAATTCAGCAGCTCATCAATCAAAGCTAAATCTATAGTAAAGGCTGAATGCTCAACAATAAATTACAAATCCAGTTATGGAAATAAATACATCTCAGATTCTTGTATAAGATTAATGTTAGAACAACATTTGAGAAATGATTTTGCCAAATAAGTCCTCAAATAAGCTCTGTAATGATAGTACATAATGGTTTGCTTGCCATCTTAAATTTGGCATATTTCACGCACAAAATCACGCCATCTGCATGCACTCTAAAAGTAAACAATCAAACATCTAAACCTCTTAATTTGTAAGTCCAAATTAAAAAATGCCACTAATCTTATGACAAATAAGAAACCAATATCAGCACCAAAGTCCAATAGGAATGTAAAGTTACCTCGATCCAGTTATTGTTATGAACTGCTGAACTTTGTCTCGGTGCCCTCTACCCAGTTTGTTCTATCGTCGGGGGGGAAAAAAAACAATGCAATTAATTGAAAATTCAAAAATAAAAATTTGAACTGTGAAGATTACTGTGATTCAAACTACATGTACGCAGCAAAAGACACGCAACACAAACAACTAGAGAATTGCAGGTACTATCAGCAGCGCTATCAGCAAACCTCCTTGTCTGTTAGAAGGAACATGAAGCTCGCTCCCAAATATTTTGGAGCTTTTCATGTCATACAGAGAATTGGGAAAGTTCACATACATCTAGTGTTTCATGTGTCCTTTCTAAAAAAGAAACTATGGCTTCATGCTGATATTCAGCAAACTTTGCCACAACTAGGTGATGAGGGACAGCTCTAGGTGGAACCAATGGCCAATTTGGATCGGCAGATTTTCAACAGACACCATGGGCCTGTGACCCAAGTTTTCATTCAATGGACAAACTCATTCCCTAAAGATGCAACTTGGGAAAGTTAAGCTTATCTCCATCAGGAGCTTCTTCATTTTCAGCCTCTAGAATAAGGCTTTTGAAAGGAGAAGGCAATGATGAAGTAGCAAACATGTTTGAATTAGGCTGTATCGTGGAGGGATTTGATTGGGGGAAGATGTATCCGTTGGAATTGTTCGAATTCCATTGGCTATCAAGAGTGGAGCTCTTACCTAAGTGGTTATTGTTGTTAATTACCGTTAATTAATTACAATTGGTTACAAACATTAATGTACAAAAAAATGGAAGGAAATGTAGAGCCAGTTTAGAGCTACAAAGCTAGGTGGAGAGTACAGAAGTACGTGAATTTTTGTATGAATTTCATACTTTCATTGTTATGAGGATAGACTGTGGTCTTATATTGATTCTGTGAATTGGAGCAAAGCATCACAGGCCATGTTTTTTTTTTTTTTGTCATTTGTTCAACTCCAGTTATCTTCTTCGTTCTTAACGCATCATCACATTAACGCCCAAAATCAGAGAGAAAAAGTGGTGCGAATTCATAAACATCAAATGAGAATTGAGATGAGATACAATCATCTAGCATGATGAAGAATTGAACAGCTCGTTCACCTAGGAACTTTTAAATATGAAATTAACTCGATTAACAGTAAAGACATATAAACATAACAAACTAGCTCGATGTAAACTAAGAATTTGAGTTTCACATGTTGGGAAATTTTTTTAAAAAAAAAAAAAAAAAACATAACAATTAAGGCAACCAAAAACTGCGTTAGAAACATCGGTCGGTGAAATCAGTAGAAGATAACTGACCATTTTTGAAATGATGGTGCGAAACCCTTGCAATTCTTCTCTGCCGGAGACGATTTCTAGAGAGAGAGAGAGAATAGGGTTTCGTAAGTATTATGATCTCTCTCTCTCTCTCTAAGCCCTGTAACGCACTGAAATGTAAGTGGGTTTATGTATTCTTTCTATATTTTTGTTTGCTTTTGCATTTATTACAGTCGCAACCCACGGTGGACTAGACCCAATAATTTTTCCACGACGTGTGCACACTTGGAATTAGGATTCCCTCTTAACTTCTCTCTTTAATTTCTTTAATTTCTTACTTCTGAATTATTGGGATTGACTTTTTGGTCCAAATTTAATAATTTGAACTGTTTTTGTTGGTTTTTTTTTAACTTTTGAAGGGTATTTTTATAAATGCGAGCGTGGCAGTAAGGATCAATCAATCCTTACAGAAATTATAATTGTCAATCAATTATCAGACGATTGTGTTGTAGTTATTTCAGCCTCAATGAAAAAGACTTTTACTGATGGCTTGACTTAGGAGAAATTAAGCAAAATAACAGTTAAATGACGAACAATTGAAGTATTTTATTAAAATAAAAACTTACAATGATCCAAACTCAGTCTCGAAGAGGTTTACAACAACAATCTACTTGAAACTACTTCTATGAACGAAGTGCAGTGCAGGAATGTAAAGAAGAGGTATTTAAAGTGCAGGAAATGTAAAGACTGAAAATGTAAAACTAGAAAATAAAATATGAAGTAAATGATTGGTTTCTTGGATCTGAGTCTGGGGGTTTTTCCTGGGGGCTTCCCTGCTATTTATACTTGTCAATGATGACTTTCGAACTGCACTTCAAACCGTCGAACTGCTCCTCCATGATCGCTGACCATGTTGCCTTACAAGTAGTTCTACTACACCATCACTTGCAGGTAGGCTTCCCTCCTATATTTGAATTTAAATGTGAGTAATCGTTGAAGCCACGTCACCTTGCATCTCTTTACTGATCCAATGCTACTCAGATCACGTGAGAACCAATATTAACTGTCACGTGTACGATCAAGATCGAAGACTTGACTAGTCTTCTTATATTACCCTTACTCTGCCACATGTCGAACTGTGATTGGCTTTTACAAAATATGTAGCCAACAGTTTTTATTTTAAAATTTACGGAGTAAATTATATCTGTAAAAAATCTAGTTGATCAGATATTAGAAAACATGTGTTTGAAAAACTGTTTATTAAATTTAAAAAAAAAAATGATTCGTAGTTCGATGATCCAAACACGTAGTTTTTGATATTCGATCAATTTAATTTTTTTACAGGTATCATATACTCAATAAATATTAAATGTGAACTATTCGAATTATTAAAATTAGGCCCAAAAGTGGGTCCAATAACCAATCAAATAAAAAGTTGAGAAAAATTAAAGAAGGGATATTGATTACACACTATTGCCCTTTTTAAGCAAGGCATTAATTAAGAGTTGTTTGCAGTGTTCTAAATAAGTGCATTTTTTGACTTTTTTGACTAAAAAGTTGAGAAAAAAATATTGTTGTTTGGGTTAACTTTTTGACTTTTTATGGAAAAATGTATATTAAAAAATTATATAAATTAGTGTGTAGGAGAAGATTAAGAGCGTGAGTTGTACAGTCATACTATCTGCATAGCTAATTGATGCTAAGAAATGATTGGCTACGTTTTGAGCATTACACTAGACGGTGTTGTTCGGCTTGTGAGGGCCATCACGGGTCTCGTTTTGATAATCTGAACCGTTCAATGTGTAGAACTCGTCGAGTACTATATATTTGTAAAAAATTATGTTGATCGGATATCGATAGCTATCTGATCAAACTAGTTTTTTTTTTCAACCGTTAACTATAACACCATCATTTTTTTATACAAAACAGATTTGATCATGTAGTTAGCGATATCTGATCAATGTGATTTTTTACAAACATATAGTATTCGACGAGTTTTACATATTGAACGGTTCAAATTATCAAAACGAGACCCGTGATGAGCCCTCACAGGCCGAACAACAGTGTTTTAAAATTACACCCCAACTGTGTTATGAATTGCTATGAATTTTTATTACAATTTCATTTTTCATTCTTTTATTTTTAAGATAAATGTTCCATCCCTCTATTTCGCCATTCACAATTGTACCTCTAAAATAATAAATAATATTAATTAATTAATTTTTATTTCTCCTTTTTAAAATTATTTGTCACCTTATTAGAAGTATAATTGTGGTTGATAAAATATGGGGATGTCAGTTAAACATTTTTAATTAGGACAGTTTAAATATTTTTAGTCAAGTTACAATATCATTATTTCATTAGTTAGCATCTCTATATTTTCATCATTTTTTTGCCTCACCACTCCTAATTTTCGTCAGCTTTAATATTTATATAAGTCTATTTATCTACTACTATAGATAGGGAAAATTTTTATTTCCATACACCTATTTATCTCAATGCACATTATTTCTTAGTGCACACATTTATTAATTTAGTTACTGATTATTCTTCTTATTCCACACATTTTATGTTCCAATTATACCCTAACTTATATCTTTGTACGCATATCACCTAAACCCTCATTCCACACACCTTTATCTATTCGATTGAAAGCCCTCTTCCACGTACCTGGTATATGAAAATGATCCATTGAAGAAACAATGAAGACTCATTGACCTCCATTGAAGACCTATTGACATCTCCAAGACCCTACATTTAACAACTCCATTAAAAACCCTCCATTGCATTCTTAAAGGTGCGCATCTCCTATCTATTTCAAAATCTTTTTATGCATTATCATAGCTCAACTTCATGGGTCTACAGAGATTTTGTCCCTATAACGCCCTGAAATAAATGCCATAAATCGGACCCCAACAACATATACACAATGACATGAACAAAATAGTAATATTTCATTAGTCAAAGTTAATTTACAAAAAAAATAACACATGCGATATACATTCATAAGCTCTATCTTGAATCTATAGAATGTGATACCAACTTAATGATCAACAAAATAAATGCCCTACAGGTTTACATCTTTCCAAGACTATGCTTGGTTACAACAAAAGAGAGAGTCTTAAGCTCCATACATATAAAACCCTAGGCTTGTACAAATATTAAATACAAAATGACAAAACAGAGCCTTCAGCTCTCAGGTCCTTCCAAGCTAAGTCATTGGAGGAGGCATGTCACTAGTATCTGAAAATAGTTTCCCAAGTAGAGTGAACCAAAACTCAGTAGAAACAATCTAACACAATATATGAATATTAACAAAGATATAAGTCTGACGCACATGTTCAATTTCCAAATGACAGATCTTTTACACCTTTTTTTTAAACCATGTTATGTCAAACTTACATCTCAATCCATTAGTTATACTGTGACGACCCCACCACAAATAATGATTAGCACTTAATTAATTAAGGTGATTTGAATTTCAATTGCCAATTATTCTAATTTAATATGAGATTTATGGAAATTATGGAGACTGATTCGTATACAATTCTATTAAGGATTTATTTTGGAATTAGAAATTGAAAGCCTAAATGGCTCAAGAAAGTACAAATGTTTAATCTTGAGTATCGGACCATATGGGAGTTTAATTAAATATTTGATTCAAATTTATAAAATTGAGGTTTGATTAATTGGGTCCGAATTGGAGTTAATTAAGTTATACGAATTAGAAATTAAGATTATTATGAATTAAATTTATTTATGAAGTATTCAATTGAGTATATAATTTATTGACAAAGATTTTGAGTTTGATCTGAAATTGAAAGCCTTATTGATGTGAGAAACCAAAATTGAGAATAGAAATAAGTTTAATTTAATATTTGGAGCTTTTTAGAAGTTTGAATAAAAATCTGATTCAGAATGAGAAATTAAATATAATTAATTGCATCTTAATGGAAGTTAAATTAGACTAATTAAATTATGTAGGACTTATGATTAGTTATGATTAATTAACTTATATGTCAATCAAGCTGTATTAAGATCAAGTGTTGCCTAGTGAAATTAATTTTTAATCATAAATTGAATAATCTAATTGAGGGTGTAATAGGTGTGGGTGTAGTGAGCAAATTTGTGTATGTGTGTGCATGTGAGTAATGTGCTGGAATTCAAGGATGAGTGCACGTGTGCAATGTAAAGAGTAGAATGTGTGTGTGTTGTATTGATTTCTTTATGTGAAGAAGTGGGTTCATTTACAAAAGAAACCAAGAGAGAGAGAGAGAAAGAAAGTTGAAGTCAAGAATGAAGAAGTGTGTGTGTGTGTGCGTGCTGGAAATAATGAAGCAAGCTCAAGTGAAAAACTAAAGGAATGACAAAGGAAGTTAGAGAAAGTCAAAAATTGAGAAGAAGGCTTAAGAAGTCAGCATCATTAGGTAAATATTTATCCTAATTCTTGTATATAATTTAATTAAAAGCTGAAATTAAGAAAGTTATGGAATCATTCTCATGAATTTTGTAACAAAATTGGATTTTGTTTTTGATTATTAACCCATGCATGTAATGTAATTTAAGAGTTTGACTCAAATTAAACATGTTTTGGAACATCTGTGATTATGAATTAAATTGAGGTTAAAAGTTGAGTTAAGTTTCAGATTAAGGGAATAAGTTGGAAAGTAGTTAGTTTGAGTTTGATTTTGTCACTCTTCATAAATTTGAAACTCAACCTTACATGCATCATGAAATTTTAAGGTTTTGAGATTTTAATTCACGTTTTATGACTTTGAATTTGGATTTGATATAAGGAAAATTAATAAAAATCTAAATTAGAGCAATTCAAGATTTTAATTATGGTTTGAACTTGATTATATAGAATTGGTTGGATTTTGATAAACGTTTCATACATGCAAATGATTTTCTAAGAAATTTATAACTTTAATTTCATGTTTTGAAGGAAAATAGAAAAGAGCTTGAAGTCAATTTTATGTAATTAAAAAGGAAATGAAGAATTGGAGCTATGTTCAAGAAGTTAAATTAGAAATTAATTATTTTGGGTTTAATTTGGAATGTTATTGTTAAATTAAGCTCCATAAATTACATGCAACAAATTTTTTTTGAAGATTGATCATGGCTCATAATTACATGTTTTGCTAAATTTTTGCATGAGTTTTGAACATGAAATTGAGTTTTAAAAGCTTAATTTATGTTTTAGAATTTATGAGTTTGAAATTGGGTTTGATATAAAGAAAATGAATTAAATCTAAAATTGGGCAAATTAAGGAATAAATTATAATATGCTAAGGATGCCACGAATACAGTTCAGAAAATAGGATCATCATTCAATCGATAAAAGTATCATTTCAGAAAATAATATAATTTATCAATCAGAAAATAAATACGATTGAATATATCTTTACAATAGTGTTACTCACAGTTAACTCCTTGAAACACATGATCACAATGTGGTGTCTAACCTGCACAAACACATTCAAGCACAATATCTCAAAACATTTTCAATTCATTTAGTCGGTTCTTAAACCTATTCAGTTCATTCGGTACTTGTTCGTTTAGTTATTTCTATTCGTTCTTTAATTTCCAGATCTTAATGCAAAAACCTCCTTAATTTGTCAAGATTAAAGCTATGACTTCATGAATATAATGATTCAAAACTTTTCTTCCTTTATGAAATTAAAGTTTTAAGGCTCTTAGAAAAATATCTACATATATGAAATTCAAAGTAAGATCAAACTAATTCTTGATTGCCAAATTCAATTGTTATTGTTATTGTTATTAATATTGTTATTGCTATTGTTACAAAGATCTCTGTCAGTTTCAATTCTTGGAACTATTGTCTATTGTTTGATGGCCATCAATTGATTGTTCGGTCTTTAAGACCTATTGTATTGTTGCTATTGGATATACCATGTATAACCTATATGAATATGATTAATTGAATCGAGCGATTGAACGATTGATTAACAAAAAGATATTGATTGAAAATGTTCTATTGATAATCGATTGTTTCAAATACTGTAAGAACATTATTCTTAACCTCCTTATAGAGTTGTTATTCACTGGACTCTAGCTCATTATTTTATATTTATATGTAGGTGATCAAGTGCAAGAGTGAACTTAGTGGCGTCAACCTAAACTCTGTTTTGCCAAGCCAACTTATGTGCCTCACTTTGAGGTTCCTACTGAGACAAGCTTCAAGGTTTCATGGGTGGTTTACAGTTCATCCTTTTGTTTTGAACGTTACTGAGACTAGTTCTGAATGTTTTCATATCTCAAGTTAAGACTGGTTTTGTTAATGGGATTTAATCCTTAATTATGTTGTGTTTTTGTACATAAGCTTGATGCTTGGACTGATGTGTATATACATATATGAAAGTTGTTTTGTTATATTTTTAAGTCCTCATAGCTCATTGGACGTTATATTTTATTATTTACAAGCTTCCGCCAGCCTCTATTATTGTATTACTGATAAGCAGGCTTTTGGTAATCTCGGATTACTGGCCTGTTATGACGCTAAACCTATAGGGGCGGGTTTAGGTCGTAACAGAGTAGTATCAGAGCACGAGTTAATAACTCACACACGCGTCCATTGAGCATTAGAATGTCTAGAATGTATTTAAGTTTCACGCATATAGTAAACAAGTAAGAAGTTGTGCATCCATAAATATGTATATATGTTTGTGTAATACGTTTAAGTATTGAAACTAAGAATTAAGAGCTATTGTGGACTTTTGATAATTATGAGGAAACTGGATTGTGTTGAATCAGTTTAGCAATGAGACTAAAAGCTAAGAATTACGGTGAAATTTTTGAAATTTCTACTGTTATAAGGAAATCAAAATATTTGACTAGTACATTGGTGAGTAAGTACTAGTATTATGAAGAATTAAAATCTTTAATGAAAGTCATGAAAGCTATATGGGTTATATGTCAAATTGGACTATGAGAATATTTAGGAAATTGAGGAATTTGATGACCAATGAAATATGTGAAACTATGGTAATTGAGGATAAGAAAGTCATTTGATATGTAAGATAGTACATTTTGGTGGGAACCTATTATGTGAAATGTTAAACTGTAGAGTTTCATGCCTTTGTTGAATGATTTTGAAAGTTCGATTGGAATCACGTTTAGCCAGCGTAGCTTCGAATCGGAAATTATTGGTAAATTCCATGTGTAACAACCCCAACCTATGATTAACGTTAAGCCATGATTTAATATGCCTAATAAGTTATTAAGACCAGATTTTGAATTAATTGCATATGTGTTGCATAATTTGTGATTTTATCTATTCATTGTAGACACATCTGTTTGAATTTCTGTTTTGTGCTGTAAATCGAAGGCTTATCGGCATCCAATCATGAAATTGGCTTGATATATATGTTATATGGAATTTTTAGAACATTATGGTAAGCTCAATTGCAATTCGATTCGGAACGATTAAATTGGATTAATTTAATACCCATTTGATTAGTTTTAATAAACCAACATTAATGAAGCCTATATAAGGCACCTATTGCCTCCACTCATCTTTCTTCCCTTCATTCAACACACTCTTGAGCCTATACATACACAACCATAAGAGTGAGAGAAGAGGGAGAGATTGGAGTCAATTTGAAGCTAAGCTAGCAAGAATTAGAGGAATTAAGGAGAATTTAAGAGTTACAACTTCAACACTTGTGAACTCAAGCCTCTAGGTAAGAATTTCATCCTTAAACCTTGAAATCTAGACTATAATGCATGAACTCAAGAGAATTATGTTGATTTATGTAAGAATTTAGTTAGAACTTGGGAATTGTAAGTCATTCCATGCATGCATGTCCATATCATGAAGTTTTGAAGTTCTTTTCATGAGAAATCTCATATGAATATTCATATTTTGGTTGTAATATAAGAATTCACCATGTTTTTGAGTTGAATATTTCATTTGGTCATGTTTTGGGAAGCTATGAACTCAAATTATGCATGCATGTCATATTTATAGCATGTTCCTACACTTTAAGTTGAATTTTGCTCAATTAGGAAGCCATTGGGCCATGATTTCTTGTAATGATCTTTAATTCATGTTGTTTTGAGAGTTTCCATGTATTTTCTCAAGTTTTGGCCCGGAAAAATCAAGTTTTGGTGCTTAAAGATTAAGTTTTGAACTTGGAGATCAAATCTGGAAATTCTGGAATTTGCATTTACGCTCGAGTGCAAGAATCCACACTCGAGCAACCACTCTGAGTGCGTGCACTTCTGCTCGAGTGACCTGAAGTATGCTCGAGTGTAAAATGCAAGCCCTCAGAAGTTCTTGTGTTTTGCAGCACGCTCGAGCGACAAAAGTCACGCTCGAGCGAGGGTCTGAGTCTCACGCTCGAGCGGGGACCGAGAGTCCGTCGAGCGTGAAAAACAAGCAACTAGTACTTTTTCAAAATTTACAGACCACTCGAGCGAAAGGAGTTACGCTCGAGCGGACCCTCACATTCTGCATGCTCGCTTGAGCGAGGAAAGCCATGCTCGAGCGTAGATCCTGTTTTCAGCAAGTTTTGAAAAATATTTTTAAATGCATTTTTGCATCCTTATTCCATCCTAAGCATTCCTAGGCCATGATTAAGACACCATAATGAGGTTAATGAAGTAGAAACACACCAAAACAAAAAGGGATTAAGTTATCATTTCCGAGTATGTAATTCAGTATACATTCGTTCTGTAACTGTGTAGGTCACGTGCCACAAGGAAGTTGAATTGTCTACTTGCAGCATCTATTATCTATGAGTAATAACTTAGTAAAGCTATGTTTAAGTTAAATTATTTTCGGTATATGAAATAAGATCTGTTGAATGGAATGTCATGTTTTATACTATGAATGATTGTCCAACAAGAACAAGCATTTATGACATTATGCTATGATTCAAGTATGTTACAAGTTTCCGATACCGGAGGTTCCTTATGGAACTGAGAAGTTATCTGTACTCGGCTGAAGGTTCCTAGGTGGAACTGACAAGTTTACAAGTTCCTAGTCCGGAGGTTTCTTTATGGAACTGACAAGTTATCCTTACCTGGCCGGAGGTTCTTCTATAGAACTGACAAGTACGATTTAAGATTCTCTGTATGTGTTCTGTCAGTGCTAGCGGATGCACCATGTAAGATTTAGCATGAATCTCTAATCTCTGTATACATGTTCAGAATGAGAATACGAATGTGAACTTTGGTTTCAGACATAGTTACGGGACATCATTCATTTATCCCTTTACTCTGTTATTATTCACTAGGCCACCGCTCACTAGTTATTTATTATGTATTTAAATGAGTAGGCTCGTGATCAGGCTTAAGATGATGCATGAAGCATTTTTGTGATTGTCAACCACCTTTTGCATCTCACAAGGAGGTTCCAGATCAAGTCATGTCTTGTGGCTGTGTTAATATGAATGTATAAGACTGTTCCTTTTGCTCTATGAACAAGTGAACAAGTTTTCCTTTTATATGTACATGAGGTGACGTCATTCATATGTTTATAAAAGTTAAGATTATCAGTCCTATGTATGCCTGCATAGCTCGATGGACTATGTATATTTTTCTTTTATGTATTTACTTCTGTAGCCCCTAATTGCAAGTCTAATTTTTAAGAGGCCTTCGGTAATCCAAGGATTACTGGCCAGTTACAACGCTAAACCTATAGGGGCGGGTTTGGGTCGTGACACCATGA
Source organism: Camellia lanceoleosa (assembly GCA_025200525.1). NCBI lineage: Eukaryota > Viridiplantae > Streptophyta > Magnoliopsida > Ericales > Theaceae > Camellia > Camellia lanceoleosa. The sequence continues at coordinate 3,057,882 of CM045762.1, read as the reverse complement.
GAATGAATAGGTTACCCTACCAGTGTCTTTATATGCCTATATGTGTATGGTTACTCGTATGTGATAAGTGTTTTGTGATATTCTAAGTCAGTTGATATTAACCCAAGTGTTATCAACCATCATTTTGTGTTTGACCTTTCTCTTCTATCATCAGGAAAAAAATGGTGAAAAGTAAGAACGATATGGAAATTGAGACTTTGGTAGAACGATTGGACAAGGTAGAAAAAGTACTTGAGGGAGTAATGAAAGCTATGCAACAATGCTATGACAAACTGCAAGACCAAAAGAAAAAGTTAAGTGTGAAGTCAAAGAAGGAACCAAAGGAAAAGCCTAAGAAATTTGTCTTAGGAGAGTCAAGCAATTATAAGCAAGGTAGTAAGTTTCGTTCATTATGTTTAACATGTCACAAGCGACATAATGGGTTGTGTCATCGACTTACCAGAGCATGTTTCAAGTGTGGAAAGATGGGGCATCTAGTAAAAGATTGTTCTAAAGCCCAGGAGAAAACTCAAATGAATCAATTGGTTAAAGGTTAGTACTTAACTATAAATTAGGAATTAGTAGAAATGCTTTAAATGCATGTATAGAAATTTGAAGTTAAAATTTTATATATGTGTGACTTTATTTGAATTGGTCCTAATCCATATTTGATGAAATTAGAACCCATCTATTTAGCTATTCAAAATTCAACCTGAGATTGCTAAAGATTATCAGAATATCGCTAAGACTTTAGCTAAATAAAAGACTAAACGAATTAAGCTAATGAAAATTTTCCTGCTTAGTGTCCGAATAAGTAAGACTCAATTTACTGCAATCATATCGCTATGGAACCATTTGAAAATATTGAAAATGACAATTTTATGACATATTGAATTATAAATCTAAAAAGACCACCCTTTTTCCCCTCATAAATTTTTTTTTTTTTTTAAATGATAAAGTTAGGATCCATTGCTTGGGTAATTGAGACTCAATTTGAAACTACCTGAATTAGAAAAAGGAGATCAAGACTTAACACAATTCGGAAAACATATCATATCACATTGATAACACAAAAAAGAAAAGAAAAGTGACACTTATAATTTATGTAAACTATTAAGTCAGAATATAGACCTTTAAAAGAAAAAGAAAAAGAAAAAAAAAAGAAAGACATAGTGATTTCGTATCTGAAGTAGTTAGAAAGGAATAATATGATGATCTTATAGACACATAATTGAATTTAGATTTTGAATCCTAACTTAGATAGCCTAACTCATTGTGAAGAATTTTAACTATAGCGTTAAACAGAAGAAAGAAAGCATAATGAAAAATAAGAAAATGAATTTCGTTAGAATGACAATTGTATATTTCTTAACGGACCTTTGGAAACATAAGAATTTCAGTCGGCTAATTGTAATGATTTGAGAAAGTTAAAAGTTTAACCCTAAGTTACTGTGTAACAATTCACAAAAAACGTAGACCTGTTGTGAAATTGAATCACTACTTTGAAATGATAGCATGAGAAAGATTGTCAAAAACGGTAATTTTAATTTCACAGAAGTATGTAAAGTTCTGCTTTGATCTGTATGACTTTCTGCTACTATAAGAGTACAATCCAACTTCTGTTACTTACAAAAGGCTCAATGAATTTCTGTGAAATATGCTTCTATTATGACTCTGATATGCTTTTGTTTCAAATCCGATGTGCCCTTCTGTTTCGAAATTACCATCATAATTGGTATCCAAGAAGTCTGTTTGAAACTGAGACCATTAATATGTGATTACATTTCCATATAATTCTAAAATTTCTGTTATAGATCAGCATGTGAAACCTTATTTTGAGGATACTACATTATATATGTAACTGTAGACACCCCATTTTTGACGGCCCTTCAAGACTTGGATGTTCTTACAGGTACATCCGATGACAAGTCTGTTTGCTCGCCAAGTGCTCAAAGTCCTCAGCGGAATGCCCCAACTTTGAGCCTCTCAAACCCTGCACCCATTTTGTCTCATTTTTGGGCCATGCCTTGGTCTTTTCATCCTACAGTCTTTGGTGGCCTGCCGGCCATCACTTCTTGTCTGTCGGCCATTGATGTGTCTTGTCGGCCATCAGTGATGGATACATTACCGCCATGATGTTTTCGCAAATATTTTATGCCAACTGTGCCAGTTGTTTGCACTGATGCTTGCATTTGTCCACACGTGGAGAGCTGGATCTCCTTGTATAGATTTCATGTTTTCTATATATAGGGACCCCCTTTCTCATGTTTTGCAGTTAGAAAATTTTAGACTCAAAAATTTTCCTCTCTCTATAATTCTCTCTCTCTTTACAAATTTTCTACACATTTACCTACAATTCCTACATTCTTGCCTATATACTCTTAACCAAATCCCCTAATCTCTGAGCTGAGGTGTTCTTGGGCTTGGTCTGAGCTTTAGAAGATGGTATTTGCTTGGAATTGTTGCTTGGAATTACTCTTCTCTTCAAGAGGTATAATACTAGCTTTGTAGGCTTGCTTTACATACTTGTATTCCTATCTTTTTTCATTGTTTTGGGTTGTTTTTGAGCTATAAAAAAAGCATGTTTTTATGGGTTGAAATTGGTGTTTTTGGCCATTTGAGGTTAGGGGGTGATTCATCCCTCTTTATTCCTTGTTGTTAAGGCCATTTCACCTTTGTTTTCCATTTTCAAACCATATTTTTTTAGGCCTTTAAACACTATTTTTCAGAGTGTTTTCAGTGGTAAAAATCAAGTTTTGAAGTCCAAATTTGGAAGGGTTAGTCTCCCCTTCTTGTGTCTGGTTTGCTAGCCTAGTTGGTGCTATGCCTTAGCTTATTTTTCTAGCTTGTGGTAGCTTTATTCTAGCATGCTTTAGGCTCTATTTTGGACTTTTTTAACTCTATTTTGGGTTGGTTGTTGCATTTGAGTCTTGTTTTGCATAGTTGTAGTGTAATAGTCCTCACAAGCTTGGTATTTTAGGCCATTAGACACCACTTGTTTGAGTTGATTGCAAGTTTTTAGAGCTTTTCACACTTAATTTCAGCACTAATCACCTCTGCAATCTCCCTCCTTTCTTGGCTTTTGATTTTGTTTTGAAAGTGGTTTCAAGTCACTTGTTTGCCTAAGTATGAAATTGAGGTTTCATACTTAATGGTTTAATCCCTTATGGGGTTCATTACCAACGGTATGATACTTCTTTCATACCCAAAGCAACTTGTGTCTTGAGTTTTTCTTTCCATTAGAGGACTTTAACTCACCTTTTGGACTTAATTGGATTAAGGAATGGTTGGTAAAGTAAAATGAGTAATTAAAACTTGGAACTAAAAGTGAGCCAAGATAAGAATTTGGTTGTATTTTTGATGTGTTCAATCGAACGCTAATTGAATACATGGAACTTGGACCATTTCATACTTGTTAGTGATGAAATGATCCAAGTCTCCAAGGTCAATTTCTTCCCTTGATCTTTCATGAAAGTGAGGAGGTTTGTGTCACATTTTGCATTTATTGAACTTGCAACTCTTGAGTCACAAGCCTGATATGCAATGAAATTTCTTAAGTTGGTGGTTTGTGGCTTGAGTTCACAACTCCTTGGATTTGTTCATGAAAATGAGGGGTGAGTTGTGAAAACAATTTGTGGGAATGCCCTCTTTTTGTTCTATTTGTCCTGTGTTGCAGCAAGAAGAACCAATGCATCAATGGCCGGCAGGCCACCATCCATGGTCGGCAGGTGGCTGGCAGGGCACCATTGGTGGCCAGCAGGCCATTTCCATGGCCAGCAGGTGGTTGGCAAGCTTTACCAGTGGCCGGCTAACCACTGATGCAAACCTAAGTAGAATATTGGTAAGGTGCAGCAAAATGGTTCTGAAAGTGTTCAACTCTGCAAACAGAGGCTTTCGGGAGTGAAACGGAAGTCTTTTCAGGTGATATCCGAGCATGTGCATCTTTTATTTCTCGCGGCGGAGTAGTGGCAGAGTAGTTAGAGACTTTAATTACTTAGTTTGTTTACATTTGTGTTGTAACTTAATTAGTTAGTTCATTCAAGTGTTGTAATAATTAGTTAATTAGTTTGGCTAGTTATTCATTTTGGTTTGTAATAATTAGCTTAGCCCTACTTAGTTGCTTATTAGTTTTGCTTCATTCATTCGGACTCTCCTTCGAGAAAGCGTAATGTAATAATGTGTATGTCTTCTAACTCCACGTCTTTCTCCCTTTTATTTACCTGCTTTTGATGGTTAGTTTAAGAGTACCACGTTTTATTTAGAATACCTTATGCTTGCATCCATTCATCTTGTCTTGCATGTACCGAGGCTCGGCGTATCATTCAAACTGCATTGTTGTTTCAATTACTTCTTTGAATACGTGCTTAGACCACATGTCATTTAATTGCTTCATATGTCATATTAGTAGCCGAGTCTATTAATTGCATTATTGTATGTGTTGCATTAAACATTTAACATAGTTAGAAATCATGCATATTTTTCTAACTCATATCTTCTTAGCTTGGAGTACTATGTGAGTTTTTAGTGCTTTAGCATACTTGCATGAGTGTGAGTGATTGTCATGACTAGTATGCTTACCATAAGGCTAAATGCTTACTTGATAAACTGCTTGAATGCTTGTGGATGAAGGCTTGTTGCTTGAATTGGAACGATTCAACGAATGTACGTTTTAAGCCCACTATGTCAAGTGGCAAATTCACAGTTTTTAAGCCCACTTTGTTAAGTGGCAAAGTCACAAACTTTAAGCTCACTTGAGGTGGCAAATTCAAACCCTTTTCACTAAACAAAGATGAAATTGAATTGTTCTAATTTGAGCAAACTAGTCTATAGTTGCTTGTATGCATCACATAGTAAAGTTAGTTTAACAATCGGAACAAGAGCACATAAATGTTTATAAAAATCATATCATGATTAGTAGAGGCCGATCTTTGATCAGGTGAGCGGGGGTGCTCAATTCATGACCTTCCCCTCTCGTACCTAAGTTCCTGAGCCAAGACAACTTTGGTGATGACGGACACGTGCCCTTTGGCACGAGCCATGGGTTTCCTAAATTTTTTCAAAATAAAATATTTAGGTGGCGACTCTGTATCTGACAAAGCAGTTCAATTTTGGCATTTTTTATTCTAAAATCGATTTTCCAAAAAGATTTGCCGAATTTGGACTCTTTGGTGTTCATCAATTTCATATTGCACCTATGAGATTAGATTCAGAACTGCGGGAGTCCGAACTGTAGGGCTTATTTTCGAGTTTCTGAAAGGGGGCGCGAAAAAGTCAAGCTACAGTTCCTGGCGACTCTGCTGGGGATTTAGAGAACTTGACTCAAACTCATGATATTACATTTTATCTACACTTATGTATTTTTTTGCATTTGCATTTGGATTGGTGCGCCTAAGTCATTGTGTTTGCCATCTGCTATTCCTGAACGGTTTGCCAGAGGCTTGCTTGGAAAAGCTTGCCAAAAGGCTGACCGATTGCGGGCTCTACCACGATGGGAACATAATCCTTGGATCTGGACTACCGCTGTACCGTTTGATCCTTCTTTTACTTCTCGATGTTAAGTGTGAGAGGTATATTAGGTAGTCTTGCTGAGATACCCCTTTTGACCAATTGACCTAGTTGCATATCGAAAGCCATAAAGACTGTTCCAAACTAAGACAAGTTGCTCACCCAAATACAGGATTGTGTGAAACCACTTTGCTTGAATAGTGAACCCTAGCTCTTGACGAAACTAGGACAGGGTAACCCTATCTCATCATAGGGGTGTTTTGGCTCTCACTTAACTGGTATGTGCTTTTAGAGTGAAACTCTACAGGAATGTATATATCAGTTGCAAGTTTGGGTATCAGTTTTTGGGGGCAGAAATTAGTGTTGACTGCGATTCTACAGCTTATGATTACAACTATGTCTTGTTCACATCTGAGCTGAGGTACTATGCGGTTTTTAATTTTTGCTTTCTTTTACTTTATTTTTTTTGCAAGGTAGTTGATCACAATTGCTTTGGACGATTCTGTTACCCCCTAAGCACTTTGGACTCGTGTAAGGAGACTTTACAGATCCGGGGATCTTGTTAGGGGACAGCCAGTGTTTGCTTCACTCCCACTTGTTACTAGACGGAGAAGGGTTAAGCATAATTCCCTATTGCAACAATCACCTGCGTTCAGTCAAGGACAATCTTCTACATCCAGGCCAGTAAGAGATCATTTGCCTATTCAAATGACTTAATACCCTGCAGCTAGTATGGAAGACATGCTCCGTCATCTCTAGCAGACCATTGAAAACCATGCAGTTAGATGCTGTCCACCAAGCTGAAGTTACAGCCCATCAAGCGGAAGTGATAAATAAGGAGAACAATAAGAACCACAAATGGCAGAGCTTCCGTGATCCCATGCACCTCCTATGGGTATTCCAGCACCCGGAGTCACTGTCAATGTCCAAGAGAATCTAGGCATTCCGGTAAATCCAATCCCACCGCAAACCTCCAAGGCACCAGTATACCAAACTGAGGTGCCATTTGAATTCACGGTTGACCCCACTGCACTGAAGGTCAACAAGCTAGAAAAGCTTTTCAAGCGGGCACAGGGTGTGAACTCAATCCGTGACATCGAAGATGGATACATCGACTCCGCAGTAACTTTGCCAGATAGATTCAAGATGCCTCATATAGACCGTTTTGATGGCTTTGGGGATCCCATGGTCCATCTGCGGTTATTCTTAGACATCATGCGACTAATGGGCCTCACTAGACTCCAAAAGTTGTCACTTTTTGGCTGGACCTTATCGAGTATAGCAGCCATCTAGTATGTAAAACTGGAAGACTCTGTGAAACAGAGCTGAGAGGAAATGGCTAAGGCCTTCATCGCATAGTACTCCTATAATACCAGATTGAGATCACAACCCGTGATCTTGAAGCGACCCGTCAGGAGCCAAAGGAGGGCTTCTTGGACTTTATGAAACGATAGAGGGCTAAGGCCTCGATGATGACTATCAGGCCATCCAAGAAGGATCAAATCAGAATGGTGGTCCACAATTTGTAAGGAAAATTATTGCAGAAGATGATAGTCTTGCCATTGTTTACATTTGCTGAGCTCCATGCGATAGGGGGTTCAAATTGAAGATGCGATGAAACAAGGGTTGATCGCTGATGAGATGGAATAGCCTAAGAGGCCCTTTACACATAGTTCCAATGCAACCACAAGTAGAAGCACCTCTGTACGGCCGTCTGATGTGAATGTTGTCACCACGACACTCAAAACTGTTAACCCATTCGCCAATACAAATCCACAAACCTCAACCAGCCAGGCTCGATCTCAAAGGGTCTTTACCCCGCTCTACATGCCTTTATTCAAAGCCCTAGGGGTCCTAATCAAAAGAGGGCATCTTAAGCCGTTAGAACAACGTCCACTACCCTATCCCCTTCCACCTAAACACAACCCGCCAACATCAGAAAGAAGAAGTCACGACATCGACTAATGTTACAGATCAAGGTCATGAGATTCAAGATCTCATTGACAACAAGGTGATAGCATCACCCCAAAAGCCAAATGTGACCACAAACCCTCTTCCAGCCCACATCCAAGTTCTCCCACCTTGAAACCTAAATCTAATACATACACTGGCCATCCTATATGACCCCAGCGTATACATAACCCTTTCTCACCTACCCAAACCAGTTGTGTTCATTCCAAAAAGCACGGACTTGTGCATGATGAACACTTCCACTCTATAATTTGAACCCTTGATGGTAATAATGGCAGAAGGAGGGAAGTTGGCCTTGGAAGAGAATGCCAGTCCATTGCTTGAAAGCTCTGCATTTTAGGGGGTTTATGACCCATGTTGTTATATTGTGCCAGTGGATCAAGCCAAACTCGAAGTGGTATTGCTGATAGCAGCGAAGGTTAATGTGGTTCGAGAGGATGGCCCAAGCCAAGGTCTGGATGATTTAGCGGAGCTGGAAGAAGACTTAGACAACTTGCAGTTCTATGACGAACAAGATTAGAGGGACGTGCAGATTAACTGGTTTGATCTGAATGGATCGACAGACAACTCCGGATGGCTTAGTGATGAACCCGACAAAGGGGAAGAAACTGAATCAAAACCTGAAGAAAAGGAAGTAAGAACACCTGTAGTGGCCGGAATGGCCAAAGAAAAGGAAAAACTGCCGGAGAGCACCGGTATTAAGAATTTAGCTCAAGAACTGGGCGCTGTGAGTATCCCTGTAGACACCCCATTTTTGATCGTCCTCAAGACTTGGTTGTGCTTGTAGGTACACCCAACAACTGGTTCGTTTCGCCCAAAGATTCGACTGCCGCGCATGAACGCTATTGGTTCGAGTTTCGGACCGATCCTTCGCCTCATTTTTGGACCACGACTAGGCTCTGTCGGTGGCCTCCTAGTGCACTGCATGGGCATGGCACGCATGGCCATGGCTTTGCCCCGCTGCCATCGATGAGCACTGCCGGCCATCGATTGGCATCGCTGACCATTGGCGATGGCGCACTCTCTCGACTAGTTTCTAGGAAGATATTTTGTACCAGCTGGATTCCTCATGTCTGCCCTCTATACACGTGTATGGAGGGATCAAAGCCTTGGGAAGCTTGTTCAAGAAGCTTTAGCCTTGCATTGCTCTATATAAGCAAGGTGCTTCTTCCTTTCACATTGGACACATCACCAATGTGAAATTTTCGAAAACCGAATAAGTACTCATTAAGGACAATTTTTGTTATAGCATTAAGAATCGATGTTGTTAGTTTATCCATTCCTTATTTGGAATGCATAAAAAAGTTCTTCCCAATTTTTAAAAAATCAATTTATTTAACTTATTTAAATTTTTATGTAATAGATTATTAAAAAAAATACATCAAATATTTTAACACAAAAATTTAAAATAAAATAAAATATAAACAATTCCAATACTCTAAAGCGACCCAGATTGTTTGTGTTGGACCCAAACTCACCGTGGGCCATGAAGCAAATCTTGAAACCATGATTTGATCAAAAGAAAAATGATTGGTGGCCCTAAAAACTGTGGCCCTGTAATAACCCTCACACTGCCTTGATCATACTCATATGCATTATGTATGATTTTGCTTTGTTAAGCTTGCATTTGAAATCTCGACTTGCTTTGCATTCCTGGCTTGTCTTGTATAAGTGATACTTGAGTATTATGTTCCTTTGGTGGGTGTGTGTGTGTTTTGCCGAGGTTATCTTGAGCCTAGTTCACCTTTGAATCCTTGTACCTAGAACCACTCTAGAACAGTTTGTCTGACCTTCATCTTCACCTCAGCGTGTTAGCCGAGATGCTACTGCTTAGCCGAGATGTTATACGTTTAGTGACTTTTGTCCTTGGGAAGGTATGACCTAGACCGAGGTGTGGCACATCCCTGGCCGAGGTGTGGCACAGCTTAGTCAAGTGTTGTCCTCCCTAGCCGATGTCTTTGTTACCCTGTGTGCCGAAGTTGTCTTTAGCCGATGTTATTGTTTGCCGAAATCTTGTTGTTGGCCGATGCCATTACCCGCCGGAGTCCCTTGCTACCTAGCTTCTTGAACACGCTTTGTCAGAGTCTTGTCTTTTCAATCAGTCACCTTTTTAAGTTGAACCAACCAGTTGCTGCCACGTGTCCGAGCTGAGTGTTATATCAGTTGGCAAGTCTGGAAGTGTCTCATTTTGTGTTTCAATCGTGTTCTTGAGGAGAGAGAAGCTCTAAGAAGAGTTCTAGAGAGAGAAGGTAGATAGCAAGCTTGATCCTCGGTGTTTGATCCGTTGGATTTGTGATCTGAGGTTAGAATCTTCACCTCCTCTTGTTGTTCTTGATGATCACCTAGCTGCATTGCATGATTGAATCTGTTTTGCATGTCGTACTTTGATTTAAAGTTGGTTTTGGAAAGAGAATATGAACATTCATGTGTTCTTGAGAAAAGCCTTGATTTGATCCGAAAGCTTGCATTGAAATCCATGCTTTTGTGTTTGTTTCACCAAGATCTTCTAGTATGGGTACCCAGGTCCATGTTTTCCAACTCATAGCATGAAATCTCTGATTTTTGTAAATGATAAGTCATGATCTTTGCATTCATTTCTTCATGTTCTTCATGATCATGTTCTTGATGTTCTTGAGCTGAGGGAAAACCCAGATTTTTCCCGACCTCATTTGCCCTTGAATGTGGCCTCGGAACCTCACCTCGGCGAAGAGGTGTGGGACCTCGGCCTAGACCTGGTTAGGTGCCCAGCATGTTTTCCGAAATAAGAAACAGTGGTTGTTTTGATTTGACTTAGTCTTGGAGCATGCCGAGATCATTTGCATGCATGTGAAACTTGTTTGAAAGTGTATTCAGTGAACTTACCATGTATTTGTAGGACTTGGACTTGCCTTGACCCCGACGTTCGAAGAACTAAGTGAGTGGCATTCTTAATAAAGCTATGTTGCTTTGACTTGACAGAAGTATTGTTTTGCCTTGTTTTGAAAAGTGTTTGTAAGCATGAATGATTAATCCTATCTTGAGTATCAAACGTTATGTCTTGTTTTGATGACCATTCGGAAGTCCGTGATGCGCAAGGGATTTTAAGCGTTTGTGGCACTAGTCCGTACGTGCTAGGGGACTATAAGCATTTGTAGCACAAGTCCTTAGTGTCGGGGACTATAATGCAACGACATTCTTGCCTTGAAAGTCCTTAGTGTCGGGGACTATAATGCAACGACATTCTTGTATAGAGATCTCTCTTGTCTTGCCTTGCCACTGACGGTTTTACCGCGTGGGTTTGCTTGTTCGGAATGTCATCTATCTTGTATTATATTGATGTTAATGAACATCCCTTGAAGCTTTGAAAGGTTTGAAAGACGAACTTGATATGTACTATGTATTGTTTTGTTAAAAGACCTCGGATATCATTCATGTAGACCCTTTATTGTTTATGCCATTCACTGAGTATCCAAGCTCACCCTCTCTATATATATGTAGGTGATGAGCAGGACGGCGGCGACGCCTAGATGTGTCTTGCCGATGTGTTTTTGGATTCGTGTTTTGCAACATCTTGAAGATCATGCTTCTTTGTTATTCCATTGTACTTCGTATTTGATGGCTGAGAAGCCTTTTGGTCAAGATGTAATTTTTGTACTCCATTTTGTTGTAATTAAAGCTATTATAAGATGCATGTCATTTCATTAGATCTATGCACAGCTCTTATGGACTACTTGTATTTTGATTTATTGCTTCCGCATTTGTAAGCCCCATATATTTACTCTGATTTGTGTGTGAATTCTTGTAAGAGGCCTTTGGTAACCTCGGGTTACTGGCCATCTCGGCGCCGACCTTCTAGGGGCGGGTTGGGGTCGTGACAGGCCCAAATGCCCCTAATTGCCAGTTTTGGTAACTTTGTTTTTTTTTTTTTTACCTGATAGGGAAATTCGGGCCATTAGGGACACCCAAACTCAAGCCCCCTAGCATTGCCGTAATCAAAATCATTGAGTTTAGTCAAGACAGAGACATTCACATCTTCTAGTGTTTTTTCTTCTTCTAATTTTTCATTTATCCTCTTTATGATTTACGTTTTGTGAATGGCATGAAAACTTGTCAATTGACTTTCAAAAAGTTTTCAAGAAACTTGTTTTAAAGATTTTATAATATAAATAGATGTACTGTTTGTGATAACTTGAATCAATTCAAGGATGATTTGGCAATTAGGTAAAATAATAAAAAAATATATATATTTAAAAAAAAGTCAACAAGAAAAAAGCTATACAAAAAATTCAACAACAAAAAAAATCACCTCATATTTGCCCAAAAAATTAATAAGCTACTTCCCAAACAAACCCTAAATGTCTATGTTGGCTATCAAAATTTGGTGAATAACATAAACATTTGAATTATGGCTCCGTTTATTTTGATGTTAAATACTCTACATTGTAAAATATTTTTATATAAAATGAATTTACCCAAAAATAAATTATTATTTTTGTTTTATGGTGTTGGTTAGCACTTAAAATATTTTCTACATTTAATAAAAAAAAACTAATTGTAGAGTTAATTTTAAAAGAAAAATAATATTCCTACATAATTTTCATATAAAATTGAACACAAATGATGTAACAATGACACTCTCACAATTCTAAACTATAGTAATGAAAATTTTGACTCACTTAATGGAAATAAATGCAAAATCATTATATAATTTTTTTACGTACAAAATTTATTTGTATATCATTACTCCAAAATAAAATATTATACAAAAATAATAATTCAAAACTTAATACCTATCAACTGCTCAAGTCAACCATAATATTTTGGGAAGTATATTAAAATATTTGTATCTCTTAGAGACCCTTTGGGAAGAGTTAAACCAAGCTTTTTTGGCTATTTTAGTCACAAAAGACAAAATAGATTATTTTAGTCACAAAAAATAAAATATTACATCCAATCCATAATTATTACACTTTTTTCTCATAAAAAAAACCAAAAAGTCAAAAAGCCCTTCCCAAACTAAGCTTTTTAACCCAGGTTAAAATAGTCAAAAAAGTCAAAAAGCTAAAAAGTCAACCCATTTCCCAAACGACATCTAAGCCTGTTTGGGAAGTTGGGTTTGAGGATTTTTTTGGTTAAAATAGCCATAAAAAAATAAAATAAGATTTTTAGCCCAATAAGACAAAATATCACATTTAATCCATAATCATTACATTCTTTCCCTCACAAAAAAGTTTAAAAAACCAAAAACCTTTCTCAAACCGAGCTTTTTAGCCCGAGACTAAAATAGTAAAAAAAAAGCCAAAAAACCAACCACTTCCCAAACGACACTTAGGCTTGGTTTGGCATGTTTGGAAAAAGTCAAAAAGTCATTATCCTATTTAAGTCACATCATCTTGTTTAAGTCACATCATCTTTCTAACACATCACTTCAAACCCAACTCAAAACTAACCCATATTTCATAAAAAGTCAAAAAGTACACTTATTTAGATCATCCCAAACAATCCCTTATTTGGAAAGAACTAAAAAAGTACATTTTTTTTTTACATACATACATTTATTTGGATCATATCAATCAACATCTATCAACATCTTATCTCTACTTTTTTAACCACTTTCTCTACTTTTCTATACATTTTTTTTTTATTTATAAAAAGTCAAAAAGTGTACTTATTTAGAACATCCAAAATCACAAAATTGGTTTTTTGATTTTTTTTTTATAAAAAAAGCATACAAAAAAATAGAGAAGTGATGTGACTTAAAAAAGCCAAAACACTGACTTTTAACCTAATTGCCAAAATATTTGTAAACAGAGAGAGAGAGTGGAGGAAAAACAAAGCTGTTGAGTGTGTATAAAGTCAATAAGGTTTGATAACATTTGAGGTATTGAGTTCGAGTCATTTCAATGGGTCATTGGACAGATTTGTCACGTTGTTAATTTCAGAATTCCAAAATTAGCCGTAATGCACGTAAGTTTGGTTGGACATTCGGTATACAAAAATTATAATAATAAAGTAGTATCGGCTGTGATAAAAAAAAAAAAAAAAAAAAAAAAAAAAAAAAAAAAAAGAAGAAGAAGAAGAAAAAAAAGAAGAAGATGATTTTAAGAGTAAATCATTTTACACTTTATCATCAAAAAATATTTTACTTATTAAAAAAATGATTGAAAGCTCAAGAAAGAGAGCTCTAGAGGAGTTCTAAATGGATGAGACTCACTTGTGATATGATATGTATGTCTGTGTGTTTATTTTTTTTTCTTGCCATATGTGTAGAGCTCTCTTTAAAACTCAAATATTATAACTATCATTACTGTTAAAAAAATTATTTTTGAAACAAATATTTTACTAAGAAATAAACGGAACCTACACACGAAATCAGAGGGTTTAAAGAGTTGGGGAGGGAGGTGGGGAGGGAGGGAGGGAGGGAGGTAGGTAGGTATGCAGGAAAAGGACCAGGAGAAAGTGAAATTATGGATTGTTTTGGGGGGTTAGTTAAAAATTTTATTTTTTTTATAAAAAAAATGTATAAAACAGTAAAAAAAAATGATATGATATAAAATAGTTTAAAAATCAAAATTTAATTTTTAACTATGTTCTGAAATTGGCCCTATGTATGTAAAGTTAATATAACGTGACTCCAAATCAAATTATAAAGAAGATGGGCTGGCCGCCTTTGATCAAAACAGATCTCAAATAATCTCTGCCTAAACCCAAGGAAAAAAGGATTTGCACACACCAAACTAATTGGCCCATTTAGGTCCAGTTCAAATCAAACTCATTTCATTTATTTTATTTTATTTTTTGTAAGAGCATTTCAATTTAAGATAAAAAGATTACACTCAATTTTCAAGCCTAATACAAAAAATTAGATACAATTTTTAAGCCTAATGATGTGACAGTCAATTAGGATATGAAAAGTAACACTCTCTCTCATAAAAAAACAACACCCAATTAATGCACATTAATATGTGTTTAAGAGGGGAAAGATTGGGTACACACTTAACCTTTGGCATAGTGTACAAAGTGGTTGTCCCGTAACTTGAACCCATAATCTCAAAGATTATTAGGCCAAAGTTTTACCATTGAACCAATGGTCACCCCCAATATTTAATTATTAACCAGTCATAGCACTTATATATATCATTAGATCCATATAATGGGACTAAAAAAGTGAGTTTATACATCATTTTTCTTTCCATAATACAAAAATATTACATATGTCTGCATCTTCCATCTTTAAACATTCTTGCTTCTCTTTGTTGAGAGATTTTTTGTAACAGTAATGATTCAGAGTACTAATTTTAATACTACAATAGAACACTAATGACATGGCAAGAAGGGAAAAAAAAAAACAGACCAAAACCAAAACAAAACATCACATCACAATGGGTGAGACCTACTACCAGCTCATTAGAACTAGCTTTAAAGCTCAATAATTAAAGTTCCAAAGCATTTTTCTTTCTATAATTTGTTGGAATTATGGTTTTTATAGGCTTATTTTGGGCAAACTTTGAGCTCAAAATTAAGTGGGTCTCACACGTTTTTTGAGGTAGGTCCAAAGAGGTGACGTGTTCCTTACCGCATAGTAAGTCATACGGAGAAGACGGTTTGTCAAAACCATTTATGAGTGAATGGAAACTTGATGTCGTTTTTGGGTTCGTGGAATGAACAATTAAAGAGTAAAATGTGGGTTTCATTGAATTGGGTTGTCCCACATTGAAACTTGAAGAGAGCTTGTATGCGTTTATAAGCTCTAGATGGAAACACTTATGTTGGGTCCCAAGGGGCACTCCAAGTTTGTAGAAATAAGAAGTTATGGGCAAAGTGGGCCTTAGCCCAAATCACCACACACGCGCCGCTGCTGTGCCACGGGTGTGGATCGGGTCGATCGTAATATTAATTTTTTAGATAAAATTTATTTTACTTTTTTTTTTAAAATTCTTGCCAAAAAATTATTTTTTCTGAACGAATTTAATTCAAAATTTTCACCAAATTTGAATTCAAATTCTCTGTCCAACTTTGTGCCTCTTTCAGCCAAAATTAAAGTGTTTTTAACAGATTTAATTGCCAATCAGTTCCGGATAGTTTTTCCCAGACAGATTCAAATCTAAAACTACTGCAGATCTGTTCAAATTTGAATTGTATTTGTTGCACCTGTTCATTTCAAAATGAGATCTGTTTGGACAGATCTAATGGTCACCTATCTGCCTATATATACCAAGCCAATCTATTCAATCTAAAAATCTTTTTCTTGCTTTCCTTTGTGCTCTCCTTGCATTATTTTACATACTAGTTTTATAGGAAAAAATTCAGAGAGTATAGGACACAGGTTTTGTTTACCGTACAGATTGTTTGAAGTGTTACTACAATTTGTGTAAAGATCATTATATCTTGGGAGATAAACGCCATTTATTCGTAAGCACCGAAGCGGGGCGAATCTGTCTTAAGGACAGAGTGTCACACACTCGATTTGATCTAATTTTGTATTTTTTATTTCGATAAATAAATTCTGTAAGTAATTTATTTTTATTTGTTTGATTTGGTTTCATATTATTTATTTTATATAGAAGATTGTTCCAACAATTTTAAGACAGATTCGAATTATTCTATTTATACATAATTTTTTCGTTTGTTTCCTTTTCTTCTTCTTACAGAAATTAATTTTCTGTGGTTTTACAAAATAATATTCTGGTTGAAAAAATAAATAGTAGTAATATACTGTTTGAAAAATAGTAGTAATATACTGTTTATTTTCTTTGACAACTAGTAATATACTAGTAGTCATTAACAATTCAGAATATTTATTTGTAAAATTTGTCAGAAATTAATTTTGATTTTTAGAAATTTTTTTATGAGTTTTCATTAATTAAAATTCTGTTTCAGTATTTTATTTAATGAAGTGCTACAGAAATTTAATTTTCTATGTGGAATTAATTTGTTTAAATAAAATTTTATTTTATTTTCAAATTAATTGGAAATAAAAGTTACAATTCTTGTTTCTTTTTTTTTACATAATTTAATTATGTGGTTTTAGATTAATTTTTTGTGTAATATAAAATTCTAATTCTAATTTTGTTTTATAATTTAGAATTCATGGCTACTGAAACTGATGCTCAAACAAGTACTGGTATGATGACTGCAACTGCACCAATCCCTCCTCTTGTTATGACTGTGCCAGGTAATCATGGTGAAAAGCCAGAGAAGTTCTTAGGAACTGATTTTAAAAGATGGCAGCAGAAAATGCTGTTTTATCTTATTACTTTAAACCTGGCGCGCTCCTCCGTGAGAATGCTCCTACTCTGAAAGATGATGAAACTGACCGGCAAGTGGTTGCTGCGGTCGATGCCTGGAAACATATTGATTTCCTTTGCCGAAACTACATCTTGAACAAACTTGATAACGCGTTGTACAATGTCTATAGTCCTATCAAGACAGCAAAGGAACTGTGGGAGTTTTTAGAGAAAAAACATAAAACAGAAGATGTTGGCTCGAAGAAATTCGTGGTTGGCAAATTCCTAGACTTTGTGATGGTTGATTCTAAGATTGTGATTAGTCAAGTTCAAGATCTCCAACTTATTCTGCATGACATCCATACAAAATGCATGTCTCTCAATGAATCCTTTCAAATTGCTGCCTTAATTAAAAAATTACCACAAGGCTGAAAGGAATTCAAGAACTACCTTAAATACAAGCGCAAAGAAATGACTTTGGAAGAATTGATTATGCGTTTGAGGATTGAGGAGGACAACTGCAATTCTGAAAAGTGAGCTAATAAGCATCCAATGGAGTCTAAGGCAAATGTGGTGGAACATGCTTCAAAAGCAAAGAAACGAAAGTATTCTAGGGAACGTTCTGCACAAGGCTCTAAAAGAGAGGAAAATAAGAAGTACAAATTTAATGGCAAATGTTACATTTGTGACAAAGAGGGGCATCGGTCCAAAGATTGTCGTAGCAAACACAAAGGCAAAGGAAGATCAAGCAAGAAGCCTACTCAAGCCAATATGACCGAAATAGACAAGATTTCCAATGGTGTTAATAACATAAATCTTTCTGTAGTTGTTTCCGAGGCAAACCTTGTCAGAAATCCTAAAGAATGGTGGGTGGACACTAGTGTTACTTGCTATATTTGTGTTGACAAAAAGATGTTCACATCCTATGCTGTGGTAGACAACGGCGAACAACTTTTTATGAACAACTCCTTGACTTCTAAACTTGAAGGACAAGGAAAGATTATTTTGAAGATGACATCTGGAAAGGAACTCACTCACAACAATGTGCTGCATGTACCGGACATTCGCAAGAATCTAGTCTCCGGATCTCTGTTGAGTAAAAATGGGTTTAAGCTTATTTTTGAAAGTGACAAGTTTGTACTTACGAAAAACGTAATGTACATAGGAAAATGTTACATATCTGATGGCCTTTTCAAACTAAATGTAATGACTGTTGTCCCCTCTGTTATTAATAATAATACATCTTCTTCTTACTTACTTGAGTCTTCAAATTTGTGGTATGGAAGACTAGGACATGTTAATTATGGATCATTACATAATATGGAATGTCTACCTAAATTTGACATTGATTTAAATTATAAATGTGAAATTTGTGCTGAGGCAAAATTAACTAAAACTCATTTTCATTCAAGTACGAAGCCACTTGAATTAATTCATAGTGGTATTTGTGATTTTAAATCTATTCAAACTAGAGGTGGGAAAAAATATTTTATCACTTTCATAGATGACTATGTTAGATATAGATATGTTTATTTAATTCGAACCAATGATGAAGTTTTGGAAACTTTTATTCAATATAAGAATGAAGTTGAAAATCAACTTGGTAAGAAAATCGAAAAACTAAAAAGTGATAGAGGTGGTGAATATGAATCACTTTTTGGTGAGTTTTGTAAAGAACATGGACTAATTTATTAAACCACCGCTCCTTACTCACTTCAGCAAAATGGAATTGCTGAAAGAAAAAATAGGACTTTAAAAGAGATGATGAATGCCATGTTAATCAGTTTTGGATTACCTCATAACTTTTGGGGGGAAACAATACTGTCTGCAAATTATATACTTAATAAAGTACCCTGAAAGAAAGTGAATTAAACAACATATGAAATGTGGCATGGGAGAGTACCATCTTATAAATACTTAAAAGTGTAGGGATGTTTAGCTAAAGTGGCTATTCCTAGTCTTAAAAAGACTAAAATAGGTCCTAAAACTGTTTATTGCATTTTAATTGGTTATGCCATGAATAGTAGTGCATATTGATTTTTGATTCATAAGTCAGAACATTTCGAAATGCATGTAAATACTATTATTGAATCTCGAAATGCATCATTCTTTGAACATGTGTTTCTAAATAAAATTGGACAAAAGACCAATACTAACAAAAGATCTTATGATACTATTATTAGTCAGGATCAAGAACAGTATCAAGAACAAGAGCAAGAGTAAGAGCAAGAGCAAGAGATAGATCAAAATGATGAAGAGGAAGTAAACGTGCTAAAACCTCAAAATCTTTAGATCCAAATTTTCTAACATTTTTATTAGAAGATAAGCCTTTAACTTTTAAAGAAACTATGTTCAGTCCTGAGGCTCTTTTATGGAAAGAAGCTGTCAATAGTGAAGTTGAATCCATC
Source organism: Camellia lanceoleosa (assembly GCA_025200525.1). NCBI lineage: Eukaryota > Viridiplantae > Streptophyta > Magnoliopsida > Ericales > Theaceae > Camellia > Camellia lanceoleosa. The sequence goes on along the minus strand of CM045762.1, from coordinate 3,038,813 downwards.
TTGCAAAATCACACTTGGGAATTTGTGATTTGCCACCAAGTTATAAACCTCTTGGGTACAAGTGGATTTTCAAAAGAAAAATGAAAGAAATGGATCAATTGACAAATACAAGGCAAGAATTGTGGTCAAAGGATATAGACAAAAAAAAGGTTTTGATTACTTTGATACATACTCACCAGTTACTAGAATAATATCCATTAGAATGCTAATTGTCATTGCATCTTTGTACAATCTAGAAATTCATCCAATGAATGTAAAAATCGCTTTCTTAAATAGTGAGTTAGATGAAGAAATTTACAATGGAACAACTAGAAAGATTTTCTGTTCCAAGGAAAGAAAAGAAAGTGTGTAAATTGGTTAAATCTTTATATGGTTTAAAACAAACGTCAAAGCAATGGCATAAAAAATTTGATAAGACAATGATGTCAAATGGATTTAAAATTAATGAATATGACAAATGTGTTTATATTAAAAATACAAACATAGGTTATGTTATAGTATGTCTTTATCTGAATGATATGCTCATCATAGATAGTAATAATGACATGATTAAAACTACTAAGAAAATGTTGAATAAATATTTTGACATGAAGGACATGGGGATTGTTGATGTAATACATGGTATGAAAATTACCAAAACATCAGAAAGATATACTTCGTCACAATCTCATTACATTGAGAAAATACTTGACAAATTTAGCAAAGATGATGATCATCTTGTTAGAACACCTGTGGATGTTAATTTGTTTCTTTCTAAGTATGTACAGGAAAGTATTTCTCAATTAGAGTATACCCAAATTATTGGAAGCTTAATGCACTTGATGAACTGCACTCGCCCAGATATAGCTTATGTAGTAAGTAAATTAAGTAGATATACGAGTAGTCCAGGAGTAGAACACTGGAAAACAATTATAAGGGTTCTCAGATATCTCCGATTTATTCGTAACATTGGGCTGAATTATGCTAGATATCCAGCAATACTTGAAGGATATTGTGATGCAAACTAGATATCGGATATTAGAGACTCAAAATTCACCAGTGGGTATGTCTTTACACTTGGTGGGGTAGCTGTATCTTGGAAATCTTCCAAACAGACTTGCATTGCTAGGTCTACTATGGAATCAGAATTTATAACTTTAGATAAAGCTGGGGAAGAGGCGAAATGGCTTCGCCACTTCCTTTAAGATATTCCAATGTGGCCAAAACCAGTGCCTGCTATATGCATACATTGCGATAGTCAATCAACAATAGGTAGAGCATAGAGTCATATGTACAACGGTAAGTCATGATATATTCGTTGTCGACATAACATCGTGAGACAACTACTCTCTAATGGAATTATTTCCATTGAATATGGAAAGTCTAAAAACAACATAGCGGATCCACTAACCAAAGGGTTAGCAAGAGAGTTAGTTGAGAATTCATCGAGAGAAATGGGACTTAAGCCTATTAAATAAGAGTTATCACAATGGCAACCCAACCTAGTTCATTAGAGATCCCAAGATTTAGGTTCAAAGGGACAACCGAGTTGTATATGACTCATAAGGATCACTAGAGAGTCAAACTCCAACCCATTTCTATGATGAAATAGTGATGTCTGCAGCATTTTAGGTTAAGTAAATACTTTTAATGATTCTTATATCTAGGAATACCTAGTGGAGTATGGCAGGATACTCTTCATAAGAATCACCTATATAAATATGAATTGGGCCGGTTCTATGAGATTTGTGAAGGGCTACAATTCTTTAGAGCGCACATGAAAGACTAGGTTGTTCAGGGCCAAAATGAACACAATAGTAAGAACTAAACTGTGTCTGGTGATATATTGTGTGAGTTCTATTGTCTTGGTTAACACAAACGGTTGAACAGTTCAAGATATCATGTTTACTGGTTAGTTAGTAAATCATATAGTGTCTCACAAAGGAAGGTTCAAAACCAAAAGTTACCTATCCTTTACAGAATATTTTCAATTTATGTACTCTGTGTAATAATTAGATCATGTTGTTACATTTTCTCTCTGTCAAGTTTCATTAATGTAGAGGATTATTGGAATTATGATTTCTATAGGCTTAATTTGGGCAAACTTTGAACCCAAAATTGAGTGGGTCTCACACATCTTTTATGATGAGTTCAAAGAGGTGACGTGTTCCTTGCTGCATGGCAAGTCGCACGGTGAAGACGGTTCGTCAAAACCATTTATAAGTGAATGGAAACTTGATGTTGTTTTCGGGTTCATGGAATGGAAAATTAGAAAGTAAAATGTGAGTTTCTTTGAATTGGGTTGTCCCACATTAAAATTTGAAGAGAGCTTGTATGTGTTTATAAGCTCTAGATGGAAACACTTGGGCTGAGCCTCAAGGGGCACCCTAAGTTTGTAGAAGGAAGGAGTTATGGACAAAATGAGCCATAGCCCAAACCCCTACATACGCGCTCGCGTTGCCGTCCGTCCGGCCGAGCAGAGTCATGTCGTGCTGGGCGCGGGTATGGGTTGTGGGTTGAGTCAGTCATAATATTAATTTTTTTGACAAAATTTATTTAAAATTTTTTCAAAAATTCTTGCAGAAAAAATATTTTTTTTGAATGAATTTAATTCAAAATTTTCACCAAATTTGAATTCAAATTCTCTGTCCAACTTTGTGCCTCTTCCAGTCTGAAATTAAACTATTTTTAACAGATTTAACTACCCAGCAGTTCCCAATAGTTTCGGACAGTTTTTCCCAGACAGATTCAAATATGAAACTGCTGCAAATCTGTTCAAATTTGAATTGTATCTGTTGCACCTGTTCATTTCCAAATGAGATTTGTTCGGACAGATCTAATGGTCACATATCTACCTATATATACCAAGCCATTTCCAGCAGGTTTTTCAATCCGAAAATCCTTTTCTTGCTTTCCTTTGTGCTTTCCTTGCATTATTTTACATACTAGTTTTATAGAAAAAAATCCAGAGAGTATAGAACACAGCTTTTGTTCGCCATACAGATTGTTTGGAGTGCTACTACAGTTTGTGTAAAGATCATTGTATCCTGGAAGATAGACGCCATTTATCCGTAAACACCAAAATATGGTGAATCTGTCTTAAGGATAAAGTATCACACACTCGACTTGATCTAATTTTGTATTTTTTATTTTGGTAAATAAATTCTATAAGTAATTTGATTTAATTTCATATTATTTATTTTACACAGAAGATTGTTCCAATATAATTAGCAAACCATTTAACACAGGACATTAACATACAAGTTAATGAGTCAACACAGAAACAAAATTACTAATATTTTTTGGTTGGTTGACATACGTGATGACTTCTCAGTGACAATATGTTTGGAGAGCCCATTTGGAGAATCTCTACAACAATCCGCTCAACAAGTTTTGGTTTCGTTGGGTTGACCTTTTAATTTTTTTTTTGATTTTTTTAATTATTTTAGTTTGAGGTTAAAATTTTTTATTTATGATGAATTTTTTAACTTTTATATGAAAAAAATAATAATTATGATTTAAATGTTGAGAGGGTAATTTATACTAAATTGGGCCGAGCTGATAGTTGGGCCGAGGTAAGCCCAAATGAGAAAGGTGGCCTGTACACCGGTCATGGAAGTGTTGCGGTAGTTCGGTTGTCAGTCTTACTTGATGTAGCCCGGTTTCTATTTAGTCCGGTCGTGTCCCAACCTGAGTATGAGAGCAACTTCTTCAGACCGTATGCATTAGTCCGGTTGGCCGCTCCTACGGGGTAGTCCGGTCTTGGCATACGAAACCGGAGTAGGAGTGAGGTAATGGAGGGCCGGACTAAAAATAAGTTCGTCCGTATTCGCCGGATTAGTACAGCAGTGGGTAGTCCGGACGTCACTAATTACTTCGGTTGAAGCGTATGGAAAACCGAGGTAATCAATGACTCTGAATGTAGTTCGGTTTAACTCCCTTATGTCTAGCTCGGCCTAAGTAGGGGAATGCCGAGGTAAGGAAGAGAAGTAAGGACCGGATTAATGGTTACTCCGGTCCATTTGGAGTTCTTGTAGAAGGACCAACTCACTTGGTTTAAGCAGTGAGGAGGGTGTTGGAGGATAAGCATTATCTTCCAAGAGTTTGAATCCTAGGGGGACTCTATGATAGGAGGAGTAATCCTAGAAGGACTCTACACTTGGAGGAGTAAGAGTCCTACCAGGATTGTGCCACGTGAAATCTATATAAGCTCATCAATAACACCTTTGGAGAGGTAATACAATTTTGCTCCCTGAATACATTGAGCTTTTGCCTTCTTGTCTTGCTTACTGACTTAGGCATCGGAGAGGTTTCCGGCACACACCCGCCGGCTAGCTCACGTTGATATTTTCAGGTGGTGGAACGACATCGTACAGAGGAACGAAGACTTGGTCAACAGGATTATACGAGAAGGTGAAATTCTTTCCCGTACAATTGGCGCCGTCTGTGGGAATAGCAGACAAGAACAACCTCTTGATCAAGTTTTTCTCGAACATCAATGGCAAACAACGAAGAACTGCCTCAGTCCGCCATTGACGGACTAACTCCAGAAGGAGGGGCAAGGCGCGAAGGCCTACCTTTGGTCCCTCCCATGGCGAGCCTGGAGCCACAAAGGCAGAATTCCAGGAGGGATGCGAGGGGACGAAGGAGGAATGACAGCCCTCATCCCTCTCGTTCAAAGCCCGAAAGACAAAAGCGCAGAGTTGATCCTCAAATCGGAGGATCGCGTCAGAGAGCAAGACGAGCTGATTCGTAAGATGGCGGCTGACATGGAGGCACTGAAGTGCCAGATGAAAGGAAAAGAAGTGGCGACAGGAGAGGGGCGCAACAAGAAGACGCCCCCTCGCCACTCTGAGGGTCGTAGTAGGAATTCTACACCCTCTCGGCCAGAGGACAAGCCTCGGACAGCGACACGCGATCCAGATCTTCCAGACTCGTCACTCCAGTCCGAGAGGACGAGGCACGAGATGTCATACATCGAGGAGTACCCATCGCCCTCACATACGCATCGTCTGAGGTCGAGACAGACGGAATTACCTAGGTCGTCCGACCTAAGGTCCATGTTGGAAGAAAAGCGCGATGGAAGGAGGACGCCAGACGCGATCCTCACAGGTTCCTACCTTGCGGCCGATTGGCTCCTCGGACGCATGGAAGCGTCGAGGTTGGAATGCCAAGGCCACACTTGGCATCTGAACCGGCGGATAAGGCATTGGCGAGGCCGCAGACCTCACCATTCGTCCCGAGATTGAGAACGCGCCCTTCCGTCAGCTTCCTACAACCCAAGTTCACGACGTATGAAGGAAAGATGCACTTACACCCACTTGAGCCACTTTCGCAGTTATGGCGATATCGGCGGAATGAGGCGTTGATGTGTATCCTATTCCCCTCAAGCCTTGGCGACCTAGGCTTAACTTGGTTTTAGAAGCTTCAGAGGCAAAGATAGCCTCTGGCGCAATTGCAGAGGCGTTTGTCACGGTTGTAAGCGAACACAAAGACCGGTGGAGATCGACTACTACTCTCCATCGACATGGGCGACAAGGAGACTCGAGGTCATACAACAACAAGCATCGGGAGACATTCAACAGATTGGGGATCGCCTAACCAACCTCGCCATTATGCGCAAGATACAAAAGAGGCCTTCCACGAACGGTGAGGGACTCTATCACCATGACGCCACCCCTCACCATGGAAGCCCTGATGGAAAGAGTGCACCAACACATCAGGGTAGAAGAAGATGGCGCACGTGCCAAAGCAAAGACTGGCGCGACCATGACACCAGAGAAAAAGACTTCGGCGAAAGTCAATACGGTAGATCGTCGAAACCGAAATGGACGGGGCAGGAGAGACAATGACGAAGACCAGGACAAGAGGTGGTTGAGGGTCCGCACCGCCATTACCACAGTGTTCAAAAAGCCGATCTACCGTATACTTAGCGAGATTCGAGACGAACCTTTCGTCAAGTGGCCTGCCAAGCTTGGCGAGGTACAGAAGGACTATGATGACAGATCCAGATGCACCATACCACTTGGAAGATAAGGACGGCAAAGCAATTCCTAGGCCATGGAATACTGCCAATCTCAAGATATTTTACTTTTAGCTTTTTTCTTTTTAAGTATGTGTAATTTTCTACTTTCTCAATAAAACAAGTCGATTCTTTTCAGTATATTTGTTTTCCATAGAAAGTAGTTTTAGCAAGTTAGTAGCATTGTAAACGTAGTTGGCCGGAATAACCAACTATTAGCCCTCCTAAGCCCAGGATCAGGATCCAGGCTGCAAGACGTTTGGTCGGAATAACCAAACATTCTATTCTAAGTTGGCTGGAACAAACCAACTTAGAGGTTGGCTGGATTAAACCAACACTTAGCCAAAGTATGGGAATGGCTACACAGAGGTTGGCTGGATTAAACCAACACTTTGTACTCTTCAGCCGAAGTAAGTTATATCGGCTGAAGAGTGGTTTGCTGGATTAAACCAACACTTTGTACTCTTCACCAAGTAAGTTATATCGGTGAAAGAGTGGTTATCGGATTAAACCAACACTTTATACTCTTCACCAAGTATGGGCATGGTCGAAGAGTGGTTATCGATTAAACCAACACTTTATACTCTTGACCAAGTAAGTTATATCGGTCAAGAGTGGTTGGTCGATTAAACTAATGCTTTATACTCTTCACATTAAGTATGGGCATGGTGAAGAGTGGTTATCGATTAAAACCAACTCTTAGTACCCTTTAGCCGAAGTAAGTTATATCGGCTGAAGAGTGGTTGGCTGGATTAAAACCAACTCTTTGTACTCTTCAGCTGAAGTAAGTTATATCGGCTGAAGAGTGGTTGGCTAGTAAGTTAGACAGCTAACCGAGATCACAGCTTGCACAAACAAGTTCATGAAAAATTCACTACAAACTCAAGCATGCAAGTGAATAACCTAATAAGAGTTGATAATTTTTCATTGAATAATTAAAATACAACTATGGGGCCATAGCCGGTTACAAAAGTTCGGACAAAAGAAAGAAAAAAGTACAAGGTCAATCAAAAGTTCATCTATCTCAAGCATCCAGATCGGTCCCGAGGTTGGCATGCGCCCGGTGTCTGCAGCCTTCAATTGGGCGTCGGGCAGAGTATTTTCAAATTGGGCTCCAACCGAAGCTAGTGGATCACCGCTTGCTCTTGAATAGCCGAGTCTCGCTTGTTTCACCATCATCATCATCATCATCTTCATCGCCGAAGAACCGAGGAATTGTTTTTGGAGTTCATCGGTATACTCTTGCAAAGGAGGCTTTAATGAAGTGCTCGAGCATCGTAGACTTCGGTTTGAGTCCACACCGACCTTCTCCACTCCACCTCTCCAACCGCACTTGAAGAACAGTTGTTTCGCGGCTTCGCACTGCAAAGAGTAGCTAGCTTCGGCTTCCTTGAACCCTGCCTTGTGCTCGTCTTCAACTTTCTTTTCCAACACTGCTATTTCGGCCTGCTTTTTGTTTTCAAGAGCCGCCATCTCCCATAAATACTTGTCTTTCACGGTCACGGCCGCTTGTCGCTTGTACCGAGGTGACCAATCGATTAGGGCGCTATCTCGGCCTCGGCTTGGCGCTTTTTGTTTTGAGTACACTCGGCCTGCCAGGCGTCCCTTATTGCGTGCCTCGTGGTTTTGCGGAGCTCCATTATTTGCCTGTGGGCAATGGTGTTCTTCTGAATGGCCTGCAAAAGGAGAGTTCCATGTGAGACCGAGCTCAGAGTTTGAAAAATCACAGAAAAAGAAGTACTGCTTACCAGAATCATCGACTTAGTAGATGACCGGAGGGCCTTCAGCTCGGTGTTCAGCTGCTTGCTGTGGTGCTCCATGTCTTTTGGCAGACAAACACCCCTAGCCAGGTTGAAGGCTAGAAGGTGATCCTTGTCAGCAACAACGGAGTCATCCTCATCGATATCTCGGTTGTTGAAGACGAAGGGTGGAGCCCACTTGTTGGTAGGCGCAGCTCGGTTAGACGATTCCGGTTGAGGGTTGAGTTCGGGGCTCGGCGGAAGGATGGGGTCAACCTCGTCGACCAAGCGCTGCTCGGTCTCCGTAGTCCGGGCGCGTTTAGCTCGGTGTGAGGATGATGGTTGTTGCGAAGGAAGAGCTATGATGGTTTTGCGGTCGGGTTTGGTGGCACTTCGCCTTGTGGTTGCGGTGAGCATGGCCCTCATCTTGTTTTTCTTCGCCATCTCTGCTCGGCCGTGAGTGGCACGAGGACGATTTCGCAAAGTGGGGTCCGGTCGAGGGTCTTCAAGGAGGAAATCGGTCACCCTTGCTTTTACGACGGAATATCTCAGAGGTCGGTTCAAGTCGAGAAGTTTGGCCCAACTTCTTTCTCGGACTCGCGGCAAATACAAGAAAAGGTCGAGGTTCGTAGCCGTCTTGGGAATGGAGGAAGGTCGAATCACAGAAAATAGATAAAGTATTAGTTCGGTTGGTGAGAGGAAAGCGAAATAAACAAAATTTAGGAATGCAACAAGTATGTATACCGGCTCTCTTTTCTTCGCTTTATTCTTGCCGAGGATTTGGGCACGAAGTCTTCAAAATTTCCGAAACCCGAAGAAGTCATCGTCGTTTAAGTCCTTGTCCGGTGTGTGTTTAATTATTTTTTCTCGACCTCGGCGTATTCTAAGGTAATAACACCAGCCATCATTTTTTGAGCCTATTGAGTATTGGTGTAGTATTTCGGCTAAACCGAGGTTGAGACCGGTTTGTTGGTTTAAGCGCTTATACCCATTATTATTCGGTATGTATTGGTGGACAGTTGTGTGGGGCATAGTCTGGTTTGTCTTAGAAATTCACATATAAGGGGCTGGACTGGGAATCTGAGTCCGGTCTCTACTATGGATTGAATGGTAAAGGGGACAAAGCCTTCATTGCCCCAAGGGTCTATGTCTGGTTCGGCTAGTATGAGATTTACATCGGCTGGGATTTTGTAGTCTTTCCTGAATTCGGTTAAGCCACCTGGGGTTTCTACTAGACACCTATACTTCCCCATTTTATTGTATAAATTATAAATAAGTTACTTCGGTTGAAAAGAGTGTGCTCAGTAGCTCGGCTGAGCGCAGTGGCGTGCCTGGCAACCTAAGTCTGCAAAGTAGGAAAACAAGGAGTTAAGCACAGATCTTAGACCGTGCTACAGAAGCAAAGCAAGAAAAAGACTGGTTTTATTTCGGCTCTACAGGGTGCTATGGTGTTTACGTCGGTTTCTAGTAAGTGCTCGTTATCTCGGTTCACAGAATGCTCTGTTATCTCGGTTTCAGGAGAAGGTTTTCTTTCTTCGGTTATGCCTCAAGGGGCAGCTTTGAGTTCGGTTTAGAACTCAGGAAGCTGGCCTAGTCCCTAGGGCATAGCTCGGTCGAGGGCAGGAATTTCAAAATTCAAGTATGTTTTTATTTCGGCTAAGGTATACCGTATGGAAACCAATCAAAACTATGGTGGCATATACAAGTTCTAGTCCGGTTTCAATTTGCCTAGAGTTTCCTATGACAAGAACAGTATTCTAGTTCGGTTGAAGCGTGCATAAAGATCTAAAAGGTGCTCTGCTGACTGAATCAGCGTGTTCAAGGTGTTCTTGAGAAGTTTTATAGAGAGTACAGACATGGAAGAAGAAAAGCAAAGTGTTTCACAGCAACACATAGCATAAACAAGTGTGGATTAAAACAAAAGCAAAAACAAGGGAAACAGATTTTAGAAACCTTACCAGAGGACGAGGAAGAAAGCTGGAGTTGAGAGCAGTGGTAACAATGGAGAGCTCGAGCCTTGAAGATTGCAGGGTTGAGAAGCACGAGCAAGAGAAAGGGAAGATAAACAGAGTATGGAATGATTTTTTGAAAATGAGAAGTTTGTTTTGTGTAAAGGGCAAAAAGGGCGGGACTGTTCAAATATTGCGAAGTACGAGGGACGGCGCTACAGCTGTGGGAGGCCAGTTAGAGCCTGCCACGTGTCATGGGAAGGACAAGCGTTTCAGTTTCTGCTACTGAAGAGACGTTTGACCGGACGTGCACAGTACGGCCCATGTTTAGCTCGGTTGGATAGACTAAAGGGTCTTAGCTCTACCGAAAGGCTAACGGTGTTTTAGCTCTACCGAAAGGTTAAGACTAGCCCGGTTGGTAAACAGGTAATCCCAATCATGCTTTGCAGATGGAATTAAGGGGCAATTGAGAGGGTAATTTATACTAAATTGGGCCGAGCTGATAGTTGGGCCGAGGTAAGCCCAAATGAGAAAGGTGGCCTGTACACCGGTCATGGAAGTGTTATGTAGTTCGGTTGTCAGTCTTACTTGATGTAGCCCGGTTTCTATTTAGTCCGGTCGTGTCCCAACCTGAGTATGAGAGCAACTTCTTCAGACCGTATGCATTAGTCCGGTTGGCCGCTCCTACGGGGTAGTCCGGTCTTGGCATACGAAACCGGAGTAGGAGTGAGGTAATGGAGGGCCGGACTAAAAATAAGTTCGTCCGTATTCGCCGGATTAGTACAGCAGTGGGTAGTCCGGACGTCACTAATTACTTCGGTTGAAGCGTATGGAAAACCGAGGTAATCAATGACTCTGAATGTAGTTCGGTTTAACTCCCTTATGTCTAGCTCGGCCTAAGTAGGGGAATGCCGAGGTAAGGAAGAGAAGTAAGGACCGGATTAATGGTTACTCCGGTCATTTGGAGTTCGGCTGTAGAAGGACCAACTCACTTGGTTTAAGCAGTGAGGAGGGTGTTGGAGGATAAGCATTATCTTCCAAGAGTTTGAATCCTAGGGGGACTCTATGATAGGAGGAGTAATCCTAGAAGGACTCTACACTTGGAGGAGTAAGAGTCCTACCAGGATTGTGCCACGTGAAATCTATATAAGCTCATCAATAACACCTTTGGAGAGGTAATACAATTTTGCTCCCTGAATACATTGAGCTTTTGCCTTCTTGTCTTGCTTACTGACTTAGGCATCGGAGAGGTTTCCGGCACACACCCGCCGGCTAGCTCACGTTGATATTTTCAGGTGGTGGAACGACATCGTACAGAGGAACGAAGACTTGGTCAACAGGATTATACGAGAAGGTGAAATTCTTTCCCGTACAAATGTGATATTTTATCTATTAACTTTTTAATTTTTTTTATAACTATTTTAACTAAAAAATCAACTCAACCAATTTACCAAACTAGTGCTTTGCGTGTTTATCAGATTTTTGGTGTTCTCTTGGTGTTAGTGGTCCTATTAATGTGTCGATTTTAAAATTTTGATAAAACTCTTTTTCAATATGTCTCCTATGAGAAGAGAAACTCATTTGGTATAAGATATGTACGGTATATATTTTAGAGTACTGATTAAGAGTTTTAATTTAAGTTTTAATGATGTGGTATAGAGAGGAAAAAAAATAAAAAAAACATAAAAACAAACAAGCATAAATATCACATCACATGGGTCTCACCATTAGAGCTCATTAAAGTTCTCAATCATTTTTGTATATTTTATTACATATTATTGTGTAAATATTTAATAATATTTTTATAGAGTTGCAATAATTAATGATTCAAAATTAAAAGTTTCACATTTTATACATTTTGTGAATCAAGAATGTTTAAGTGAAAAAATTGTGTATCATAACAAAAATTTCAAATTAGTTAGTACTGTAACATATTAAAAATTGATTTTAGCATTGATATTTGGATAAATTATATTGATAGTTCCTACATTTTGTTTCTTGTGTTATTTTAGTCCATACACTTTTAATTATCTCAATTTTCACTCTTAATTTAGATTTTGTGTCAGTTTGATTCAATTGATAACGCCTCTAGTATTTTTGATGAAAAATTATCAATAAATTGGTTGAAGTTTGAATAAATTTTTAATTTTGCCTTAAAATGTATAACATATGTCACTTATGTGCATATTTTTCATTAAAAAATTCTAACAATTGAAAGTAATTAGATTAAATTGAGATAAAATCAAAAATTCATGATCAAAATCGAACCAATTAAAATTATAGAGACTAAAATGACATAAAAATCAAATACAGAAACTCTCCACGTAATTCTTTCCTTGACATTTTAAAATCAAACTACACAAGGATGCTCTAATTTTACTCACTAAAGTATGCCAACTAACATTACACCCACTAAAGTAATTTCTGCCTAATGCGTGTTCACCATATGATCTAATTAATTATTCTGAGTTGCGACAAAGAGCACCAAAATTCTTCAGCAAAAATCCAACCGGACTAGTATGTTTGTATGCACGAGTATATATATTTTCTATATAGGATATCAATTGGATTCATTCCCACTTTAAGTAGTGCCTACTTTTTTATCTTAAGGTGACATGAATGAATGAGATAAGGACTAAATAAAAGTCTAATTATTGCTTACGCATTCACTTCAACTAACTTTTTTCTATGTATGGTTTGAAATATATATTTTTTTTCAATTGGATTTCAAAAATAAATATGTAGATAGTCTACTCTAATATATTCGTTAGAAAGTATTGTCCCTTAACACCTACAACATATCTGCGGAAAATCTCACTGCACCTACGTCGGGGCCGAAACTTAGGCCCTGCGTGTTCTAGGTGTTAAAAAGTATGTTTAATCCCAATAAGAAGCTATAGGAACTTAAACCCAAGCCTTGAATAAAGGATTTAAAAGTCTTATTCACCGAATCAATCTCTATTAATGTATGGTTTGAAAGATTCATGATATAATAATTCTCACCTTCCACTCTTATATTAAAAATGTAATAGTATTAGTTATTCTTCATACGCATGCCACTTACTTCATGCATATATATATGTATATACTATATCAACTACAACTACTCCAATCCAAGTTTCTCCTTATGATCTGTTTGAGTCACCCCGTAAAATTTTGTGATTAATATACTAACTAGGAGCCGACATTAATTTGGGTCATATTTATTTCAAAATTATTTTAACATTAACTCCATTCATTTATTTTTTTCAGAGTAATGCTACAAACACTAATTAGTAAACCAACTAACAAATTCATTAAGACAAAAAACATATATGTAGGCTCCGCCACTTTAACATGAGTCTCATTTAGTATTTTATCTAGTTGATATGGTAGTTGATACACTAATTACTATTTGTAACATTACTCATTTTTTTAATGTTATTACATAGTGTCATTTTGATCCGTATTCAATTCATGTCATATTATCCTGTCATATAAAAAATTTTAATCTTAATTGAAAGGAAAATTCTATAGTACACACCTTATCTAGGATCTGTATCATATGCATCATTGATTTCGACTTTTAAGTCAATATTTATGACCTATTGTATTATTAATTTTGACACATTCATATCATGTTATACTTCAAATAATATTTAGATCCATTATAAGTCTTTGGTATATCTAGGTGTAAACCATCATGCCATATTATATCTGGGCCATCAATACCCTTTGGTGGTTTTGAAGACCCACCTTCTCAAATTGTAAGTCTACTTGTTGCAGACATGGTGAACATGTGACACCCCAAAATATATTTACTCAATCTTTGAAAACAAAAATGTAAATATAACATGTTTTGGGCCATAGTGGGAATATAGGGGAATTGATGCAAATTGTTTTAAGAAACCTCGTGGATTGCACGGTGTGCCATGTGGTTTCACCACATGGTTACACAGTGTTGAATAGTGCATCATAATGCTGCATAGTAAGGGTCTTCTCACCTATAAATAGGTGAGTTGCATGGTAATGAAATTACAAAAATAACAAATGAGGTGTATATGAGAAAGTGAGCTGAAATCAGAAATGAGAGTAAAATATTAAGTTTGAGGTGAGTTGTATTATATTTTGAGTTATCACAAACTATTTTATGTAAAATTTGCTATTTAGTTTTCAAAAGTATATTATTTGTTAAACGAACATTATTTGCTTAAAAAAGAAAACCTATGGATATAACTGTTTATTAAATGTGTTTTTGAACAATTATTTTATAAGTATCACCATGGAGGTCCTATGTCTTGGGGGACTTAAATAACTATTGGTCATCTGAATTGTCACTTTAAGTGACCCTCTGTTGTCATGGATCCACTGTCCCTCTGATTTCTGGTGTGTTGTGCGGAGCTAAGTGCTACACTATTGTGGAAGCCACCTCTAGAATTCGTACGAGTCACCTATTGAATCTATACATATGCTCTGTTTTGTTCTCTGGTATGGAGCAAAGTGTTGTACGGAGTTAAGTGCTACATTATTGTGAAAGCCACCTCTAGAATTTGTATGAGCCACCTCTTGAGTCTATACATCTATTCTGTTATGTTTTGTACCGTGGTTATAATTATCTGTTTATATGATTTATGTATTATATATTCTGTATTTTACTATCAAACAAATCTCTGTTTAGCCCAAGTAATTATCCATGATGAATTTTATACTCTTATACTCTCAGCATGATATTTCTTACTTTACCATGTGTTTACAGTTGTTAACTACTTTCAAGTGATGTGTGACGTGTCAAGACCAGTGTGTGGGATAGGCAAAAGGTACTTGGTAGTTATAGTTTAGCTTTGGCAATGTGAATGAATAGAAACTCCAATGTATATATTTTTGTTATAATTAAATTAAGATTTGGGTACCCTTTTAGTTTATTCTGCTACACTATTATTTTGTTATGACCTTTGTTACTATCTCATCGCAATGTTGAATCTTTGGGTACCGAGTTTGGGTTGTGACAAAAGTGGTATTAGAACAATGGTTTTCTTTAAAAGAATTTATTTTTTAAAAAACTTTGGAGCATAGGACATACGTACAATTAAGAAGTAGGGTAGGGAATGTTTTGTAGGGACTCACCTTGGGTAAAAATTGTCATGTTGTGCCTTTTCAATCACTACTTTGTTGGAGGCAAAGAAAAGCTGAGAGGATATATTTTGTCCTTCTTCAATCACTACTTTGCTAAAAGCAAAGAAAAGCTTAGGGAACATTTCCTTGCTAAATGTGTGCATTTTGTTTTGTGTGAATTAAGTGTAATGATTTGTTTTGTGGGAAGTAAGGGTAATGAACGAATAGGAATTGTGGATTAGGTTCACTAAAACTCTTATTTTGTAGCTATGTCTAATGATAGAAATGATACCATAACCAATGAAACCGATCAATAGAAATAATTGTATCATAGTGTACAACAAAAACGAAAAGATAATTTTCTAAATTAATTTCGAGGATGAAATTTTAAAAGAAGGAAAAAATGTGACACCCCAAAATATATTTACTTAATCTTTGAAAACAAAAATGTAAATATAACATGTTTTAGGTCATAGTGTAAATATGGGGGAATTGGTGCAAATTGTTTCAAGAAACCTTGTGAATTGCATAGTGTGACTTGTGGTTTCACCACATGGTTGCATAGTGTTGAATAGTGCTGCATAGTAAGGGTCTTTTCATCTATAAACAAGTGAGTTGCATAGTAATTAAATTGTAAGAATAACAAATGAGAATCAGAAGTGAGAGTAAAAAATCAAGTTTGAGGTGAGTTGTATTATATTTTGAGTTATCACAAACTGTTTAATGTAAAATTTGTTTTGCCAATCATATTAGTTTTTAAAAGTATATTATTTGTTAAATGAGCCCTATTTGCTTAAAAAAAGAAACCCATGGATATAACTATTTATTAAATGTGTTCTTGAACAATTATTTTGTAAGTATTACCATGGAGGTCCCATGCCTTAGCGGATTTAAATAATCATTAGACATCTGAATTGTCACTTTAAGTGACCCTTTGTTGTCATGGATCCACTAACCCTCTAATTTCTAGTGTGAAGTAAAGTGCTATACGGAGCTAAGTGCTACACTATTATGGAAGCCACTTCTAGGATTCGTACGAGCCATCTCTTGAATCCATACTTCTGTTCTATTCTATTCTCTGGTATGGAGCAAAGTGTTGTACGAAGTTAAGTGCTACACTATTGTAGAAGCCACCTCTAGAATTCGTACAAGCTGCCTCTTGAGTCCACATATCAGTTATGTTCTATTATGTACCGTGATTATGATTATTTGCTTATATAATTTATGTATTATATGTCTGTTATTCAAAATGATTTATGTATTATATACTCTGTATTTTACTATCAAACAAATCTCTGTTTAGCCCAAGTAATTATCCATAGTGAATATTATATCATTATATTCTAAGTATAATATTTCTGACTCCGCCATGTGCCACTACAACATACAAGAGTTTTAAAGACCAAATATTTTGGTTTATAAAAGTGAAAATTTTGTTACAAAAAACATTTAAGGACCAATTTTCATTGTCATGAGAATAGTCGCTAAAATATTATCTCAAAAAGTCAAAAACAAGACTTTGAGCGACAAAATTTTAAAAATGTCACTAATAAATAAACTTTTAGAGACAAAATAATTTGGTCTTAAAATAATTTATTTTTTGAGACAAAAAATTTGGTTTCAAAAGGATAATAATTCATCACTAATGTTCAATTTTTGTTGCCAAAAATATAAGAAAAAATTATTTATAAGTCCTATTAGGGAGACTTATGCTACATATGGTTCTACTAAAAAATTTATGTTCCCATAAGTCCTGTGAGAAGTTTGTTGACACATTTACCTTCAATATTAGTTGTTAATATAATAAATAATAGTAAAACCATATATAAGAAATTGAATGTTACCATAGATCATATTTATATAAATGTAACGTAACGTGACACCTATATAAACGTAACGTAACGTGATACCTACATAAGTAACGTAACGTAACGTGACACCTATATAGGAAATTGTATGTTACTATGGATCATATATACATAAACGTAACGTGACACCTACATAAACGTAATGTGACACCTATGATCTATGGCAACATTCAATTTCCTATATAGGAAATTGAATGTTACCATAAATCATATTTATATGAAACGTAACGTGACACCAACATAAATCAGCAACATTTTTACATTCAATTTTAAAAAATAAAAACTCATTAAGTTTGCAGTTACGTTACGTTTATGTAGGTGTCACGTTACATTACGTTTATATAAGTGTCATGTTACGTTACGTTTATGTAGGATCTTGTGGAATATATTCCTATCTAAATAGAACTTGAGATTCTATAAGAAATTACATAGGACTTAGTCTACCATAAGTGTCTGAAAACGAATTTATAAATAAGTCTCTCAAAATATAATAATGGCACTTTTTGCAACAAAATTATTTAGTCTGTAAAAAATAATTTTTTCCCTCCAAAACCTTAATTTTTTTGTAGTTTGCTTATAGTTGTTAACCACTTTCAAGTGACGTGTCAGGACCAGTGCGTGGGGTAGGCACAAGGCACTTTGTAGTTGTAGTTCAATTATGGCAATGTAAATGAATAGAAACTCCAATGCATATATTTTTGTTATAATTAAATTAAGATTTGAGTACCCTTTTATTTTATTCCTCTGCACTATATTTTGTTATGACCTGTTACTGTTTCGTCACAATACTGAACTTTTGGGTATCGGATTTGGGTCATGACAAAACATCTCTTGTGAGAGGAACTAGTTTCCTCTTGAACTTTGTTTGTCTATTTTTATTTTCAACTTAGGTCTCGTTTGTCAACTATACATTTTAGTCAAAAAGTCATTATAAGTTGTCATATCACTCTTTTTACTTTTCTGTATATCTTTTCATAAAAAGTAAAAAAATTACTAAAATAAATATGTTTCTAAACGAAGCCTTAATAATAATAAAAAAAGGTCATGATTCATTATAATTATTTTTAATATAATTGAAAATTATTTAATTATGACACAACCCCGCTAATTATGGTAACTTGAATTTGATAGTGAGACAACCTAAAAAGGAGTCCAATAATAGACGAATTATTCTCTCTTTCAGAAATTTTAGTTAAATTGTGTGCCCACAAAATAATAGTAATACATAAAAAAATAATAGTAGTTACTTTATGTAATATATATAAAATAAAAATAAATAAATATATAACTAATAGAATTAAAAAGTCATATCAAGCAAAATATAAAACAGAGCTATCTAATAATTTTTCCCAATAATGGGAGGAAAGAAATAACCACCTAATTTTAATTTGTTGTTTTGGTTGCCTGGATTGAGAATATAGGCGGATGAAATCCGATTTACATATAATTGGAATGCTATACTCAGATTAACCCAGCCGCCTACCACTATTATATACTCCAAAAATGTTAGAGATCTTTTTTTTTTCATTAATTTTTTAATTAAACACTCATAGATGCAAATCTTACAGCTTTATGAGTCTTTAGTAAAAAATTAATGAAAATTTTTGTATCATAACATTAAACCAATTAGATGCCCTAAAATAATGTAAGATTTTCTTACGTGTATTTTAAGAATATTTGTTAGTAAGTGTTGAATGATTGTTATTTTTATAATAAAAAATAATAATTTAAAATTATTTTAAACTTTATTAACTAATGTAAAGCACTCGTTGCCTTTAATTGATCATTGACTAAAAAATTCACAAGCTTTTTAATGGATTTAAAGCGTAGAAAATCAAAGCCTTGATTTCATCTAATGTTATGCCACGTTATACTCATGTTAGCGTACGTATCACGCGAAAAAACTCCGTTCCGTTCTATTAATTTAATTTAATTATTATAACTTTATTTTAATTTTTAATATGACTCTCAATCAATGTAGGTATATATAAAATATTTAAAATAACTATTTTCATTGCATTTAATAATTAAAATATCTATTTATTTTTTTTTGTCGATTTTACGTAACGAAAATAGACAAATAATTTAGATTGAAAATAAATAAAAAAAAATAGTATTTAAATTGACAAAATTAAAAAATCAAGGCTTATTTTGTTACAATGGTCAAATCCTATGATATATATATATATTTTTTTTTTTGGGTTGTAATTTTCTCAATTTTTTTTTTATAATTCTGTCAATGTAATTCAATCAATTAAAATGAGTAGAAAAAAGCAAGGGACCCTATTATATTATTATTGTGTGCTTTTTAATTTAAGTAATTTTTTTATATTTAAACTGAGAAAATGGTAGTTTAAATAAATAAAAGAACAAAATGGAGAAATTGTCATTTTGTCCCCAGAAAGATTAAATAATTTCACCAGGTGATTTTCTCTCTGTCCCCCCCCCCCCCCCCCCCCTCCCCTGTATTTACAATATTATAATCTTAATTTAAATATTAAAATTTCATTTAGAAAGGACACGTTATTTATTATTATTTTAAACTTGTTGAACAACATTAATTTAATTAGGTGAATCAGGGAACTTAAACATAAAATTAAAAATTCAAATGTCAAATTAAAACAAAATTGAAAGGAGTAATTGATGTTTCACCTTATTTATATAGACATTATTAAAAGAGAAACATTAGAAGTTTAATCCCATGTTTAAAAAATAAAACATAAAAAATAAAAAGTAATGAATTGATAAGTTGAAAATAAAATAATAATAAGAGTAATGATTCATCCCCCCTTTTCCCCCCACCCCCTTTGACCCCCTCTCTCTCTCATTGGTTACCTTTTCTTTTTCTTTTTCTTTTTTTTCCTGCTCCTCCAATCACCACCCTCCACATGGCAAAGGGGGGTGAGGGGGTGACCCCAAAAGGGGGTCTCAAGCATTATTGTAATAATAATAATATTAGGTACATAGATCTCGTCACGTATGCGGATGGCTCGATGCCATATCAAGTGGGGTGGGGGGGGGATGTGATTTCGTGGTTGTTTCCTTTCAAACACTCCAACTACTCCTCCAACTAACTCTCTCCCTCTCCCTCTCCCTCTCCCTCTCCCTCCTTCATTGTTCATAAAAACAAAAACAATACCCAATTTCGAAAATTTGCTAAAGTTTGTAACACAAGGCACCCAAACGACTCTGAGATGAAGAAGGATGCTAGTATTATTATTTCAACAGCAAATGTGAATGTGAATGTGAATGCTAATGAAATTGACGAGAGCAGCCGGCGGGAGCTTCTCCCACCCACCAATTTCATCGAATTTGAGAGCAGTCGGAGAGAGTTCCTCCCTCCGACCGTTGACCTCCTCAATTTTGAAGGTGAAGGTGATGGAGACGGCCTTGGCGAACAGGCGTCGTGGAAACTCAACGTTAAAAATTTCAGTTTGGCGCAACAACAACAACAACAACATCGGCACTCATCCTCCAATTGTTTGTGCTTCCGGCCCCTCTTTCGCACTCCGAGTAAACTTTCTTCCCCCACAAAGCACCTCCTTTGCTCTCCAAAACTACTTACTCATCATCATTTATTATACTATTATTTATTTATATATCTATTACATATGCATATGCATATGCATTCATTTGTGTGATTCTCTCTCTCTCTCTCTGGAACTTTTGTTAGACATGAACGTTCTTCTATCTATCTCACGAGTCTCCCTTGTGTTTTATTTATTTATTATTTTATTATTTTTTTGCCGGTGGCTATTCTTGCTTGTTTAGACCTAGTAAAAGTTATTTAAATATGATACTCATGCCTTGCCTTCTCTCTATCTCTGGTGTGTGTTGCTCTTGGCTTTTTGACTTCAATCAATCAGTGACAAATTAATAATCGACTTCCTAGTTTTGGACGTCCCGGCAACATCATCAACATGAACTTGGTCTCTCATCTTGTTTACTCTTTTTTCTACTAATTAATTTCTTAAATGATTGTTGTTGATAATTTTTTCATTGGATTTCCCTTTTTTCTTTTTTTCTTTTTCTTATGATGATGATGGTAGTTGACGAGATCTGTGTGAAGAGTTTGAAGTTGAAACTTTTGATTATTGGGATATGGTGGATATCCAATTTTAGTTTAGTTTTTAGGGAGGGTGGGTGGGAGGAAGGAAGTTGAGATCCTCTCCTTGAGCTCTCCTTTTCTCTCTACTTGTAATGGTAGAAATGCATTGTGAGTTGATCCAATTTAAAAATAAAACAAATTCAAATTTGCTTTTACCGCCCAAATTTGGACCATTGAATCAACTCATAATACATCTCCACAATTGCAAGTAAGAAAACAAGGAGAGAGCTCAAGGAAAGGATCTCAACTCGAGAGGGAGGAACCTCCAAAGCATGCTTGCTTAGTGTTGTGTTGTGTTGTGCTTAATTATATATAATTAGTACGACTCTCCCTCTTTTTCTTCTCCTTCTCCTTGTTTTTAATAAATAAGGTATAATTAAGGTATAATCCAAGTTTAGTGTACAAGTTGAGACAGATTAGAAAAAAAACTTTCTTGGATTCTTCCATCAAGAGCCAACCAGAAGGGACACATTAGAGATATACATTAGTGGCGGGACACATTATATCAATATTGTGTTAACAAATTGATATTTACAAGTATGAAAATTGCATCACCCATAATAATACAGGGAAATGAACTCACACTGTGTTTGGATTGAGGGATTTGGAGAGAAAAGAAAAGAAATAGAGAGAAATATATTTCTCTTCCTTGTTTGGTTATCTTAAGTGGAGAGAAATTGGGAGAAATAGAAAGAAATGGAGAGAAACTCATTTCTCTTATAACCCTTATTTTCAATCTTTTCAAAAGTGGAGAGATTGGAAGAGAAAAAAAACCCACAAATGTTTATATTTTCATAATATCAATTTTACTCCTATAAAAATAAAAGAAATAAAATGATTGAAAATATAAAAAGGTTATTTTGGTAATATAACATAAAATAATTTCTTTTCTTTTCTCTTAATGAAATCTAACCAAACAAGAAGGAGAGAAATCACAATCATTTCATTTCTTTTATTTCTTACTTATCCAAACAAAAAGGAGAGAAATTACAATCATTTCATTTCTTTTCTCTTATTACTTAAGTAATCATTTCTTTTCTTTTCTCTCCTAAGTTACCAAACATAGCGTCAAGGTCCCTTCAACGGAAGATAAATAATTAATATTTTAACTTTAGTAAGGATTATTAGCCACCCCTCTTCTGGTCTCTCTATGCTATATATCAGATCATATAAGAGTGTGAAGATGGTTTTTTGAGTGTAAAGGAGGGATGAGGGGAATATCTTTGGATGAAAAATGTGATTGATCCACCGGATGGAAATGTTTGTAGAATACAACTACTTTTGCAGTTCTGCTATTGCTTTGCTAACTTTATTAGACTCCCCCTAAACCAATAACTTCATTTTTTATTTTTTTTTTGGCAGAAAAAGATTTTGATGACAAAACTTATTTTATTATAAAATCTCCAACAGAAGAGATATTTAGAATATTTTAAGTGTTTTTTTTTTTTTTTTGACCTATTCCCGTCATAATAGGGTGGACAACATAAGATGCATTTTATTTCAAAAAAACCAAGGGTTCTAGCTTGTATGATTAGTTTTTTAGCTGCTAAGTCTCTCATAATAAGAGGTGTTAGGGTTCTACTCTTATGAGTGAATATGGGGCAAGACGTAAGTGCTTGCAATCCCAAATGCTAATCTAATAATTAATTATGTCGATAAAAACAAAAAGATATATTTTATTCCATCATTTTTTGACATTTGAAAATTATAAATCTTTAAAAATCAGATGAATCAATTTTAAAAATAGAGTGCGTTCAAAGTGGGCAAAATACATAATATACTTTTGAGAAATTCTATATATATCATATGCACTTTTGGTTACAATATTTGTGTCATCGGTTATGACGTATTATGATGTTAATTATGATATTATTTTAGTTATGATTTAAAAATTATTTGATTATACCTCATGTGATAATTTGTTATAACTTATTTTTTTATTTTTAATTAAAACTCTCATAATATTAAGTTATGTTATTCGTAATAACCAAACTCATAAATGACATAACTTGCATATAGTATTGCCCCATACTTTTATCTGATTTTGTTAGGTAAAATACCCATTTGCGTTACAGTTGTTTTTTAGAGAATAAATATGGAGGAGTGGGATCCATATTTCTTTTTTTCAAATTGAATAGTAAAAGTATCTTTAAAAAAAAATTAAGGGTTTTGCAATCATTAAGTTTTTATTAAAGATTAAATAAAAACTCAACAAATAGGTTAAAAAACTGAACAGGTAAATTTTTTTTAAATAGATAGTCAAAAAAATTTAAATAGATAGATATAAATTTAAATTGATAGAAAATAATTTGAACATAAAGTTAAAAAAATTAACAGATAAATTTAAGGAGTAAAATTATAAACAAAATATCATTCAAAACAATCAAAAAGATTTCTAATCAAACTATGTCATAATGAATAGACCTCTCATCAATAAAAAAATATCTTCTGAACCAAATGTCTTAGATTGGATTTATTACCAATTTTTTTTTTTTTTATAAATTATAAATTGATATTCTTAAATAAAATTGTAGGTAAAATTTTTAAATGTATGGTATTAAATTATTAATGATTCATTTACAAATAAATAAATAAATAAATCTCCCGAAATTATTAATGGCATTCAGGAGAATTGGGTGAAGAGAAATTGTGTGGATGAATGTATTAAACATGACATTGGCGAGTGATACACAAGGATTTGGGTTGCCTCAGCACAGTAGGCACCGCGGTGCTGTCCTATGGACTCATTTTGGAGTTTATTTTGATAATTTGAATTGTTTATAATTTAAAATATATTGAGTAGAATATACTTATAAAAAATTAAATTAATCGACGATCGTTGACCCTTTCATCTACTCACATTTGTATTTATAAAAATAAATGACATTGTGATTGTGATTTAAAGTATTAAAATGAATACAAATGTGAGTAGATAAAAATATTATTGATATCCAATTAACTTTATTTTTTATAAATATATTTTACTCGATGTGTGTGTCAATTTCCGATCACACTGCCAATCAAGCACTCAGCTGGAGAACACTAGCAGAATAGATTAAACCTGAACAACCTGTCACAGAAAGAAGAGATTCCGACGATGGTTCGTCCACCCGAGGGCACTCCGACAATCAAGTCAGTTATCTCTTAAAGATAGCAAAAGTGCTTAACTCACTATTCAAAACATAAAAAGTGTACCTTAGACCCATGGGAGTGCCTCTCTTTTATAGCCAACACATACCTAGTCTCAACAGAAGCCTAGTTTCAATGGACTTAGGATTACTGCTAATCTTGGACTCTTAGTAAGATTGGGATAAACTCTCTAAGAGTCTTATCTTTTCCCAAACTGAAGTCATCTCTCATTCTAGGACTCTTGTCCCTTATCCTTTATCTCGGATTCTTATATCTTCGCAGATAACCTCGACCTAGCTGAGATCACTTCGGTGTCATGACAGGACACGTGGCACCTCCGTTGGCACTCCGGTGCCACCTTGGCCACGTGTTATCATTCAAAAACTATGTCCCCACAACTGCCCCCTAGGTTCTGTTTCTTCGACATTCTGAGGTGATGGAACATATATCGTTTGATCCATAGCACGTCGGCTAAGCTTGCTCGATCTTTTACTACCGAGGTTGTCGCACATCGGCTTCCATATGATAAACACTTTAGTATAGTTGCACCAATGCTCTAGAACCAATAACTAAGTTTATTCAAGATCACTTAGCGGAGATTATCCTCCCAACCGAGATCTTTGTTTCATTAAACCAAGAACTCCAAGAGTTTTCACACGCGCATGAGCTGTACGCACAGTATTTCAACCGTTTCTGTCACGCGTCTTTCCCCTACTGAGTCGTGCCTGACACACGCCATTAAGTCGCACTGTATTTGCGTGCGCCGTCTGACAAGCATGTTGTCTTAGGCACCATAATTGTCATTTTGCCGCCATTCTGCGTGTTTTGACAAAATTACTTCTCTCTCCGTCTCTTCACTTTTGCATCTTCGTTCTCGTGCATACTCTCTCTTTCTCTAACTTTCTCAAATCCGCCATTGTTCCAAGCTCTTCAAGCTCTGCAACAACTGCCGTTTACCTCCTCCGGCGAGGCTCTTGCTGATTTTTTCCATTTGCTGCCATCATCTGACTCCGGCGTACTCAACACCAGCTTCATTTGTCTTCGGTGAGTCACTGTTTCTCTCCGATTTAACTTCTTGTTTCAGTTTCTTGTTTCTCTTCAATGAACTCCACTGATCATGTATTTGTACCTTGAGTTCCACCATGTATTTGAACATGTTTGTTCCATGATTCTATTTGTGCCCAATCCATTCTTGAATATACACACACTGTTCACAAATTTATTGAATTTCTGCCACTGTTCTTGGCCTTGTACCCTTGCACACACTCTGTCACAGTGTTCTTTGATAGAGCATCACCATTCTTGATTCTAAATCTTTGTTTTTTTGTTTATTTTTTCTGTGTTTTCTCCAGACTCCTGACTTCAATTCTAGTCAACATAGTCTTAGGTTTGGGATTTGTTGTAGAACCCACGAATTTCAGGAAAAAACTGAAACAAACTTCACTTAGATCCTCAAAATTTCTTGCCCCATCATTCGTCTAGGTTTTGCCAAGGTCCCTCCAACCTTTACAAAACACACCCTTTTGAAATCCAACACCTTCCCCCAAGCCGACATTATGGGTATGTGGAGGCATAGGGTAGATACCCCAACTAAGTTAGAATACTTTAGGCAAGAGTTTTCCATCCCAGTCGACGTTCACCTGAGGTTGGCTGGTGAGGACGACTCCATCATGCCTGATGGAAACCTCATGCCTTTCCCTGTCGTTGCCTTTACAGAATGTGGACTTAGGTTTCCACTAGACATCCTTTTTTCGAGAAGTCCTCCATTACTACAAATTGAACCCAATGCAGCTCGCCATCAACTCTTACCGAATTATCAATGGCATAACAGCCTTAGCCAAAAAAGAGAACGCTAGGGTTACCCTTGCCGATATCCAATATTGCTATACCATGTGTGGCCTTAAGTTAGAAAAATGCTATATCTACTACCTCAAACCGAGGTCCACAGAATACAAACTTGTTGCCGACCTCCCAAACTCCAACAAGGGAGCCGAGGACGATTATTTCATTGTCTCGGGCAATTGGGAGTTCGCTCCAAATGAAGACCTTCACCTTTACCCTTTTAGCCGAACAGTATTCGTAGAGGGTAATGGTAAGAACCAAGTGTTACACTCACTTATTTTTCAGGTCTTTGATACTTTATTCTTTCTACGTGTTCTAACGTCTGTTCTTCTTGTAGCTCTTCCACAGCCACCAAAAGACTTCTGTAAGTCCTTCTTCCCTAGCAAGGGCTTGAAGAAGTTGTTGGATCTGCCAGTTCAGAGGCGAAGAGCTCCTTTGTTGCTCAACTACATCTCGACTTACAAGTCGGTGGTTTCCGACGTTCCAAAGAGGAAGAAAAGTAAATCTTCTCCTTCCGCCACAACTCTACCAGCAACCTCATCATTTTGGCTAGACCAGGGATCAAGTTCCAATCTAGCTGAGTAACCATCAACCTCGTCCCCGGCCCCATATCTGATCCCTCAATCTCAACGCAAACGCCGATGCCGAAGTGAAATCGTTGCCGAGATGGGTCGCAAGAAAGCAGTTGCAGACGATCTTTTAGCAGACATCCCTGACACTGTTAACGCTCACAACCTCAACCAAAGCCAAAGCCCAAAAGAATGAAGAAGGCCCAGCCTAAGGCAATGGTGACTCAGATTGACACTGAGGACACCTTGTCAATTTCAAAATTGACCGAGAGTAAGAAGACCTCCTCCGCAGCCAAAAAGAGGCCTGATCTATGAAACTAGATGCCCCCAGGGCTCCCCCAATTACGATTGAGGACAAACCGGTTAGGGCTGGCGACTGTGCCGACGACATTGAAGTTAGCGATTTCCTCTCTACCGCCTTGCTCCTTCCTAATGATCTCAACCGCAACGCCAAATTTAGCGAGTATGAAAACTTCGCTTTAATGTTATAATACTCCGTCCAAGTAAGCCCTTAATACTTGGTACTTTTTAATTTTCTGCTATTTCATACTTAGAAATTTTTACTAACTTGTTTTTGTCATTCCTTCTAGGTAATCCAGCATGGCCACTCCTTTGCGATACAAGCCTTTGCCATCAATAAGAAGTTAGCTGACAAGACCAAGGAAGCTGCTGCTTTGCAGAGGACAATTAAGAAGGCTGAGGCCAAGATGAAGACTTTAACAGACCAGGCCGAGGAAGCCATAAAAGCAAAAGATGAGGCCGAGGAAAAAGTAGATGCTGCAGAGGCCATTAAGAAGGTCTTTGAGGCCGAAAATAATGAGGCCGAAGTAAAAACTGCTGAAGCTCAAGCCGAGCTTCGGGCTGCCTTGGCCACAAAAGTAGGCGAGATCAAGGCGACGGATGAGAAGGCATACGTCGAGAGGGCAGCCGATGTTAAAGAAGACTACAAGAAACAAGTCAGACAGGCATGCAACAAGGGCTACACCTTTGGTTGGATGGCTGCTCTGAAGACGTTGGCTGTCCCCAAGGACTCTCCTCTGAAGGATGCTGGAAGCCTCGTCCTGCCATTCCCTCATACTCCAAGCCAATCCGAAGACGATTCTGAGTCCGAGGAGGAAGCTTTGGTTAAGAAGAAGAAGGAAGCTGCTAGGGCCAAGTCCCCTACTCTGAATGAGCAAGTTGTGGACTTGTCTCAAGATGAGGAGGGTGAGGTCTCCAAAGACGCCACTCCTGAGAGGACAACATCGGACGCGCTTATCGCCGACAAGAGCCTCGACCAGACTCTCAAAGAGATTGCCGCCGAGCTCGCGACTGAGAAGGCCGCCGAAAAGAGTTCCCAAATGTCCTCCGAGCCCCAAACCCAAACAGCTAATGACGCCAAATAGTCTAGTTTGATGTTTTCTTTTCTTGTACCTTGTACTTTTTCTTACTTTTGAAACAATGTAAGCTTTTTATCTGGCTGATGTGTGACTCGCACAAGTAATCCTTTCGTAGGCCGAAGTGCCATTTCTTTGAATGTAAATACAACTTCTTCTTTTGAATGCTTGTATGTTTTTAACTGTGCAATCTTCTCGGGGTGATATATCTTGGTTATACAAACCAACGTTTTTATCTCGACAAGTACGTAACTACTTCTTTCATTACAACCCTGGCTTAACTTGTAAATTTTTCTAAAAAATTTCAACAAGTGTTTAAATCAATCTTCCTTTAATATAACATCGGTTTAGCTTCAACTTGTAAATTTAAAATTTCAACAAGTGTTAAACATGACCTCGGTTTAACTTCAACTTGTAAACTTAAATTTTGACAAGTATTAAAAATGACCTCAGTTTAACTTCAACTTGTAAATTTAAAATTTCAACAAGTGTTAACATGACCTCGACTTAATTTCAACAAGTGTTAAACATGACCTTGGTTTAACTTCAACTTGTAAATTTAAATTTCAACAAGTGTTAAACATGATCTCAGTTTAACTTTAACTTGTAAACTTAAATTTCAACAAGTGTTAAACTAATCTTAGCTTGTAAATTCTAGCTCCCAAGCATCATTCTTCAGCCCTCTGCCCCCTAATGTGAACTTAAGTTGCACTTGTGTTCTCATTAAGCATGTGGCTTTTGAACTTGTTGCCGAGGTCAGATTTAAACAAAGATTGGCCGTGGTTACCAACCTTGGTCTCTTTGTTAATCTGACTGGCATATACTGAGTTCAAGTCTGCGTTTGGCTCTACCGAAATGGCAAATCCATGTTAGTCTAACTTAGTTCAACTCTATTATATGCAAGTAGGAACTCTACCTTATAATAAGTCTAAGTTATTCATCATGTTTCAATTAGAAACATCGTCAAGTTCCTAACCAGTCATACTACACAAGTGTAAAAAATCAAGCAAAAACTTTATTATTACTTCGGCTAATAACAAAGAACTTTAAAAAACAAGAAAATCTAATGATAGAAAAACTTCAAATTGCAAGTATTCTAGGGTCTTGGCAACTTTTTGCCTTCATTATCTTCAAGCCAATATGCCCCATTGCCCAATATCGAGATGATTCTATAGGGTCCCTCCCAATTTGGGCTAAGCTTGCCCTCCCTAGGATCCTTCTTATTGCCGATAACCTTTCTCAAGACGAGGTCCCAAACTTGGAACTCTCTTGGGTTAACCTTCTTATTGTAAGCCCTAGCAAGCTGTTGCTAGTATGCCCCCAGCTGAATTACTGCTTTCTCTCTTCTTTCTTCCAGCAGCTCCAGATCTCGGGCCAAGAATGCTTCATTGGTCCCATTCTCTACTCCCTGGGTTCTGATTCCTGGGATGCCGACCTCTAGTGGAATGACTGCTTTTGTGCCATAAACCATGGCAAATAGTGACTCCCCAGTTGATCTTCTCGGCGTAATCCGATATGCCCAGAGTACATTGGGCAACTCTTCCATTCACTTTCCCTTTGCTGCTTCCAGTTTCTTCTTGATCTTATCCAATATAACCTTATGCTTGACCATTACTCTGGGGAAAGCTTGGGGTAGAGTAATAGTTCTTAATTTTGTACTTTGTATAGAAACTTTTGATTAGCTTACTGTCAAACTGTGTACCATTGTCGGTTATTATTGCTCTTGGGATTCAAACCTGGTGTTGATGTTCTTCCAGATGAAGTTCTTCACATCAACGTCTCGAATCTTTGCAAGGGGTTCAGCTTCTACCCACTTGGTGAAGTAATCTGTTGCTACTAGCAGGTATTTCCTTTGTCCAGTTGCTTAGGGCAATTGCCCAACAAGATCCATGCCCCATTCGGAAAATGGCCAAGAGCTGGACATCGGGTTTAAGTCTGCTGCTGGTTGATGTATCAAAGGTGCAAACTTCTGGCACTTCTGGCACTTCTTGACATAGGTTTCAGCATTTTTCTACATGTAGGGCCACCAATACCCCTGAGTAATGGCTTTATGAGCAAGTGACCTACCCCCAGCGTGGCTTTCACATACTCCTTTATGTATTTCATACAAAAAGTCTTCAACTTGTAAAGGATATACACACCTCAAAAAAGGTCCAGTAAAAGATCTTCTGTACAGATGTCTTTTTACAGTCAGAATGAATCTTGTCGACTTCAGTCTAGTCTTATGCGCCTCTTTGTGATCATCTGGTAGTTTCCCATCTCTAAGGAATACTACTATTACTTCCATCTAACTCGGTCCTATTTCCACACACATTTCTTCATGCTTTGTGTTCAGTGGTTTTATGCTTGGTCCTGACAAGTATTTAACCATTATCGTTCTTGCCTCTCCAGGCTTCATTGCACTAGCCAGGTTGGCCAGTGCATCAGCATGGCTGTTGTTATGTCGGCCAACCTGCTGTAGTTGGCAATTCTAAAATAAGGCTACCAGTCTGCCCACCTCTTTTGCATAGGCCGACATCCTTTCATCTCGGGCTGCATATTCGCCTGTTGCCTGGTTGACTATTAGCTGGGAGTCACAGAAGACTATTACCTCGTCAGTTTCCATTGCTACTGCCAGCTTTAGTCCTGCAATCAGTGCTTCATACTCTGCTTCATTGTTTGAGGCCTTAAACCCCAAATGAATGGATTGTTCTACTATCTGCCCATCTGGAGATACTAGGACTACTCCTACCCCCGCTTCTTGTTGGTTTGAGCTCCCATCAACAAACAGTCGAAAGGAGTTGTTGATGTAAATGCTAGAGGGCCTGACTTTCTCATTCTTCTTATGTTCTGCTGTCCCCAGCTTGGTTACTCCTTATTCACCTGGACATCGTACACTTTGGCTCAACGGAGCCCGATGTGTGATGGCACCTGTTGTGAACTCGGCTACGAAGTCAGCCAAAACTTGGCCTTTGATTGCTGTTCTGGGTCTGAACTCCAAGTCATATTGGTCTAAGGCCACTGCCCATTTGGCTATTCTGTCAGTCAAATCTCCCTGCTGCAACAGGGATTTCAAGGGATGCTCAGTTAACACCACAATTTTGTGGGCTTGAAAGTAATGATTCAGTTTCTTGAAAGCCATTACTAAAGCCAGTGTTAACTTCTTTAAGGGTAGATATCTGGTCTTTGCATCTGCAAGGGTTTTACTTACATAGTAAACAGCCCTCTGTTCTCCTTTCTCTTCTCGAATCACCATTGCACTTACTACATGCTCTAAAACTGCCAAGCATAAGAACAGCTCCTCTCCAGGTACTGGATTTGAGATAACTGGAGCCGTGGTTAAATACTTCTTCAAGTCGGCCAAGGCGACTTCGCATTCTTCAGTCCATAAGAAGTTTGTGGCTTTCTTCACTAAGTTGAAGAAAGGTTTACACTTGTCAGAGCTTCTGCTTATGAACCTATTCAGGGCTGCAGCCCTTCCAGTTAGAGCTTTTGCCGATGTTGGGCTCTTCAGTTCTAAGATGGCCTTGATTTGGTCCGAGCTTGCCTCAATGCCCCTTTTGGTAACCAATTATCCTAAGAACTTACCAGACCTAACTCCAAATGCACACTTCGATGCATTGAATCGGAGCCAATATGTTCTAAGGATGTCAAAAACTGCCTTCAAGTCTTCCAAATGATCTTCAGGTTCTTTGGTCTTTACAACCATGTCATCTATGTATACCTCTACTGTTCTTCTAATTAGATGTCTCAACATCTTGGTCACCAACCTCTGGTAAGTTGCTCCAATATTTTTCAACCCAAAGGGCATCACTCTGTAGCAGTACAGTCCTTTTGGGGTGATAAATGCAGTTTTCTCTTCATCTGGGAGGTACATGGCTATCTGATGATACCCCTTGTAAGCATCCAGGAAGCTCATCCTTCCATGCCCTGAAGTGACATCCACTAATTGGTCAATCTTGGGTAATGGGAAGCTGTCTTTGGGACAAGCTTTGTTCAGGCTGGTGAAGTTCACACAGACCCTCCACTTCCCATTCTTTTTCTTCACGACAACCGTGTTTGATAGCCATGTTGGGTAGTTTACCTCTCGTATGGCTCTAGTCTCCAGAAGCTTGCCCACTTCTTCTTCTACTGCGTCAACATGCATCAACGTCAGCCTCCTTGCCTGTTGAACTACAGGTTTGGCCGACATATCCACGTTCAATTTGTGGCAAGTGACCTCGGGGTCGATGCCAGGCATCTCGTAAGGCGTCCAGGAAAACACCTTGATGTTTGCTCTCAAGAACGCCTCCAACTTTTTCTCCTCTTCCTCAGCCAAGCCTGAGTCGAGAAGGAAGAAGTGTTCTTTATCCCCTTGCTGAACAAGGATTTTCTTTAGGGCTTTCTCACTCTTCTCGGCTGGCTCTTTGCCGACGTCCTCCAGGACTTCCACATTCTCGTCCTCTATCTCTGCCTTTTCTGCGTCTCGTATGTTGCAGGTAGATTTCATTGCTGCCATAGAACAATTCTTTACCTACACCTGATCCCCTTTGACCTCCTCTATTCCATGTTCTATTGGGAACCGCAATAGCTGATGCAATATTTAGGGGACTGCTCCTATTGCATGTAGCCATGGTTTTCCCAAGATAGCATTGTAAGGGGATGGGGTGTCGATTATGGTGAACTCTATTTTTATCTTCTTGGTGCCAGCCTGCAACTCCAAACTTGCTGCTCCCAGGGGCCACGTCGGCGTCCCATTGGACCCAACCATTGGGCCATTGGACTGCTCCAAATCATCTTGGTGAAGGCCAAGCTCCTTGTAACACCTGACATACATGATGTCACAAGAGCTGCCCTAGTCAACTAAGATGTGCTTCACTTGGCATTCTCCAATCTGGAGGGATATTACTAAGGCATCGTTGTGTGGATGTTGCACCATCTCTAAGTTGTCTTCAGTAAATGACACCACTGGTCCCTGGCACTCGTCTATCCTAGGTTTTTCTGCCTGACCTGGTACATATGCTGCAAGTGTTTTACCTTCTGAGTCTCCCCACGTATTTCGTTTTCATTGACCTTCGAGTGGATCACAATGATCACCCAAGGTCCACCTGTCTGCGGTTGTTGTGCTCGAGGAGGCAGGGCTGTCGGTGCCTGACGCAGTCTTGCTTGTTCTTCCCTTGTCCTGACATCGTCTATAAGGTCCCTTAAATGACCTTGTCTTAACAGGTCTTCTAAATATGCCTTCAAGGCTCTACACCCCTGAGTCAGATGTCCAGCCTCATTATGGTAAGCACAGTGCTTGCTAAGGCTTCTTCCCATAAATTTGCCTAGAACCCTTGCTGGTGCTCTGTAATATGGCTTTTTTCAGATCTTCTCCAAGACTTTGTGAACTGGGATTCAGGATACAGTTGTGACTGCCTGTGCAGCTCTCAACCCTATCTCTTGTTTGTTAGATCCATTGTTACCTCGGCCTCGCTTCGGCGAGCCGTTCCCTTTCTATGGTTTTGTCACCTTAATCATCGGCGTGTCTTCCTCGGTTCTGGCATATTTCTCAATTCTGGCCATGAGTTCCTCCATACTTTTTGGCAGTGTTTTTGCCAATGACTTTCGAAGTGGACAATAATCTTTCAGGCCATTCTTGAAGGACATGACCGCCACCTTTTGGTTGCACGCTGGTATTCAGTTAAACACCTCGTAATACCTTTTGGCATAGGCCCTAAGGCTTTCATCCTCACTGATTCTTAGAGCCATCGGGGAGTCCACCCTTAAAGGTTGTAGTTTATTTGTCACAAACCTAGCCACGAACATCTCGGCCAGGCCTTCCCAGGTTTTCACAGTTCCTTTCGGCAACTTGTGAAACCAGTCTGATGCAATTTCCCCAAAAGGAAAATGGGAACACCTTGCAGAGTAACGGCTCGTTCCCGGTGTATAATGCCATCAAGTTTAGGTACAAGCTGACGTGAAAGTTCGGGTCTGACTTACCGTCGTATATCTGGAATCTCGGCATGTGGAACCTTTTTAGGGCCTCAAATCTGTCCAACTCTACCGAGAACGGTGTCCTCGGCTTGACCGGGGAGGTCACCTCGGCATCTTGTCGCTTTCTTTGGAGGTAATCCCTTAGATCCTCCTTGGTTTGTTTAGGAGCTCGGCTATCTTCGGATTTCAGCTGCTTTGGTGCACTGCTTCCAGTGTCATTGTGAGTCCTTTTGGATCTCCCTCCATTGGTTGTGTCGAAACAGAGTTCATTCCATTGAACATCCCGATGTTCTTTGGTGTAGGTTTCTTTGGTTCGACGTGTCTTCTGGGATTCTCCTTTCCTTGAGTCTCCATGCCCAACCTCCCTTGAAGGCCGGTGAGAGTGTTCCTTGGTCCTGGTGTGTTGGGGGGCTACAGGGACTGTTTTCTGCCCTCCCTTTTGGGCATTGTTCTTGGTTACTGGAATCAGCGTGTCTTGCAGCGGGAATGGTGGCTGCATGACGTTGTTCTGCATCATGAAATTAACAATCGTTTGCAGGTCCACCAATTTGTCTGCCATTCCCTTCATCTCTTCGTCCCTCCACAGGCATCTATCTTTCCATACCTGGAGGTCGTTCTCATTATAATATCCACTTCGGTTTGACTTCTTTGGTACGTCGCCTTCCTGGCCAACGCCTTTTTCTCCATGATTCTTATCACGAGTCTTTTCGTTGCAGTTGTTTTCTTTAACGTCAAGGTCAACATGTTTACCACTTCCTAGAGGGATATTGTCCCTAATCTTTTCTTTCTGTCCGTCATTGGCCATCTATTCTACTATCTTTCCCACAAACGGCGCCAAATTATGTGTGTCAATTTTCGACCACACTGCCAATCACGTACTCAGCTAGAGAACACTAGCAGAATAGATTAAACCCGAATAACCCGTTACAGAAAGAAGAGATTCCGGCGGTGGTTCGTCCACCCGGGGGCACTCCGACAATCAAGTTAGTTATCTCTCAAAGATAGAAAAAGTGCTTAACTCACTATTCAAAACATAAAAAGTGTACCTTAGACCAATGGGGGTGCCTCTCTTTTATAGCCAACACTTACCTAGTCCCAATAGACTTAGGATTACTACTCATCTTGGACTGCCAGTAGGATTGGGATAAACTCTCTAAGAGTCTTATCTTTTCCTAAACTGAAGTTCTCTCTCATTCTAGAACTCTTGTCCCTTATCCCTTTATCCCGGATTTCGATATCTTCGCAGATAACCTCGGCCTAGCCGAGATTACTTCGGTGTCATGATAGGACACGTGGCACTTCGGCTGGGTGAGTGGATGAGAAAATATTGTCTCATTCTCGGGCTTTGATTGGATGGTGTTGTTTGGCCCATGGGAGCCCACCACGGGTGCCGTTTTTCTAATCGGAACCGTTTAATGTATAGAAGTCGTCGAGTACTATATGTTTGTAAAAAATCACGTTGATTGGATATCGATAGCTATCTGATCGTGTTAGTCTTTTTTGTTAACTGTTAACTATAACACCATTCATTTTTATACAAAACTAATTTGATCATGTAGTTAGCGATATCCGATAAATGTGATTTTTTACAGCCATATAGTACTAGACGATTTTTACATATTGAAACGATTTAGATTATCAAAACGAGACCCATAATAAGCTCTCACAGACCCAACTTTAGTATCTAATTTAGTACATATTTTACTATAATTTTTTTTTCTCCGATCAGTGACTCCACCATCACGTCAGTGCCAATCTTAAAACTTTTTTTATTTATTTATTAATATTTATATATTACTTTTTTAATAATTTTATTTTATAAATAATAATAATATTTTAACTTTCTAAATAACTTTTTAATTTTTTCAAATAACGCTAAACCAGCCTTTAGTGCATCCACTTTGACACTAGTCATCCACTTTGACACTAATGTCGTGAAGTTGAAGGCATAGTCATGCGACAGGCAGGAAGGAGGGGGAGGATCCCAAATTGAGTGGGGAGGTGGGTTTCCTAGTGGGTTTCCTGGTGGGTTTCCTTTCCCCCTTTTTTAAATGCTATACCGCCTCCCACTGACCGACTCCTCCTCTCTCTCTCTCTCTCTCTCTCTCTCTCAATGTATGTGTCTAATCCAATCTTTAAACACCCCCACCCCCACAAAAGATCAAAGATAAAAAGAAAACACGCAACGCAAGAACAAAATTCCCCAATCCCCCAATCTTGAGAAAAGCTGATTGATAAAAAAGTTATATATATTTATATAAATATCAGATCAGAGAGAGAGAGAGAAGAAACGACAATAGTAATATATTAAGAAGAAGATTGTGATGATGGGGGAGAAGGATACTAGGAGCAGCACACCCACAGGGACACGAGGGAATGGGGAAATCCAGGATAGCAGCAGCAGGAGAGAGCTCCTCGACATGGACATGGACGGAGAGCAGTCGTCGTCATCATGGAGACTGGACGTCAAACAGTTCACTGTCCCTCAACAACGTCCTCCCTCCGATCATCATCTTCTTCATCATCGTTTCCGCCGCCTCCTTCGCTATCCAAGTAAAACTCCCACCCACCCACTCACATCTCTCTCTTTTCTACTTTTCTTTTTCATTTTTGTCTGCGTGTGTTGACGCCATTCATTTATTTTATTTTATTTTATTTTATTTTTCTGTGCTGTTTTTTACATTATTGGATTCTTTCTTTGTTTGTTTATTTTTTCCTCTCCGTTTGTTTTCTTTTATAATAATAATAATAATAATAATATTAAACCTCTCACGGCCCGCCAATTTTTAAAAGAGTTATATTAGGATCCAAATAAATTACTAAATTTTTTACCGCCCTTGCTTGATTCCAAATATAAGAAATTTGATAGAAAATTTGATAATTTATTTGGGTGTATAGCATACACACACTACACTGTTCCCTATAATATTGGTTTGGTTTGGTTTGGTTTGGTTTTGTTTTGTGTTGTGTTGGGTTGGGTAGCTGCTGCTACTAGGTTAGGTTGATGGTTTTAGTTCCTTGTGTGTGGACTGCTGAAATATCAAATTCAGAGTGTGGTCCTCTTGTTCCCTATTAATTACAATTCTGTAGTAGAATGAATTGCTTATAGCTTCATTCATCTACATCTACTAGTTTAGCGCCTTCACCTTTTGGAATTTTTATAACCTTCCAGGAAATAAATATTTTGTAAATCCCTCAATTCTACTCGTTTCGTTCATTCCACCATTTTATCTTTCTTTTGATTCTTGGTTGATGGAAAGCAAAAGCCGACAATTTCCAGCGACAATATTATATTTCAAGGTAGCATTTCAATTCAGTGGATAATGTGCAAAAGTCATGCACTTTGGTTCCTCACTATTTAGCCCCTTACTACTATGAAAACTAATTAATGTCGCCTTTTGTATTATGTAGCTAATGCTTTTGTTGTTTAGAGATCTCTTTCTTGGGTTCATCTATCAAGAAGAGAGACAGGGGCCGGCCCGGCCATTTTTTAGATTAGCAATTTAAGACCCTCCCTCCCTCCCTCCCTCCCTCAAGCAATGACCGAAGAAAACTATGTTTTTTTTGTGTGTGTGAAGTTCCCCCCATCCCATGGAGTTGGTTGATTAACTCTTTATTACTCATTTCATCATGTTTTATAGTTATGTCTTTCCAAGAGATTCTCTATTCATGATGCTCCCCTGTTATTGAATGTCTCAACTGTCAGTCAGACTGCTCGATAAATACTATTCTTTTGAAGAGTAAAATATATGTTTGGTAATCCATGTCCTATGAATTCTATTAAACACCTTCTTCATTTGTATCTTGGCAAGGTTAAAGAAAATAAGGAGGGGTGGAAAAATATTTATATATAGCAAAACACATTTCAACATTTTCTTATGCTTTCCTTCATTGAAGAACTGCCATTTTTGGATTTTGTGACAATAATATGTATTCATTGTATAGATTTATTTTCATTTAACTGTTGTCAGTCACCATACAACAACTAAAAGAAACAATGTGCATGAGTGGTCCATCAGGTCCAAACTCGTTAATTAAACTGCACCTCCTTGAATTTTATATTTCTTCATAATTTTTGACTTCATGTGAAATTATTTGCTTTATGCCTTCTTTCAGGGAAACAAGGCAAGATTGCAGAATACTACAAAAAACAAGAAATACTCCTTGAAGGTTTCACTGAGATGGAAACTATGAATGAATCAGGTTGTTTGGCTGGAAATCCAACAGAGGTTGGTTGCTTGTGCTTCTGTTGTCATTTGTATTATTTAGTATAAGATTTATATAATGGCATTTTTCTTTTCTTTTCATTCTTTCTTCCTTGTTCTTTTTTGATTCTGATAAATTATTGATATGTGAAAGTTAGATGTGATGGAGGTAAAGTTCAAATAGGATAAGATAGAACTGCCTAAGTTTACGGTGTTTTAATATGGGGCATTCTCTGTGACTTCAGCTCCAAGCTGAGTTAGATCTTTCTGATTTATCATTAAACTTGAAAGGAGGAAAAAAAATCCCTACAGGTTTTACATGACCTCTTGTGAAACAGGCGGAGAAGAATTTTGTGAGTTTGGTTCTCTGGGAAAAGCAAACAATAATGCAATATAGCTACTATTCTTGTCGGTCAATATTACTCTTGAGCCCAGTGATTCAAGATTCAAGCACTCTTTAGTTTGCATAACATGAATGTAACCAATAAAAGATAATCCTCAACTGTCACTTCAATTGTTAAATGTATTAACTTCTTGTTCAGGATGAAATGAAGCAGCTTGCAAAGAGTGAGCGAACAGCTATATACGTGTCAAACGTAGCTAATTTGGTGCTTTTCGTGGCAAAAGTGTATGCTTCCTATGAGAGCAGATCTTTGGCAGTTATTGCGTCAACCTTGGATTCTCTCTTAGACCTTTTATCTGGGTTTATTCTGTGGTTCACTTCCCATGCCATGAAAAAGCCAAACCTGTATCACTATCCAATTGGAAAGAAGCGGATGCAACCAGTGGTAAGTCCTCAAATTTGCCAAGTTATTCAATACAAGGTCTGGTTCATGATATTGGGAAACAACTCCAAGTAATAACTGTATGACTTCTTAATCTCACCATCACTGGGATGTTTTCCTTCTGGCTTTGTTTCTACTTTCACAATCTATTTCACCTTGTTTGGTTTAGTTTTTGAAAATTGATTTTGAGTTTTTGCTTTTTGTATTTGTTTGTCTTTCATAAACGTCTTTCATATTTTAGTCTTTTTTTTTAAAACTCTAAAAAGTATATTTTGAAGAAATCTGAAAGAAGTTCACTAGACACAAAAAAAAACTCAGAAATGTGGCAAGATTTAATGTTGACAACTAAAGATGGCAATCGGAAACTGTTTCTTCCAGCTTATGTTATATTGCTTTAACTTCCTGTTAAAACCTGCAGTGCATGACGAATGCAAATCACAGGATCAAAGGAATATATAAACAGAATAATATGTGACCGAAACAAATATAAATTAGCCATAAAACTGTAATGTGCCCTAGATCTCTATTATACCTTTATACCCATGCCAATGACAGATTAATCTTCACATTTAAGCTAAGATTGACCTTTTTGGGTGAATAGCTAAGATTGACCAAGCATAGTAAACCAATCACACCTAATTTTTTTTAATTATAAGATTAGCCTTTTTTTCCCATCCAAAGAATCTATAATAGTCATGCTTCATTTTGCAGGGTATTATTGTTTTTGCATCAGTAATGGCTACTCTTGGATTACAAATATTGATTGAATCTGGTCGGCAACTCGTCGCAAAGGTAAGTGAGTTTTGTCTCAAATTGATCCCATGCCATCTGAATTCTTATCCATCTTGAAAACAAGTCGACCAAGATATGAATATAGGCAAAACTAGTTGAACTTGAAAGAACTTGATTTACTTTGTCAGTAGTAACTGCTTTTGCCAATTGATGTATCTGCTCGTCCACTGAAGTATGTCATTCATATGAGCAATTTCTAGTGGATGTAGCGCCGCAAATAGAAGTTAAATTTGTAGCAAATGCTTGGGAGGTTTATCACTTAGGTTATCTCTTCTTTTTTTTTTTTTGGGTATTTTGTTACAGACTGCTCCTGAAAGGAACCTTTCGAAGGAAAAATGGATGATTGGGATTATGGTTTCTGTCACTTTCGTGAAGTTTGCGCTTATGGTCTATTGCCGAAGATTCAAAAATGAAATTGTTAGAGCCTATGCTCAAGATCATTTATTTGACGTCATCACTAACTCAGTCGGATTAGTTACAGCTGTCCTTGCAGTCCGATTCTACTGGTGGATTGATCCTACTGGCGCTATAATTGTGAGTTTATTTTATAACTCATATCAAGTTTTTGATTATCAACTTAGTGACTTGGGTTCATCAATGCACAAGCCTTTTCTTTTTTGTTTTTATTCTTGTTTCCATTCACCTTTTCACCTTACTGTCATCAATCTGCAGTAACCATATCCCATATTACTGTGATTATCATTTTATTATTGCAATGATTTTTTGTGGAGTTAAACCATAGTTCTTTCATTAATTGTTTATGCAGATAGCACTATATACGATCACCACATGGACAAGGACAGTTCTTGAAAATGTTGGGTCACTAATTGGAAGAACAGCCCCACCAGATTTCCTTGCAAAACTGACGTATCTGATATGGAACCACCATGAGGAGATCAAGCACATCGACACAGTCAGAGCATACACTTTTGGTTCTCATTACTTTGTGGAGGTTGACATAGTGTTGCCGGAGGACATGCTTTTAAGCCAAGCGCACAATATTGGCGAAAAACTACAAGAAAAGCTTGAGCAACTCCCTGAAGTTGAACGAGCTTTTGTGCATATAGATTTTGAGTTTACTCATGCACCAGAGCATAAGAGCAAGGTGTGATGACGTAGATGAGTGATGGTATGGATAAATGCTAAGCTGTTGTAGCTCAGACCCTTGAATAACAACATATAGATTATGATGTTTACAATTTTTTTTTTTTTTTGAACTCTTTGGCTTGGAGAATGATATTTATCACTTTGATGAATTTCATGGTTCTTTTTTAACCATTCTCTCTACTGATCATTCACTCTTGTGCTGGTTGGTTTTTTACCTTTCTAACTTTATTTGGGGGTTTAAAAGAATAATATCTGATAAATATAAACTTCGTGTGTTATAAATTATAATAAAGTTGATTTAGAATCCTTTTCTTGTTCCAATAATAATTTGAAGTGTGTACAAATATATCAGTGCGGTTGGTTTGAATTTTTGGAATTAAATTTTTTGAAAATTAAGTTTTTTTTTTTCATGTTTTTTTTATTTTCAGTGAATATTTTTAAAATTTCAAGCATTTTTTTTTACTTTTTTTGATGCATCTTACTTAGATGTGTCTAAAAAATAAAATATTTGTAAAAAAATATTTTAAAAAATTAATAAATATACAAAAATATTAAAATGATACTAAATTTTCGTAATTTTTTATATTTTAGGTATTTAGTGAATTTTTTTTAAAAAAATTATAAAAATTATACTTTTTGAGTATATTTATATTAAGCGTATCTAAAAATTAAAAAAAATTACTTCAAATATTAAAAAAATTTAATAAAAATAAAAAATATATGAAAAAAAGAAAAAAAGAAAAAAAAAAAGAAAGTAGAAATGAGTGGAGGGGTGAATGGTGTTTAGGGAAGGAGACCTTGGGTCATGAACTAGTTCAAATGGTGCATTTTACTGTGGGGAAAATGAGTGAGAATATTAATTAATGCCACTACTAATGATGTGGCATCCACTACCATAGTGTTGTTGTGTTTGTTTTTTTTTTAAAAAAAAAAAAAATTAGATGTCACATTATTAGTGTTGTTTAAGAACATTTTTAGTGGTCTCTATCATTGTTAATGTGGAGGCACCAACCAACATTGCTCGAAACGATAAAGTGAATACTTGATAAAAAGAAAGTAGAAAAAAAAAAAAAAAAACAAAACAAAACAAAACAAAACGAAGCATAGATGAAATATATATCCAAGCATAATGTTCAACAAAAGTACGTCTCAAGCGCTAGACCTCTATTCTTGATCTCAATAATAAGATTTTCATTAGAATTATTATACTCATTGCTAGAACATTTTGTTTTTAATCTTGTTTATTTATTTATTTATTTTTCGTTTTTATAATTCTTATTGTTGGGACAAGATATTGTTCAATTTGTGAGAGTGATGAATGGGAATTTAAGAATAATTTCTGTGCTGAGAGTTATTAGTAAAATATTGATATTGCTTTTATGTTGGGGGGGAGGGGGGAATTTGAGATTTTTTTTTTTAATAAAACAACTGAAAAAATTAAAGAAATTCATAAAAAATACAAAAATTATTAACACAGCAAAGAGATATTGATAACTCAAAAGGGTAGTCTAGTTGGTTGAGGGTAAAGGGTCAGGGACTTAGGAGTATACTCTACTTTAGGTCTCAGGTTCAAATCTCACCCCCAGCTGGCTATTAACGGGCCATTGCGTCTTTGCCTAGTTGATCAGTTCAAGACTCCGAGATTAGTCAAGGTGCGTCACTCCAAAAAGGTACTGGCCCGAATACTCAGTTATCAAAAATAAATAAATAACTAAATAAAAATAACAAAGAGATATTGATTATTATTAGAATTAGAATTAGGATAGGGTAAGGTCATTGTGGTAATTTCTTAAATACAAAAGTGAATTAGGATTGAGTGATTTTACTTACACCATCAATCCAACCCTTTAGGGAGCTTCTATTTACACACACCCTTTCCACTCTTTGCATATCCTTCTCACTACACACACCTAAAAAATTAATCCCAAATTATTTTGTTCATTGCATGCACCTTTTATTCCACATCTACCCTCACACACACACACACACACACACATATCCAAACCCAGCTCTACAAACGGTGCAAAAACACACCCATTCCACTGTCAGCCCCATCTCTCACGTATGTCCGTTTCTCACAGTTTACCTTTCGTCCCCAAAAGCTGCATCCATCCATTAAAGACATCTCATTGAACCGTTGAAGGAATTCCTCACATTTGGAGAACTTAGGTTAGTTTACTTATTTCAATCATCATTCCTATTTCATTTGTAATGTAGAGTTTGTTTTTAACATTTTTGAAACGAACGAATGCATAACCCACCGAAATGAGCAATTTGTTCCTCATTCGGAGTTGGTTTTCCAAAAATAAACAACTTGTTTGGAAGTAGAATTCCAAAAATTATCATTTATTTCAACAGTAGAATTCTGAATTTTTTTCATTCTTTCGACATTCAACTTCCGAAATGAATTTGGTTTTTCGGTTTTCAACTTCCGAACAAAATAGATATTTTCGGTTTTCAACTTCCGAACGGTTTTGTTTTTTTTTTTTTTGCCCCTCTCTTATACTCATTAAATATATTAATTTTTGCAAGTAATATGAATTCTGAATGTCAACAACGTGTTCCACCTACTGCTTCAAATAGACGACATCGTGAATTGGATGTTGACCATGAACGGGGATGAGGGTGTGGGCGAGGACGAAGTCGAGGTCGTGATCCAGTTTCGGTAGAATATGATATCCCTAGTGCCAGTCAAAGTCGGAGCCGAAGCCAAAGACGAGTTGAAGGTGATGATATGCTTGACATTGCCGTGGAGGATGCCCCTTTACCTGATTCTCCTACTGTCCAGGAAGAGGACCTTACTCATGCTTTTCCAGGTGGACCGACTGATCCATCAATACTGCGGAGTTTCAATAGTCATGTCGCTGCATTTGTTTGGCACGGGGAGATAAACATTCCTGAGTAAAGGTGAAATTCATTTGTATATGATTTTTTTGTGTTATATGGTAGTTTTTAATGAGATATTCATTTGTTTTATAGGAACGAGGGCCTCTAAAGTGTCATAATCACTCTTCGAAGATCCTTGCATTGGTGGTCAGTAGACAACAACACCAGATTCAAAGCCATTATTGAGTGGTCTGGGCTGTTACAGTTAGCTCGTTACACTTATCGGTTCGTCAACAGGCTTCTAATCTCCAGTTTTGTTAAGAGATGGCAACTTGAAACAAACACATTTCATATGACAGTTAGTGAGATGACCTTGACCTTGGATGATGTTGGCACTATTCTTAGCCTTCCCATTGTAGACAGATCAGTCAGCGTACCAGAAGTGACGAATTTTCATGGAGTTACACTACTGGTTTCTGGCTTGGGGATTACTAAACGTGTAACACATGATAAGGTTTCTCTCTGGTGGGAATTGATCAAAGCTTGAGTGGTTCTTGGTCGGTTTTTGGTGTCACAGATTCAAACCCAGAAGAGGCTATACAGTGCGCTATTAAAGCTTATTTGTTGTTTCTGTTGGGATGTACGATCTTCAGTGACAAGAGTGGCAGCAGGGTTCTTGTTGTTTACCTTGGCTTATTGATGGATTTGGGATCCATTCATACTTACACCTGGGGTGCTGCTGCATTAGCATTTTTATATAGACAGTTGGGGTATGCTAACTGGTCCGGTGTTAAGTAGATGGGTGGTTATATGACTATTCTG
Source organism: Camellia lanceoleosa (assembly GCA_025200525.1). Taxonomy (NCBI): domain Eukaryota; kingdom Viridiplantae; phylum Streptophyta; class Magnoliopsida; order Ericales; family Theaceae; genus Camellia; species Camellia lanceoleosa. Next base: position 2,994,670 of record CM045762.1, on the reverse strand, counting down.
GAGGCGAGGATTTATGAGCAGTTCTGAGCATTCCAACCTTACCAGAACATGGGCTACAATGAAAACATGCCACACAATTACCATTGGACATCTAGAAGAGAGGCAGGTTCCTCCATTGATCATTTGAAATCTTTTCGAGTGGAGCTTGACAGTTTGGTAGTGACTGATGTAAGTTCACTCGTCCTGAGATAATTTTAACACTTTCCATTTATCTTACCCTTTATATACTTTAATTCAAGAACATTTTACGTTTACAGGTTATTTGGGATCCATACCACAGTTGCAGAGACCGGCATCCATGTAACCCAGTTACGTTCTACCATGGATACTTGAAGTGCTTAGACGTGGTCGAACCCTATCATCTAGATAGAGTTCTAAGGTAGTTTGGCAGGGTTCAAACCATCCCAGATGCACCGCTGTCTCCCACTCGTGGTGCTCGAGGCAACATATCTGCATAATACATAATCATGTATAGATACTTGGATAGGATCTGGGAGGCTTGGGATAACCACGTGTTATCTGAGTAGCAGAGGAGCACACCATTTCGTCAGCCTTGGGAATGTGTACCGGGTTACATGGATTGGTATAAGAATATCACAGATCTATATGTTGAGCACACTAATGAACCATGTGTGCATGAACATCAGGATTTCAGCCAACATGCCGATGTAATATATTATTCTCTTTTATGCATTTGTAACTTACTTTTGCTTTTCTGATATATTCCCTAAAATGTGATATTCTTTTCAAATATAGCGTATTGCACATGCACTGAGAATTGCACATCCTATTATTCAGGATGGTTATGAGGACAGGATTCGACATCTTCATCGACTTTACCAGGCTATCGAGGCTATGGCGCATGTCCTTGAAGGTCAACACACTGATGAAGCTGGACCTAGTTGTACTGGAGGTCGCTTTTCATCTTTGACATTGACATATAGTCGTAGGCCTAGTCGTAGGCATACAGATGATTCGTGACATGTTATTTGTCAGTTGATGAATTTTTTGTGGTGTTTTTGTAAGCTAACATTGTTGTACACATCTTTTAATGACATTATAAAAGATATTTTGTTATTAGAATGGAATGGTAACAGTGGTCGTTAACATTGTAAATGATATTTTGTTATTAGAATGGAATGGTAACAATGGTCGATGACATTATAAATGATATTTTCTTATTAAAATTTAGTGGTAACAATGATCGATAACATTCAATCCATGCAACAGAACACATCAACATCAAAAAACACATCCATTAATTTCTTCCATAGTTCTAACATTGTCAAATGCATACATGTGTCATTCGACATTAGCAACATCAAATGTCTCTCGAGTAGCTACAGTGTCATGAATGATGTCCTTGAAATGCTGAATACGGCGCATATATGCATCATCCCAGTCGACAGCGCAAGGGTGATGGTATTTTCGCCAATTAGTGGCTATAGGAGAAACTGGATAGCCTGGCTGCAAAAAAACCTGCAGCAAATGTCAATTGAGTTAGTGGTAATACCTCATAACTTCCTGTACATGCACAAAATGATAAGTTTCTCTTATACGGGCGAAATGATTTACGTTGTGGACCCAATGACAATCTTATGTCTATCAAGTTGAGGTACTGACACTGTTCTAAGAGGTAAAAAGGTCAGAGATTGCTGTAATGACAAGTGGTATAACACAAGATTTTAGCACAATGCAACAAGATACCCCATGTCTGGCATAGTCATCCAATGTAAGTAGCCAGGACTGTCTTCAAAGTATGACAATATGCTTGTCAATTCTTCAAACCTTGCGTAGGACCCATAGAGTGTAATGTATTCCTCTTTGTGTGTGTGCAGCTTACCCAAAAGATCACGCCTAACCTGAGCCCAATCATTTTCTATATGACCAATTGAAGCAACTATAGCCCAGAAACCACAATTCCCATCTATAACTACATCTTTGGCAAACTTAATGTATGGTTTCAACCTAGAAAAGAAAACATCAACATATGTACCAGGTTTTACTGTTCTGGTAATGTACACATTCCCCTTCGCATTCATCTTCTCATTTCCCTTAACAGGTCGCTTCTTCTTGGTTTCCGGAGTAGAAGCTAATGTAGTGATTTGAGTGTCCCTAGATGAGAAGGAATCATGTCCAGATTACACTAACTCAAATGCACACGGGTCACGACGGGTAGAAACATTGATCTTCTTATGACCCCAAGAACATGTTTTGAGCTTCACCTCCGGCTCAACTAGAAAAGTGCTTCCTGGACATTGACTTGTTTGGTTTGTGTTTGTAGAGTAGTTTTTTAGATAAAAAGTACGAAAACTTGTTTGGTTTGCCTTTTTGTAGAAATGGCTTTGGAAAATTGTTTTGGGGAGAGAGTTTTAAAAAAAGTGATTGATTTGATGTGCATGAGAGAGAGAGTGATTTTGGAAAGTAGATAACCAAACAAAATTTTGAGATTTTTTTTGAAAAAAATTTGTTTGGTTTGATTACTCTTGAAAATTTGTTTGTAGAGAATTTTTTCCAAAATTTTTTCCCAAAATCAAACCAAACAAACTTCTTCAAAAGCTCTAATCGCATAGTTTTATCACTTTCATTGAATTTTTTCACAAACAACTCTACTTCTGCATGACAAGTCACCTTCGTTTCCTCTTCTTTGTTGCATATAGAGATATGAAGTTGCCTCCACTATGAGTGTATGGTAGCAAGTGGTATAGAACGATCTTGTCTGATGTAATTAGAAATCTCATGGGCACAAGGTAAACCATGAGTGTAGCAAATGACGCATCCACAAGTTTCAGTATCAATACCAATGGAATTGGCTCTTTTACTCTCTATAAGCAAATACTCTAGTGCAAAAATAGACACATTACCCCATAGCTCCCTAAACTGAGAAGGCTTGAATTGATGTTGCACAACAATTAGACTTTTCTCAAACAAAGCCTTGATATTAGTGTGTTGCAACTCAAGCAGACTGTGTATTTTTTCAAATGATGCCTCAAATGAGACTTGACAAGAACCCAACTGTCTTTTAAGTTTTGCATGTGCACTCTCAGCCCTGTTCAATTCAATGTAAGTCAAATAAAAATCAAATACATGGCACTTATACCCACCCAAAAAATTACATGGCACTTATTAATAACTTATTGAACAAAAGTAATCTTACTGGTTGGTTGTAACATTGCCACAATGTATATACGTGTCTGTCCATGTCGTCACAAATTTCTCCTTGTAAGGAACCAACTAAGTATCCATGATGTAGTTCACTGTATCGGGATAACTACTGAATTCCTTAAGTAATGATCTAAGACGCTCATTGTATTGAATTTCATAAGATGAATACACTAAAGAGTTCCACTCATGGTTAAACTTCTCTCATTTCTGCTTTGTCTCAAACATTTTCTTGCATTTGGTCAATACATTCTTACTGATATGCGAACGACCTAATAAATGTCTGCCACTCGGGAATATCTTCTGTATAGCATTCATCAAGGCTAGCTCTCTGTCAATGACAATAATCACTGGCAAAACAAACCCTAAACCCTAAACCCTAAACCCTAAAACCCTAAACCCTAAACCCTAAAATCCTAAAACCCTAAAACCCAAACCCGAAACCCGAAACCCGAAACCCTAAACCCGAAACCCGAAACCCTAAACTTGAAACCCCAAACCCCAAACCCTAAACCCTAAACCCCAAACCCTAAACCCTAAACCCTAAACCCAAACCCCTAACGCCTAAACCCCAAACCCTAAACCCAAAACCCAAAATTCAAAACCCCAAACCCTAAACCCTAAACCCTTAAACCCTAAACCCTAAACCCTAAACCCAAAACCCTAAACCCTAAACTCTAAACTCTAAACCCTAAACCCTAAACCCTAAACCTTAAATCCTAAACCCTAAACTGTAAACCCTAAACCCTAAAACCCTAAACCCTAAATCCTAAATCCTAAACCGTAAAACTGTAAATCCTAAAAAATCCTAAACCCTAAATCCTAAAAAACCCTAAACCCTAAAAAACCCTAAACCCTATACCCTAAAAAACCCTAAACCCTAAACCCTAAAAAACCCTAAATCCTAAACCCTAAAAAACCCTAAATCCTAAACCCTAAAAAACCCTAAACCCTAAAAAATCCAAAACCCTAAACCCTAAAACCCTAAAACCCTAAACCCTAAACCCTAAACCCGCGTCGCTTGAAATGCATGATAAGATGTGAACTTGAATGTGCGACAACGCGAGTCGCTCGAAATGCATGGCAATGCATGTGAAGTGTGCATGACAATGCGACATAAAGAAGATGCATACTAATACAAGTATGGCGTGGCATGACAATGCGAGTGGAATGACGTATAACTCAACGCGCGTTTATGATAAAGCGTTGTAACGTATGCACGTGGGGCAAATTTCGAATCTCTCAGGAGACAAAAGGATACAAAAAGGATACGCCGCGCACGTATTCGAGTGCTACGCACAGAAAACACGGTCCGAGGTCAAAATGGAGTCCGGTTGAGCTTCAGAAATGCACTCTCTTGCACTGTGTTAAGCAATGGAGGCCCCAAATCACATCAAAGACCCAAACAAAGGTGTAGGGGGTTCACCGGCCATCGAGGGAGGTCACCGGCCATCCATCGGCCTCAAAACAAATCTATCAGCCAAATATTTGGCCGACTGGCCAATAGTGTGGCCGACCAGCCAAATCTGCCTGAATCGGGGCAGTTTGGACATTTTGGCACGAGTGTTTTAAAATAGGGCCTCTAGCCCTATTTTGTTCACTTCCTCTTGCTCGAAATTTCTTCCTCTCTCCCTCTAGATCATTTTTCCTCCTTCATTCCTCCATTTTCCTCGGTTTGAGAGCCCATTTCGACGTTCGATTCGCGAATACCTTCGCGTTTCGAACACTTTGAACTGAACAAAACTTTGTTTCGGTGTCTCTTTTTCGATTTCCACAACTCGGGGCTTGTTTCCCTCGAGTTCACCTTGATTTCCATGCCTTTTCCGCACCCCGACTTTTTCGGTCATTTTTTACCCTCTCGGGGTTGACTTTTCGGTTGACTCTTCGTATTCTCACTTGGTTTTCACTTTTTCGGTCATTTTCACACTCTCTTCGAGATGGCGGACGACATTCCAGGTCGTGGGGCTCCCCCGGAGGTAGATATGGACCCAGAGGCCGAGCTCTTGCCTCTCAGCGTCCGTCCGTTCGATCCGACGTCCGTCCGTTCGATCCGGCGACCTCTTCGCCAATTCAGGAGTTTTGATAGGAGGGTGCCATCAAAGCTACTTTTGCGCGAACCAGAGACACACTTTTCATACGGCGCTTCCGAGGTATATTCTTCCCCGTTTCATTTTTTTGCAAAGTAGAATACCTAACTGCCATAGTCGATTCTGCCTTTAACTGTTTGATCCAGGTACACCGATATACTATATGTTGTAGTTGACTGTGAACACACCTGCATTCGGTATCTGCTTGAATTGGAACACGCGCACACCTCAGATCATCTTGAACCACTCAAACACCCTGACATATCTTACACTGTAGTTCACTGCGAGCACACCGGCACCCAATGTCTGTTTGAATCTGAACACGTGCACACACGCTATATCTATACTAAACCACTCAAACACACTGACACATCATATGCTATAGTTCTTTGCTAGCACGCCGGCACCCGATGTCTATTTGAATCTGAACACGTGCACACACGCTATACCAATTCTGAATGTTCTTCAAAACTGTGTTTTGAACATTATATAGCTGTTTTTTTTTTTATCTGAGGATTCCATACCGCCGGGGTATGGGAATGTCGCTACCAGAGGATGGTATATGGAGCTTAGGACGCCTTGATCCGTCATAAATAGACCGGCGGCTTGGCGTCTTCTACAGGACTCTACGCCTTACATGGCAGCGTGCCTCTTCTTTGCTCTGGTGGAGCGGTGGTGGGACACCACCGACTCCTTCCACTTCTCTACCACGGGAGACATGACGATGACTCTCTATGACTTCTCGATGCTCACCGACATCAGGGTTGGGGGTGATCCGATCCCCTTTGATACAGACATGGATGAGTAGGAGGCTGCTCAGATATATTTGCTTGGCACTCAGCCACCTCTCGTTCGTCCAGGCTTCGTTAGATACTCGTGGTTCGAGGACCACTTCTAGATTCAGCCAGCTTTAGCTGAGGAGGCGTCGATGACTCAGGAGGAGGTTGAGCGGTACGCATGCGGCTTCCTCATGTTCTTACTAGGGATGACCATCTTCGCCGACCGGGCGAACACTGTGCCCCTCTGTTTGCTGAGCGCTCTGGTGGACGTGACCAGGATCCTGCGCTACGACTGGGGTGGGGCAGCCTTGGCCACCCTCTACGGATATATGAGCTCATCCTCCCGGTGCAGCGGGCAGTTGCTCGGGGGCTACTGGCGAGCTTGGGAGGTACATCTTCTTCCTCTTTTACATTTCTGCTTTACATTATTTGTACTCTGTACACTACACACACTTCTTGATGCCTTCACGCCGATTGTATCTTGCACCACCACACATATAATCTGCTTTACCTTGTACTGCCTGCATTAATACCGCATACACTCTGCACAATACACCGTACAAGATACGGTTCTGCCATTTCTGCTTTATTTTGCATTCTGCTTTATCTGATAAGCATACTGGTATTTACTCTGCAGTTGTGGGTCTACGCTTACTTCCCAAGGCTTGCGCTAGTGCCCGACGTGGAGACTCCCCTCAGCGTTCCATTCTCTTGACGCTTCGATGTGAGATGCGTGCGGAGACCCCGGGAGACGTTCATATTCTTCCGCTGCTACTTCGACACCATTACCCCCGCAGAGGTATGTTCAACTTTAGAGTTTACTTCAAGCTTCGCTTTGCCTTTGTATTTTGATAAGATGAATAACCGGCGCATATCATCTTCAAATCACCTGGCAGCCGTGGGCTCCGTTGCCAGCTGCAATTCGGGAGCGGTTTGCCGGTGCTGAGGAGACTACCCGATTTAGGATCTTGCTGGAGGGCCCGATCTGTCGGGCTTGGTACCTAGGTGAGCGCTTCCTGCGCCAGACCCTGGGTCTACCAGGGTAGATAGTTCCAGGTCTGCCTCCTATCCACATGAGGGACACAGAGAGGTTCACTCGGCGGATGGTGATTACGATCGGTTTGGGATCTTTGAGGGCTTTAGGCGGCGACTACACAGTGCGTCGGACCTACATTATGTGGCCTTTGAGTAGTGGCCGTCGAGCTGAGAGAGAGAGAGGCCAGCGGCTAGGGCAGGAGCGGGAGCAGGAGCGTCGAGGACGGCTCGGGTCCGTGGCAGGAGTGGGGCCCGGAGAGGACGGGGGGCTAGTTGGCCAGTATTACCCACGATGATGACATGCCGAGGGCAGGGTGGGGAGACCTATCAGATCCCCTTCGCTCCCCATCCGGCTGATCATGAGTTAGTCAGATTCTACGACTTGTCTCCGGTATGTATTACTACATTTCGTATTTTGCACCATCATTCCATTTCATTTGATATTCTGCAGAATACTGATGCTTCTAACACTTTTGCAGGCTTCCTCCGAGTACACTCGTCAGTCCCTGGAGCTGACCGCCTCTGTGATGGGGATGCTCCAGCAGAGCCTCGATCTTCTAGCCATTTGCAGTATTCCGGTATGTTCTTCTGACCATAGTCTCAAACTATACATAAACTGTTTCACATAATCTGATGCATTGCACTGTCAATACAACATTCGTTACCACGACCCTCACGACATCGACACTGTAGCCCATGTATTTACAAAGATTACTCACGGCATTCATACCTGCGCACTTTCGATCCTTGCATTCTGTCTTGACACCTTGTCACAACATTCATACACTGTACTCATACTGATTGCGTACTAATACATTGCTCATATACCATACCACTGCTGTATTCGGCATTCGAGATTCATACTTTGCGTAGCACTCTTGATGCGTTTACCATTTGTGCTTTTCAGCCTCCATTCCATATTCCTACCGCAGGAGGTGCTCCAGCTGAGCCTTCTGTTCCTGCTTGAGGAGGAGGGCGAGATGGTAGAGTATATCCCCGCACCAAAGCAGGGCGCACTCATGTTGGGAGTAGCTCTCGGGCACCAATTCCTGATGACGATGAGGCGGAGGCGGAGGCAGAGTCGTCCGAGGAGGAGACCGGAGATGGCTCAGACTCAGATGACGGTGTTGATGACGATGCTCCTGGATCTTCATCCAGGAAGAGGACGAGGACAGACCCTGAGGCCTGAGACCACTGATGCTGATCTAGATTGTTGCTGCTTTTCTTCTTTTTGTTTTGCTTTTCTTTTTGTTGGTAGCTTGAGTACCTTGTACTGCCGCATGCAGCTTTTTGTTTTCTCCAAAACTTTGTACTTGAAAAGATGATGAAATGAAACAAACTTTTTATCTGAAAAAGTGTTACATTGATACATTTCGTACATTGCATCGCATTGCATCATATTACACCTCAATGTAAATGAGATTGATCTCCTGTCTGAAAATCAAACTCTTGTATTGCAATAACTAGGTAACGAACCAGCTATCGACAAAACAACTCAAACAACCCACTGCTCATTCTGAACGCATAGCCCATAACACAGCACCTGGTTTAATCTGCATAGAACCCACACAGCTCACAACTGATTCTGAACACTGCTCATTCTGAACTCATGGCCCATGACAACATATTGCTCATTCTGAATACACGGTTCATTCTGAACTTGTAGAAGTTAAGGCACACTCAAATGCTCCAAAATTTCTTGCTTCGTAATCCGGAACCCAAAAGCATCAGATAGGTCCAGGTTTTTCTATTCACACTTTATCGGGAGTGGACCCTGCAGTTTTATGAAAGAACCAAATCATGCTTCGCGCAAATGTGGAGAATAGCATAGCACTCTGAGCACAAAATGATTTGAGAAAAGGGTTTTCAATCGGGTGTTGAGCCTACGACTGAACACAGTGAACAAAAAGACTCAACAACGAAAAACAAAAGGGTGGACTACCTAAACACAACGAGACACGCTCGGAAAAGACCTAAAACAAGAGTTAAGGTAAACAAAACAGAAGACACGACACACATACGTGTTACAAAAATGAGAGACTTCTCAGATCACGAGGAGCCAGTTTCTTCAGGTATTGATTCCCACCCTTTCTTATTTGTGATTCTCACATCACTCGGCCCTCATCGCACATCTCTCTATTCTTCAATCTCTCATTTTATATCCCTCTCCTGGATGGTTGATGGATATATTGAAGGTCGTGGGTCCATGCCCAACACTGTTAGCTCACAGCTATTTCCTCCGGTGACGTTTAGTCGATGTTTCAGATGAGGGAGTGGAGTATTTTGATCCATTCCGATTTGTGCTTCGCACTTGGTTCAATACCTCGTTGCTTGGAGGATGTTGAGAGCTTTCAGCCCTTTACAAACAGTTCCAGTTGTGCCCTTCTGGCAAGTATGCTGGCGATGGGGGAAAGACAAGATGCCTGACCCAACTGTGCCCCTATTTCATCATTTTGACCATTTTTTCTTTTGGCTTTCTACGAAAAAATTTTTGACCAATATGAGAGTTAGATTAACATGCTTGTTCAACTTTTCTGATTAAAAAATCATGCAAGTTAGTTTGTGAGCACTGAAAATTTTCCTTTTTTGGGTCCAAGAAAATGGTCCAGTTTTAGAAAATGAAACAATTTTCGAGAAAATGGTCAACCTTAGTAAAAATTCTCAAAAACTATTTTTGCAAACGGTCACTGCTCAACGAGCGCAGAACTTACTCTTGAGATGCACAAACTCGGTTCGGAGGCAATGGAAAATTGCCCCTTGTCTGGATGACACTGCACGGCAACGGAAAGTTGCCCCTGGTTTAAATGGCGACTCATGGCAATGAAAAGTTGCCCCTTTTCTAGATAACGCCGCAGCATGTTCTAAACAGTCCTTATTAGTGATTGTCGCAACCAAGCTCTCAGATATAGAGAAGACGAAGATGGTCAAAACCAATATATGGACACAGTCGCTTTGAAAGCGTTGGGGGCTGGACTTCAAGATGAAGTTGCCTACATATTCCAAACATAGGAATCAAGCCTCACATAGTTCAGGGTGTCACAACCGAACTATCGAATTCAAAGAAGGCAAGGATGATCAAAACCATTACACGAACACACTTGATTTGAAAATGTTTGTGGCTAGACTTCAGGATGAAGTTGCCTGCGTATCCTAGACATGGGAATCAAGCCTTACGTAGTTCCGGTTAAGGTACACTCGTGTATTAACCCTCATTTTTTTTTTTTTTTTTTTTTTTTACGCTCTAACTTTTGCCAAGGCCACCCTTCTTGGTTTTCAACCTTGCGAGCTTTGTTTTTTCTTTTTCTTTTCAATTTTTTAGTATCTTTTCATTTCTTTTTCTTTTTTCATCTTTTCCCTTCTCTTTTCTTTTGCATTTTTTCTTTTTTCTTTTCTTTTTTCTCTTCTTTTTTTTTGGATTTTTCTCTTGCTCTAACTTTTGCCTGGGTCGCCCTTCCGGGTTTTTGGTCCAGCGAGCCTCTCAAAGAGTAAAAGTGTAACAAGTCCATGCCAAATGGTTTTAGGGTTTTGAAGCCATCCGTATCCAGGAGAGTGGCTGTTGTATTGATTTACAGAAAGATCCATCTTCGACTCTTTGAGCACATCGGACATTTTTGCCCCTAGTTCGAAGGGGCGCTTCTGATTCAACTTTGTAAGATTCTTCTGATGAGGTCTGATCTTCTTGACCTGACTTTGGTGCCACTTGTTCGAGGGCTGCTTCAAATCTAGCCACATGGGCCTTACATCGCGGTTGATCGTTGAACAGTCTGAACCCAAGGTCTAAGGTTTGAAAGCAAGGGCTCAAGTCTCGAGGCTGAGAGCGATCCTAAGCTGCACAATCTCAAGAGTGATTCCACACAGGTCTTCGCAGGACCGCATAAAACATTTTGTTTTTGAAAGTTTTTAAGAAAGCGACAAATCACTCGCGCTGAAGATAGTGTGGAACCAGGGTCCTTCTTAGTACTCATGTTAACTAACATGATTTCATTCATTAAAAGCTTAGCACACCTCTCTTTCCCTCAATTGATCAAAGTTTTGCAAATCTCGAGGAATTCCTTCCTCTTCGTTTTCATCACCGCAGTGTTCAAAAAGTTTTGAAAAACTTAGGTCAATACAATAAGTTTGGGGTGCAGAAGAGTAAGTGAGATGCTCCGCCATTTGATTCAAATTCTCTGGCACAACTGGCTCAAAGTAGCAATAAGCACGGAAACACGATAGTTGCAGCTGTTTCATTCAGATTTCCTAGTTGTAACTGGCTTCACAGCAGAGACAGACTCAAAAGGAAAGCAAAAAGATAATTACAAAACAAAATAGTGTTCGAGGCAACAACCCCGGGATCACCTGACATTCTATACAATGGGACTGACTCGATACAACAAGACGGACCCCTAAGCGAAAAGACTAACTCAAGACAATGAGACAGACTCAAAACAAAAACAAAGAACTGACTCAAAACCCAAGCCAGAAATTACAAAACTGCATTCGCAAATGCTCAAAACAGTGCGTGCCAAACGCCACATTTGAAATACACTGAGCGTCACCTGTAGGTGGTCCAACCCCTGATCACATACTTGTAGTATCCTCGAAATCCAACAGCTCAGTGGTGACAGACTTTGCTGAGGTAGGTGGGAGGATGACCTTATTGTCGATCAAGTCCTGTACTTCATGGCGAAGGGGGAAGCAATTGTCGGTGGGGTGACCGGTTTGCTGATGGTACGCTTGATCTTGAATAGCATCATGGCCTGCTGGAAGATGACTAGGGAGAGGCCTAGGCTCAAGGGGTTTGAGATGACCTTTTTCTGTCAGGATTTGAAGTGCCTTCGACAGAGGCATGTAGAGAGCGTGAAAGAGTCTGCGCCCTCGGGGCAGATACTTCGATGTCTGTGGATTCTTGCCGGACGCACTAGTGAAAGGGTCTGCAAGCACTGCCTTGGCTTTCTGATCTCTTCCCGGTGCAGGGTTGGGATTGGAGGGAACTATTTTGGTATGATGGGGCCTATCCCGATTTTTCGCCTGGTGAATACCTGCTGCTTATTCATCCCCCCCGCTTTCAAAGCCTCGACTGCCCACAGCAGTTGTTCCACGGGATCAGCATCTGTTCCCACTTTGTGCTTACCTCTAACCTCAGCCTGATCGAGGGTTTGGGCTGCTATATCAAAGTGAAACCCGGTTGTTGTTGACACGTCATTGCTATAGCTGGAGGCAACCTCTGGTTGGCTGAGCTCGATCACAATTCACCCCAGTAACGGGGGCTCCTGTGGTACAAAATTCCCGGCATATGATGTAGCTGGTGGCGAAGTCGACATTCCGTAGGCGAGATCAGCCACAGACCTTTGAAGGTTGCCAATCATTCCCATTAACTCGAACGTGGTGGGCTTGCGGGCTTGATACAACTGGGGTGTCCAGATCGGGTACGCAACAGGCGATCTGGGCGGATGAGGCATATCAACATCGATCTCACTTTGCAGGGTGATTCCTTGGTCTAGGGCGGCTGTCATAACCACAATCTCCTCTGAAGTTTGGGTCATCATAAGTCTGCTGAACTGAACGGTGACTGACGGATCAGATATCTGCCTTGCCTCAGCGAAGGAGAATACCGGCTATTCTGTACTGAATCTCTGAACCCCCTGAAAAAGAAAACACGTAGCATTTTGGCCCAATTAGAACAGGCACAAGCAGGGCTGAATAACTGTACTCTACTATTGATCATTGTTCCCCAAATTACTACCCCAAAACTGAATCTGATACCCGCAGATATGACTGATTCCCAAAACATTGGTACTGATGCCCACAGGCCTGGTACTCAAACTTGCAAACTGATACGTGCGTTCCCTGTAGAGATACACTCTAAAAGCACATAACAAGTAAAGCAGAGAAAAAACACCCCTATTTTGGGGTAAGGTTTCCCTGTCCTATTTTGTCAGGAGCTAGGGTTTTACTATGCACGCAGCGGTTTCAAACAACCTATGATCAGGTAAGCAACCTGTCCTAGCTTGGAATGGTCACTATGGATTCCAAATATGCACTAGGTCGAATGGTCAAAAAGGGTGCCCCGGTGACAACCGGGGTTTGTGTTCCCATTGTGGCAGAGCTCAGAATCGTCGACCTTATGGCACGCTTCTCGAAGCGAGCCTCCGGCAAACCGTTCAAGAATAATACACTTTAATTAACCTACAAGCACCCATACTTATTACAAATTCGCCCTCTCTCAGAGGGACTGAAAGAATAATACACTTTAATTAACATACAAGCTAATTAAATAATTTACAGACCACCTAATTAATTAACAAATCAATTAAGCTAAGGAAAGAATTAAAAAGGCCTCGGGAAGAGGGATGCACGCGTGCTCGAATTGGCTCGGAAATCCGTCGCCATGCACAAGCTGCCTTTGTTTACCCTGCTCTGCTTCTCTGACACTTGCACAAATCCCAAGGTACACTCTTTGGACACTATGGGATGCCACCGGCTAAGACAAATTATCACCGACCATGGCAGGATGGTCATCGACCATTGGTTGAACTCTCGGCCACAAACTTTTGGTCGATCGGCACTCTATTCAGTCGACCAGCCAAAGCTTCCTGCAGAAACTTGTTTTGACAGCAGCAGAGGGCAAAGCATGGCATGGCAATGCATTTCAAGCAATGTTTGCACCAACCACACTCCTTATCATGTTTATGACTCAAAGGAGTTTGAGACTCGACCTTCGGACCACCAATTGCGCATTTCAATGCATGATGGCCAAAGAGGCCAAGTGTGCATTTTGATTTCAAATGAAATGCAAACCAAACAAACACGTAAGGCTCAACTCTATCACTTGATCAAGAGGCAAGGCATGCATGCCAAATGCAACCTAAGCATGCTAGCTAAATGTGCGATAAGAGCATGCAAGCAAACAATGTATACTAGGTACACAATCTATGCAAATAAGCATGCAAGGCATGGACCACTATGCTAATGACCAATCATGCAAGATGTAATCTAAACAAGCAAGCATGTAAGGAATGCAACATGTTAAGCAACTTAATCAAGGGAGATTGCATGCCAAATGCAACATGATTCAAGCGTGCAACACATGCGACAGTCCAAGTATGCAACAACGCACAAGGTGAGCATGCAACAACATGCAAAGGAGGGATTTATACTAATTTGAACAGCTCCTAAACAAGCCCAAAACAGTGGCCAACATGCTCAAGAATGAAGGCTAATGTGTATACAAACATGCATAGATACATGGTTCAAGACTTAAGCATAATGAAGCAACTTTTAAGCACACTTAAAAGGGACCAACATGGACTAATGACATGCATATTAAGCTCTGAAAATCATGCTATAAGAGGTTCCAAACCAACTAAGTAAAGTAAGCATATCATGCAATCAAGCCTAAAGCCTAAGGCTCACCAAAGAGGCATTGAACTACACTTAGCAAGACTAAACATGGCATGATTTAAACAACTAAAATCAGAGTTTTGGCATGTCAAAATGAACCTCAAAAACCACTTAGATGGCATCTAAATGACTTACACATGGAAGCATACACAAATGTCCAAACATGGAGCATAAGACAACAACCTTTTAACACATTAAAGGGGCATCAAATGCAAGCATACAAACACACCACAAGGACTGAAATGGCATGGCAAGTGGTTCCAAACCACTGAAACAAGGCAAGGATGTCATGCTAGAAGGGTCAATGCTCAAGGCATACAAGAGGGGTTGCATGGTAGCTATACAAAGCAAGCCATGGATGGCCCAAATAATCAAAAACAGACCTTTAGCATGCTAAAAAAAGCATAAAAGCTTCACATAGCTAGGCCAAAAATATGCTAGACACAAGGCTCAAAGCACAAAGCATGTTTAGGCAATTCATGGCATTACAAGACAAGTATGCTAAGCATGCATGGTGTGTCTAAACCAAGTAAAAATAGTGCTATATCATGGTAAAATGAGCACAAATAACACTTAATACATGGCCAACATGAGATTAAAAATGGTGCTCACACATGAGGCTAGAATGATACTTTTTGAAGGCAATAACGAAAGGGGATGGCCCTCTGCTTCTTAGGACCTTAAGACACCATCCTCACCACTGAAATCCCTCAAGATTTTAGTGGTGAGGAGGCCCAAACAAGGTGGTCTCGGAACTCACCAAAATAGCACAAAATGGGGGCCAAACAAGGCCTAAGAGGGGTCAAACAACCCCAAAGCTTAAAGCAACCTTAAACAACTATTTTAAGCAAGCAAAATCAGAACTTTTATTAGTTATATACAAAGACTAAAAATAGTTGCAAGATAGGTAAAAAAAGCTATGCAAAAATGGGGTATAAAGGGCAAGAACACTCACCCTTGAAGAACACTTCCAATATCACAAGACCAGACCTCTTCTAGGATCAAAACCAACTCAAAAAGTCCAAGATCAACCCTCTAATGCCTCAGCAACTAAGGGAAGGTGTAATGGTAGGTGTTTGTATGCAAAACTATGAACAAACACACACTTATACACAATGAGAGGAAGATATAGAGATAGAAGAGACACACACTTCTAACCCTAAAAACCAGACATCTGGAGCTTTTTTCTAACCCTGGAGGAGGGAGGAAAGGCCCTCCCTTTATAGAGATTCACTCTTGCAAAGCTTACAAAACAAGCTAAGCAAGAGTGAAATCCCTCCATACACGTGTATAGAGGGGGGCAAAGTGTATGCCAGCTAGCACAGCTGGCATAAAAATATCTGCAAAAGTAGATGTACAGTGATCGACCAGCCAAAAATGATAAAATGGCAAAATACATGGTCGACCGACCATCAAGAATGCCGACCGGCCAGATATTTGGCCGATGGCAACAAAACACAGCCGGTGGCCTCAAGCCATGGCCGGTGATGTGTGGGGATGGCCATCAAGCCACTCCCTGCCCCTCAAAGGCAAAACACAAGTGTTTGGTGCAAAACACAAGTGTTTGGTGCAAAACCGAACACAAAACAATCGAGTCGAGAGATCCTGAGGCAAGGCGCGTGGCCAAGACCTCCGGGAACTCAAGACGAACATGAACATGGATGATCACCGAGTGTTCAAATGGTGACGTCCAAGTCTTGAGGATGGTCAAAAATGGGGTGTCTACAGCCATGCACTTGCATTTGTCACTCATTCAATGCGTTGGAGGGTTTGCCCCTTTATGTCTTAACATGAACCACTGCGTATGCCTTCATGCCTTTGCTTGCAAGCCATCATTTCAGTGTGTTTTTGGGGTTATCATGCCATGATATAACTCTAATTTTTGTTTCTTAAGTCATACCATGCTTGGTCTTAATAGGTGTAGTGTAATCCACCCTATTTGCCTTACATATTCCATGCCTTATGCCCCTCATGCTTGCACATTTTGGCTTCCTTCCTTGCGTGTTTTAGACTCATTTTGACATGTTCTAGGACTATTTTAGGTTGCCTTAATCATATGCTTCATGCTTTGTATACTTGTAGTATAAATGCTCTTTCTTGCCTCAAGCTTTGAGCACCATTGCATGCTTCATTTATGTTGTGTACATGATTTGGCATTACTTAACATGACATTTCAGAGCTTATAGCATTGTCATATTTCCACCACAATCTTGCTTTAAGTGCCTTTAAGTGTTATGCATTGTCGCCTAGTTTTTGGCTTAGCTTGTATGCTTGCATGCCTAGGTATTTGGGTCCTCATCTCAGCATGTTTAGGTTCTTGTTTAGACCTGATTAAGCTCTGTCTATGCTTAGTTCATGCATTTGTGCCATGTATTACATGCCTCCTTTGTAGTCCTCTTTACTAGCTTCATGCTTTAAGGACCCTAGCATGCCTTACTTATGTTGTTTGAATGATTTGACATCATTTCTTACCTCATTTCAGTGCACTTAGTGTTGTTACACTTCCATGCTTTTCACTCTCTAAGTGCTCTTAGAGTTACACCTTAGTGCCTTAATTGGTGAGCCAATTGGCATACTTGTTTGCATGTGTTTTTGGTGCCTTCATTTTAACATTATGGCCACTGATTTGGGCATGACTGAGGTCTACCCCTTTTGGTTTAAGTCCATTTAACATGTTTATTTGCATGTTGTTTGCATTCTTATTGCACATTACATTGTGTATGCCATGCGGTCCTTTGCATTGTGTATGCCAAGTAGTTCCTTGCATTATGCATGTCCCTAACTGTCATGACCCAATACCCGCCCCTTTGGGTTAAGGCCATAACCGGCTAGTAATCCTGAGATCACTTACGGCCTCAACTTAAATCAGACATAACTCGACAGAGTAAAGGGGCCAAACGGAAACAAAATTTAAGATTTTGTCCATAGAGCCGTGCTTATATGCACTTCAAAACCAACCATGCGCATATACGTTAATAACCCACAACCAAGTATAATACCATAAAATCCTTTACAGACAAGATCATCCAAACTAAGTCGACCCATAACAACTATGTACAGATATACGCAAAGTCCTCGCCAACGTGACAAAATATGAATACATAACAAAAGGGGCGAAGACTGGTCTCGTGCGTGAGACATTGGGCTGACTCTTCAAAACTCTGACTGTCTCTCACAATTCACTGGGGCTGGTTTTGGACGTCCCTTGGCTCACCTACATATACATGAATGAGCGTGAGCGAATGCCCAGTGAATAATATCAAATAAGAAAGATACATAAGCAAATATTGAAACAGTACAGCAAACGGCCTTCGGCCCAATCATTTACATCAATCGGCCTTCGGCCCATCATGTACGTCAATCGGCCTTTGGCCCAATCATTCATGTCAATCGGCCTTTGGCCCGATCATTTACATTAATCGGCCTTTGGCCCAATCATTTATGTCAATCGGCCTTTGGCCCAATCATTCATGTCAATCGACCTTCGGCCCAATCATTTACGTCAATCGGCCTTTGGCCCAATCATTCATGTCAATCGGCCTTTGGCCCAATCATTTACATCAATCGGCCTTTGGCCCAATCATTTATGTCAATCGGCCTTTGGCCCAATCATTCATTTCAATCGGCCTTTGGCCCAATCATTTATGTCAATCGGCCTTTGGCCCAATCATTCATTTCAATGAACTCGCAAAACTTACATAGAAGTAGCAATAGGACAATAACATACTACAAAATATCTTGTTAAGATATTACTCACAGTGATCAGCTTGTGGATTTGCCCTGGAACTTGACCCTACACATTTCATGAACATAAAAGGGTCACTAACAGTTCAATCCGTTCTTTAATTCACATATTCCTCTTTAGGCTTTATTCTTATCTTATTAATTCATTTACACTGCTTAACATATGCCGAAGAGTGCTTGGGAGTGAAAGGGAATGGAAAACAGAACATAGAATGCAAAAACAAAATTGCAGAAAACAGGGTCCCTGCTCGAGCGTGGACTTCCCCGCTCGAGCGGACCCAAGAGGCCTGCAAAAGTACTAGTGGCATGAAAAATACGCTCGAGCGTGGAATAGAGCGCTCGAGCGGAAGGCTTGTCTACAAAACTCCCCGCTCGAGCGTGAGATATCCCGCTCGAGCGGACATCCAACTCTGCAAAAGTGCTGGGAGCACGATTTTCCTGCTCGAGCGTCTATTCACCCGCTCGAGCGGACATCAAAAATCTGGGTTTTCCAGATTGAGTTCTTGAGCTTCATCTCGACTTTCAACCCACAATTTATGCATGTCATGGCTCAAAATTCACATTTATTCATGCTAACATGCTATCAATACAAAATTACAACATTAGGAAGCTCAATTTCTTATATCATTTACATGCATGCCTCAAATTAATCCAATTACATCACCAACATATCAAATTCCAACATGCAAAGCTTGCTCCTTCATGATCTACACTTGCATGTAAGAAATACACATTATTCACAACTTATTTGGTGAAGAAGTGGTCATACACATGGATTTCATTCAAACTTCAACATAGATTACACCAATTAAGCTCAAACATGGAAATCTATAACAATTCCCTACATGCATGCTTCTATTAGCTTAAAATCCAACATATACAACTCAATCCCTTCACATTCAACTAATTCATGCTCTTGGCCATCTATTAAACTTGAATTCACAAGATAATGACTAAAAATGCATGAATTACTCACCAAGGAATTTAATCTTCACAATCTATGGCAATTCTTGAGCTAACTCTTCAAAAGATTCAAGTCTTGAACCAAAACTCCAATTCCTTACACTCTCTTTCACTCTAGCCGACCCTCTCCCCTTTTTCCTTAGTGTTTGATCAACCAAATGAGGATATAAGAGAGAATGGTTCTATAGTGCCTTTTTACATAAATTACCACTCACAATAAAATAATAATAACAAAGCAATTTGGCACTATTCATTGATTTAATCAATTTAATCTGACCAGAATCAATTTCTAATTAAATTTTACCGTAGGCTCTGAAAATTATGCCAATCATGATGGTGTAATCAATTTCGGGTTCTGTGGCCAATAAGGCCCTCAATTTAATTCCCAAAGCAAATAATCGAACAGATATTCCTACGGTGAACAGATAGAAATTCAAAACCACATATTTTCACGTAATGGTACACAAAATCATAACAAAACACATAAACACATACGTATTAGGGACCAATTAACATATTACGGGACAGGGGTATCACACTAACATTGCTAAGTTGCCCTTGCTACATTGCATTGCGCATGCATGCATTACATTGTGTTTAGAACCTCATGGTTTCCTTGCATTGAGTATGCCATCTAGTTCTTAACACTTAGCATTGTGTATGCCCTATTGTGATTTGCATTGTGCATGCCATATAGTTGCATTGCATGTTGTTACATGCTTGTCCCTTATATTGTGTATGCCATGTAGTTGTATTGCATGTTTGCCATGCTAGTTGTTGCATTTATGTTTGGAAGAGGTGTTAGTCCAAACACGGGAAACGAGGGGCGTTTCATACTTACAGTGATGAAACGTGCCTTAATTCCCGGTCGCCGACGCTCTTGATCGTACATGATAGAGTTTTAGGCTTTATGTGTTTACTTGTGCATTCATTTCATATTGAATTGTGCAACTTCGCCTCTCGGCCATCATGCATGGAAATGCGCGATTGGTGGCTCGAGGGTCGAGAACTGCACTCCCTTGAGTTCATGACATGATAGGGAGGGTTGTTATGCACACATATCTTGCAAATACATTGCCATGCCCTTTCTTGCTCTCTGTTGCAGAAAACTAGGATTCAGCAGCAACAACTGGCCGGCTAGCCAGAAAAACTAGCTGGCCGACCACTTTTCTGGTTTTTCAACAACCAAAAGTAGTCGGCAGGCATCTGGAGGGACCAAAAGTGGTCGGCCATCCTCCCACAGGATTCCCAAGGTAGAGTTTCATCTTTCTGGAGCTTGGTGCAGTGTTCTGAGAACAGATGAAAACAGAAGCAAATCGGGGCATCGCATTGGATTTCCGAACGAGGCGACCAAGCATGCATCTAGTCCTTTTCCCTCTGAAGCTCCTACTTTATTGCTTTCCTTAGCTGCCATGCTTAGATAGCTTGCTTTCGCTTTGGTTTGTACTTTAATTAGTTAATGCGTTAGCTATTCAAATTGTTTTGTAATAATTAGTTAACTAGGATTAGTTAATTAATTTGTTGTGTAATAATTAGTTCAATTAGCTTAGATTAGCTAGTTAGCTCTTTATTCGGTCTCTTCCTTGAGAGGGCCAATTGTTGTAATAAGCGTGCGTGTGTGTGATGCATGTCTTCCAATCCCCATTTCTATCTCCCTTTTACTTAACCGCTTATGATGGTTAGTTTTAGGGCATGTTTCATTTAGCATACCTTATGCTTGCATGCGCATCCATTCATTCAGTATTGCATGCACCGCTCGGCATCATACTAACTGCATTGTATTTCAATTCCTATTTGAATACATGTATCAAGTTGCATTTCATATGTCATTCTAGGATAGCCAAGCCTATTTTAGTTGCACTTTCGCATGTGTTGCATTAGCCATCTTAACATGAACTAGGATCATGCATGATTTCCAACTAGTTCTTTGTTTTGGTTCGGAGTACACTGTGAGTGTTTACACTTTAGCATACTGAATGTGTGTTAATGCTGCCATGAAAGCATGTTTGCCATGAGGCTAATTGCTTATGTGATTAACTGCCTGAATACCTGTGGGTGAGGGTTGGATTACTAGAGTTGGGACAATTCATTGAAATCCGCATTTTAGCCTACTCGCGAGTAGCAAACTTCAAACAATTTTCCAAACAAATGGACATGCGATGTTTTGTTCCAAATTAGGCGATCTAGTCTATACTTGTTTGCTGCGCGCATCACATAGTAAGACTAGCTAATTAACCAGAATAAGAACACATGTGTTTTCAAAAATGAGATATCATGCTTAGTACAGGCCGATCTTTAATTGAGCGAGCGGGGGTGCTCATTAAATGACCTTTCCCTCTCGTACCCAAGTTCCTGAGCCGAGGCAACTTTGGTGATGACAGACACGTGGCCTTAGGCACGAGTTAGGGTTTTCTAGATTTTTCAAAAAATAAAATATTTAGGTGGCAACTCTATATCTGGCAAAGCAGTCCATGTTTGGCACTTCTTTATAAAAATCAGTTTTCCAAAACGATTTGTCGGATTTGGACACTTTGGTGATTTATCAATCTCATATCGCACATTGTGAGATTAGATTCAGAACTGTGACATTTGAGTCCAAACTGTGGTAGCTCAGAGAACAAAACGAGAATTTGTGTGCCCCTCGCCCAGAGGCCACGCGCGGATATCGATGAGTTCTCCCGGGAGTGAGTCCACAATTTCTGGCGACTCTGCTGGGGAATTAGAGAACTTGACTCGAACTCATGATATCTTGTTTTGTTTACACTTATGTGTCTGTTTGCATTGCATTTGCATTGGTGCGCCTAGGACATCGTGTTTGCCGTGTGCTATTCTGAGCATTTTCTTTGGAGGCTTGCTTTGCAAGTATGCCATAAGATCGACGGCCAGAGCTCTACCACGACGAGAACACAAACCTCAATTTTTACTGGGGCACCCTTTTTGACCATTTGACCTAGTGCATATCGGAATCCATAGTGACTATTCCAAACTAGGACAGGTTACTTACCTGATTGTAGGTTGTTTGAAACCGCTGTGTGCGTAGTGAAACCCTAGCTCCTGACAAAATAGGACAGGGAAAACCTACCCCAACATAGGGGTGTTTTGGTTCTCATTTACTTGCTATGTGCCGTTAGAGTGTGTCTCTACAGGTTGCATGTATCAGTTTGCAAGTTTGGGTATCAGGCCTGAGGGCATTAGTATGTGAAGAATCAGTTTTACTTGAGGGTATCAGATTCAGTTTTGGGAAAGCAATTTGGGGCACAGTGATCAGGATTAAGGACAGTATGTTCAGCTTACAGATACCGACTGTGTGTTGTTATGCCGACTGTGTGTTGCCAGCCCAACTGTGTGTTGCCAGCCCAACTGTGTGTTGTCTTTAATTTATTCAGCTCAAAACATAGCACACTACGTGTTCGAGTTGTTTGTTTATTTATTGTGCTTTATTTATCTTTTTGCAAGGTAGTTTAGCACTGTTGTGTCTGACCAGGCAGATATTCCCCGAGCACTCTAAGTTAGAGGTCGAAGGCTTAATCGATTTGAGGATCTGATAGACGGACAACCAGTGTTCCAGTCATTACCCCCGATTACTAGACAGAGGGCAGTTAGGCAGAGGATATCAATTCAGCAGTCAGTTTAGAGGGCTTTGTCTACCCCACCTGAGTACAGTAGGGATCAGAGTTCTGCTTCTCCCACAGAAAGGGAATACACATCAGTTCAGTCAAACCCAGACTTTTCAGTCGAAATGGAAGAGATGATGCATCAACTCCAGGAGACTATGAAAAACATGCAGCAGGATGCTGCTCGTCAAATAGAGATTGTGGCACAACAGGCAGACTTAATTGCCAGGCTACAGTAACAAACCGGAGCATCTACTTCACACCAAGCTCCTCCCCCACTCGGAGTTCCAACACCAGGGGAGACTGCCACCATCCAGGAAAATACGGATGTACCAACAGGGCCAGCTCCGCCCCCAATCCTACCTCAGCTATCCAAAGCGCCCACCAACTTAGTGGATTCGCCGTTTGAATTTGAGGTGGATCTGACAGCGCTAAAAGTGAGCAAGCTAGAAAAGCTTTTCAAGAAATCTCAAGGAGTTCATTCCATTCTGGATATTGAGGATGGATATACTGACTCGGCCGTGACGCTGCCGGACCGGTTTAAGATGCCACATATTGACCACTTCAATGGTTCTGGGGATCCTATGGTACACCTGTGTCTGTTCTCGGATATCTTAAGGCCAATGGGCCTCTCCAGATTGTAGAAGCTTTCTTTGTTTGGCCGGACCCTGTCGGGTGTAGCGGCTATTTGGTATGCAAAATTGGAAGACTCTGTTAAAAGGAATTGAAAGGAGATGGCTGAGGCCTTTATAGCTTAATACTCCTACAATACGCAAATCGAGATTATAACTCGTGATCTTGAGACCACCAGGCAAGAACCAAAGGAGAGCTTCTTCGACTTTGTAACCCGTTGGAGGGCCAAAGCCTCGATGATGACCATCAGGCCCGTGGATAAAGATCAGATATGGATGGTTGTGTGCAACCTCTAGCCCAAGCTCATGCAGAAGATGATCGTCTTCCCCCTACCCACCTTTACAGATCTGCATGAGATTGGGGTGCAAATTGAGGACGCCATGAAACAAGGTCTCATTGATAATGAGAGAGAGCAGCCCAAGAGGGCATTCAACCGCAATACGAATGCAGGCACAAGTAGTGCTGCAGCTGGCAGAACTTCAGATATCGAAATGGTCACCACTACCACCTCAAAAACCCTTACAGCTACCCCATTCACCGGTGTGTCTGGTAGTAGCTCGCAAATAGCTAGATATGCACCCAGAGGCTAAAGAACCTTTACTCCACTATATATGCCCCTGTCTAAAGCTTTGGGGGTTCTAATCAAGAAAGGGCACTTGAAGCCCCTGGAGCCGTGGCCATTGCCAGAAAAACTCTCTCCCTCCCATAACCCAGCTAAGTTCTGGGCCTATCACCAACAGCATGGTCATGACACCGACCAGTGCTTTAGACTGTGTCACGATATCCAAGATCTCATTGACAATAAGGTGATCGCACCTCCGGAAAAGCCAAACGTCACAACCAATCGTCTCCCACAACATAACCAAGCTCCACCTCCCAAACGCATTAACCTAATCCAAATTGGGGTTGTGTCATACGACCCTAGCATATATATCACCCTAGCATATATATCACCCCTTCTCACCTACCCAAGCCAGAGGTGTTCATTCTAGAAAGCACGGATTTGTGCATGCTGGACATCTCTCTAATCCAACCTGAACACATAGTGGTGACTACCGAAGATAGAATAGGGACCATTATAGAAGCAGATGGGAATGATAAGTCAGAGCCTGAGGGGTTTGTGAGCGTTGGGTATAACCCGAGCGGTTATATTACACCAGCAGATCAGCCTAAGTTAAGGGTAGAACTGCCGGCTGGGGCAGAAATATGTGTCATTCGAGAGGATGGACCTAATTAGGGGCTAGATGACCTAGCGGAATTGGAAGAGGACATAGCCAACCTTTAATTCTTTAATGAACAGGATCCGGGGGACGTGACTATCAACTAGTTTGATTTAGATGGGTCACGGGTGGCTGAAAGGATTTGAGCCGGATGCTATTGGAGAACTTCAGCCAGACCAGGGGCAATCAGGAGTTGGAATATCATCAGTAGTGGCCAGAATGGCCGAGAATCAGGAGCAACCGCTGAAGAGCATCAGTGATAAGAATTTTGCTCGGGATCAGAGCATTTTGAATCCAGAGGATATCAAGCAGTAGGCTGCGTTGAAGTAGTTCTAGAGGGAAAAGGTCGAAGATTTGGAAAGGGCTAGAAAGGCCAAAGCCCCTGTGGGGATTGAATATGCTGTAAGTAGAGGAATGGAATGTGCTGAGTGCACAGGAACAATTGTGACAGAACCAGATAGCTGCTTGTCGATGGCCAATGGCATGCGGTGGGAAGATGACGACCTATGTCTTGCCCACACAGACAAGGATTGGGGACGAAGCCAACCCGATGATACCTGGTATATGGGGGAGGTTGACCACATGACTAGAAGTGGGTGGTATTTCAAGCCCCCACATTTAGATCGACAAGAGGCGTCCGAAAAGGACACAGAGGTAGAGAAGCAGAAAGAAAAGTTACTCGAAGAGGAGGCTGTACTAAAATAGCTTAAGAAGATACAAGCAGACATCTTCATCTGGGGACTGCTTATGGCTTCAAGAGTTCATAGACAAGCTGTCCTTTCTGCAATGGACAGAGCTAAACTTTCAATCGACACCACGCTTGAGCAGTTGGTAGGATTGGTTTTTCAAGGAGGAGCTTCCCCAACATTGACCTTTACTGATAAGGAGTTACCGTCTGAGGGCTCAAATCACAACAAATCACTCTACATCTCTGTGGAGTGTAGAGACAAATGGGTGCCAGTAGTTCTTGTTGACACGGGATCTACTATCAATGTGTGCCCGTCAAGGACGGTATATGCGATCGAGTTGAAGCCTGCGGACTTTGTACCCACTGCCCAGGTGATTCGAATATATGACAATACTAGCAGAGAGGTGATGGGGACTGTGCAGATTCAGACCCAGGTTGGTCCAGGACAACATGATATTGACTTTCATGTCTTGGACGTTCCCGTAACCTTTAATCTACTCCTAGGGTGGCCGTGGCTGCACCAGGTGAAGGCAGTCTCTTCCACCCTACATCAGATGCTTAAATACCCCCACAGGAAAGGGGTGGCTATAGTTTTTCAGAATTCGTCAATCCATCCGCCACCAAAGGTTTCTATACCGGTTCTGGAGATCGAACATGGTGCGGAGGATGTGTTCCTATCAGGATTTACCTTAGCCGAGGCTCAGGTTGTACAGGGTATCTTAGCTATTGATGAGGGGCTCTATGTCAGCGCACAATCAGTCTACCTCATGAATAAGTTACAGCACATCCTCGAGATGGGATTGGGACGCAGTGGTCGGAAAGGCGTTACAACATCGGCCGAAGTGCCGCATAACCCACATACCTTTGGTTTAGGTTATCTGCCTACCAAGGAGGACTGGGTGAGGACAGGGAAAGAGATGGCCGGAAGGGCCAGAGCTAAGCAGATGGGGAAGCATTTTGAGTTGATGCACCACCCACCCGGGTACCAATGAGACGGTTCGTCCGGGAGGGAGAGGACTTCCCATTGTGGGGCTTCCCCGAGCCATGGCTGAATACAGAGAGGAGGCGCTTGCTGGGATTTGAGATCTTTTTTGACTTACAACTGTCTGGGGATGATGTCGCCAAGGAGCAAACAGACCCGATAGCTGAGGCTAAGCAGTGTAAAGAGGAGGTTTCCGAGGATGCAGAGATTGAAATGGAGATAGCGCTGGTTTGTCTACTCTCAGATCCTCCGATCGTACAAGAGTGCTTGGGGAATGACCTCTCGGACCATGATTGGGAATGAAACGCCATGAGTCCACTTTCAAACATTTTGATGCATCCATTGCACCTCCCTCGCGGGCAAGATGAGGAAGGCTTTATCGAAAGCAAAGACTGTCAGTAGTGAGCCGAATCTGATTCCACCAAGTCTCAGAGGGTCAATCAGTTCCATTTTGTCTCGAGTCGAGTCCCAGATTCCTGGGAGTGATAACCCGGATGCCACAGTCTTGTCTAGGTTGTCTTTTTCGTTTTCTTTTGAGTCTATTGTAACAGAGGAACCAAGCGACTTGGAAGAGATTAATGAGAATTATGCGGCTGTGGCCTTCGATTACTTTTCTGTACCCTTAATTTATTGCTTGAATTCAGACTTTCAAAATTTCGATGAAAACGACGAGGAAGAAATTCCTCCGGTTTTGAAATATTTGCTAGAACAAGAGCAGGAGAGGTTTGTAAAACCGCTAGTTGATGAAATCATCCAAATTAATGTTGGTACTGAGAAGGACCCGCGGCTGGTCCAGATCGGGTCCACGTTGTCTTCGGAGAAGCGCGAGCACTTAGTCACTTTGTTAAAAGATTTCAAAGATGTTTTCGCGTGGTCCTACGAAGACATACCTGGAATCGATCCTGAGATTGTACAGCACCGGATCCCTCTTGACCCAGAGGCTCGACCGCCAGCGTAAACTCGTATGATCCGCCCAGACTTGGCTCTCAAGATCAAAGAAGAGGTCACTAAGCAAATTGACGCAGGGTTCCTGCTGGTATCTGAATACCCAACTTGGTTGGCCAATATCGTTCCAATGCCAAAGAAGGACGGTAGAATTCGGGTATGTGTGGATTTCAGGGATTTGAATAAAGCCAGTCCGAATGACGACTTTCCTCTACCGCATATCAATGAATTAGTGGACTTCACTGCTGGGCATGCGTTGCTTTCGTTTATGGATGGGTTCTTAAGCTATAATCAGATATTGATGGCACCTGAAGACCGAGAGAAGACTGCTTTCACCACCCCATGGGGAACCTATTGCTATAGGGTGATGCCGTTTGGGCTGAAGAATGCTGGAGCTACGCATCAATGGGCTGCGACCACAATATTGCACGACATGATCCACAAAGAGGTTGAGGTGTACGTGGACGACATGATTGTCAAGTCCAAAGAAAGAGAGGGCCACTACACTGCCTTGCAAAAATTCTTTCAACGGATCAGAGAGTATAGGCTGCGGCTGAATCCTTAGAAGTGTACATTTGGCATTACAGCAAGAAAAATGCTGGGGTTCTTGATCACACAGAGAGGTATCGAGGTTGATCCTTCCAAAATCAAGGCCATCTTAGAAATGCCACCACCAAGGACTGAAAAGGAGGTGCAAGGCTTTCTGGGTAAAGTACAATTCATAAGACGGTTTATTTCCAAATTAACCTTGACTTGTGAACCACTCTTTGGTCTCCTGAAGAAAGGAAAGAAATTCCAATGGGACGGCCGATGCCAAGCTACTTTTGAACATATCAAACAATATTTACAGAACCCACTTGTGTTGTCATCGCCTGAGTCGGGGAAACCGTTGATTCTGTATCTTTCAGTGACTAAAGCTACAATGGGCTACATGCTTGCATAGGAGTCTAAGGACAAAGTGGAGAGAGCTATCTACTATCTGAGCAAGAAAATGCTGGATTGCGAGACCTGCTACACTCCGCTGGAAAAGGCCTGTCTGGCCTTGGTATGGGCTACCAGGAAGCTGCGGCACTACCTGTTAGCTCACTCTGTAATACTAGTTTCGAGATTAGATCCCATCAAATATCTCTTCGAGAAACCGACACTTACGGGTAGGCTAGCTCGTTGGTTGCTTCTACTTTCAGAATTCGATCTGAAGTATGTGACGCGCAAGTCAGCGAAAGAGAGAGCGGTAGCAGAGTTCCTAGCCGATCACCCAGTTGAAGGGGATGAAGCAGTTGAGTACTTATTCCCAGCCGAGGCCATTCTGTATATCGAAGACGAAACTTGGACGATGTACTTTGACGAAGCGTTTAACCAATATGGATACAGGATAGGGGTGTTGCTAATAGCACCCGACCATTCCTTCATACCTCTTGCATTCAAAATCTGGTTTAAAGTCTCGAACAATGAGGCAGAGTACGAGGCATGTATTGCCGGTTTAGAAGCCGTCCTAGAACTAGAAGCAAAACGATTAGATGTCATCGGGGACTCGAACCTTGTTATATCTCAAGCTAAAGGAGATTGGAAAGTGGAAGAAGAAAAGATAAAATTTATCACCAGACCTTGGACATGCTGATTCCTCGGTTTGAGAAACTAAATTTCGCCCATCTATTAAGAGAGAATAACAAGTTCGCTGATTCATTAGCAACTCTATCTTCTATGATAGACATCCCTTTTGGAGTCCGGATGCGTCCGATCATCATCAAACAGAAATTTGTGCCGGCCTACGAGTTGATTGCTGCCATAGATAAGGTACAAGATGAGAATCCTTGGTATTATGACGTCTGGAACTTCTTGCAAAAGGAAGCGTATCCACCAGGGGCAAATGCCAAAGATAAGAGGGCAATTCGGAGAATGGCTGCTCAGTTCATCGTCTGTGGAGGTAAACTGTGCAAGAGAGGTCATCTGGGGATGCATAAACTGTGTGTTGACACTAAAGAATCTAAGTGCCTGATGGAGGCCATCTATGGAGGAGAGTGCGGAGCGCACATGAACGGGGTAATGCTAGCCCGAAAGATCCTTAGACAGGGTTATTATTGGTCCACCATGAAGGAGGATTGTATTGGCTTTGTTCGGCGATGCCACAAATGCCAAATCCATGCCAACCGCATGAACATTCCGCCGTCGAAGCTATACAACATGACTTTGCCATGGCCATTTTCAGTCTGGGGAATTGATGTGATTGGGGCTGTCACCCCGAAGGGGTCCAATGGGCATGAGTTCATTCTGGTCGCGATAGACTACTTTACGAAGTGGGTTGAGGCCCAATCTTACGCGGTGTTGAAGGCGTCTCATGTCGCAAAGTTCATCAGGAACAACATCATATGTCGCTACGGGGTCCCGAACGAGATTATTTCAGATAATGGTTTCCACTTTAAGAAGGAAGTGGTCGACTTGTTGGAGAAGTACAATGTGGCTTTCCATAAGTCATCTACATATCGACTACAGACCAACGGAGCAGTTGAGGCCGCCAACAAGAACATCAAACGCATCCTGCAGAAGATGGTAGAAACCTACCGGGACTGGCTAGATAAGTTGCCATTTGCTCTATGGGGCTACCGGACTTCAATTCGAACTTCTACTGGAGCAACTCCGTATTCCTTGGTTTATGGGATGAAGGCTGTTCTGCCTATCAAGGTTGAAGTTTTGTCATTACGGGTATTGGCTGAGTGTCAGATAGCTAAGGCAGATTGGTAGCAAAGCAAGTTCGAAGAACTCATGCTGTTTGATAAAAGAAGGCTGAAAGCACTGTATCATGTTCAGTGTTATCAACGGAGAATTGCCACAGCTTTCAACAAGAAGGTTAAGTCCAGGAATTTGAAAGAAGGGGATCTTGTGCTCAAAGACAACCGAGCTCCCATTCACGACCCTAGGGGCAAGTTCAGACCCAATTGGACTGGCCCTTACATCATCAAGTCTATTTGGTCGGGTAGAGCAGTCGTTCTGATGGATCTAGATGGCCTAGAGTTCTCCCAACCGATCAACATGGACAAGTTGAAGAAATACTTTCCCTGAGTGGCTCGCTAGGCTGAAAACCTGAAAGGGTGACCTAGGCAAAAATTAGAGCATGAAAAAATTTGAAATAATAAAAACTGAGCTCGCAAGGTTGAAAACCCGCAAAGGGCGGCCTTGGCAAAAGTTAGAGCACAAAAGGAGAGCATTAATACACGAGCGAACCCGAGCTGAACTATGTAAGGCTTGATTCCCATCTTTGGGATACGTAGGCAACTTCATCTTGAAGTCCAGCCATAAACACTTCCCCAATCAACTTTGTCCATGTGATCATGTTTGGTCATCTTTGTCTATTTTGCATTCAAGAGCTCGGTTGTGATCTCCAGTGCAGTGCTATTCAAACTAGGGGCAACTTTCCATTTGCTAGGGTCCAGGGTTGTGCATCTCAATGACAGATCTCAGGCGTGTCCAGTTCTGATCCATATCGAAAATGATTTTGAAAAGTTTTAACAAAAGTTGATTTTGTTCAAATTAATCTTTTTACAACTTAGACCATTTTTGGACCAAACGAAAAATTTTCAATACCCACAACCTTCAATTTCTTTGATTTCAACACAGAGTTCTCCTACTCTTGAATACAAATCGAAGTTGTTTTTTATTACATTCATAAAGAAAACTTGAAAGTACTGATAAAGAAATAAATTCAGGGCATGGATAAGTCAGGTGTTCTTGTGCCCCCTCCCAGAGCTAGTCGAAGCCTCTGATGCCAAAGTAGGCCCAACCTGCGCCTCCTTAACAAGCCAAGTTATGCACTCATCAGAGAGGGTGCAACTGAAAGTGGGAGTGGGGGCCAAAAGCTCTCTAGTCCTCCAGGCTATGGCATACCGAGCTAGCTGAGCACCTCGGACCAGAAATGCAGCAGGGTACTCTATCCCTTCTTCCGGACAAGTCTGATCATGGCTGAACTGGCGCCAGAATCGGAATGGGAAATAGAACACGCAGTGTGTCATGCCAATCAACTGAATCCCAGTCTGCCGGGACATGCTGTAACCCATCACCGACAGATTGAGCCAAGGACAGCACCAAGCAATACTGGTAGCAAATAGACTACACATCCAGTTGCACTACCATCTCTCATCGGGAGCATCAACTAGACGTTGTCGAAAGAAATAGCTGCGAGCTGAGTATGCGATGCAGGAGTCCACAATCTTCAATTTGTCCATCAACCATATCTGGGGAGGGATGAAAAATGAGAGATTAAAGAATAGAGAGGTGTACGTTGAGAGCAAAGTGAGAACAAGGGTTTTGAGAGAAAAATCGAGCCTGAGGGCCGAGTGATGTGAGAAAAATATGTGAGAAAGGGTAGGAAACACTACCTGCAACAAAAGCGGACTCCCCGCAAATCTAGTCATCTCTTGGCGGCGAAAAGCGTCCAAACCCAACAATGTCTCAGCTAATGACATGGCGATGCAGCTCTTGCCTTCTCTTAAGCCCTTGGCAACTTCAATCAAGCAAGTGCTAAACCCACCTGAGCTTGGAGCAAGCAAGAAATGAGACAACATGCACAAGCAAAGTGCATGTCGTCGATAACCCTGCCAGTCGTGATTGCCGCGGTCACCGGCATCAGAAAACCGACAAATCAAGCTGGGGATGTCCAGCACTCCATCGCGAGTCAATGACCGAGCGTCATGCAAAGTGAGCCCACACATCCGTCCTAAGGCTTGGATGTGGCCAAATCGAAATTGTGGCAAAATTTCTTCCTTACGCTCGGATTCCATCAGAACTTGGAAGTCTTCGAAAGTGGGACATATCTCGTGACAGCCAAAGCTAAAGATGTGCGTTACCAGGTTCCAAAACCTTGCCGCGGCATGAAGGAACGGAAAACGTAGTGGGGTGCGACTCAGCGTGAATAGTGCATTTATGCCGAAGCCTCGAAAATTCACCTTTTCCGAGCCATCCAAGGAAGCAATCCAATTTGTGAGATTTTGGACAACAAATGCCTCCATTTTGGTGCAAAATTGAGCTAGAATAAGAGAACCACAAGGCTGGAACCTTTATGGAGGATAAGACACTGTTTGGAGGACAAGTGTCAGAAAATTGGAGGCTCCCAGGTTAAGTGGTCGGCCGACCACTTTTTCTGGTCGGCCAGCTACTTTTTTTGGGTTGCAGGTAGAAAAACTGGTCGGCCAGCTCTAAAAGTGGTCGGCCATGTGCAAAAAGCTAGTCTCCAGCTGTTTCTTGTCTCCAGAGGGAAGTCTCTAGCTTTCCCGTGTGCGGAGAGTGCTAAAGGTCCGAGTTTACCTCTGTTTCGGATGCGTTCTGTCGCTTTGTTTCCCTAAAATGCATTTGTTTATCGAGTTGTTGCTCATTTGCTTATCGAGTTGTTGCTCATTTGCTTATTGAGTTGTTGCTCTTTTTTTATCGAGTTGTCACTCTTTGCTTATCGAGTTATAAACTTGTTAAAGTCTTGTTGTAGTTTTTAGTGTTGAGTTAGTTTGTTGCGTTGGTTCACTACCTGACTTGGCAATACATGTTCAAATTTCATTTAAAATCTCATTTTCGTGCAAAATGGTGTGGTGCGATGCGATGCTAGGAATACAAATACAACACTTTTTGAACTAAAAGTCGTTTTTATTCCATCATAGCTTCTTTTTACTACATTTTACATAAAGGGACAAGTTTTGAAGAAAATAAACGCCTAAGTACAATGTGCTACAACTACATGTAAAATGAAGAATAAAGCAGGAACATCTGCATCAAGCTCAAGACCGAGAGGCTCTCTTCATCCTCTTCGACTGAGCAGCCTCTGCGCCACCATCATTAGTATCTCCGTCTGAATCGGAGCCATCATCCTCGGAAGCCTCCTTAGTGTCGCCTCCACCCTCCGAACCAGAACCAGAGTCATCATCCCTGCCTGCAGATGTCTCAGACTGTGGATGTACTGACTCTTTCTCCTCGCTGGACTCCTCGTCATCCTAAATGACAGGTGCTCTGCACCCACCTCGGCCGTGAGTCGATGCCCCTCTCCTAGTCGCCGAGAAGGCGACGGTTCGGCAAGACAAAGCGACTGAAAAGGAATTTGAATACATCAGCCAGAGTATGTATATCAGATGCAAGAATGATGCATGGAGTGAGTGCATACAGATATAGTATGTGAATGTGGTGTGTCAGATGTGCTTTACACATATAGTGAATCAGTGTGGTGAAGTGTTCAGTTTCAGTATGTCATCAGAAGTGTGATAAATACGAGAAGAGTGGAAAATACCGGGATGTTGTAAGAGTGTAGCCGTGTCTCTCTCCGCAAGACCATACCCTCGAGCGAGGCCATCACCCCGAGCAACCCATCAGTGTACTCTCTGGGAGGTTACAGATACAAATTCAAGTTATCAGTGCATGAGTGAATGCCTAAATATCTGAGTGATAAATGAAAACTGTAAAACATATCGGTGGTGAGTCAGGGTCACTGATGTATCGGTGATCAAGCCGTGGAGGCTCTAGTGGAATCTGGTACGGTGTCCCATACTCCCAACCTGTCATCCCGGCCGAGGTTCGCCATCCAAAGATAATCGACAAGTCGAGGGCATTCATCCAGCCCCGCCCCTCGATGAACTGGCCCCACTGGTCGAAAGAATGTCTCTAGCTCGAGCGCGACTCGAGGAAGGTATGTCAGTAGCTCTCCTCTTGGAGGTGTAGACACCCCATTTTTGACCGCCCTTAAGAATTGGGCACCACTGATAGTTTACTTGGTGGAGAAAGGTGTGCAGGGGAAAGGTTCAGTTCTTGAATGAGAGAGACAAATCTCAACTTCACACCTCATTTTGGACCAAAGCTATTTTGAATGGTTTTTAGACCTTAAAACCCTCTCTTTCAAAATATTTTTGAAATAAAGTTTCTACAATGTTCCGAGGCTCACATTTTGTCAAATGTTGCGCTTTTCGATAAATCGAGCAAGGACAAAGTGGAGATGAATGAAAGAGAGATGAAATCCTTGAAAAATCTTTCAAAACACTTTGTTTAAGGGTTTCGAGTTGAAGAAAAGAGGAAAGGAGAGAAGAAAACTAGTTTGGGAGAAGTTCGGCATGAATCCAGGTAGGAGAGAGTCGAGCAGCCCTCGCTGAATCGGGCTTATTCATTTGCATACTTGGATTTTATCTATGACGTTACCACCATTGGAAAGCTTACTTTTGGGGCTTCATTTTACACTCAAGAATCTCCTAAAGCCAAGTCCGGGTGGGGGAGATATGGTTGGTTGAAGTAGGGGATCAACCCGGTTGGATTGAAACTGCGCGGCTTCACCAAAACGGGCATAACTTTTTGTACAGGAGGAATTTTGATCCAAGGTTGGCGCCATTGGAAAGCTAACTTCTGGGGCTTCAATCTGGACACCCACTAACCACTTTTTGACCTTGGAAGCCACCTACCGGCCACCAAAATAGCCGACCGGCCAGAAAAAATAGTCGACCGACTAAATAAGTAGCAGGCCGACCATTTATAGTAACCGACCGACCATTTTTGCTGGTCGACGACCTTCCGGTGTATTCTACAGATTGAATGGATGCCAGCTGTGCCAGTTGGAGGGCACAGACTGGATTTTCCATACACGTGTATGGAGCATCTTTGCTCTTGGTTTGAAGCTTCTAAGAGAAGCTTTAGTCCCTTGGCTCTACAAAGGAAGGCTCCCCTCTCCTTATACCAGGTTTAGAACTTGGTTAGGGCATATACACATATATCCCTCTTTGTCTCTCCATATCTCCTCCATTTTAGCTCAAAAGTGTGAGGTTCTTGGCCCCATTGCATTACAACTCTTAGCCTAACCTCTCCCTCATCCATCCAAGAATCTTGGAGCTTATTTTCAGAGGCTAAGGGACTAGTTTTTGGGACCAAAGGCTGCTGGAGTTCTTGGCCACAGGGGTAACACACTCATCTCCCTTTTTAAGGCTTATCTTGCTTCATAGCTTAGCTATACTTGCAAGCATTTTCGAGCTTTGTCATAAACTGGAAAAGGTCTTATTTTGAGTTCCTCGTGAAGTTTGTTTAAGGATATTTTTCTGTTAGAGGTCATCTATCCCCTTGTATGCTTCATCTCCCTTTTAAGGCTTTATTTTGATCCATATCTTAGCCATACTTGAAAGCATATTTGAGCTTTGTCATAAACTGAAAAAAGTCTTTTTTTAAGGCCCTTTTGATGTTTGTTTAAGATCATTTTACTGTTCGGGGTCATCTACCCTCTTGCATGCTTGTTTCGACCTTGTTTTGTGCCATACCTTGAAGCCTTTGTATTAGTCTTTGCTTGGCCTCCTAGCCATTGAAATCTAGTGGATTTTCAGTGGTAGGCTTGCTGTTTTGAGGGCCTAAATCAGAGAGGGGTGACCCTCTCCCTTGTTGTCTTGTTTGTTGGCATTTTTGGCCTTACAAAGGGGCTTATGTTTAGATCATTTGGAGGCTTGGTTCAAGCCCTTTTTGGTGACTTTTGGGACTTTCATAGACTCTTTCCATAGCTAGTTTGGTCCATTTTTGTTTGCCTCTTGCATGTGTAGAGTAACTCCCTTTTTGGCTTATCAAAGGAGCACCCCATTCTAGTATGTGTTGACTATGTTTCAGTGGCTTTTTGGGCTTATTTTGGCATGCCTTGAAACTTTTTTTGGCTGGTTTGGTGGTCCGTCATTTGCTTCACATGCTTGTAGTGTAAACCATGCTTACTAGCTCACATTGCATGTTGTTTTGGCCCTTGATGCTAGCATGTTTTGGCCATGTTTTAAACTGATTTTGTTAATAATTTGGGCTGCCTTAGCTCTGGTTTTGAGGCCCCTTGGTCGAATGATGCTTTCTTTGCATACCTATAGTGTAACACACTTCACTAGTTTCAATGCTTAAGCCATCCAACATGCTTCGTGTGAGTTGTTGCATCATTTCGGAGTCATTTTGTATGCTATTTCAGAGCTGGAATATATGCCATTGTGTTCATTGTTTCGTCTTTGCCATGCTCTTGGAGAGTTGAGTTTTGTGCCTTAGGCTTGAGCCCTTGCATTGTGCATGCTTGTGTGCATTTTGGTGCCTAGTTTTCATCATGGTTGGCCACTGATTTTGGCATGCTTGAGAGCAACCCATGTTAGTTTAAGTCCATCTCACTATGTTGTTGCATGCTTGTTTCATTGTGCATGTTGTTGCATGCTATACACGTCCACATGTTTAGGTTGTATGCCTATTGCATATTGCATGTTCACATGCTCATGTTGCATGCTTAGCTTGCATGTTTAGGTTGCATATCATAGCATGCATCTCTTGCCTCTTGAATTGATTATGATAGAGGTTGGGACCCATTATTTGTTTTGTGCATTTCATTCCATATTGAAATTGCACACTTTGGCTTCTTGGGCCATCATGCATTGAAATGCGTGATTGGTGGTCCGAGGGTCGAGCACCATACTCCCTTGAGTCTTAAACATGATATGGAGTGTGGTTGTGTAAACATTTGCCTTGAAATGCATTGACATGCCTTGTGCGTCTCTTGCCGTCAAAACAGTTTCTCAGAAGATATGGCCGTAGGCCATCTATAAAGGCCGATCGACCAAACATTTGTGGCCGATATCAATATCCATGGTCGATGGATGGCCGGTGGCATTTACTTTTGGCTGGTGACCTTCCACAGTGCTCAGAAGGTGGTTCAGAAGCATCCTGGAGACTTATGCAGCTTTCAGAGGTGCAAAGCAGTATAAACAGAGGCAACATGTGACATGGCAATGGATTTTCGAGCGGAGCCGAGCATGCATGCATTCATCCCTCTTCCCGAGGCCTCTTTACTGCTTTCTTAGCTTAATTAATTTGTTAATTAGTTAAGTGTTGTGTAATAATTAATTAGCTTGTTAGTTAGTTAATTTGTATTATTCTTTCGGACCCTCCAATGAGGGCAATGTTGTAATAAGTGTGCATGCGTGTATGAATGTCTTCCAACCCCACGTCTTTCTCCCTTTTATTTACCAGCTTATGATGATTAGATTAGGGCATGTTTCAATTAGCATACTTATGCTCACGTGTTTGCATCATTCATTTGTCTTGCATGCACCAGGCTTGGCGCATCATACTAACTGTATTGTATTTCAATTCCAATTTGAATACATGTATCAAGTTGCATTTCACATGACACCTTAGAATAGTCGAGCCTATTTCTAGTTGCATTTTGCATGTGTTGCATTAGCCATCTTAACATGAACTAGGATCATACATTTGATTACTAACTAGTTTTTGTTTTGGCTCAGAGTACTCAGTAAGTGTTTATGCTTTAGCATCTTGCATGCGTGTGAGTGTTGCCATGATAGCATGCTTACCATGAGGCTAATTGCTTATGTGATATAACTGCCTGAATGTCTGTGGGTGAAGGTTGGATTGCTTGAATTCACTACAACAAAATTGACTTTTTACGGCACCACATCAACGACATACAATGAATGCAAGCCGTAATTTCTCACTTTTACGACTTGCTTTTTTTGCATGTCGTAAATAATATACTAACTACGGCATGTCTATTGTGCAGGCCGTTAATAGTAAAAATGATAATTTTTTTACGACTTGCAATATTAGTCGTAAATTATAAAATTTTCTACGACATACATATGGCATGCCGTTAATACATTAATTATATACGACATGCGTATGCCAGTCGTTAAAAATAAGCCACCTTTTACAGCTTACCATGTGTGTCGTGAATGGCCTGCCCAAAAAATTTCAAGCGCCCAAACCCAATATGTGGTGCCACTTTTCCAAAAAAATAAATAAATAAAAAACACTTACAGATGAAGGGGAGGGTTCTTTAGACACTAGGTTTCTAAAACATAAAAAAACACACACAGTTTCTAAGAAGAGAGGGAGGAGAAAGACGTATACAGGCGAAGGGGAAAGGGTTCTTCAAACACTTGGTCTTCAATCAATTGAATCGGTGGAAATCGAGACGCATGGCAGTCGATTGATGCAGTTCGCTTCCTTCCTCAACAAAGCAATCACGCTTTCCATTGAATCAATTTGTAATCTGCTTCAACTTGGACTTGGCTTCAATCTCTGATTCCATCCGTTCAATTGAATCAATTTGTAAGGCACTCTCTCTTCCTTCTTCCTAAAACCCTTGTTTCGTTTCTCTCTCTCTCTCTCTCTCTCTCTCTCTCTCTCGGTATATATATATATATATTTATATCCCCCTCCTCCCTTCTCTTCTCTGTTTTTCTCTTCTCTTCTCTCTATACATACATACATACATACATACATACATACATACATACATACATACACCTTCTATATCTATCTACATTTTGGGGTTTTTGTTCTCTGCCTTTTTCACTTTATTTATTTATTTATTTTTTTGGTTTTGATTTGGATTTTGATTTGGATTTTTTTGTGGATTGTTGTTTATTGAGTATGATGTGTATTTCGGTATCTATATTTTTGGGGCATTACAGTATGAGTATTGGATATTCCATTGGCTTCCATGTTTATAAATTCATTCAAAATAAAGGATGAATATGGATTTAAGATAATATTAACCAGATCCATAGAAATTAGGGCATTAGAGTGGTACATAAAACAGAAATTGTTCACAGCACTTCATTTCTTCCAAACGTTCTGTTTTTCTGCGTTTTGATTCCTCGCTTACTAGGTTCCGTTTGTATTTATACCAATAGCATACCATGTTCAAATGGATTATTAGGTTTCGTTTGTATTTATTGATTTGAAATGCATGAATTTGGCATTAATCATTCAAGAGGAAATACCAAGAAAGTAGCTTACAGTTAGATTTGATAATTTACTAAAGTATTTCAAGATTATATTCAAGAATTTTGTCATGATGCATTTGAAATGCCTATAATTATTTGAAATTAGGCTAAGTATTCTCCTTTTAGCTATACAAAGAAACTACTAAAATTCTTGGATTTGAAATACAATATTAGTTTACATTCTAACAACTTAAAATTGCTACTCGCGAGTAGGCTAAAATACGGATTTCAACGAGTTATTCCAACTCAAGCAATCCAACCTCCACCCACAGGCATTCAAACAGTTTATCTCACATAAGCATTTAGCCGCATGGTAAGCATACTGTCATGGCAACATTCACATGTGGTATGCTAAAGCGTAAAATACTTACATCGTACTCCGTGCCAAAACAATAAACTAGTTAGCAAACATGCATGTCCTAGTTCATGTTAAGTGGTTAACGCAACACAGGCAAGGATGCAATTTAGAGTAGGCTCGGCTAACCCTAAAGATGGCATGTGAAATGCACCTTGTTCGATGCACGTATTCAATTTGGAATTGAAAATACAATGCAGTTTGTATGATGTACCGAGCCCGATGCATGTCAACAAATGCATGGATGCACGCATGCATAGCATAAGGTATGCTAAAAATAAACGTTCCCTAATCTACCATCATAAGCAGGTAAATAAAAGGGAGAAAGAAATGGGGGTTGGAAGACATACACACCACTCACCCACACTTATTACAACTTTGCCCTCGCTCGGAGGGACCGAAAGAATATACAAATTAATTAACTACGCAAGCTAATTAAAATATTACAAATCAACTAAATTAATTAAATAAAATAATTAATCTAATTAAATAGTAAATCGCCTCGGGATGAGGGCCCAATGCAGCACGCGCCGGATCGCTCTAATCGCGACCGCCATGCATGATTTGTCTCGCTTCTCCGCTTCTCCTCCTCAGAAAATTACCAAAGTCCCAGGAGTGCCTCTCAGGGCACTGGGGATCACCACCGGTTGGGGTAGGACACCACCGGCTGAAGGAGGAGGCCACCGGCACTAGACTCATCCACCGGCTGCCAATTGATTGCCGGTCGGCACAAAATGCCTGCAAAACCTGCAACTCACAGCAGCAGAGGACAACAACATGCATGGCAATGTAATTCAAAGCATGTATGCACCAAACACACTCCTTATCATGTTTTTGACTCAAAGGAAGATGTGCCTCGGTTATCGGACCACCAATCACGCATTTCGATGCATGATGGCCCAAAGAACCAAGAGTGCAATTTCACTTTCAAATGCATGCAAACCAATTAAACATGAAAGGGTGCCAAACCTCTATCATTTTCATCTCAAGAGGCCAAGCATGCATGCTTATGCGATGCAACTCTAAGCATGTTATCTAGCATGCAACATGAACAATGCGAGCAAGCTAAACATGTTAGGCATACAACCTAAGCAAAGAGGCATATAAACCAAGCAATGGAGTGGACTAAAACATGAATTAGACTACTCCTAATTGGCCTAAAATCAATGGCCAAAGTGCCTAAAAATGGAGACTAAACACACACACACACATGCAAGTGTTATGGTCCAAACCCAAGGCATAAACATGGCAACCCCCAAGCACACTTGGAGATACCAAACAAGGACAATAAACACACATTGTAAAGCTCTGAAAATCATGCAAAACATGATGCCAAATCATGCAACAAAACAAGCCAAACAAAGCATGCAAATGGTCTAAGGTTCAAAGCAAATCAATGAGGCTTTGAACCACACTTAGCACAACCACACATGGCAATAATTAAACACTTAAAAACAAAGTTTTAACACATAAAACTAAGCCTAAGTGACCACCTAGATGGCATCTAGATGACATGAATCCAAAGGCATGCATTAAAGCCAAAACATGGAGCATTTAACACATACTCTTAAAGCATTAAAGTGGCATGCTAAGCAATCAAACAAACATGTATGAAGGACTGAAATAGCATGAAAAATGGTTCCAAACCGTCAAAAATGAAGCAAGCAAGGCATGCTACACACTCATGCTCTTAAGGCCAACAAGCCCAATGCAAAGAGGCTATATTAAACATGCTATGGTTGGCTCAAACAACATGAGACAGACCTAAAACATGGAAATATGAGCACAAAAACTTCACAAATGCAAGCCTAAAACATGCTAGAAGCTAAGGCATACAACCTAGGCATGTTAGAGGATCAAAAGGCATTACAAGGCAACTATGCTAAGCATGCATAAGGGACCTAAACCAACTCTTGGCAATGTCATATTAGGGCATAATAAACATAAAATGTAGCCAAGACATGCTCAACAAACAATCAAACATTATGCTCTCTCAAGAGGCCAAACTTGCCCTTTTCAAGGACATTAAGAAGAGGGGGTGGCCCTCTCCTTCTTGGAACTTCAAGGCATCATCTTCACCACTGAAATCCCTCAAGATTTCAGTGGTGAAGAGATCCTAACACCAAAGTCTTGGATCTCTCACAAAATGGCACAAAAAAGGGCCTTTTCAAGGCCTAAGGGTGGTCAAACTTGCTCAAACCACAAAACACTCTTAATAAACAATAAAGAGGCTTAAAAAATAGAACTTTTATGTGTTATAGACTAAGCACAAAAACTGTTTTAAGCTATGCAAAAATGGAATGCAAGAATGGGGGAAAAGGGGTAGTTTCTTACCCTTGATGATCAACTCCAACAATGGTGACCTTAATGCCTCTTTAAGCTTCAAACCAGCCAAGAACACCAAGAACAAGCCCTTAGCACCTCGGCCCAACAGAAGGTGAAACACTAGGTGTTGGTGAGCAAAAGTATGACACAAACACCTAGTGTACAAAACAAGAGGGAAGAAGAGAGATAGGATGTGTATCTATCCTAACCCTAAAAACCAGAGCTTGGTCTGCCTAAAATGTCTAAAATTTTGTAACCCTAAGCCAAGAAGAGGAGTGGTCCTCTTATAGGCAAGCAAAGCTTGCAAAGCTTACAAGCTAAGCTAACTAAGAGGGTCATCCCTCCATACACATGTATGGAGGGGAACCAAAACTATACAGCTATCTGAAAATATCTCATAAAACAACTGCACAGTGTCCGGCCGGCAAAGAGTGCCATTTTGACAAAACTTAGTGCCAGTCGGCACAAAAGAGTGCCGATCGGCACAATAAAGTGCCGATGGCAACACCAGCCAGCCGGTGGCCTCTAGCCAGTGCCGGTGGTGTGTGGGGATGCCTCAGAAGGCATTCTCTGCCCCTCCAAGGCAAAGCACAAGTGTTTGGTGCAAAACCAAACACAAAACAGTCAAGTTCGGAGGTCCTGAGGCAAGGCACGTAGCCGAGAACTCTGGGAACTCCAAACAAACACAAACATGGGTAATCACCGAGTGTTCGAGCGGTGACGTCCAAGTCTTGAGGACGGTCAAAAATGGGGTGTCTACAGGTGAATTCACCACACTAGCTTAATTCAACAAACTAGCTCGAAAAATTACAGAGTCAGAAAAAATAGCTCAAAAAGTGGCAAGAAAAGCCGTTTGATAATGTTATCAATTTCTTATTTTCTATTTATAAATAAAAATAATAATTAAAAACTTTATAAAATAAAATAAAATAAAAAAAGAAAAGAACAAAGGGACGGATTTGGTGGCTGAAAG
The DNA here is from genome assembly GCA_025200525.1 of Camellia lanceoleosa. NCBI lineage: Eukaryota > Viridiplantae > Streptophyta > Magnoliopsida > Ericales > Theaceae > Camellia > Camellia lanceoleosa. The sequence continues at coordinate 2,952,026 of CM045762.1, read as the reverse complement.
GTCGACCAGTCGACAATGGGGATGGCCAAAGGCGGGAAGGGAGAAAGAGTGAAAATTCTTTTGAAAACAAAAGAAACCACATTTCTCAACAAGTTGCCCTTCATTTTCATCGTGACCAATATTTTCCTTTTTTGGAGCTATTTTCTAGAAAAGTGGATGCATTGATTACAGTGATCAATTGTCTCTTGTAATATCTGTGGAGTTGTTACTATAAGTTTCATAGCGGGATACAACATTATCACTTTGTAAGTGGTCAGGATTCTCACAATTAAAGATTTGTTATCTAAAATTCACTAGAAAAACTATCCATCGTACTTGTTTTAGAATATGTGTGTGGCAAAGCCGTGGTTGTGTAGGCTTCTTTCTTTTACTTGACCAAAGGAGTTCTCTGTAGTCATGGGATTAGGTTTCTTTCTAGTACTTGACCAAGTTGTTCTAATGCGTTGTGGTCTTCTAGTAATCAAGGGACATGATTGACTGTCAGATCGTGCAGTAGTTTCAAAAATATTTCATCGCCACTCTTCCCGAACTTTTGCTTAGTCTATCCTCAGAAGAATGCCAAGAGCACCTGTTTTGAGCCAAAATAGTAGTAGAAAATGACAATCGAGTCATCAAAAGACCACTTCACGTAGTTTATTGTTAAAAACCTAATCTCTATATATGCACGGACACACACATATATAAATAAATAAATAAAAACTGCATCGTTGATGAAATCAAATGGATTACAGTTTGGCAAGAGGCCTCACTTGCAGAAACCTGTTGGTTTTTGTCAATTAATCAAAAATAATTGATTTGCTGCTTAAGGAACTATCCCTTCTTAAATCAATGCATATAGGAGCACGAGTAGCACCACCTTCACCAGTTGGCTGTCACAAAAAGGTGTGGGCAAAAGAACACAAAAATAAAATATTTATACAAAAATTATTACCAACTTAAAGATACATGAAAACTTCAAAGAAAAAATGCTTAGCCTTACACTAGGGGAAAAAAAAATACCACAAAGAAAAGTAGTCATAGAAACTCCTTGCTTTATGCAAGCATAGAATGATAAATCAATTTAATGTTGCCAGAGATCCTTAGATATTTCTTGAACAAGGTCTGGATATATGTATATATATATATATATTGTGGTGGGAGTAGTTGGAATTATATGATCTACATATAAAATGTTTGGTACTGTGTTAATATGTTGGATTTTGCCAAGGGAAATCAGTTGATAGTCTTTGCTAGTCAAATATTGACATAAAAGATTTTCATTTAAAGGATTTTCATTTCACAATTCACGACTACTTGTTCAACTTCAGACAAATCGGGCGCTTTGGGGAGTAGATCGTTCTGGGTCTGCTTGAGGTTCCTCTCTGCCGGTTCTGGGTCATTGCCGAGGTTCTGGGTCAGTAGTTCTGAAAAGGGGTGTTGAAATGAATTGGTGGTCTCATCCATCTTAACTTTCTTTGTATGTTGGTATGCATGCTTACTTGATTCTTGATCATAATTTACTTCGAGTAAGCTAAATATAAAAGATGTTATGGCTTTTAGAAATTTTTTGAGAAGATTAGATTTCTTGCAAGATTAAAAAATGTCTGGAATTTCGGACTTGGTTTATTTGGTAATGTAATTGATATGTTTTTTGTTGTGGTTATGTTTATCTATTTGTAGGCAAAAGAAATTCGTTGTCTTGCTGATAACATGGTACAACTCGGAAAAGAGGTGTGTACAACATTGTCATATATTTTACCTTTAAGCCTTGTTTTTCTTCCATGTAAAATTAGAAAAGTTTATTCTTCTTTTTAAATTTTTGACACACTGAGAATAAATATGAATGTGTTATGTGCCATATGAATTTGTGGCTATAACTTTAAATCTTCTTATCTCACTAGTCTCTACTATAATAAATATGAAATAGTGGCTTTATGGGTGTCAAGTATTGAATGAATGATTAGTATAATTACTTCCAAGATATATGAATAAAAGGGGGAAAAAAACAAAGAGGGGGAATTTGTAATGTTATTTGGTCTTGAGGAATATAGTATTTGGTCATCAGATGAGGAGCATGTACTAAAGTTCCTGGAGTTTGCAGTGCATTTTATCTCTCCTCTCGAGGATTGTGCATCAAATGCCCTTGAAACATTGTTACATTGATCATGGATAAACATGGAAAGCTCACCTTTTGCTCTTTTGGGCTCAAAACACCGCTGAATGTTAATAAATGGAGGTTTTCTATTGATTTGTTAAAAATGAGACGCTTTGTTCAAAGAGTTTTACCTTTTTCATTAACGTTAGAATTTCTTCTACAATATGTATGCCTAATTGATTTGGATTGAAATTGGATGATTTTGGGATTTTAAAATATTGAAGTGAGGTAGCTGGCTTGATGTCTAAGAAGAGGCACGAACACAAATATATGCCAATTTTCAAAAAATACAAGGCATGACAAGTGGGGCACGCACAAAATATATGGTTTTATATAATTATTATAATGTCATATTTATAAATATTTCACTCAAAGATAACAAAAATGCAACATCACTAATTTATTAAGTGTAAAGGAAGAGGAATTAATATATATAAATCTATGTAGTTTTTTTTTTTTTTTTTGGTATTGTTGTGTGTTAGGTTATTTTGTTCAAACTTATAATGTCTTTCATGTGTGTCTAAACAATAAACATATAGGTTATTTTGAGGGCATTTTTTAGTTGAATTTATATTTTTTCATTTGCAGTCCATGCTTTGAATAAGCTGCCTTATTCCAAGCTCAATTCAAAGGCATTGGTGTTAGGGAGGGAGTCATGTTCTTGACATACAGCTGCCTCATAGCATCTTCTGAGAAATGAAAGAGGTCTCGTTTCAAACAACTTGTGCAATGGTGTGGATCAAAATATGATGGCCTTGTCATATTTGATGAGGTATATTTTTTGGGTCTCCTATGTAATATATGAGTTGATGTATAAGCCTATCTTAGTTTCATTCCCAGAAAGCTTCACATGGTTGTTGCAAGAATAGATTACAATTTCTTCTCTTTCATTGCCAATGTTCAGTGGCCTTATTGTAGTGTCATAAAGCCAAAAATTTGATTCCTGAATCTGGAGGGCAACCAACACAAACAAGCAAAGCAGTTCTTGAGATTTAGGTTCTTCAAACTGATTTATTGTTACATATAATGCTTCCTAAAATGTTTATACTTTCTCATTACTTTGATATAACTTTGACTATAGTTCTTGATGTTTATTACTTTCTACCTAAAACATTTGTTTATGAAAAAAATGGAAAAATATTACACTGAACCTGCAACATACTAGCCAAGCATAAACATTGACTTGGACTTAAACAACTACTCTAAACATTCTCTCAAATCTGGAAAGGCTTCTTGATCGTTATTGGGTCTGAAAACCTTATTTTTGGTTTTTAATGGAGATGCTTCTTCTGAAACCATGCAATACGTACTGCATTATATTATTGTTTTGAGAATGAGTGAAATTTCTTAAGGATGCACAGAAAGGGTGTAAAAGATTTCGAAAGAGCCAAAAAGATTAAAAAAGAAAAAAAGAAAAAAAGAAGGTACATAGTACTATTACATGAGTAAGATAGGCAGCATCGTGTCACCTTAAAATTATTTGATTTTTTTCTGGAACAATTTGATTCATGAGGTTTGATAGTAACCTGGCATGGATTATCCTTTAAACTACCAAAGTTATGGTTTTGTATTGTTAGATTGGGTAGGAGGTAATAGGCGGCTACTGGTTCAGTGGTAAACATTCAGCCCAACAAACGGGTTCTAGTTTGTGGGCGATCCCTGTGTAAATAATGCTGAATGTTGTGTCTTTACCCAATCAACCTTGCATGGGCTGAAAAATGCATAACTTGGCCATCAAGTGTTGACAATCAGGTTGAGAACATGTGCTTGAAAGTTATTCTTTTTGTGGTTGCATCTCCGAAGTCAATCTGATTCTGTTTTGGATATACCAAACTAGTAATTAAGTATATAAAAAGTCAGTCAAGGTCGGCGTGAGAACCCCTGTTGAGATATTTAGAGATGATCTTTCAATGGCCTGGCTCAAGTTCGGTTTGTTCTGTTTTTGTTCAGTTGACCATCAAGAAATGCAAATGCAAACCTGTTAATATTTAATGGATTGGCAAGGCTATAGGATTCTGCAGGTTTAGTTCCTGTTATTCAGAGTCAGTTATATTATGTATAAACTGTTGTTTTGGGGATAGAAAACACTTCTTTTTTCATTTGCTCGTGACCCCTAAATACCAAGTCTATTAGACCTTTTTATGCCATTACTTGACTCAACAAAGTCTTATCCCAACGAAGTAGGCTATAAGGTTCAAGAGTCTATGGAATTAGTAATAGCTTGTGATTGAATTAGATACTAGTAAAAAATTAAAGAAGAAGAAAAAGATTAGCATAGGGATTATTCCTGTAGTTCGTTATCTTATGTATTTGCTACTAAGTACTCGGGTAGAATTAAATCACATTGTCCCAAAAAGCGCCTAAAGCTCCTAATTTAGTGCTTGTCACTAGGAGAGCATTATTTGGTTTCTATAGTTCATTATCTGTTAATTTGAGGTCATATCATTTTGTGAGGTCTCAAATTCTGTTATTTATTTTAATGGATTGGCTGACAATTGTAAGCATCCTAATATCAGGCCAACAAGTTCTATTTCCAGTACTGAACTTATTGAACCATGAAACAATGATCTTGATGGTTAAATTTATCATGGTATGGTAAAATAGCAGCATGAATAAGCATTTCATTCCTCCAAAGCGTATAACATGATTATAAATATAGAGTTGCAATGAACATGTCTTCTGGGAAAAATAAAGTCTTATCAACGCAATATTCACCATGAATTGTTACTCATAATGTTGATGTACATTTTAGAATTATTGTTGGCACCACTGCTAAGGTCAACTTAAGGTTAGTAAGTGTATTTGAGCAAATGGGTGGGTCCCTAAGTTTTAAGTTCGGTTCTTAGTAGAGATTTTGGAACTTTTCTTCTAATACAGAATCTATGAAAGAATTGTCATAGGCTTATAACAATTAGATGGGAGCACCTTAGGGTGTTTTTTTCAGAGCTTTTGGATTTGCTTAATTCATTAACATAATGGAAAATAAATTCAAGGAAATAAGGTGACATTAATATTATTGGCAAGGTTTTAGGCGGCCTTCAATTTTTATGTTCTTTTGAAAACCATATGTAGTCGACTTGAATAACTTTATGATTAAAAAATATCTAAGTTTGTTGAATAGGTTCTTCCTTTGTTTTCCTACAAGAAACTTCGTGTGGTTGGAGATAGAAGTGCTTTTTATTCTACATTTCCTTGTCTTAGTAAGAAGATGAACCTGTAAGGGATGTTGGATGCTTTTTATTTTTATTTTTTATATAAATCTTAAGGTGCCTTCTTCAAAGGAGGTCTATTATTGCTAATGAAGTTACGATATAGTGCTATTCTCTTTAAATATTTGTAGTTTTTTGGGGCATAGATGTTTAATTATCATTAAGGGAAAGAAAATATACATACCTTTTATATCACTAAAATTGTGAGATCAGTTGCAATCGTTAATTGTACATTTTTTAATGTCCACTTAAATTGGTCAATCTAAACTGATAATCCAAGTGAGTGGTATTCGCAATCAATTTGTTGACTTGTTCCATCTCACATACCATTTACTTAAAGCTACCACTCGTAGAAATTAATTATTTAGGTATAAATACACGAAAACAAATATACAAGTTAACATAAGCATTGCATATACTCTTTTTCTTAGTCCTTTGTTGAGTAAATTTGAGTTATAACTTGTAAGGGTTTAAGTGATGGTTGAAATTACCCTATTGTTTCAAAGTCATGATTGAGCATCAAAATATCATAATAAAGTGCACCAGTGTTTAAATGAAGTTACTGAGGAATTGCTGTATCGAAGATAGTCTCACTATTGTACATCACAATAATGAATATATATATATATATTTTCTTGGAAATGCTCTTCTTATGTTACCTCAAAATTAACATCCTTGTCTTTTTTATCATGATGACAGTGAGAAGACAAGGATGTTCTTGACAAGTCTTGCCTTTGTCCATTTGAAGAAATCTAACTTTTCTAAGCACACATGGAACCTTTCTCCGCAAGTCGTTCTATTTTGCTTTCAGGACTTCTTTGGTTGGTTATGTGAAATATGTAGTCTATTTGATCTAGCTTGAGTTTATTTACATTGTTGTACTTTGTCTTCACCTGTTTGATCATTATCCTACATGTTTCTCCTTGCGTTATGCATTTGCTTTTAAAAACTTCACCTACCATTGAAAGTGTTTGTCCAATCCTCACCGTATATTTATTTATGTGGAAAGTGCCTAACTGTTTGTTTTACCTTAATTGGCCTCATAACTGATTGGTACATTTTCTCCATTCTATTTGGATAATTGATACATTTTCTGTGTTCTATTTGAACGTGCAGTTTGATGTCACTTTTCTAGCCCTTCCATGTTCTATACTCAGTCTTGATGCCATGGATATCGGCGGGGAGCAACATCTTGACGTTGTATAGTTTTGGATTTTGTTTACAAACTTGTATATGATATAATTTTGGAAGGCTTTTAACTTTTTTCTTGAATTTAGAACTTACGGATAGTCCTTTTGGGTTGTTTTGAACTTACGGTTAATTTTTGGATGTTTGGAATGTGGTACAATATAGGTAAAACACATGTTCAACGTTAGATCAAGAAATCAGTTCAATATGAGATAAACACATGCATATACAATGCGAGTGAGAAGGTGCATAGTAATATAAGTAAAACATGCGCAACGACGCAAGTGAGGGGTGCATAACAATGCAACTGAAACAAGCATGATAATGCAAATAAAACATGTGTGACAACGCAAGTAAGGGGATGCATGACAATGCAACATAAGTGTGCGTGACAACGCGGATAAAAAGGTGCATAACAATGCGAGAAAGGCATAAACACATGTAAGTAAAGCATGCACGACAACGCAAGCCATGGGGTGCACAAACACTTGTAAGTAAACCATGCGTGACAACGCAAGCAATATGTATTACAATGCGAGAGAGGCATGCGCAACAACGCATGCAATGTGTATAACAATACGAGAGAGGCATGCGCGACAATGCAAGCCATGGGGTGCATAAACACATGTAAGTAAAGCATATGCGACAACGCAAGCAATGTGTATAACAATGAGAGAGAGGCATGCGCGACAATGCAAGCCATGGGGTGCATAAACACATGTAACTAAAGCATGCGCGACAACGCAAGCAATGTGTACAACAATGCGAGAACGGGTGCATAAACACATGTAACTAAAGCATGCGCGACAACGCAAGCAATGTGTATAACAATGCGACAACAAAGAGAGGCACATATTCAACATAAGCATGGTAAAGGCAAGTTATTCGCGATGTTGAGATGCAACTTCAAAACAAGACGAGGCATGCTCAATGCAAGAGCGAAAAGACGTATAACAAGTGCGCTTATTACAAACATGACAAAACATTGTAATGCAACATATTTAAAGTAATTTTCAAATCTCGCAATATACAAAAGGATATGAAAAAGGACACACCTCACACGTATCGAGTGCCGCACATAGAAGACACGGTTCGGGGCCACCACGAAGGCCGCTTAAGCTTCAAAAGTGTATTTTCTTGCACTTTCTTGAAAAATGAGAGTACCAAATCAACAGAATTGACCCAAACAAGGGCATTGGAGGTGCATCGACCACAAGGGGAAGCCATCGGCCATCAAAAGAGCTTATCAGCTAACAATTTAGCCGATCGGTTAACAATTTGGCCGATCGGCCAAAAGTGGCAGATTCAAGGCAATTTTGTCCATTTGCTTCGGGTCTTTAAATATAGGGTTCCAAACCCTATTTCCTCACTTCCTCTTAGTCGAAAATCATTTCCCTCTCTCTCTAGGTCATTTTCCTCCCTTCAATCTGTGCTTTTCTCCCATTTTCAAGCCTCCCGCAACTTCTGATTCGCGAAACCCTCTTCATTTCAAACACTTTGAACTGAACGAAACGCGATTTCGATGTTCCTTTCTTGATTTCCACCACTTGGGGTTTGTTTCCCCTGAGTTAGCCTTGGTTTCCATGCTTTTTTCCACACTTCGACCTTTTCTCCCGTTTTTCACCCCTCGGGATTGACTTTCGGTTGACTTTTTGCATTTTTGCCCACTTTTCATACCTTCGGCCATTTTTGCACTCTTCTCGAGATGGTGGACGATATTCCACGGGGTGGGACTCCCCCAAAGGTGGATACATATCCTGAGGTCGAGCTCTTGTCGCTCAGTGTCCGACCGTTTGACCCGGCGACATACCGGTCCGCGATACATGTACTGCCTCCCGATAGCATCCGCCAGTTCAGGAGCTACGTGCGAGGTGCGCCATTGGAGCTCCTGCTACGCGAGCCAAAGTCACACCTTTCTTATGGCGCTGCTGAGGTATACTCTTCCCCTCTTTTATTTTCTGCAATGTAAATCAGATATCTTGAATAGCCAATTCTGTTCTTTAACTGAATAACCCAAACACATTGATACATCACATGCTTAGTTCACCCTGAGCACAATCATACACAATATCTGTGTGAACTCGAACACATGCACACACACTGCATTTTTATCAGTTTTGAGCATATTCAAACACTATATTTCTGACACTGCTTCGCATCTGTTTGTCTTAAACACAGGGAGATTCCCATGCCTTCTGGGGGTATGGGAACACCATTGCCCGAGGTTGGTACATGGAGCTGCCCGACGAGGTTCACCAAATTGTTGACGAGGCCGGCTTCGGCATTTTCTGCATGGGACTCTCGCACCTCACTTCGAGTAGGCCCCTTCTTGGCGCGCTGGTGGAGAGGTGGTGGCACACCACCGATTCCTTCTACCTTTCCGCAACGGGGGAGATGACGATGACTCCCTTCGACTTCTCCATGCTCACTGGCATTGGAGTAGGGGGTGATTCGATTCCCTTCGACATCGACATAGGCGAGTGGGATGCTGCCCAGATCTTCTTGCTTGGCGCTCAGCCACCTCTCTCCTGGCCAGGGTTCATGAGGTATTCTTGGTTTGAGGACTAATTTCGGATATAGATACCGACGACCCGTGAGGAGGTAGAGTGGTACGCCCGAGGATTCATTATGTTCTTGCTGGGCACCACCTTATTCGCCGATCGGGCGAACACTGTTGCCCTATATCTGTTGAGCACGTTGGTAGATGTGACGCGAATCCGGTTCTACGACTAGGGCGGCGCAGGCTTGGCCACGCTTTACGGATACATGAGCTCTTCATTCTGCCGTAGCAGACATCTGCTCGGAGGCTACTGGCAAGCCTGGGAGGTACACCTTCCCTTTCTGTTTTACAGTTCTGCTTTACACTATCTGTACACCACACACACTGCATACATGCAATCTGCTTTACACTGGCTGTACACTGCACACACTACACAGTACACTGCACACCATTCTCTGGTTTACACTTTATCTGCATACTGCCTTACTGATAAGCATACTCATTCTTACCCGGTTACACTCTGTAGTTGTGGGTGTATGCCTACTTTCAGAGGCTTGCTCCAAAGCCGGAGGTGGAGATGTCCCTCGCTGTCCCATACTCTCATCGATACAATATGAGGTGCGAGCGGAGGCCGCGGGAGTCTTTCCTATTCTTCCGCAGATACTTTGACACCATTACCGCAGTAGAGGTATTTCAAACATTACAGTTTACTCAAGCTTCGCTTTACATTGTACCTTCAACAGCAGATAACAAACTGTATATCCTATCATTTGCAGATCACTTGGCAGCCTTGGGCCGCGTTGCCGGATGTAGTGAGAGACCAATACATGGGTGCTCGAGAGACTGCCCGGTTTCAGATTTTGTTGGACGGTCCGGTCTGCCGACATGGTATTTTGGAGAGCGTTTCCTGCGTTAGACCCTTGGTTTGCCTGAGCAAATAGTCCTGAGGCCGCCTCCCACCCATACGAGGGCCACCGAGAGGTACACCCTACAAGAGATGATGGATTTCACGATAGGCTGGGATGCTAACTTTTTCAGAGACAAGGGCGACTACACCGAGTTCATCCAGACTGATCTCATGCGGCCTCTGACCAGTGGTCGCCGAGTTAAGAGGGAGAGGCCTACAGTGCCAGTAGGAGGAGCAAGAGTACCGAGGGCGACTTAGGCCCGCAATAGGAGTGGGTCCTAGAGGGGATGGAGAGTTGAGTAGCCAGAGCTGCCCACCACCATGACATGCCGAGTACAGGGTGGGGAGACTTATCAGATACCCATCGCTCCTCCTCCGGCTGATCATGAGCTTGTCGGAGTTCGCGGCTCGACCTCGGTACGCGCTATACTTTTCATTTTGTACAATCATTTCATTTCAATTGATATCTCGTAGAATACTAATCACTTCAACACTTTTGCAGGCTTCGATAGAGTACACTGGACAGTCTCTGGCGCTGATGGCCTCGGTGATGGAGATGCTACAGAGAAGCATAGACCTGCTGAGCATTTACGATATCCCGGTAAATTCCTTCAACTTCAGTCCCAAAACTTTGCATAATATGTTCCATACATGATCTGATACATCACATTATCAACACGACACTTGATACACTGCACTCACACACCACTCACGGCACTGACACACCATGTCTCATATACTGCTCACAACATTCATACACTGCAATCATACTCTATGTTTGATACCATACTCAGCTTCGCATAGCATGACTGATGCATTTGCCAAATTGTTCTTTTCAGGTCCCATTCCAGATACCGGCCACAGCGGGTGCCTCAACAGGACCATCAGTACCTCCCAGAGCAGCAGGGGGAGCGGGACGGGGGATGATGATACACAGCCGAGGTAGACATAGGCGCACTTTTCGTCGAGAGCGATTCACGAGCCTACCCCAGATGATGATGAGTCTGCCGAAGAGGCAGAGTTGTCTCAGGATGAGACTGGAGATGGCTCAGATAGCAGAGGTGACGGCGGCGATCCTAGACCTTCGTCCAGGAAGAGGATAAGGACGGACTCCCGCGCTTGAGGCGACTGGCGCCGATCCAGATGCTGCTCTTCTTTTTTGCTTTACTTTTCTTTTTACTAGTAGTTTTGCACATTGTACTGCGTCAGGCAGATTTTATTTTCTTTAAAACTTTGTACTTTTGCAAAAGAAAATATGATGGAATGAAACAACTTTTTTTGTTGAAAAAGTGTTACATTTGTATATTCTAAACATCGCATTGCATTGCATTACATAATAATGTAAATGAGATTGAACTTTGTTTTGAAAACTAAACACTCGAATTGCATTAATCAGGTAGTGAACCGATTGACAACAAAACAACTCGATAGCAAAACAAAGAACTTGACATGCTAACCAAATGTAAATACAACTCGATAAGCAAGACAAGGACTAAAGAACACGAAATACAACTCGATAAACAAATTGAAGTAACACAGGCGTGACTTCGCAAAATCATCACCGAAAGGCATTTAAAGTGGAATCAGTCACAAGTTCTCAACATCTCCAAGACATAGACAGCTCAGAGAACAAAAGGAAAGGCCATCGGCCAGAAGAAATGACCATCGGCCATAATTACTAGCCGATCGGCCAAAAAGATGGTCGGTCGGCACTCTTTTTGGCCAACTGGCCAAAAAAGGCAAGAACCTCCAGAATGCTACCACCTGTCTTCCACTCAACACCTTATCTTCTACAAAAGCCCAGCTTCATAGTTTCTCCATTTCAGCTCAATTTTTGCACCAAATGAAGGCATTTCTTGTCCAAAATCTCACAAATTGGATTGCCAATTTAGATGGCTCGAAAAAGCTGAATTTTCGGAGCTTCAGAATAAATGCACTATTCACGTTGGGTCGCACCCCACTACGTTTTCCGTTCCTTCATGCCGCGGTAAAGTTTTGGAATCCGGTGACACACGTCTTTAGCTTTGGCGGACAAGAGATGTGCCCCACTTTTGAAGACTTCCAAGCTTTAATGGAATCCGAGCGTGATGAAGAAATCTTGCCTCAATTCCGCTTCGGCTACGTCCAAGCCTTAGGACGGATGTGCGGCCTTACTTTGCATGATGCTCGGTAATTGATTCACGACAAAGAGCTAGACATTCCAAGCTTGATTCGTCATTTTTCTGATGCTGGTGACCGCGGCGATCATCATTGGTAGGGTTATCGGCGACATGCGCTTTGCTTGTGCATGTTGTCCCATTTCTTGCTTGCCCCAAGCTCCGGTGGGTTTAGCACCCGTTTGATTGAAGTCGCCGAGGGCTTAAAAGAGGGCAAGAGCTACATCGCCATGACACTAGCTGAGACATTGATGGGTTTGGACGCTTTTCATCACCGGGAGACGACTAGATTCGCGGGGAGTCCACTACTGCTGCAGGTAATGTTTCCCACCCTATCTCACATATATTTCTCACATCACTCGGTCCTCAGGCTCGGTTTTTCTCTCAAAACCCTTTTCTCACTTTTTCTCTCAACGTACACCTCTCTATTCTTTAATCTCTCATTTTTCATCCCTTCCCAGATATGGTTGATGGATAAATTGAAGGTTGTGGACTCGTGCCCAGCATATTCAGCTCGTAGCTATTTCTTCCAGCGACGCCTAGTCGATGCCCCTGATAAGGGATGGTGGTGCGACTGGATGTGCAGTTTGTCAGCTACCAGTACTGCTTGGCACTGCCCCTGGCTTAATCTACCGGCGATGAGCAATAGTATGACCCGCCAGCCCGGGATTCAGTTGGTCAGCTTGACACACTGTGTCTTTTACTTCCCTTTCCGATTCCGACGCCAGTTCAGACATGATCAGACTTGCCCGGAAAAGGGGATAGAGTACCCTGTTGCATTTCCGGTCTGAGGCACACAGTTAGCTCGGTATGCCACAGCATGGAGGACGAGAGAGCTTCTGGCCCCCGCTCCCACTTTCAGTTACATCCTCTGATGAGTGCACAACTTGGCTTGATGAAGAGGCACATATTGGGCCTACATTGGCATCAGAGGTTTCCAACAGCTCTGGGAGGGGGCGCAGGAACACCAGACTTGACTATGCCTCGAATTTATTGCCTTATTAGTACTTTCAAGTTTTCTTCATGAATGTAATAAATAGCAACTTCAATTTGTATTCAAGAGTATGAGAACTCTGTACTGAAATCAATGTAATTGAAGGTTGTGGGTACTGAAAATTTTCCGTTTGGTCCAAAAATGGTCTAAGTCGTGAAAAGATTAATTTGAGAAAAATAAACTTTTATTAAAACTTTTCAAAACCATTTTCGATATGGATTACAACTAGACACGCCCGAGATGTATCACTGAGATGCACAACCCCGAATCCCATCAACTGGAAAGTTGCCCCTAGTCTGAATAGCACTGCACCGGAGATCACAACTGAGCTCTTGAATGCAGAAAAGACGAAGATGACCAAGATGATCACATAGACAAAGTTGATCGAAGAAGTGTTTATGGCTGGACTTCAGAATGAAGTTGCCTACGTATCCCAGAGATGGGAATCAAGCCTTACGTAGTTCGACTCAGGTTCACTCGTGTATTAACCCTCACCTTTTACGCTCTAACTTTTGCCAAGGCCACCCTTTCTGGGTTTTCAACCTTGCGAGCTCAGTTTTTATCATTTCAAATTTTCTGGGCTCTAACTTTTGCCTAGGTCGCCCTTTCGGGTTTTCGGCCTAGCGAGCCACTCAGGGAAAGTATTTCTTCAACTTGTCCATCTTGATCGGTTAGAAGAACTCTAGGCCATGTAGGTCCATCAGAACGACAGCTCCACCCGACCAGATAGACTTGATTATGTAAGGACCAGTCCAATTAGGTCTAAACTTGCCCCTAGGGTCGTGGATGGGAGCTCGGTTGTCTTTGAGCACTAGATCCCCCTCTTTCAAATTCCTAAACTTAACCTTCTTATTAAAAGCCCAGGTGATTCTTTGTTGATAACCCTGAACATGATACAGTGCTTTCAGCCTTCTTTCATCAAAGAGCATGAGTTCTTCGAACCTACTTTGCTGCCAATCTGCCTCAACTATCTAACACTCAGCTAGTACCCGTAATGATGGAACCTCAACTTCGATAGACAGAACTGCCTCTATCCCATAAATGAAGGAATACGGAGTTGCCACAGTAGAAGTTCGAATTGAAGTCCGGTAGCCCCACAGAGCAAATGGCAGCTTATTTGGCCAGTCCCGATAGGTTTCCACTATCTTCTGCAGAATGTGCTTGATGTTCTTGTTGGCGGCCTCAACTGCTCCGTTGGTCTACGGCCGATATGTAGATGACTTATGAAAAGCCACGTTGTATTTCTCCAACAAGTCGACCACCTCTTTCTTGAAGTGGGAACCATTATCTGAAATAATCTCATTCGGGACCCCATAGCGACAGATGATGTTGTTCCTGATGAACTTTACAACGTGCGATGCCTTCAACACCGCATAAGATTGGGCCTCAACCCACTTCGTGAAATAGTCTATCGCGACTAGAATGAACTCATGCCCATTGGACCCGTTCGGAGTGACAACCCCGATCACATCAATCCCCCAGACTGAAAATGGCCATGGCGAAGTCATGTTGTACAACTTCGACGGCGGAATGTTCATGCGGTTTGCATGGATCTGACATTTGTGGCATCGCCGGACAAAGCCAATATAATCCTCATCCATGGTTGACCAGTAATAACCCTGTCTAAGGATCTTCCGGGCTAGCATCACCCTATTCATGTGCGCTCCACACTCTCCTCCATGGATGGCCTCCATCAGGCGCTTGGACTCTTCAGCATCAACACACAGCTTATGCATCCCGAGATGACCTCTCTTGTACAGTTTACCCCCGTAGACAATGAACTGTGCAGCCATTCTTCGAATTTCCCTCTTATCTTTGGCATTTGCCCCTGGTGGATACGCTTCATTTTCCAAGAAGTTCCAGATATCGTAATACCAGGGATTCTCATCTTGAAACTCATTTATAGCAGCAAGCAGCTCATAGGCCAGCACAAATTTCTGTTCGATGATGATCGGACTCATCCGGACTCCGAGAAGAATGTCTATCATAGAAGATAGAGTTGCTAATGAATCAGTGAATCTGTTGTTCTCTCTTAACAATTGAGCAAAATTCAGCTTCTCAAACTGAGGAATCAGCACGTCCAAGGTCTGGTGGTAGATTCTCATCTTTTCTTCTTTAACTTTCCAATCTCCTTTAGCTTGAGATACAACAAGGTTCGAGTCCCCGATGACATCCAACCGTTTTGCCCCTAGTTCTAGAGCGGCTTCTAGTCCAGTAATACATGCCTCATACTCTGCCTCATTGTTCAACACTTTAAACTGGAGTTTGAATGCTAAAGGTATGAGGGAATTGTCGGGTGCTATCAGCAACACCCTTATCCCATACCCGTATTGGTTTGACACTCCGTAAAAGTACATCATCCAGGTCTTTTCTTTGACATGCAGAATGGCCTCGTCTGGGAACAGATACTCGACTGCTTCATCCTCTTCCACTAGGTGATCGGCTAGGAACTCCGCTACCGCTCTCCCTTTCACTGACTTGCGCATCATATACTTTAGATCGAATTCGAAAAGCAGAAGCAACCAACGAGCTAGCCTACTTGTAAGTGTTGGTTTCTCGAAGAGATATTTGATGGGATCTAATCTCGAAACCAGTATTACAAAGTGAGCTAACAGGTAGTGCCGCAGCTTTCTGGTAGCCCATACCAAGGCCAAACAAGCCTTTTCCAGCGGAGTGTAGCGGGTCTCGTAATCTAGTATTTTCCTACTCAGGTAGTAGATAGCTCTCTAAAAACTTTGCTGATATAAGGGAGTAAGTGAGTGACTTATATATGATCCCAGGAGCGTCCCTATAATGTTACTGGGATGCTCCCCCCCCCACGCCACGTGTCGTCCCCTGATTGGTGCTCCCCTCCGTATTTGGTGCCGTGTTGTCGACTAGGGGCTCCGCTCCGCTCCCAGATCTGCGGCCAGGATTAAAAGATTTAAAAACGCAAGCGCAAGCGCAAGCGGGAAACTATTTAATCCAAAATAATTGGGGATTTTGAATTATTTTGCAATGGATCTCGGAGATCTAGGTCAATTTAGGCGGTTGATTTTAAAATACAAGCCGGATCTTTTGTTGTTGCACTGGTCCTTATTTGTTGTCGGCGAAGAGAACGCCAAAAATTTAATCCGGCTCATCAACGCCTTACAGCGGCAAGAAGATGCTCTTTTCACCGGTCTGAAAGTGGTTTCCGAATTAGAAACCCAGGCGATGGTTCCATCAATGCAGACAATGGAGCGATGTGCAGACACATATCCTACCACTGATATCTGTTGCGTTACTGTGGATGAAGAAGATCCCGCTGGGCGTTCTGGTTTTGGACTTTTGGATAATAAAAAAATTGTGTAAAATGATTATTTTGTATCATAATTTGTGTTGCTTTGCAATACAGAATAAAATTATTTTATTTACTCTAGTGGATTACTGGGCCGCGATGTGTATGAAATCCGTTACGTGTATTGGGCCCTATTTCTAGTGTCCACTTCTTTCATAGTTTTGATGGGCCTGTGTCTAATGGGCTTCTATTTCGATATATCCATTTTATGGGCTGATGTGTATTTTATTTTCGGCCTGTATTAAATAGGCCTTATATCTGGGCCATACGAGAATTGTGTGTCTTCCAATTCGGAATATAGTGACTATTGAAATTTAGAAAAACCAACACATAATTTCAATGTACATAAACACCATTTAATCGTAAAAATTTATATAAATATTTCCCCACCGCCAATCTTTTACATAATACAAAATCTCGTCGAATACAATGGTTAGTGTGAGACAATAATTTACAGGGCTAATAATTCCAAAGCTGGACAATGTCTTCGTCGTCCTACGTGCAATAAGCTGGGTAAATACATTCTGCGTCAAGCTTTTGAGACCACTGTATGTCAGCCATGTATACATTGTCGCGGTGAATGTCCTAACTCCCAATGCTTTTCGGAGGTTGTAGTTGAACAGGCATTCTAACTTGTATACTCCCTCGTTCCCTGGCATGGACATGTCTACTGCTTTGAACCACATCGGGTTCTTCAAAGTGTCGTAGAAGACCCCTGATAGCATCCTCTCTCTCTAGTGGATGTTGTTCGATACATCCGTTCGTGTGGAATATAGAATAGCCGCATTGGAAGTGGAATATCTTCCTGCGTTGGGCCTTCTTCTTCTCATTGCAATGCCTCTTCTTGATTGATTCTGGCGAAGAGGGGCAGACTGACTGTGTAGAACTCTGCATTTCTGATCGTCCACGCTTGGAGCCCGGTGTGTTCATGTTTTTCCAAATATTCTTTGTAACTAGAATCGGCTCCGGGGTTGCATAATATAATACTTGGAATCTCGCCTTTTATTTTCTTTGAGCGGGCATATTTATAATTTGAAAAAAATTCCCGTTGCGCTCCAATAAATTCTCGCCAATGTTTCAAATATTGTAGGGCCACGTCATCGATTATGTTGTAAAAAGCGTCGTCGTTGTGGTCCCTCAAATCGATGTGGCCGAAATAATAATTATGCGGCCCTAAAGACCGGGCCCAACATGTTTTCCCAATTCTAGATGGGCCTTCAATTATAATGCTCTTGGGCCTGCGTGGTCTTTGGGCTTCGTCCGTTATATTTTCTACAACCCATTGTTGTATGCCTGTTGGAACGATCCACACTGTATCTGTAAATTGATGAACATACGGCAATGGTGGAGTAAATGAAATTTTGTCGTAATTGGATGACAACTTGTCGTAATTCAACCAGAAACATTTTGGTCCAAAAATGGTCTTTAAGTCGTAAAAAGATTAATTTGAGCAAAATAAACTTTTATTAAAACTTTTCAAAACCGTTTTCGATATGGATCGCAACTGGACACGCCCGAGATGGATCACAACTGGACACGCCCGAGATGTATCACTGAGATGCACAAATCTAGATCCCATCAACTAGAAAGTTGCCCCTAGTCTGAATAACACTGCACCGGAGATCACAACCGAGCTCTTGAATGCAGAAAAGACGAAGATGACCAAGATAATCACATGGACAAAGTTGATCGGGAAAGTGTTTATGGATGGTCTTCAGAATGAAGTTGCCTACATATCCCAGAGATGGAAATCAAGCCTTACGTAGTTCGGCTCAGGTTCACTCGTGTATTAACCCTCACCTTTTACGCTCTAACTTTTGCCAAGGCCGCCCTTTCTAGGTTTTCAACCTTGCGAGCTCAGTTTTTATCATTTCAAAATTTCTGTGCTCTAACTTTTGCCTAGGTCGCCCTTTCAGATTTTCGGCCTCACGAGCCACTCAGGGAAAGTATTTCTTCAACTTGTCCATGTTGATCGATTGGGAGAACTCTAGGCCATCTAGGTCCATCAGAACAACAGCTCCACCCAACCAGATAGACTTGATGATGTAAGGACCAGTCCAATTAGGTCGGAACTTGCCCCTAGGGTCATGGATGGAAGCTCGGTTGTCTTTGAGCACTAGATCCCCCACTTTCAAATTCCTGGACTTAACCTTCTTGTTCAAAGCCCTGGCGATTCTTCGTTGATAACCCTGAACATGATACAGTGCTTTCAGCCTTCTTTCATCAAAGAGCATGAGTTCTTCAAACCTACTTTGCTGTCAAACTGCCTCAACTATCTGACACTGAGCCAGTACCCGTAATGACGAAACCTCAACTTCGATAGGCAGAACAGCCTCCATCCCATAAACCAAGGAATACGGAGTTGCCCAGTAGAAGTTCGAATTGAAGTTCGGTAACCCCACAGAGCAAATGGCAGCTTATTTGGCCAATCCCGGTAGGTTTCCACCACCTTCTGCAGAATGTGCTTGATGATGTTGTTGGCAGCCTCACCTGCTCCGTTGGTCTACGACCGATATGTAGATGACTTATGAAAAGTCACGTTGTATTTCTCCAACAAGTCGACCACCTCTTTCTTGAAGTGGCAACCATTATCTGAAATAATCTCATTCGAGACCCCGTAGCGACAGATGATGTTGTTCCTGATGAACTTTGCAACGTGCGATGCCTTCAACACCGCATAAGATTGGGCCTCAACCCACTTCGTGAAATAGTCTATCACGATTAGAATGAACTCATGCCCATTGGACCCCTTCGGAGTGACAGCCCCGATCACATCAATCCCCCAGACTGAAAATGGCCATGGCGAAGTCATGTTGTACAACTTCGACAGTGGAATGTTCATGCGGTTTGCATGGATCTGACATGTGTGGCATCATCGGACAAAGCCAATACAATCCTCCTCCATGGTTGACCAGTAATAACCCTGTCTAAGGATCTTTCGGGCTAGCATCACCCTATTTATGTACGCTCCGCACTCTCCTCTATGGATGGCCTCCATCAGGCGCTTGGACTCTTCAGCATCAACACACAGCTTATGCATCCTGAGATGTGCTCTCTTGTACAGTTTACCCCCGTAGACGATGAACTGAGCAACCATTCTTCGAATTGCCCTCTTATCTTTGGCATTTGCCCTTGGTGGATATGTTTCCTTTTCCAAGAAGTTCCAGACATCGTAATACCAGGGATTCTCATCTTGAAACTCATCTATGGCAGCAAGCAGCTCGTAGGCCAGCATAAATTTCTGTTCGATGATGATCGGACGCATCCGGACTCTGAAAAGAATGTCTATCATAGAAGATAGAGTTATTAATGAATCAGCGAACTTGGTGTTCTCTCTTAACAGATGAGCGAAATTCAGTTTCTCAAACCGAGGAATCAGCACGTCCAAGGTCTGGTGGTAGATTCTCATCTTTTCTTCTTTAACTTTCCAATCTCCTTTAGCTTGAGATACAACAAGGTTCGAGTCCCCGATGACATCCAACCATTTTGCCCCTAGTTCTAGAGCGGTTTCTAGTCCAGCAATACATGCCTCATACTCTGCCTCATTGTTTGACACTTTGAACTGGAGTTTGAATGCTAAAGGTATGAGGTAATTGTTGGGTGCTATCAGCAACACCCTTATCCCATACCCGTATTGGTTTGACGCTCCGTCAAATTACATCATCCAGGTCTTTTCTTCGACATGCAGAATGGCCTCGTCTGGGAACAGATACTCGACTGCTTCATCCCCTTCCACTAGGTGATCAGCTAGGAATTCCGCTACCGCTCTCCCTTTCACTGACTTGCGCATCATATACTTCAGATCAAATTCGGAAAGCAGAAGCAACCAATGAGCTAGCCTACTTGTAAGTGCTGGTTTCTCGAAGAGATATTTGATGGGATCTAATCTCGAAACCAGTATTACAGAGTGAGCTAACAGGTTGTGCCACAACTTCCTGGTAGCCCATACCAAGGCCAAACAAGCCTTCTCCAGCGGAGTGTAGCGAGTCTCGTAATCCAGCATTTTCTTGCTCAAGTAGTAGATAGCTCTCTCCACCTTGTCCTCAGACTCTTGTGCAAGCATGCAGCCCATTGTAGTTTCAGTCACTGAAAGGTACAAAATCAACGGTTTCCCCGACTCAAGCGGTGACAACACAGGTGGGTTCTGTAAATATTGCTTGATCATTCAAAAGACTTAGCATCGGCCGTCCCATTGGAATTTCTTTCCTTTCTTCAGGAGACCAAAGAGTGGTTCACAAATCAAGGTTAATTTAGCAATAAACCGTCTTATGAATTGCACTTTACCCAGAAAGCCTCACACCTCCTTTTCAGTCCTCGGTGGTGGCATTTCTAATATGGCATTTCTGCAAGGCAGTGTAGTGGCCCTCTCTTTTCTTGGACTTGACAATCATGTCGTCCACGTACACCTCAACCTCTTTATGGATCATATCGTGCAAAATCGTGGTTGCAGTCCGTTGATATGTAGCTCCAGCGTTCTTCGGCCCAAACGACATCACCCTATAATAATAGAACCCCTACGAGGTGGTGAAAGCAGTCTTCTCCCAGTTTTTGTGTGCCATCAATATTTGATTATACCCTGAAAACCCATCCATGAATGAGAGCAACGCATGCCCCGCAGTGAAATCCACTAATTTGTCGATATGTGGCAGAGGAAAGTCGTCCTTCGGACTAGCTTTGTTCAAATCCCTGAAGTCCACACATACCCGGATTTTGTCGTCCTTCTTCAGCACCGGAACTATATTGGCCAACCAAGTTTGGTATTCAGATACCAGCAGGAACCCTGCATCAATTTGCTTGGTGACCTCTTCTTTGATCTTAAGAGCCCAATCCGGGCAGATCCTTCTAAGCTTCTGCTTAACAGGTCGGGCCTCTGGGTCAAGAGGGATCCGGTGCTGTACAATCTCAGGATTGATTCCAGGCATGTCTTTGTAGGACCACGCGAAAACATTTTTGAAATCTTTTAATAAAGCAACTAAGCGCTCGCGCTCCTCCGAAGACAACGTGGACCCAATCTGGACCAGTCGCGGGTCCTTCTCAGTACCCACATTAATTGTGGTGATTTCATCAACCAAGGGTTTAACAAACCTCTCCTGCTCTTGATCAAGCAAAAATTTCAAAACCGGAGGAATTTCTTCCTCGTTGTTTTCATCGAAATTTTGAAAGTCTTGATGAATGCAATAAATCAAAGGCACAGAAAAGTACTCGAAGGCCACAGCCGCACAATTCTCATTAAGCACTTTCAAATCGCCTGATTCCTCTGTTACAACAGATACAAAGAAAAAAGAAAAAGACGACCTAGACAGGACTGTGGCATCCGGGTTATCACCTCCAGGAATACCGGACTCAGACTCAGACGAGCTGGAACCTGATTCCGACTCCACAAACTTGGTGGAATCAGATTCCGGCTCACTACCTGACCTGGTGCTGCTCGATAAGAATCCCTCCTCGTACTGCCAAACAAGGGAGGTTGCGATGGACGCATCCAGAATGTTTGAAGATGGGCTCGCAGCCGTTTCATTTCTAATCACGGACATCGAGAAGTTATGCCCCAAGCACTCTTGTACGATCGGAGGATCTGAGAGTAGACAAGCCAGCGCAACCCCCATTTCAATCTCAGTGCTCTCGGAATCCTCTTCTTTACACTCCTTAGCCTCAGCTGGTGGGTCTGTCTGCTGTTCAGCAACATCATCCTCGGACAACTGCAAGTCGAAGAAGATCTCAAATCCCGACAGGCGCCTTTTCTCTGCATTTAGCCATAGCTCTGGGAAGCCGCATAATGGAAAGTCTTTTCCCTCCCGGACAAAGCATCCGTTCAGGGTGCCCTAGATAAGCCGATGCATCAACTCATAATGCTTCCCGGTCTGCTTGGCTCTGGCTCTTTCAGCCATCTCTTTGCCTGTCCTCACCTAGACCTCTTTGGTAGGTAGATAGCCTAAGCCAAAGGTATGCGGGTTATGCGGCACTTCGGCCGATACAGTAATGCCATTCCGGCCACGTTTTCCTAGTCCCATCCCAGGGATGTGTTGAAGCTTGTTCATAAGGTACACAGACTGTGCACTGACATATAACCCCTCATCAATAGCCAAAATGTTCTGTACAACCCAGGCCTCGGCTAGGGTAAATCCTGACAGGAACACATCCTCAGTGCCATGCTCGATTTCCAGAACCGGTGTAGACACTTCTGGCGGCGGATGAATTAAAGAATTCCCCAAAACTATAGCCACCCCCTTCCCGTGGCGATATTTCAACATTTGATGTAGAGTGGAAGAGACCGCTTTCACCTGGTGCAGCCAGGGCCGTCCTAGGAGTAAATTAAAGGTTGCGGGAACGTCTAAGACATGAAAGTCAATATCCTGTTGTCTTGGACCAACCTGAGTATGAATCTTCACAGTCCCCATCACCTCTCTGCTAGTATTGTCGTAGGCCCTTATCACTTGGGCAGTTGGCACAAAATCCGCGGGCTTCAACCCGATTGAATATGCCGTCCTCGATGGGCACACATTAATGGCGGATCCCGTGTCAACAAGAACCACCGGTATCCATTTGTCTCTACACTCCACAGAGATGCAGAGTGGTTTGTTGTGATCTGAGCCCTTAGACGGCAGTTCCTTGTCGGTAAAGGTCAACGTCGGGGAAGCTCCTCCCGGAAAAACCTGCCCTACCAGCTGTTCAGGCGTAGTGTCAATTGAAAGTTTGGCCTTGTCCATTGCAGAAAGGACAGCTTGTCTATGAACTCTTGAGGCCATAAGAAATCCCCAAATGGAGATGTCTTCTTGTATCTTCTTCAGCTGTTTCAGCACAGCCTTCTCTTCGAGCAGCTTTTCTTTCTGCTTGTCTACCTCTTTGTCCTTTCCGGACGCCTCTGGTCGATCTAAGTGCGGGGGCTTGAAATGTAACGACCCCAAAATCTGTATCAGAAATTACCTCTATGCCCTTGTGGGTTAATGCATTTTAATTTAATGATATCTATTCGAATTGAGGAAGTATCTGTGGAGTCACGGCTTTAAAATTGAAATTACCAACCTTTATGGGTTTAGAAATCAAAATTGAGTACTTGGGTATGTTAAAGGGAATTTTTAGAACTATTTGGGAAAATTAATTGGAAATCTAATTTGTCTGATTCGTTAATATACGTTTGGGTGGTTAACCTGGTACTGCAAATTGAAGGCCTTAGAGGCTTCAGAAACTAGAACAGAGGACATATTTATGATCAGCACAATTTTTAGAGTTATCTGGGAAGTTTAATTGAAATTTGATTTTGTACGATTCGTAAGGATGTGTTTGGCTCAACTTATAGACAATTATGTATAGATATAAATATGTGCCCTTGTTTGACTCAACACACAAAAGAAGATATTTGGGGGAGAGAGTTCTAGAGAAAAAGAGATCAAGAGAAAGGAAGGGAGAAAGAAGGAGTTTTGAGCCAAATCTTCTCCAATAAACTATCTAAGATAGGAATCTTCTTCTAATTTCTTGAAATAGGGTTGATTCACCCATGATCTCATGGTAATGAAATTGAATTAAGAGGAAATTATGTCTAATTGAGAGTGTTGTGTTGTATTTTAACCTAGGAATCATATAAGAGCATACATGGCCTAATATTATGAAATTCATGTTTATACTCATGTTTTCCTTGCATGATTGTCATATTTGGAGAGGAAACTCCATAAATTTGAGAAATGAAACTTTCATATGCATGGTTATACTTTTACCAACTTACTTCAAGGTGTGATCCTTTACATGATGCATTTGGATTTTGTTTGGAAGTTATGATTTTTATTTGAAGCTAGAAATGGGAAATTCAAGTTATTTGCATGGGTTTTGGGCCTTGAAATGTATGATTGTGAAGTTGTTTTTGCAAAAGAAGAAGACCCATTGTTTAACAGATTTTCGGGCTGGTTTTTCGCCCAGACCGCTCGAGCGACCTGGGCCATCGCTCGAGCAGCCAACCTTGTTTTAGGCCAAAATGCATTCTGCATTTCCACCACTCGTGCGGCTAAAGCCACCGCACGAGCGGCCAGGGCACCGCACGTGCGGTCAAATAGGACAGATTTTCTGATTTTTGTTTCTTTCCATTTTCTGACTTTCGGACCTTCATTTACATGGTTTTCACATGTCATATGTCTCCATATACATCTCATGAGCATGAAATAAAATAAGAAAAGAATAGAAATAATGGAATGATCGAATGGCGGATAATTGAATAAGGTTAAGAACCAATTGCGTGACTCAAATGTGTATTGAGGAATTGTGCTGTGATGTTTGTATTTGTAGGTCAAGACTTGAAGACCGCACATCGGTTTTGGAAGCCCACTGTGAGTAATAGTACTGTAGCAATATATTCCATTTACGGTTAATGGTTATCATTAATGTTCTGTTACCTGTAAGTTGCCTATGTCTCCGCATGAGAATTGCATACGAACTATTAATACTGGATTGGTCTAGAGATGAACATAGTTGAGAATATCTTTATTATGATAGGAAGTGACCTATGTTATGGGAAGATATGAACTGTGTGCTTAAGGGAATGATTTCTACTGTGTTTCTGTATTTGGGAATTGATACTGGAGAATTTGTTGACAGGAAGAAATTGTGAATATATACCCCGCCTACTGAGAACATGATATTTTGAATGTCCTATAATAGACTCTTACAGCCTTGTTTTGTTCGACACATGTTCTATGAAATAGATATTTGCCTAAAATGGATCAACGAAATGAATAATCGGATAGAACTATGGGTTACTTTATATGTTAATGACCGTTGCGAAGCTATGATAAATATCGGATTGACCTGTGAATTGCTCAAACTGAGGAAGGAACTGAATATCTATAACATCGTTATATGACTCACGTTATGATGTGAATTGTTCTGTCCCTATGAATAGTATTGTAGTGATACATGCGCTTTCTGTTAATAGTTATTCATAATGTTACATTGTCATAAGACAACTATGTCGACTTGTAATAAACCATTGAGGGGGAATTTATGTACACTACTGTGTAATGGTATTCTTATGAATCTGGGATTGTTCTGCATAATCTGTTAGGCCTATGGTCGTTCTGTATAATCTGTTAGGCCCATGGCCGATCTGTATAATCTATTGGGCCTGAGGCCGCTCTGTACAATCTGTTGATATTTGGGCCCAAGGCCATTCTGGAATGTTTACAAGATAAGATTAATTATATGACCTCTGCACTTATATACGTTATAAATATTACAATTCAAGTTTAATCATTAAATTGTTTGAGTGCTATTATTCACTGAGCCTTGCTCACTTTGTGTTATGTCTGTTTCTGTAGGCAATCAACGTGGAGGTCGGTCTTAGTTCAGCTTTGGTCAAGCTAAGTAGAGAAGCTTATACATTTTGTGGGGTTCCCTTAATGACCCATAGTTTGGTTTTTAATCTTTTGTCTAATGTAATTAGTCGTGTATAATCTCCTTTACCAATATTTTTGCTGTATGCCCACGTGTGGGGCTAGTTCTGTACATATGTGCCCATATATGTTATTGTGTGAATACAAATATCTGCTTCTTGTATATCTGTCTATCATATGAGGAACTGTTTAATGGCACATTGAGATCTTGGCATATAGGTGTGAGCTCGATGGATGTTAATTTATATTATTTTACGTTGTTAAATACTTCCGTTTAGGCCCCATATGTTGTATATATTGAATTAACTATCCGTTTCTGAAGTGATCATGCCCAAACTTTTAGGGGCAGGTTTGGGGCGTGACATGAAATACCGCCCACTCCTAGTCATGTGGTCAGTCTCGCCAACATACCAAGTATCATCCGGTTGGCTTTGCCCCCAGTCTTCATCGGTGTGGGCAAGACATAGGTCGTCATCTTCCCACCACATGCCATTGGCAGCCGACAAACACCTGTCTGACTCCATTACAACTATTCATGTGCCCACAGCACCTTGGATTCTTGTGCTCGCAGCACACTCCATTCTTGTGCACACAGCACGTTCTGTCCCCGCAGGGGCTTTGGCCTTTCTGGCCCTCTCAGAATCCTCGATCCTTTCTCGCTCAAACTACTTTAGTACGGCCTACTGTTCAGTATCTTTCATTCCCAAATTGCCCGTATTCTGAGCAAAATTCTTAACACTAGTGCTCTTCGGCGGTGCATCCTAATTCCCGGCCCTTCCGGCCACAGCTAATGTCCCCATCCCTGACGAACCATGTTCTGGCTGATGCTGCTCAACAACATCTGGCTCGTCGCTGAGCCACCTTGTAGTTTCTGCTAACCCATCCAAGTCGAACCAGTTGACAGTCACGTCCCCTGAGTCCTACTCTTCAAAGAGCTACAGATTTGCAATGTCTTCTTCCAAATCCGCTACGTCATCTAGCCCCTGATTAGGTCCATCCTCCCGTACTACACAAATCTCTGCCCCCACTGGCAATTCCACATTCGACCTAGCCTGGCCTGCTGATGTAATGTAACCACTCGGGTTATATATGAAGCTCCCAGACCCCTCAGGCTCTGTATAATCATTCTCATCTGCCTCCACAGTCGACCCAATTCTATCTTCGATAGTCGCCACCACCGTTTCAGGTTGGGTTTGGGAGATGTCCAACATGCACAAGTTAGTGTTGTTAGGAATGAACACCTCTGGCTTGGGTAGGTGGGAAGGGGTGATATATATGCTAGGGTCGTATGACACAACCCTAGTTTGGATCAGATTGATGCGTTTGGGATGTGGAGCTTGGTTATGTGGTGGGAGAGGGTTAGTTGTAACATTTGGTTTCTCTGGAGGCATGATCACCCTGTTGTCGACGAGATCCTGAATCTCGTAATGCAATCAAAAGCAATGGTCGGTTTCATGACCATGCTGTTGGTGAAAGACGTAGTACTTTGCCAGGTTATGGGAGAGGGAAAGTTTTTCTGGCAATGGCCGCGGCTCTAGGTGCTTCAAGTGCCCTTTCTTGATCAAAACCCCCAAAGCTTTGGACAGAGACATGTATAGTGGGGTGAAGGTTCTCTGGCCTCGGGGTGGAAACTTTGTTGTTTGTGAGCTACTTCCGGACGCACCGGTGAATGGTGTAGCTGTAAGGGTTCTTGGGGTGGTAGTGGTGACCATGCCCACGTCTGAAGATCTGGCAGCTGCAGCACTGCTTGTGCCTGCATTTGTACTGCGGTTAAATGCCCTCT
This sequence comes from Camellia lanceoleosa, assembly GCA_025200525.1. Classification (NCBI taxonomy): domain Eukaryota; kingdom Viridiplantae; phylum Streptophyta; class Magnoliopsida; order Ericales; family Theaceae; genus Camellia; species Camellia lanceoleosa. Next base: position 2,924,459 of record CM045762.1, on the reverse strand, counting down.
TGGGCTGCTCTCTTTCATGATCAATGAGGCCCTGTTTCATGGCATCCTCGATCTGCACCCCAATCTCATGTAGATCTACAAAGGTGGGGAGGGGGAGGACGATCATCTTCTACATGAGCTTGGACTGGAGGTTGCGCACAACTATCCGCATTTAGTCCTTGTCGACCGGCCTGATGGTCATCATTAAGGCCTTAGCCCTCCAGCGGGTCACAAAATCGGAGAAGCTCTCCTTCGACTCTTGCCTAGTTGTCTCGAGATCACGAGTTGTGACCTCGATCTGCATATTGTAGGAGTATTAAGCTACAAAATCCTCAGCCATCTCCTCCCAGTTCCTCTTGACAGAGTCCTCCAGTTTTGCATACCAAATAGCCACTACACCCGACAGGGTCCGGCCAAACAGGGAAAGCTTCTGCAATCTGGAGAGGCCCATCGGCCTTAGTATGTCCAAAAACAGCCGCAAATGCACCATCGAATCTCCAGACCCGTCGAAACGGTCTATGTGCGGCATTTTAAACCGGTTTGGCAGAGTCACGGCCGAGTCAGTGTACCCGTCCTCTATATCCGGGATGGATTTCACGCCCTGAGACTTCTTGAACAGCTTTTCTAGCTTGCTCACTTTTAGTGCTGTCGAATCCACCTCGAATTCAAACAGCGTATCCCCCAGGTTGGTCTGTGCTTTGGATAGCTGGGGTAGGATTAGGGGCGGAGCTGGCCCTGTTGGAACGTCCATATTGTCTTGGACGTGTGCTGTCTCCCCGAGTATTGGAACTCTGAGTGGGGGAGGAGGTGGGTGCGAAGCCGATACTCCAGCTTGCTGTGGTGGTTACTGTTGCTGAAGTCTAGCAATCAGCTTTGCCTGTTGGGCCATGACCTCAGCCTAGCGTGTGGCAAATTCTGCTTGGCGAGCAGCATCCTGCAGCATAGCTTGCATACTCTCCTGGAGCTGACGCATCATCTCTTCCATAGATGCCATAGGGTGTTGGTCTATCTGAACAACTGGTATATCTGTCCCTGCAGTAGAAGCTGAGACCTTAGCCTAACTGTTCACTGGTGGGGTAGACCACTGATCTGGCGACCGCTGTACCGATACACTACGCCTTACTGACCTTTGTCTGGTAACCGGGGGTAAAGAAAGGAACACTGCTTGTCCGTTTGTCAGATCCTTGGATCGACAAAGTCTTCGACCTCTAACCCAGAGTGCTTGGGGAATATCTGCCTAGTCGAATGCAATGGTGCTAAACTACCTTGCAAAAAGGTAAATAAAGCATAATAAGAAAACAAATAACCAGAAAAACAGACAGCATAACAGCTTTAAATAAAGACAATACACAGTTGGCAAACACAAGCTGAAAGAACTGTTCTCAATCACTGATCACTGTTCCCAAATCACTGCCCCAAATCTGAATCTGATACTCGCAGGTAAAACTAATTCCCAAATATTGATGCTCGCAGGCCTGATACCCAGACTTGCAAACTGATACATGCATTCTTGTAGAGACGCACTCTAAAAGCACATAATCAAGCAAGTAAGAGCCAAGAACACCCCTATGGAGGGGTAAGGTTTCCCTGTCCAATTGTCAGGAGCTAGGGTTTCACTACACACACAGCGGTTTCAAACAACCCATAAACGGGTAAGCAACCTGTCCTAGCTTGGAATGGTCACTACAGTTTCTGATATGCACTAGGTCGAATGGTCAAAAGGGATGCCCCGGTAAAAACTGGGGTTTGTGTTCCTGTCGTGGCAGAGCCCTCAACCGGTCAGCTTTATGGCCCGCTTCTCAAAGCAGGTCTGACAAACCGTTCAGGAATAGCATACGGCAAACACGGTGTCTTAGGCGCACCAATGCAAATGCAATGCAAAGAGACACATAAGTGTAGTCAAAACAAGATATCATGAGTTTGCATCAAGTTCTCTAAATCCCCAGCGGAGTCGCCAGAAACTGTAGACGTGCCCAAACGTCCCGGCTCCGAGCATGAATGGCGCAAAATTCGTTTGTTCATTAAGCTACCACAGTTCGGACTCAATGTCACGGTTCTAAATCTAATCTCGCAAAGTGCAATGCAAGACCAATAAATCACCAAAGAGTCCAAATCCGGCAAATCGTTTTGGAAAACTGATTTTTATAAAGAAGTGCCAAACATGGACTGCTTTGCCAGATACAGAGTCGCCACCTAAATGTTTTATTTGGGGAAATTTAGGAAGCCCTGACTCATGCTTAAGGCCACGTGTCCGTCATCACCAAAGTTGCCTCAGCTTGGGAACTTGGGTACGAGAGGGGAAGGTCATGTAATGAGCACCCCCGCTCGCCCGATCTAAAGATCGGCCTTTACTAACATGATATTTTGTTTTTGAAAACACATGTGTTCTTATTCCGGTTTATTAATCTATCATTACTACGTGATGCGCACAGCATACAAGTATAGACAAGATCGCCTAAGTTGGAACAAAACATCTCATGTTTGTTTGAAAATGGTTTGAAGGTGCTACTCGCAAGTAGGCTAAGACGTGGATTTGCCACCCTCAAGTGGGCTTAGAAAACATGATTTTGCTACTCTCAAGTGGGCTTAAAACACACAGTTTGATGAATTGTCCCAATTCAAGTAATCCAACATTCACCCACAGGCATTCAAGTAGTTAATCACTTAAGCAGTTAGCCTCATGGCAAGCATGCTATCATGGCAACACTTACACACATGCAAGGATGCTAAAGTGTAAACACTCACAATGTACTCCGAGCCAAAACAAAGAACTAGTTAGAAATCAATGCATGATCCTAGCTATGTTAAGATGCCTAATGCAACACATGCAAAAATACAACTAAAATAGGCTCAGCTATTCTAAGATGGCATATGAAATGCAACTTGATAACATGTTGTTGAACACGTATTCAAGTAAATGTATTGAAATACAATGCGGTTTGTTGATGCGTCGAGCCCAATGCATGCAAGACAGATGAATGAATGCAAACATGCAAGCATAAGGATGCTAATCAAAACATGACCTAGAACTAACCATCGTAAGCGGTTAAGTAAAAGGGAGAAAGACGTGGGGTTGGAAGACATTCACACACTCATGCACACTTATTACAAAATTCGCCCTCTCGACGGAGGGTCTGAATGAATAATACAAGCTAACTACGCTAAGTTATTCTAACTAATCTAATAATCTAATTAGACTAATTATTACATAATCAAATTGAATATTAGCTAAGCTAAGCTAATTAAGAATTTACAACGATGAATTAAATTAGCTAACACATTAATTAATTAATTACAAATTAACTAACTATACAAAGCAGTTAAAACGGCCTCGGGAAGAGGGGCATATGCATGCTCGGTCGACTTCGCTCGAAAATCCGTCGCCATGCCTCATATTGCCTCTGTTTGCACTGTTCTGCACCTCTGAAAATTATGCCAAGTTCTGTGATGCTTCTGACCTACCTCATGGACATTCTGAGAGGTCATCGGCCAAGAGGGGTGGCCATCGGCTAGTGGATAATCGTCATCGACCAATTTTGAGACTATCGGCCAAATATTTGTAGCCGATCGGCACACTAGATAGCCGATCGGCCATCTCTTCCTGCAAACTCCTCCTTTTGTTGCAGCAGAGTACAAACAGAGGCATGGCAATACATTTGCAAGAAAATGTTTGTACAACCACACTCCTTATCATATTTGAAGCTCAAAGGAGTGTAGTGCTCAACTCTCGAGCCATCAATCACGCATTTCGATGCATGATGGCCCAAGAGGCCGAGTTGCACAAATTAATATGGATGAAATGCATAAAAACACATAAATGCCTTAACCTTTATCATGCATGATCAAGAGGGTCGGCGACCGAGAATTGAGGCACGTTTTATCACTTCAAGTATGAAACGTCCCTCGTTCCTCATGTTTGGCTTGACATCCAAACCAAACACAATGCAATGCAAGCACAACTTAACAAAGCTAATGGCATGCAAACAATGCAATGCAACCTAAACATGTAAACAACATGACATGCAACAAGTATGCAACAATGTTATGTAATGCAACTAGCATGCAACAACATGCAGTGTACCAAGCATGCAACAACATGCCAAATGGACTTAAACTAAAATGGATAGATCTCAATCATGCCCAAATCAGTGGCCAAAACACCAAAACTAAGGCACCAAAAGGCAAAACATGCATGCACACCTATTGGTCCACAAGCTAGGCAACAAGAACACAACCCTTAGAGGCACTCAAAGGGTGACAAAAGTGGAAGTGTAACAACACTATAAGCTCTGAAATTAAGTATGGAATGATGCCAAATCAACCAAGCAAGACAAGTATGGCATGCAAGAAAGCTCAAAGCTTGAAACTAGCATAGGAACTTGTACCAAAACCACATGAATCAAACCCCAAAGGGCCAAGGACAACCAAAACAGTCCTAGGTCATGCCAAAATGAGTCTAAAACATGCATGGGCCAAAGCTAAAACAAGCCAACATGAAGGACATAAGGTATGATGCATGCAAGGCCAATAAAGAGGGTTACACTACACCTACCAAGACCAAGCATGGCATGACTTAACCAATGAAAATCAGAGTTATGGCATGTCAAAATAAGCCCAAAAACCCACTAAGATGGCATCCCAAAAGCTTAAGCAATAAGACATGCATAATGGCTCATGTTCAAGGCTTAAAACACAAACCTCCCAATGCATGGAAAGGGTGACAAATGTGAGTGCATGACCACACTATGTGGACTGAAATCACATATGAAATGATGCCAAATGATGAAAATGGTCTAAGCAATGCATGCTAGTGACTTGGACACTCAAAGCTAACAAGCTAGAATGCACTATGGCTATACAAAGCAATGCATGCATGACTAAAACAACATCAAACAGAGCTCAAGCATGGTAAAACATGAGGGAAAGCTTCTTTGAGTTGAGCCAAAACATGCAAGAATGATGATCCAAATACAAGATGCATGTTAAGGCAATAGAGAGGATTGCACTTCAAGTGCATGGTGCATGCAAGAGGCTATCAAACCAACCTTAGACAGAGGTTTATCATGCTGAAATAAGGTCTAATACATGCTAAGATGGAGCCAAAAAAAGCTTAACAAACATGTTACTTTTATGAGCCATCAATACAAGCATATGAGACATAAGGAGAGGGGATGACCCTCTCCTATTTGGGACTTCAAAACACCATTTCCACCACTGAAAATCCTCTGGATTTCAGTGGTGAGAAGGCCAAAACAGGGTGGTCCCAATAGCTTAAAAGAAAGGCACAAGAACAAGACCAAGCAAGACCTAAGAGGGGGTAGACAACCCCCAACACAAAAGTGACCTTAAACAAACATTACAAGCATGAAAAATTAGAAATTTTTACAGTATAAAGTTAAGCTTAAATCAACATGCAAATAGGTCCAAAAGCTTAAACCAAAACAAGGGTTTAAAGGCTAGTTGACTCACCCTTGAAGAACACCTTCAAGAACACAACTCCAGCACTCTTTTCTGACCAAAACCAGTCCAAAAACACCAACACCAGCTCCTAAGTACCTCAGCAACAAAAGGATGGTGTTCTAGCAGGTGCTTTAGTGCAATAATGTGAAGAAATTACACTTTTGAGCACAAACTAGGGTAAATATGGAGAGAGAGGTAAAATATAGAGAGAGAGTGATATATGTTTTGTATCTCCATTTTTCAGAACCTTTGGAAAGGAAGAGGGGTCTCCCTTCTTATAGAAATTCAATTCTCAAGCTTGTTGAACAAGCTTGAGTCTTGATTCAATCCCTCCATACACGTGTATGAAGGATGAGAATTGTGCTTACCAGCTGTCATAGCTGGCACAAAAATATCTGCAAAAGCAGGTGGAAAGGTCTCGGCCAAGAAATATGGCCGATCGACCAAAAAGAGTGCCGATCGGCCACCACTTATGGCCAATGGCAAGAAAACAAGGCCGATGGCACAAGGCCCTAGCCGATGGGTTGTAGGGATGGCCAACAAGCCACCCTCTTCCCTCAGAAGCAAAAACCACAAGTCCTTGGTCCACAACCAAGCACAAAACAAACAAGTTGAGAGATCCTAAGGCAAGGCGCGCAGCCGAGACCTTTGGGAACTCAAAACGAACACGAGCATAGATGATCATCGAGTGTTCAAACGATGACATCCAAGTCTTGAGGACGGTCAAAAATGGAGTGTCTACAGGTGCTTGTGGCTTAGATCCTCTTTCAAATTAGTGGACTCTCACTTTTGGACTTAACCGGTTAAAGGACTTATCGGTAATCTAAAATGAATAAACAAAATGAATCAAAGTAAAACATGCCAAGATAACATGTTTGTGTTGCATTGCATGTGTTTGGATTAGACGTTAATCCAAGTACAATAAATGAGAGTGTAGACACCCCATTTTTGACCGACCTTAAGACTTAGACGTCATCGATTGAGCGCTCGGTGATGGTGCATGTTGTGCTCGTTTCGAGTCTCCGGAGTTTTGGCTGAGAGCCTTGCCTTCGGGGCTCTGAACTCTTTGTGCTTTGGCTCAATTTGCAGACCGAATCTTGTTTTGTTTTCCTGGAGGGAGGGAGAGGTCTTGTAGACCATCTCTTTGTGGTCATAGACCACTTTTCCCGTTTGGAGACTAGTTTTCGATTTTTGGAGCCTTTGGTCACGCGCCTTATCTCGAGACCGCTTAACATTCTCCGTTTGGTGTGGTTTTTGAACCACACCTTATTGCCTCTGCCTAGAGGGACACTTTGGTCCGGGAGACCACTTTTGTGGTCGCATACCACTTTTGGTGCTCGTCAGCTACTTTTCGGGACTTTTGGCTGCGTGCTTTGCCTCCCGATCTCTCGTCTTGCATCCGCTTTGGTTTGTTTTTGGTACAAACCTTGTTTTCCTTGTTTGGAAGGTGGTACAAGGGTGGGAGACCACTTTTTCTCCTTGGAGACCACTTTTCCTTCTGCTAGCCAGTTTTCTAGTCGGATAACTGGCTTTCTTGGTCTTTGGACCATCTTTTTTGGTCAGCCACCACACCACTAGCTTGCTTTCATGCCCGGGACTCTCTCTCACCATTGCCGACCAGTTTTTATTCTAGGAGACCACTTCAAGTGGTCGGTTGCTTTTTGACACCTTTTTGGTGATATTTTCCTCCAGTTGGCACAGCTGGAGGGCATTTGGGCTATCCTCCATACACGTGTATGGAGGGATTTGTTTGAAGCTTAGCTTCTCCAAGAAGCTTTAGCTTTTTGTTTCTATAAGAGGGAGGCTCCTCCTCCCTCCTCTAGGTTCAGAAAATCTGTGCGAAAAAGATAGATATAGTGGTGTATCTATATTACCTTGCTTGTTTCATTTTTGTGCCTTAAAGTGTAGATTTGTCTTACTTTTTCACACAAACACACACTCAAACACCATCATTTTGCTACTGAGGTGCTTAGGACCTGGTTTTGGTGTTCTTGGGTGGCTTTAAGCTTGAAAAAACCTGCTGGAGTTGCAGTTATAAAGAAGGTCTTCAGGGGTGAGTTTCTACCCCTTAAATCCCCCTTTCTTGCTTAAGCTTTTATCCTACCTTGCATGCTATTTTTAGCTTAACTTATAACTGATAAAAGTTCTATTTTTACATGATTTTGATCTTTGTTTAAGGTCACTTTTGTGTTTGGGGTTGTTTACCCCCTCTTAGGCCTTGTTTGGCCTTGTTTTTGTGCCTCTTTTGTGAGCTTTGGGACCACCTTGTTTTGGCCTTCTCACCACTGAAATCCAGAAGTTTTTTAGTGGTGGGGATGGTGTTTTGAGGTCCTAAGAAGGAGAGGGTCATCCTCTCTCCTTGTTGTCTTCAATACTTGTCATATATGCCTCATGTTTGAGCACCTTTGTTAAGTGTGTTTTCACCATATCTTAGCATGTATTTGTGGTTATTTTGCTGAGGCATGCCACTATTTTTACTTGCCTTGGTCACTCCATGCATGCCTTATACACTTGTAGTGTAAATCCCTTAAACTAGCTTTGTATGCTTCATGAAGTAACATGTCATTTTAGCTTGGTTTGAGTCCATTTCAGCATGTATTTGGTGATATTTTACCATGTCATACCTCTGTTTAGGTTTGGTTTGGTCAGCCTTTGCATGCTCCTTGCACTTGTAGTGCATTTCCATGATTTAGCCTAACATGCCTCATATCTTGACATGTCATTTTAGCATGCTTTTGGCTTAGCTTTGAGAAGACTTTGTTCATGTTTTAGCATGTTTGAGGTCTGATTTGTGTTGTTTTGGTCATACATGACTTGCTTTGTATAGCCTTGGTTCAATCTAGCTTGTTAGCCTTGTGTATTGAGTCCTCTAGCATGCATTACTTGGACTATTTTAATGATTTGGCATCATTTATCATGTGATTTCAGTCCATGTTTCATGGCCATGCACTTGCATTTGTCACTCATTCAATGCGTTGGAGGGTTTGCCTCTTTATGTCTTAACATGAACCATTGCGTATGCCTTCATGCCTTTGCTTGCGAGCCATCATTTCAGTGTGTTTTTGGGGTTATCATGCCATGATATAACTCTACTTTTTGTTTCTTAAGTCATACCATGCTTGGTCTTAATAGGTGTAGTGTAATCCACCCTATTTGCCTTACATATTCCATGCCTTATGCCCCTCATGCAAGCACATTGTGGCTTCCTTCCTTGCATGTTTTAGACTCATTTTGACATGTTCTAGGAATGTTTTAGGTTGCCTTAATCATATGCTTCATGCTTTGTATACTTGTAGTATAAATGCTCTTGCTTGCCTCAAGCTTTGAGCACCATTGCATGCTTCATTTGTGTTGTGTACATGATTTGGCATTACTTAACATGACATTTCAGAGCTTATAGCATTGCCATATTTCCACCACAATCTTGCTTTAAGTGCCTTTGAGTGTTATGCATTGTCGCCTAGTTTTTGGCTTAGCTTTTATGCTTGCATGCCTAGGTATTTGGGCCCTCATCTTAGCATGTTTAGGTTCTTGTTTAGACCTGATTAAGCTCTGTCCATGCTTAGTTCATGCATTTGTGCCATGTATTACATGCCTCCTTTGTAGTCCTCTTTACTAGCTTCATGCTTTAAGGACCCTAGCATGCCTTACTTATGTTGTTTGAATGATTTGACATCATTTCTTACCTCATTTCAGTGCACTTAGTATTGTTACACTTCCATACTTTTCACTCTCTAAGTGCTCTTGAGAGTTACACCTTAGTGCCTTAATTGGTGAGCCAATTGGCATACTTGTTTGCATGTGTTTCCGGTGCCTTCATTTTAACATTATGGCCACTGATTTGGGCATGACTGAGGTCTACCCCTTTTGGTTTAAGTCCATTTAACATGTTTATTTGCATCTTGCTTGCATGCTTATTGCACATTACATTGTGTATGCCATGCAGTCCTTTGCATTGTGTATGCCAAGTAGTTCCTTGCATTGTGCATGTCCCTAACATTGCTAAGTTGCCCTTGTTGCATTGCATTGCGCATGCATGCATTACATTGTGTTTAGAACCTCATGGTTTCCTTGCATTGAGTATGCCATCTAGTTCTTAACACTTAGCATTGTGTATGCCCTGTTGTGATTTGCATTGTGCATGCCATATAGTTGCATTGCATGTTGTTACATGCTTGTCCCTTGCATTGTGTATGCCATGTAGTTGCATTGCATGTTTGCCATGCTAGTTATTACATTTGTGTTTGGAATAGGTGTTAGTCCAAACACGGGAAACGAGGGGCGTTTCATACTTACAGTGATGAAACGTGCCTTAATTCCCAGTCGCCGACGCTCTTGATCATACATGATAGAGTTTTAGGCTTTATGTGTTTACTTGTGCATTCATTTCATATTGAATTGTGCAACTTTGCCTCTCGGCCATCATGCATGGAAATGCGCAATTGGTGGCCCGAGGGTCGAGAACCACACTCCCTTGAGTTCATGACATGATAGGGAGGGTGGTTGTGCACACATATCTTGCAAATACATTGCCATGCCCTTTCTTGCTCTCTCTGCGTAAAATCGGGATTCGACAAAGAACAATCGGCGGCTAGCTGAAAAACTAGCTGGCCGACCACTTTTCTAGTTTTTCAACAACCAAAAGTGGTCGGCAAGCATCTGGAGGGACCAAAAGTGGTCGGCCACCCTCCCATAGGATTCCCAAGGTGGAGTTTCATCTTTCTGGAGCTTGGTGCAGTGTTCTGAGAACAGATAAAAACAGAGGCAAATCGGGGCATCGCATTGGATTTCCGAACGAGGGGACCGAGCATGCATCCAGTCCTTTTCCCTCTGAAGCTCCTGCGTTATTACTTTCCTTAGCTGCCATGCTTAGATAGCTTGCTTTCGCTTTGGTTTGTACTTCAATTAGTTAATGCGTTAGCTATTCAAATTTTGTAATAATTAGTTAACTAGGATTAGTTAATTAATTTGTTGTGTAATAATTAGTTTAATTAGCTTAGATTAGCTAGGTAGCTCTTTATTCGATCTCTCCCTCGAAAGGGCCAATTGTTGTAATAAGCGTGCGTATGTGTGATGCATGTCTTCCAATCCCCATTTCTATCTCCCTTTTACTTAACCGCTTATGATGGTTAGTTTTAGGGCATGTTTCATTTAGCATACCTTATGCTTGCATGCGTGCATCCATTCATCTGTATTGCATGCACCGGGCTCGGCGCATCATACTAACTGCATTGTATTTCAATTCCTATTTGAATACATGTATCAAGTTGCATTTCATATGTCATTCTAGGATAGCCGAGCCTATTTTAGTTGCACTTTCGCATGTGTTGCATTAGCCATCTTAACATGAACTAGGATCATACATGATTTCTAACTAGTTCTTTGTTTTGGTTCGAAGTACACTGTGAGTGTTTACGCTTTAGCATACTGCATGTGTGTTAATTCTGCCATGAAAGCATGCTTGCCATGAGGCTAATTGCTTATGTGATTAACTGCCTGAATGCTTGTGGGTGAAGGTTGGATTACTTAAGTTGGGATAATTCATTGAAATCCGCATTTTAGCCTACTCGCGAGTAGCAAACTTCAAACAATTTTCCAAACAAATGGACATGCGATGTTTTGTTCCAAATTAGGCGATCTAGTCTATACTTGTTTGCTGCGCGCATCACATAGTAAGACTAGCTAATTAACCGGAATAAGAACACATGTATTTTCAAAAACGAGATATCATGCTTAGTACAGGCCGATCTTTGATCGGGCGAACGGGGTTGCTCATTAAATGACCTTCCCCTCTCGTACCCAAGTTTCCGAGCCAAGGCAACTTTGGTGATGACGGACACGTGGCCTTAGGCACGAGTCAGGATTTCCTAGATTTCCCAAAAAACAAAATATTTAGGTGGCGACTCTGTATTTGGAAAAGCAGTCCATGTTTGGCACTTCTTTATAAAAATTAGTTTTCCAAAACGATTTGCTGGATTTGGACTCTTTGGTGATTTATCAGTCTCATATCGCACATTGTGAGATTAGATTCAGAACTGTGACATTTGAGTCCAAACTGTGATAGCTCAGAGAACAAAACGAGAATTCGCGTGCCCCTCGCCCAGAGGCTGCGCGCGGATATCGATGAGTTCTCCCGAGAGCGCATCCATAGAGAGACGTTTCATACTTGAAGTGATGAAACGTGCCTCATTTCTTAGTCATCGACACTCTTGATCGTACATGATAGGGTGGAAGTTTCATTGAGTCTATTTGTGCATTCATTGACTTGTACACATTTGGCTTCTCGGCCATCGTGCATTGTGATGCTCGGTTGGTGGCCCGAGAGTTGAGTACCATACTCCTTTGAGCTTGAGATATGATAAGGAGTGTGGTGGTACACACATTCCCTTGCAAATACACTGCCATGCCTCTGTTTGTGCTCTGTTGCAGCAAAAGAAGGAAATTCAGGGAATCAGTGGTCGACCGGCCACCAGAGCAACCGACCGGCCATCAAAGCTTGCCGACCAGCCATAATTACTGGCCAATGGCCACCATCTCTAGCCGATCATCCCTCAGTATGTTCCTGAGATGGGTCAGAATCAATCTGGAAGTTGGCATAATTTTCAGAGGTCTAAAGATGTGCAAACAGAGGCATCTTGAGGCAAGGCGGTGGATTTCCAGGAGGACGCGACCGAGCATGCATGCCTCCTTCTCCCGCGAGGCCATTTTACCACTTTACTAGCTAGTTGTAGTTAATTACATGTGTTGTAATTAATTAGTTTAATTAATTAGCTTAGATTAGCTGGTTATTCAATTCAATTTGGTTTGTAATAATTAATTAGCTAGAATAGTTAGTTAATTAGTTGGTTTGTAATAGTTAGCTTAATTAGCGTAGCTAGTTAGCTTTCATTTCATTCGGACCCTCCTGCGAGAGGGTGTATTGTTGTAATAAGTGTGCGTGTGTGTGTGAATATCTTCTAACCCCACGTTTTTCTCCCTTTTACTTATCCGCTTTCAGTGGTTAGATTAGGGCATATTTCAATTAGCATACTTATGCTTTGCATGCGTGCATCATTCATTCGTCTTGCATGCACCGGGCTCGGCGCATCATTCAACCTGCTTTGTATTTCAATACTTATTTGAATACATGTATCAAAGTGTTGCATTCATATGCCATGATTAGATAGCCGAGCCTATTTAGTTTCATTTTGCATGCGTTGCATTGGGCATCTTAACATAGCTAGGATCATGCATGATTACTAACTAGCTTTTGTTTTGGCTCGGAATACACTGTAAGTGTTTGCGCTTTAGCATACTGCATGAGATGTGTATGTTTCCATGTTTAGCATGCTTGCCATGAGGCTATATGCTTAATTGATTAACTGCATGAATGCCTGTGGATGAAGGCTTCATTGCTTGAATTGGAACAAATCATCAAAATATACGTTTTAAGCCCACTTTGCGGAGTGGAAAAATCATGTTGTTTTCTAAGCCCACTTGAGGGTGGCAAATCCGCGTCTTAACCTACTTGCGAGTAGCACTTTCAAACCATTTTCGAAAAACAAACATGAGATATTTTGTTCCAATTCTTGCGATTGAATCTATATTTGTATGTTGTGCGCATCACATACTAAGTTAGCTAAATAACCAGAATAAGAACACATGTGTTTTCAAAACAACATATCATAATTAGTAGAGGCCGATCCTTTGATCGGGCGAGCGGGGGTGCTCATTTCATGACCTTTCCCCCTCGTACCCAAGTTCCCGAGCCGAGGCAACTTTGGTGATGACGGACACATGGCCTTAGGCACGAGTCAGGGTTTCCTAAATTTCCCCAAAATAAAATATTTAGATGGCGACTCTGAATTCTTGCAAAGCAGTCCTTGTTTGGCGCTTTTTAATTAAAATTGATTTTTCAAAACGATTTACTAGATTTGGACTCTTTGGTAATTTATCAGTCTTGCATTGCACTTTGTGAGATTAGATTCAGAACCGTGACAGGAGTCCGAACTGTAGTAGCTAGAACCACAATTCGCTCCTTCACGCGCGGAGCGGAGTTCGAGCGGTCTATAGGTTTCACTATTCAAACAAGCGGCATCATACATCCTAGAAATGGGAGAGCATCTTATCTTAATTTTGGAAGGTACTATAGTTCATTATATGCACAAGGTTAGCTCTACTCTAGGGGTTGAAGTCAAGGTGACGTTACCAAAGAGTCCTTTGGGCCATAACCAATAAAGATCCCAAGAAATCAGAAGAGTCAAATAGTCTCTCTTCGGAGTCTGAGAACCTTAGATAGCAAAGCTAGATAGCAGAGCTACCTTTTTGACAGATCTCAAAAGGTTACAACACAAGGCTTCTAAAGTATCGTAAAGATAGGTGTAGTGTCACAAAAAGCTCGTTTGTGCTCCCACCAGTATCTGGGCAACACAGGGACTTGAAGTGCACCAATTCATGCAATGCAATGAACATATAATTGAAAATAAAAGTCATATCATGGAATTCGAGTTAACGTTTCATAAAATCCCCAGTGGAGTTGCCAGAAACTATAACATACTCGAGCGGTACCCGTGTGCGTTAAACAATTCGAACCCTCGATCTCTTTGATCTAGTCTCACTAGTGTAATGTGAAACATAGATGAGAGTCCAGATTTGAAAACTTTTAGAAAATCCATTTTATTGCAAAATCTTTTGCCAAAAATGGACTACGTCATCAGAGCTCAGAGTCGCCACCTAATATTTTTGAAAAATTAGGAAACCCGTGACTCGTGCCAAGGCCACTGTTCATCATAACCAAAGTTGTCTCGGTTCGGAACCTTAGGTATGAGAGGGGAAGATCATTAATTGAGCACCCCCGCTCACCCGATCAAAAGATCAGCCTTTACTAAACCATGATATGAATTTTATTTACTTTATATGTTCATATTCCAATTATTTAATAAATCCTAAAAATTACTATGTGAAGCATACAAGTATAGACTATGTTATTTATTTTGGAATAATTTGACTTTATCTAGTTTTGAATGAGTTTTGGAGATATACAACTCAAATAAATTGAGTTTGCAAATATGAAAATCAACACTATTTCAAATTAAGCTACACAACCTCCATCCACTGGCATTCATATAGTTATATCAAGTAAGCAAGTAGCTACATGGTAGAATACTTAGACATAATAAAAAAAATACACACAAACGGGGATGCTAAAGTATAAAAACTTACATATTTATCGACGTCCCTCGAACAGTTACAAAACAAAGTTAGTAAAATATGCATGCTCTTATATATAAAATCCTAATGCAATTCACTCATGAGATGCAACTAAAGATTCGGTTTTTAAGATATGACATGTGAATCATCTCGAGAACATGAGGTAGCGCTTATAATCATATAGGAATTGATTAAATTCACAAATGCAAAATTAGCCGAATCAAGATGCATGAAACATGGATGCAAAGCATGGATATAATGAAAGACAAAATATGATGCATATTTACAGATAAAGAAAACAAGTAAAAGAACGGGATAGAAAGAAGCGAGGCGAGGAATAATTACAACACTTGAAAAAATAATTACAAACCAAATTAGAGAAGGATGAGGAGAATATTACAACAAAATAAAAATTTCACAATACATTCAAAATAAAATAAACAAAAAAAAAAGTTTTGCATGCCTTGAAAACCACCAGAAGTTGGTTAACATTGGAAGACAACGCCATCTTGTCCAAAAGAAGCTAACCGGCCGGCCAATTAGGCCTGGCAAAACTTGTCTTATTGCAAAACCAAGAAAAGGAACAAACAAGAAATATGCAGGTGGCTCAACTAACCACTACCTGTTAAATTAAAAATAAGAAAACAAATATAAAATAAAATAAAAAAAGTGCAAACTTACAACAAAACTAATATGAACCTAAAACAAGAATACAAATATAAGATAGAACATGCAAGATTACAACAAAACTAATATGAGACTAATATAAGAAAAATATAAGTTAGGAGATGCAAGATTACAACATAATTACTATGTGTGCACTCGTCTTTTTTCGCACCCCCTTTCAGAAGGCTTGAAATGAAGCCCTCACAGTTTGAACTCCTGCAGTTCTGAATCTAGTCACACAAGTGCAATGTGAAACTGATAATCACCAAAGAGTCTAAATCCGGCAAATCTTTTTGGAAAATTAATTTTGAATCAAAAGTACCAAAATTGGACTATTTTGCCAGATACAGAGTCACCACCTAAGTATTTTATTTTAGAGAAATTTAGGAAACCCATGACTCGTGCCAAAGGCCACGTGTCCGTCATCACCAAAGTTTACTCGGCTCGGAAACTTAGGTACGAGAGGGGAAGGTCATGAATTGAGCATCCCCGCTCGCCCGATCAAAGATCGGCCTCTACTAATCATGATATGTTTTTTTTATAAACATTATGTGCTCTTGTTCCGATTATTAGCTACCATTACTATGTGATGCGCACAAGCAAGTATAGACAAGTTTGCTCAATTTGGAACAATTCAACTCATATTTGTTTGCAAAAATGGTTTGAATTTCCACCTCAAGTAGGCTTAAAGATTACGGATTTGCATCAAACATAGTGGGCTTAAAACATGATTTGTCATGCAGTTTAGCATTTAAGCACATTGCCTCATGGCAAGCATGCGAAACATGGCAACATTCACACTCATGCAAGTATGCTAAAGCTGTAATACCCCGACCCTCATATCTGATTCTGCTGTCTTTATAATTCCCTATTCTGTATCTTTGAATGTTGTGGTGAAAATCTATGTGAAAATATAGTAAAAGAGCATGGAACTTAGAGATATGAGTTTCTATCTGTTGAATTAGAACGTATCTGTTACACTTGAATCACTTAAAATGGAAATTGAGCATCTTAGAGATTTAATTTGCAGAAATTGATTTGATATTTGGAATCTACATGATTTTTAAGCTATAAGGGGATTTTCTGTGAAATTTTTATTTCGACACCATAAAGCGATTGAATTTCGTCTTTTGTGCTCTTATATCTTGATATATATATATATATATATATATGTCTAAGACTTGTAAATTTGTGATCAAAAACGTGGCTACTTTGGAAAGAAAGGAAGAGAGAAACGTGAGAGTTGAAGGAGAAGAATTGGGGGAACTAAATTTGACTCACCAAAGAAGCATCCATTAGTAGGATTGGGAGTTTGAGGTTAAGGTAACCAATTCCTAATTTAACTTCTCAAGAACTTCATCTCATGCTTGTGTTGATTCATGGATAATCTATGTTTGCTTCATTAGGGTTTCTCATTGATTTGGTGCCTTGACACTTTGGACTTCAATCTTTGTTTCTATAGCATTAATTCATACCAATATGTTACTACTATGTGCTATGTTTGTTGAATTTGTAGAACTTGAATATATTTGGGACATTGGATGGAATTTGTGAAAGTGTTGGCTTGTTGAAGCCTTTAACTTGGTTTAAATTGGCATGATTAAGCTTTCCTCCATGTTGTGGTGTTGTTAAGTGGAAGTATTGCATGAATTTCACCCTTGATTGCATGAAAAATTGGGTTTGAATGATGAATTTTGGCTTAAGATCTGCCGCCTCAATCTGGTAGTCGCCGAGCGGAGGTCGTGGCCGCCGGCGGAAAAATGCACCTTCCAAAGAAGCTTTAAAATTTACCTGTCTGGCCGAAAGCAGAGAACTTTACGCTCGAGCGTAAAAATCGACCATCCAGTATTTTGACAAGATTACACCGTCCCGCCGAGCGACAAAGCTACGCCGAGCGAAGACTGCTTTCAAAGAAAAATACATTTTGTTCAGTTTTTTTGTGTTTGACTCTTCGGTGCTATTAGAATATTCTTTTCTGATGAGTCTTAAAAGATTATGACTTTATAAAAGTGTGGAGGCATGTGAATCGATTTTAAAGGAAAAGAATACTAATTTATTAGTTATGTTGTGTGTAGGGCACACTCCAGGAGGAACTCATACGCCACCACAACACTGTGAGTACTAGTGCATCATACATATATTTATGTATCAGTTTTCTGTAAGATAAGATCATAACTTATGTGTTGATCTCGAATCGAATGTGAGCACCATAGTTATCTATCTGTGCCGCAAGGCTACCCGAGTCGAAAGGCTACCCGGGTCGAAGACTATCTGCGTGCAAGGCTACCCGAGTCAAAGACTATCTGTGCCGCAAGGCTACCCGAGTCGAAGACTATCTGCGCCGTAAGGCTACATTGTACAGCCGCGAAGGCTACCCGAGCCGAAGGCTATCCAGGTCCGCAAGGCTATCCGGGCTAATAGGCCAATCTGTTATTTCAAAGATTTGGTTTTGGATACATACGCCATCAGACATTGTGATTTTATTACTACGCACTACTATTCACCGAGCTTGTCTCATTCTCAGTAGTTTTGTTTGATTCTGAGGAACCAAATTGAGGAGCCGATCTAGCACACTTCATGCATTTTGTCACTTAAGGATTACTGAGCAATCGGAGGAAACCCTTACATATTAGATCAGTTTTCTAAATGTAATTTTTGGTATCCACATCGCTGGTCAGGGTTATGTATTTATTGTTTTGTATGCCTAAAACCTGGGCTGGATTGTAAATGTTTATGTAACCTCTTTTTGTGTGCATGCTACGTTATGTTCAATGTTAAGATGGTCCTGGGTTGTTGATAGTTGCTCAATGGATATTTCTAGATGTCGTTTTAAATTTAATGCTTCCGTTCAGGCCCCCAATGTATACCATACAGGTTATTCTGTCTGTTTCTGCTTAAGTCATGCCCGAACTTATAGGGGCCGGGTTGGGGTGTGACAAGTGGTATCAGAGCACGAGTTGCTATCTCACACACGGATCCATTGAGCGTTAGGATGTCTAGTGTAGTAGGCATCAAACAGGAAAGTAGGAATGATAGCAACGTGATATGATTTCTGCTAACCCTAATGCTAACAATTTGACTTCCTTGTACACCTTTGTGTATGGTATAATGATTTGTTTTGTAGACTATGGTGAGAACAAGGGCTGATGAGCCAGAAGATGCTACCTCGGTGCGGTTGGATAGGATGGAAAGAATGATGAGAGATATGGTGAAACTCTACGACAACAACAACCTCGTACCGCCACTTCCAAGACTTTACAATTGTAATGCAAGATATTCACGCCGAGGATCGTGCCATTACACTTACACGGAGTTTAAAGATGAAACCACCTTCGTTCAAAGGAGGAATTGAACCGATGAAGGCGGAGGCATGGGTGCTAGGGATAGAGAAACTATTCGAAGTCTTTCCTTGTACTGAAGTTCAGAAAGTGCAGCTTGCCGCTTTCACGCTTGAAGAGGAGGCAGAGGTGGTGGATGCTTACGTAACAATGCATCCCGAGTTGACTTGGGGACAGTTCTTGGTGTTATTCTCGACAAATATTTTCCTCAAAGCATGCGAGACAAGAAAGTAATCGAGTTTGAAACGTTGAGACAAGGAAACAAAACGTAGTCGAAGTGAAGCCCGCTTTGTCGAACTAGCTCGGTTCGCACCTCACATGGTAGACACAGAGTACAAAAAGGCGCGGAAATTCGAGGGAGGATTACGGAATGCCATTCAGGATCGGATCAATGTGTTGAAGTTACCGACGTACGTTGATGTCTTGGAGCGGGCTGTCATCGCAGAAGGAAATTTGGCTACTCAGACTCGAATTTCTGAATGGAAAGGGAAGAGGCAAAATAGTCAATGGCCTAAGGGATCAACCACTACGCCAAATAAAAAGCAGAATTCGGGAAACTTCACGAGTACAACATCTCAGAATTCGACTCCTGAGTGTCAGGAATGCGGGTTGAAACATCGTGGGGTTTGTCATCGGTTGACTGGAGCTTGTTTCCTGTGGAAAACAGGACATTTGATTAGGGACTGCCCACAAAGGAACCCCCAACCCGGTAGTAAGCCCGCCACAAGCTCAGCTGGGTCTACACCGACTCCTAGTGCCAAATCCACTGTCAAACCAAATAATAACAAGGACACCATGAAGCAAGGTAGGGTGTTTGCGTTGGTTCCGGAGATATCTAACGCAACAACAAGAGTGTCGTGTACATTTACCGCTTATGGCCACTCGCTTATGTTTTGTTTGATTCTCGCTCTACCGCTCTTTTTGTGTCAAAGCAATTTGCAAAAACTTAGATACACTGAAATAGAATTAGCCTATGTGTTGCGTGTTACATCGCCTATGGGGACTTCCTTGATCTCAGATTACATCTATCCTACTTGTGAAATCCTCATTGGAAATGCTCGTGTATATGCTAATTTAGTTCCACTTGATATGATTTCATTTGATATTATTTTGGGGATGGATTGGTTGGGAGAATACGGGGCTACCATAGATTGCCTGATGAAACAAATTAAATTCCACCCTCCGGCAGTTAGAAACTATTTTCCAGGGTCAAGAAGTGACATCACCACCGTATGTGATCTCTGCAGCTAAGGCTTATAAATTGATTCAAAAAGGATGTCGGGGGTATTTGTGTAATGTTCTGGGAGGCCCAGTAGAGAATGAAGATGTTGATACGATTCCGGTCGTTTGTGACTTTCCGGATGTCTTCCCAAAGGAACTGCCGGGAGAGTTAGTGGACCGTGAAATAGAGTTCACAATTGATGTGTTACCTGGAACTCAACCCATCTCTAAGACTCAGACGAATGGCATTAGTGAAATGAAGGAATTGAAGGGTCAACTTCAAGATTTATCGGATAAAGGGTTTATTCGCCCAAGTGTCTCCCCGGGTGCACCACCTGCTTGTGAAGAAGAAAGACGGACACTTTGCTTATGCATAGATTATCGGAGCTTAATAAAGTAACAATCAAAAACAAGTATCCTTTACCGAGAATTGATGATTTATTTGATCGCCATAAGGCACAGTTTTCTAAGATTGATTTGGCGGTCCGGTATCATCAATTGAAAGTCAAAGTCAAGATGTCGAGAAGACCTTCCTAACCCGCTACGGTCATTATGAATTTTTGGTTATGCCTTTGGGGTTACAAACGCATCAAAGATTTATGGATCCGATGAACCGAAGTTTTCAAACCTTATCTCGATGAGTTTGTAGTGGTCTTTATAGATGACATCCTTATTTATTGCGGGAATGTAGAAGCTCATGAGAATCATCTTCGCCGAATCCTCCAAACTCTCCGAGAAAAGAAGTCAGACGCAAAATCAAGAAGTGTGAATTTTGGTGCATGAAGTGGCATTTCTGGGACATGTCATAACTAAAGAAGGAGTTTCCGTTGATCCAAGTAAGATTGAGGCAATAGTAAACTGGCCAACCCCGACTAATGTAACTGAAGTGCGCAGTTTTATGGGACTAGCAGGTTATTATCGGAGATTTGTTCAAGACTTTTCTAAGATTGCTATACCACTTACGCAGCTAACGAAGAAGGGCATGGTGTTTGAATGGACTGAACCGAGAGAATTTGCTTTCCGGGAATTAAAAACGAAGTTAACTACCGCCCCGATTCTTGCATTACCATCTGGTAACGAGGGATTTGTAATTTACAGTGACGCTTCACATAAGGGACTGGGTTGTGTTCTTATGCAGAACGGAAGAGTTATCGCCTACGCCTCTCGCCAGCTTAAACCCCATGAGAAAAGTTATCCCACACACGACCTCGAATTAGCAGCAGTTGTCTTTGCGTTGAAGATTTGGCGACATTATCTGTATGGGACTTCTTGTGACATCTATACTGATCATAAAAGCCTCAAATACCTCTTCACCCAAAAGGAGTTGAATATGCGCCAACGGCGGTGGCTAGAACTGATTAAAGACTATGATTTGCAGCTTCACTACCATCCTGGCAAAGCTAACACGGTGTGACGACTACGGTCGGAAAAATATGGGAAAACTGGCGAGTCTATTGACAGAAAGTAAAGAATTGTTAGGGGATCTGAACAAGATGGAAATTGATTTAATACTACCTGGGCGAAGAGCAACAATAGCGGCAATGATGGCTCAACCGGCATTACTAGAGGAGATCAAGATACGTCAAATGGAGGACGACGCCCTCAAGAAAATATGTAGTGAAATGGAGACGAAACCAAGACTGGGATTTACTTTGACCGATTCCGTACTTAAATTTCAGAGTCGAGTGTGTGTCCCTAATGTGGTAGAACTTAAACGAAAGTTGATGAAAGAAGCACATGCCTCGAGAGTCTCAATACATCCAGGAAGTACCAAAATGTACCAAGATTTGAAACAACATTTCTGGTGGCCAAGTATGAAGAGGGAGATTGCAGAGTTTGTATCTAAATGTTTGCAGTGCCAGCAAGTTAAAGGTAACATCAGAAACCCGCAGGGTTGTTACAACCCCTTCCAGTCCCGGAGTGGAAATGGGAACACCTAACGATGGATTTTGTAGTAGGATTACCACGGACGCCTCGAGGTATGAATTCGATATGGGTTATTGTTGACCGATTAACCAAATCCGCCCATTTCTTGCCTGTGAAGACCCAATATAACGCCGACAAACTTGCTTTGCTCTATATAGATGAAATTGTAAGGCTTCACGGAGTCCTTTCAATTGTGTCGACAGATCCAAAATTTGTATCACGGTTTTGGCAGACTCTACAGAATGCAATGGGTACATGCAATTGAAGTTCAAGATGACTTTTCCATCCTCAAACCGATGGACATCCGAAGGACGATCTGAGACGTTAGAAGATATGCTTCAATGTGTGTTCTGGATTTTCAAGAGAGCCGGAGACTCATCTACCATTGATTGAATTCACAGATAATAATAGCCACCATTCGAGTATTCAAATGGCACCTTATGAAGCCCTCAGATGGGAGACCGTGGTCGCCACCAAAGTCTGGCCTGAGGTAGGAGATAGGCCTTTGTTAGGCCAGAGATCGCTCAATTAACTAATGAGAAAGTAAAGATTATTCGAGAAAGGTCAAACCGCCAAAGCAGTGTAAGAGTTACGCGATAACCGACAAGCGAATTTGGAATTTGATGAGAACACCATGTCTTTGTGAAAGTCACTCCAATGAAAGGTCACCCAAGATTTGGAAGGGGAAACTAGCACCGATATGTCGGTCCTTTCAGATTTTACAGAAAGTTGGAACAGTAGCTTACCGGGTTGCACATCCGCCACATTTGAGTCAGGTTCATAACGAATTTCATGTTTCTATGCTCCGAGAGTACCTTCCAGATCCATCCCATATTATTGACCATCATCAGATTGAGCTAACCGATGTTAACATATGAAGAAAACCACTCAATTCGATCGTCAGTGAAACAGATTTAACCGGAAATTCAATGGTAAAAGTGGAGTGGCAAGAGCACTACGGATCGAGGCAACTGGGAAAGAGAGGATGAAATGCAAAATCAATATCCGTATCTATTTTCGCCCTATAAAAAGCAAGTTTGGAGGACCAAACTTATATAAGGGGGGGAGAGTGTAATATTCCGACCCTCATATCTGATTCTGCTGTCTTTATAATTCCCTATTCTGTATCTTTGAATGTTATGGTGAAAATCTATGTGAAAATATAGTAAAAGAGCATGGAACTTAGAGATATGAGTTTCTATCTGTTGAATTAGAACGATTCATTACACTTGAATCACTTAAAATGGAAATTGAGCATCTTAGAGATTTAATTTGCGTAAATTGATTTGATATTTGGAATCTACATGATTTTTAAGCTATAAGGGGATTTTCTGTGAAATTTTTATTTCGGCACCATAAAGCGATTGAATTTCGTCTTTTGTGCTCTTATATCTTGATATATATATATATATATGTCTAAGACTTGTAAATTTGTGATCAAAAACGTGGCTACTTTGGAAAGAAAGGAAGAGAGAAACGTGAGAGTTGAAGGAGAAGAATTGGGGGAACTAAATTTGACTCACCAAAGAAGCATCCATTAGTAGGATTGGGAGTTTGAGGTTAAGGTAACCAATTCCTAATTTAACTTCTCAAGAACTTCATCTCATGCTTGTGTTGATTCATGGATAATCTATGTTTGCTTCATTAGGGTTTCTCATTGATTTGGTGCCTTGACACTTTGGACTTCAATCTTTGTTTCTATAGCATTAATTCATACCAATATGTTACTACTATGTGCTATGTTTGTTGAATTTGTAGAACTTGAATATATTTGGGACATTGGATGGAATTTGTGAAAGTGTTGGCTTGTTGAAGCCTTTAACTTGGTTTAAATTGGCATGATTAAGCTTTCCTCCATGTTGTGGTGTTGTTAAGTGGAAGTATTGCATGAATTTCACCCTTGATTGCATGAAAAATTGGGTTTGAATGATGAATTTTGGCTTAAGATCGGCCGCCTGAATCTGAAGTCGTCCGCCGAGCGAGGTCGTACGCCGAGCGTGAAAATGCACCTTCCAAAGAGCTTTTCAAAATTTACCCTGTCCGCTCGTGCGGAGAACTATACGCTCGAGCGTAGAAATCGACCATCCAGTATTTTGACAAGATTAATCGCCCGCCGAGGACAAAGCTACGCCGAGCGAAGACTGCTTTCAAAGAAAAAATACATTTTGTTCAGTTTTTTGTGTTTGACTCTTCGGTGCTATTAGAATATTCTTTTCTGATGAGTCTTAAAAGATTATGACTTTATAAAAGTGTGGAGGCATGTGAATCGATTTTAAAGGAAAAGAATACTAATTTATTAGTTATGTTGTGTGTAGGGCACACTCCAGGAGGAACTCATACGCCACCACAACACTGTGAGTACTAGTGCATCATACATATATTTATGTATCAGTTTTCTGTAAGATAAGATCATAACTTATGTGTTGATCTGGAACTGGAATGTGAGCACCATAGTTATCTATCTGTGCCGCAAGGCTACCTGAGTCGAAAGACTATCTGTGCCGCAAGGCTACCTGAGTCGAAAGACTATCTGTGCCGCAAGGCTACCTGAGTCGAAAGACTATCTGTGCCGCAAGGCTACCTGAGTCGAAAGACTATCTGTGCCGTAAGGCTACCTGTTGTGCCGCAAGGCTACCTGAGCCGAAAGGCTATCCGTGCCGCAAGGCTATCTGGGCTAATAGGCCAATCTGTTATTTCAGTATTTGGTTTTGGATACATACGCTACTGTACATTGTGATTTTATTACTACGCACTACTATTCACTGAGCTTGTCTCATTCTGTAGTTTTGTTTGATTCTGTAGGAACCAGCTTGAGGAGCCGATCTAGCACACTTCATGCATTTTGTCAGCCTAAGGATTACCAGGCACTGGAGGAAACCCTTACATATTAGATCAGTTTTCTAAATGTAATTTTTGGTATCCACATCGCTGGTCAGGGTTATGTATTTATTGTTTTGTATGCCTAAAACCTGGGCTGGATTGTAAATGTTTATGTAACCTCTTTTTGTGTGCATGCTACGTTATGTTCAATGTTAAGATGGTCCTGGCTTGTTGATAGTTGCTCAATGGATATTTCTAGATGTCGTTTTAAATTTAATGCTTCCGTTCAGGCCCCCAATGTATACCATACAGGTTATTCTGTCTGTTTCTGCTTAAGTCATGCCCGAACTTATAGGGGCCGGGTTGGGGTGTGACAAGAGCATAAAAACTCACCGAGTACTCCAAGCCAAAACCAAAACTAGTTAGAAAGATGCATGATCCTAACTATACAAGATGCCTAATGTAGCACATGCAATATGAAATTAATAGGCTCGGCTACTAATATGGCATATGGATCGATTTGAATAACATGCGATTAAACACGTATTCAAAGAAGTATTGAAATGACAATGCCATTGGAATGATGTGCCGAGCCTCGGTGCATGCAATACAAATGAATGGATGCAAGTATACGATATGCTAATTTGAAATATGATGCTCCTAATCTAACCATCAAAAGCGATCAAATAAAATGGAGAAAGACGTGGGGTTGGAAGACATACACACACGCACGCACACTTATTACAACATTACACCCTCGTGAAGGAGGGTCCGAATGAATAAGAGCTAACTAGCTAGCTAAACTAAGCTAATTAAGCTAATTAGACTAATTATTACAAATCAAATGAATAACTAGTTAAGCTAATTACTAATTATTACAACACTTTAACTAATTAGCAAACTAATTAATTATTTTACAACACAAAATGCACACGAACTAAGCATGTAAGACATTAAACTATGCTGCCACTGCTCTGCCTCGGGAAGTAGAAGATGCACATGCTTGGTTTTGGTTTGAAAAAACATCCGTTTTGCTCTCGAAACGTTCTGTTTGCAGGGTTGAGCATTTCTAAAATCTTGTTGCTCTATCTTACCAAATCTTTGCTGAGATTTACATCAGTGGCCTGCCGGCCATGGAGGGATGTCGCCGCCATCCGCCGCTGGAGGTGTCCTCCGACTGTAAATGATGCAATCGCCAAACCATGGATGGTGCAATCGTCACCATCGATGCATTGGACCACCATGCGGCAACAGAGCACAAACAGAGCAAAAAGGGAATTTTTCCAAGGATTTGTTGTACTGTGTCCCTCCTTATCATCTCAATATCTCAAAGGAGTGACACATTTGGATCCAAAAACCACCAATCAAGTAAGTTCATTGCATGATAGCCAAAGATCCAAGTTGTACAATTTCGATAAATGCACAAATATGACCAACAAGACCACCACCCTATCATGCATGATTAAAGGCAATGGAGACCTAGGAAAGTGACACATTTCATCACTTTTGAGTATGAAATGTCCCATTTTCCTTGTGTTCAAATTAACGTCCGATTTGAACATATGTAATGCAACACAAAGACATGGTTATCTTGTCACTTTTACTTGTCAATTTTGTTTACAATTTTGTTTACACATTTTAATTACCAAATCATTCTTTAATCAATTTGTCCATTGGTGAGTATCCTCTAAGGTGAAGGAAGTGTCAACCAAGGGATAATATAAGGTAAAAGAAAGATCATGCCTTTGATAATGAACCCTCAAAGAGGATTAAACCATTGAGCATGACCTCAATCTCAAGCTTAAAGGATCCCAAGTTTGAAACAACCCTCAAAAGCAAATGATAGAATGAAGCAAAGAAGGAGGTTGCAAAGATTTAGGTGCTGAAATTGAGTGATAAAAGCACTAAAAACATGTAGCCAAGTCACACCAATGATGTTTAAAGCCTTAAAACAACAAGCTAGTGCAAGGATTTACACTACAACTACACAAAACAAAGTTCAAATGAACCAAACAGTCCAAAACAGAGCTAAAGTAGGCTATTTCAGACTCTAAAATATGCTGGACTTAAGCTAAGTTAAACTAGAAAAACATGCTAACATGTAAGGCTAACTAATCATGCAAACAAGACATAAGGAGGGGAGACTAACCCCTTCAATTTTGGACTTCAAAATGAGATTTTTGCCACTGAAAAACCTCTGAAATTCAGTGGTTAAAAGGCCCAAAAAAGTTGATTTTAAAGTGATGGATAAAGGCACAAAAGCTTTATAAACTAAGAAACAAGAAGGGTGAACCACCCCCTAACTAAAAAGGGCTCAAACCACTATTTTTAAGCCACAAAAAATAGAGCTTTTTATAGTTCAAAACCAGCCCCAAAAACAATTGAAAAAGATAGAAAAACAAGTATTGAAAACAAGATAATAAGACTAGTGTTCTACCTCTTAAAGAAAAGAACACTTTAGGCACAAGTTCAAGCCAAAACCACCTTCAACAACTCCAGGAAGGCCCCAAGGAACCTCAGCTCAAAGGTGAGAGGATTTAGTTCAAGAGAAGTAGGCAAAAGTGTAGAGAAACTAGGCAAACACACACAATTTTGCAAGAAAGAGAGAGAAATCTAGAGAGAGGAAATTTTTATGTCTCAAAATTTTCTAACCTCTACATATAAGAGAGAGGGGTCCTATATATAGAAAACACAAATTTCCCTTACAAACATCTAGCCACACACGTGTAGAAAGATGCATGAATGTGTGCAAACAGCTGATACAAAATATCACAAAATATCTGCAGCAAATAATGGTGGCTGGCAAGGCTTCATTGATGGCAGGCAATGCACATCAATGGCCGGCAAAGAAGAAGTGATGGCCGGCGGCCTCCAAGGATGGCTGGCAGGCCATCAGAAACTTTAGGATGAAAAAACCCAGGCATGGTCCAAAGATGAGACAAAATGGATGCAGGGTTTGAAATGCTCAAAGTTATGGCATTCTGCTAGAGACTTGGAGCGTTCGGCAATCAAAAAGACTCATCATCGGATGTACCTGGAAGAGCATCCAAGTCTTAAAGGACCGTCAAAAATGGGGTGTCTACACTATGAGACTAAAACAAGAAAACATGCAAGATTACAACAAAACTAACAT
This sequence comes from Camellia lanceoleosa, assembly GCA_025200525.1. Lineage (NCBI taxonomy): Eukaryota > Viridiplantae > Streptophyta > Magnoliopsida > Ericales > Theaceae > Camellia > Camellia lanceoleosa. The sequence goes on along the minus strand of CM045762.1, from coordinate 2,896,727 downwards.
GAACCTAAAATAAGAAAGCAAATATAAGGTAGAACATACAAGATTACAACAAAACTAATATGAAATTAAAGCAAGCGAATAAAAATAAATAAATAATTATGAGCCAAACAAATCACTTAGATTAAAACAACACACTATGAAATATAAAGTATAAAAATAAATATGAGATAAACAAACCACTTGGATTATAACAAAACACTATAAGGTAGAACATGCAAAATTACAACAAAACTAATATGAACCTAAAACAAGAAAGCAAATATGAGGTAAAACATGCAAAATTACAATAAAACTAATATGAAATTAAAGCAAGCGAATAAAAATAAATAAATAATTATGAGCTAAACAAACCACTTGGATTACAACAACACACTATGAAATATAAAGTAAGAAAATAAATATGAGATAAACAAACCACTTATAACAAAACACTATGAAATAAGAAGTAAGAAAATAAATATGAGATAGAAAATATATAAAAAATAAATAAAAGACTAGAAATTCACCTTCCAAAGAAAGATTGAACTTCTTGATTTCCAAACTTCCTCTTGATCACCCTCAAGTTTAAGAAGTGTATTCTCAATCCTCAATTTGAAAGCTTGGAATCCTTGCTAAAATGATGACTTGGAGGTGTATGTGGGGAAAAATTATTATCTCTCTTGTTTTTGCTCACTTTTACCAACACCCACTCTTCCCCTTGATCAAAGCTACTGAAATTCAAGTATTTCAAAAAAAATTAAAGAGTTTTAGGGGTAGAAAAGATGGAATTTCAGTTTGTATGGAAGATATGGGGTTTATATGGAATATAGGAATATTTTTAGCTCAAAAACTCAGGCTGTGTTTGGAAGGGTTTTGAAACTTTAGTTCCACCCTTTAGTTTGCATATGACGTTTGTTTGCGCTTTTCAAAAATTAATTCCACGCCACTTTTGAAAACTTCGGTTAAGTAGAAAATTTAGCTAACCGGTCATTCCATCGAAGACCGAACAAAGGTAATTTTTTTTTTTTTTTTGCAATTAACAAATGTTATTTTTCATATATTCAACAAAAAATATTTCCCGAATTCTTTAAAAAAAATTATGAGTTTTAATAGAATTTTGAGTTGTGTGTTTGATCATGAGTTGTAAGTTTTTGTATCAAATATCATATGTCACATAAAAAATTCCCCACTCAATTCAAAACTCTTTTCAAAACTCATTCACCAAACAAATTTTCCACACTCAAATCATAATTCCAAAACTCACAAACTCAAAATACAACTCATGTTCTCAAATCATATTTAGAAAACTCTACCAAACGCTACCTCAGTTTTACTCTCATTTTTTCACTCTTTTCTCACTCTTTTTTCTTCAATTTCGTGGTCTTCTTCTCTCTTACAAATCGACCATTCTATATAGGCAATGAGGGATAGTTAAGGTCAAAAAGAAAGTGGAAGACAAGAATGTGATAGGATGACTGAATTTTCCAAGTGGTTACATGGAATACTCCTTTATGGATGCAAACAAAACCTCTTTTTAACAATGGTGGATGATTAGGTATGTATTTGGCAATAAATGTGTTGGCCAATGGAGTAGAGGAGTGTCCCACACACAAGAAAAAAATGCAAAAATAAACCTTCTTTGCCTGTTGGTTTGAAATGATTAAATATTATTTGAGGGGAAATATAACACAAGGCAAAGCTTTGGCAGAATGGCTAAGGTGTTAGGTATTGAGTGGTTAGGTTGGGGGTTCAAACCTCCTTCCAAGAATTCCTTAAATTCATTTTTTTGGGTAAAGACATGTCAACGCCACGTCATTAGCAAGGACCAATCCAGTCATGCCACGTCAGCAAGACCGCCACGTCAACGTCCCAGTCAACATTGACAGAATATTCTACATATAGATGGAACATTACCTGACTTAACAAAATATCCCCTCACATAACATAATATTCCCTGAGTTTTGAAAATTACAATTTGGCCCAAAAGTTTCAAATAATTGTGTTGCAACCCAGATTTCGGGAGAATTTTTCAGTAAGGCCCCCGAAAGTGCAGCAAAGGTTGATCCTAGCTAAACGAATCATTCTGAAAGCAACCGTGAGGTCAGAATATTCCCTCAAAAAGGTAATTTGTGGCTGTTTATGGTTGGAAACAGGGCTCAAATTCTAATATTTCTTATTGAGGATTCTATGAGATACACCTTCTTGTTTTCATCATCGGGTGATCAAAAAGAAGTGCCCAAGTCTTAGGGCCGGTCAAAATGGGGTGTCTACAATAAGGACCAAGTAAACTTTGATTTCTGAACTTTGTATTACTTCAAACTCTGTATCAGAGTTTTATATATGAAGTTTGTGATATTAATTTCTGTAAATTTTTGACATCTTTTTGTGTTTTATGATTGTTGTTCGAGTTTCTATATATGAGTTTTCCTATAATTTTTGACCTGATTGATTCGATGAATAAATTTTTTTTTTAATTTTCCATTCATTGACTGATTGATTTGTAAAAACTAAAGGGGCTTCATGATTTTTTGATTCCTGTGATGATGTTTTGACCTATTAGTTAGTCTTTTTTGCATGTTTCAAATTTGCTTTCAATTGTATATTTGAACTAGGAATTTAGGAATTTTGTAAATGAGTACCAATGTGATATCAGATTCCTTCAAATTTACCTATGGTGTTGGCCATTGATTTAGAAACTTTGTAGGTTTGATTGATTGCATGGAGGCAGTTATAGATGCAGTTGCTACAAATTATGGGTTGAACAGACAGTATAGAAAGCTAAAATGAACTGCATGTTTTTGTTTTTGGTGATTGGCATTTTTCTAAACATTTCGTTTAGTGAATTTTAGTGATGTTTGACAAATTTATTTTTGTCACTAAAAGCATTTAGAAACCAAAATAATGGTTTTGGGGGCCAAAATAATTGATCGCGAACAATCTTATATGTTTTAGTGTTTGAGTGCCCTAATACTCAATTTGGATTGAGTGATTTGAAAAGAAAATAAAATGAATTGATTTCTCTTGGTCCTAAAAACTTGATTGGGTTATTAAATATGAGATATGAGGGAAGATAGAGACAAATCACCATATATTTTTGCTGGGATTTGACTCTCTTCAGTTGGTTATTCCAACTAGATGATCCAGTCCGGCCCATTTATGGTTCGTCTCGATGATTCAAACTGTTCAATGTGTAGATCTTGTTGAGTACTTTATTCCTGTAAAAATCATGTTGATTAGATATCAATAGCTACTTGGTTGGATTATGTTTGTGTCAACAATTTATTTTTAAAAGCATACTTACCGTTAACACAAATTTGATTTGATTAAGTAATTATCGATATCCAATCAACGCGATTTTTTGCAAAAATAAAGTACTCGAGAAGCACTACACATTGGAAGGTAGGATCATCGATGTAGGCTCTATGGTAGGCCTATGAAAACCCAACAACACGCCTGACCGATTTGGATCGATAGAAGTTTGAGCTTTTTTTTTTTTTTTTTTTCTCTCTTACCTTTCTCTCCAACTTATGCAAACAAAAGGCAAAGAAAACACCATATTTAATTTTTTTTTATTTTCTTTCTTAACTTAACAAATCATTTCTTAGCTCTAGCGCTTATTTATAGTGCAATCTGTAGTTCTTTTTATGTGAGATTGCCACGTCAAAAGTGAATCAAATGGGCTGAGATGTTAGAATAATATAATATATGATTATGTGGGCTATTATTTTTTAATTATTCTATGCCTTAGGGCTCCCTTGTAATTATTGATCTTCATTAATAGAAACAGGGGATGATATCCTAATCTTGGTATTCTCCAAATTGATTATGGTATCAGAGCCACAAACCTAACCCTACCCACCATACAGCTGCCCGACAGCCACCCCTCTCCATCCCTCAGCCACCACCACATTACCCATCCAATTTTGACAGTGTTCCCTTGTTTTCCCAGTCTATTCGGTCGCTGCTGAAGGGTCTCTTAGTCGCATAGCTCACTACTGTGTTGTTGCTCATTCCTGTCGCCTACCAGAGGCAGCCTTAGTCTCGATGGTCTCCTCCGCCAGGCCCCCTGGCCTCGTCGCTTGTCCCTTTTAGCTGCCTTAGCCTCGTCGAGCCATTCGACAACCCTAGTCGACGACCTAGCCCACAGCCGCACCAGTCCATCTTCTTCCTTCCTTTGTCGTTTTGCTGTTGTCATTTTAAAGTTTGCTCTTGGTGTGTAGTTCTTCCTTCCTTTGTCGTTTTGCTACTGGTGTGTAGTCATTCCATCCTTTGTCGTTTTGCTGATGTAGTAGTACCAGGTTATCAAACAAACAAACTTTAAAATAAAAAAAATAAAAAACTATGAGCTCTTAAACCTTTATCCTTGTGTTTTTCCTTCCCCCACCATCTTCCGGGTTTGTGATTGGCACTAGTTTTGTTGAGGGTACAGTCGTATAGTTTCCATGGAAGTTTTCCCCAGTATGTCCACTACTTCTCAGACACCTAGGAGTGAGAGTTCCATTCTACCTATTACTATGACTGATAACCCCAACCCTAGTCTTAAAATCACCACCTCTCCATTTAATGGTCATAACTATTTAGCGTGGTCGCAAAGTTTGACTATTTTTTTGCAGAGCAAAGGGAGGATGAGGTATGTTGATGGCAGGATACAGGCATCTAGCGTCATTGACTCAGGTTATGACCAATGGGAGATTACCAACTCTTTGATTATGGGTTGGCTTATTCATTCGATGGTACCAGACATTGGCGAGGGCTACTTGTCTATGGAAACTGCCTAGGATATTTGGGATGCTGTGGCTGCTACCTATTCCCGCAAAGGGAATTTCTCCCAGGCATTTGAGTTACGTCACTTTATTGAGAGCTCTGTTCAGGGGGAGCAAACGGTTCTTCAGTACTTCACCTTCCTCACCAACGGCTGGAAACACCTTGATCACCTACAAGACTATAAGCCTGTTTGCACTGCTGATTCAGTCAGGTATAGGAAGTTCATTACATAGGAAAGGGTCTTCAAGTTTCTGGCAGGGCTCAATGTGAAGTATGATCCGGTTCGGAGTCGGGTTCTAAGTATGGACAATCTTCCTTCACTTCAGGAGGCATTTGCCTATGTAGAGAATGAGGAGAGTCGCTAGTTTGTTATGATGTCCTCTGTCTCTACTGACCGCTCCGCATTATTGTCTACTCCTAGAGATGGCCTTAGCCTAACTCTCATCCCTCCGTCTGCCGCCAGGGACTCTGTATTCTGTGATTATTGTAAAAAACCACGGCATACTTGTGAGACATGTTGGAAGCTTCATGGGACTCCATCGGGGAGTCGAGGTGATCGGTCTGGTGTTAGAGGAGGTCGGTCAGACCAGTCTAGAGGACGGGGTTCTCATTCACGGGCTTATCAGTCTAGTACCATTGATACACTTGATTCTACTTCCACTTCTATTGGCCAGCCTTTTGATGGTCTCTCTAGCATGACTACTCTCGAGCTTGAGGATGTTCTGCGTCACTTGCTGGACTGCCGGTCTTCTACTACTCTCATTATATCTTTCTCGTCATTTGCCCACTTAGGTAGCTTAGCCTCTTCTCCTTGTGTTTTCTTGTCTCATACGTCTTTACTTTGAATTATTGATTCTGGGGCCTCAGATCATATGTCTGGGTCCTTTGACCTATTCTCTACCTATAAGCCCTCTTCAGGTCAGGACAAAGTTAGGATTGTAGATGGTACTGTTTCTTCCATTTCTGGCAAAAGGTTTAGTCCATATCACTCATACTATCTCTTTATCTTCTGTTCTCCATGTTCCTAATTTTTCTGTTAATCTGTTATCCTTGAGTCGTATTACACAAGATTTGAATTGTAGTGTGACATTTTTTCCTGATCATTGTTTTTTTTAGAACCTTGTTACGAGGAGGACGATTGACAGTGGTAGTGCAGAAAATGGTCTCTACTTCCTGGATCAACCGGACAAGCTTGCTCATTCTTCCACCACAAGTCATACTCCCCAAGATGATTTATGGCTGTGGCATCGGCGTCTTGGGCATCCTTCTTTTTATTTACTAAACATTTATTTCCATCTTGTTTTGCCACCAATAATGTGTCTGAGTTTCTTTGTGAATTTTGTCAACTTGGAAAACAACACAGAGTTTCTTTTGCTCCCAGTTTTAATAAAAGTTTAGTTCCTTTTTCGTTAATACATTCTGATGTTTGGGGTCCATCTCGTGTTATGTCTGTGAAAGGTCATCGATGGTTTATTACGTTTATTGATGATTTTTCCCATACTACTTGGGTGTATCTCATGAAAGACAAGAGGGAGGTTTTCTCTGTGTTCTGCAATTTCACAAGATGATTTGTACTCAGTTTGGGGCCACTGTCAAAATCTTACGTTCTAATAATGGGGGGGGAATACATAGATTCTAGGTTAGGGGCAATATTTTTCTACTCATGGCATTATCCATCAGACCTTTTGCACAAAACCCCTCAATCTTCTTGACATGGCTCGGTGCATGTGTTTGTCTATGTGTGTGCTTCGGTCCTACTGGGGTGACGCTATTCTCACCGCTGCTTATCTTATTAATCGTCTTCCTACCCAGGTTTTGCACAAACACCCTCCTCTTCAAGTCCTCCTAGGTTCCGAGTCCTTATTTTTTATTCCTCCAAAAAATATTTGGCTGCGTTTGTTTTGTCCACAATCACTCTCATTCTCGTGGTAAGTTGGACCCTTGCTCCTTCAAAAGTGTTTTCCTTAGGTACTCTCCTACTCAAAAAGGGTATAAGCGTTACCACCCTCCTTCTCATTAGTGGTTTGTGTCCATGGATGTCACATTCTTTGAGTCCCAATCATATTTCTTATCCTCTCCGGTATCACAGTCCTCTCTTCAAGGAGAGCCTTGGTGTGAAGTGATTCTTGTAATTCCTATAGTGGAATTAGTTCTTGCACCACCACCTCCTACTGGGACTACAAAACCCAAGGATAGGGAAGGACAAGTTTATGTCAGGGACAAAGACAGGCAGAAAGTTAATTGGATACAAGAGACAACTTCTGCTCCTCCACTGCCATCTCCTGCTTCTGATGAAAGTCCAAGTAACTTTGAATCTCTTGAGTCCATTGATCTTGATGTTCCTATTGCCATGAGAAAGGGTGTGAGATCTTGTAGTCAACATCCTATCTCAAATTTTGTATCCTACTCTCATTTGCCGTCCTTATATAAAGTGTTTGTGTCAAATATTTCCTTTGTTAGCATTCCTAACTATTTTCAGGATGCTCTTGCTACCTCTAAGTGGAAACTTGCCATGATTGAAGAAATAAAAGCACTTAAGAAGAATGACACTTGGGAATTGACTGAGTTACCTAAAGGCAAAAGACCTATGGGATGCAAATGGGTGTATACTGTGAAACACAAAGTGGATGGGTCTATTGAGCGTTACAAGGATAGACTTGTGGCAAAAGTGTTCACCCAGACATATGGCGTTGACTATCAGGAGACCTTTTCACCAGTGGCTAAGATGAATTCGGTCAAAATACTTCTCTTTCTAGCAGCTAATCTAGACTGGCCACTTCATCAGTTTGATGTAAAGAATGCCTTTCTCCATGGTCATCTCGAAGAATAGGTATATATGGACATTCCTCTTGGTTTTGAGGATCATCAGACATAAGGCAAAGTCTGCAGGCTTTAAAAGTCATTAAGCTATTGTAGACGCGCCCTCGCGAGCCCCAAGCTACAGTTCGGACTCGATTTGTGTCAATTCTTAATCTGATCTCGCAATGTGCAATACAAGACTGATAAATCACCAAAGAGTCCAAATTCGGCAAATCGTTTTGGAAAACAGATTTTTAGAAAGAAGTGCCAAACATGGACTGCTTTGCCAGATGTAGAGTCGCCACCTAAATATTTTATTTTGAGGGAATTTAGGAAACCCTGACTCATTGCCTAAGGCCACGTGTCCGTCATCACCAAAGTTGCCTCGGCTCGGGAACTTGGGTACGATTGGGGAAGGTCAGCTATGAGCACCCCCTCTCGCCCGATCAAAGATCGGCCTCTACTAACCATGATATCTAGTTTTGAAAACATGCGCATTCTTATTCCGGTTATTAGCCTAATCTTACTATGTGATGCGCACAACACAAAAGTATAGACTATATCGCCTAATTTGGAACAATGCATCGCATATCCGTTTGTTTGGAAATCGGTTTGAAATTTGCTACTCGCAAGTAGGCTAAAACACGGATTTCAACGAGTTGTTCCAACTCAAGCAATCCAACCTTCACCCACAGGCATTCAGGCAGTAAATCAACTAAGCATTTAGCCTCATGGCAAGCATGTTGTCATGTTAACACTCACATACATGCAAGATGCCAAAGCATGAAAACACTTACAGTGTACTCCGAGCCAAAACAAGAAACTAGTTAGCAATCATGCATGATCCTAGTTCATGTTAAAATGGCTAATGCATCGCATACAAAATGCAACTAGAATAGGCTCGGCTAATCCTAGGATGGCATATGGAATGCAACAAGTAACACGTATTCAAGTTAGATTTGAAATACTATGCAGTTAGCATGATGCGCCGAGCCCAGTGCATGCAATACAAATGAATGGATGCACGAATGCATAGCATAAGGATGCTAAATTAAGTATGCCCTTATACTAACCATCAAAGCAGGTAAGTAAAAGGGAGAAAGAAGTGGGGGTTGGAAGACATGCACGCACGCACCCACACTTATTACAAATTCACCCTCGCTCGGAGTAACCAAAAGAATAATACAATTTAATTAACCTACAAGCTAATTAAATAATTTACAGACCACCTAATTAATTAACAAATCAATTAAACTAAGGAAAGCAGTAAAAGGCCTCAGGAAGAGGGATGCACGCATGGTCGGATTGGCTTCGCCCGGAAATCCAATGCCATGCACAAGCTGCCTCTGTTTACCCTGCTCTACTCCTCTGGAAATTGCACAAGTCCCAAGGAACACGCTATGAACACTGTGGAACACCACCGACCAAGGGGAATCATCACCGGCCATGGCAGGATGGTCACTGACCATTGGTTGAGCTGTCGGCCATCAATATTTGGTCAATCGGCACTCTATGAAGTCGACCGGCCATATTTGTCTGCAGAAAACTGTTTTGACAGCAGCAGAGGGCAAAACATGGCATAGCAATGCATTTTAAGAAAATGTTGGCACCACCACGCCCCTTATCATGTTCACGACTCAAAGAAGGATGGTCCTCGACCCTCGGATGCGTGATGGCCCAAGATGCCAAGTTGTGCATTTTGATTTTAAATGAAATGCAAACCAAATAAACACATAAGGCCCAACCTCTATCACTTGATCAAGAGGCAAGGCATGCATGCCAAATGCAACCTAAGTATGTTAACTAAGTATGCAACATGAGCATGCAAGCAAGCAATGTGCACTAGGCACTCAACTTAAGCAAACAAGCATGCAAGGTATGGAACAACTATGCAAATGACAAGCATACAAGATACAATTAAAACATGCAAGTATGCAAGACATATAACATGTTAAGCAACTTGACCAAGGAAATGCATGCCAAATGCAAAGTGTTTCAAGCATGCCCTAACATGCGATTGGCCAAATATGCAACAACACACAAGGCAAGCATGCGACCACATGCAAGGGAGGGACTTACACCAAGATGGACAGCTCTCTACTAGGTCCAAAACAGTGGCCAAATGCTAAGGAAATGAAGGCCAAAACACATACAAACATGCATGCACCCATGGTCCAACACTTAGGCACCAAAGAGCAACTTTTAAGTACACTTAAAAGAGGATAATCATGGACAAATGGAATACATAATATGTTCTGAAATCATGTTATAAGAGGTGCCAAACCAAGTAAACAAGACAAGCTAAGCATGCAACGATGTCCGAAACTCAAAGTGAACCAAGGGGCTTAAACCAAAGCTATATGAAGCAAGCCCCAAAGGGCCATGAGGACCTAAAACAGGTCCAATGCAGGTCTAAACAAGACCAAAGACGCACCTAGATGGCATCTAAATGGTCTAAACATGGAAGCATACACAAAGACACTTTCAAGGAGCATGAAACACAAACTCTTAAGGCATCAAAGGAGCATTAAATACAAGCATACAAGCATGCTAAATGGATTGAAATGATGCTATAAGTGGTGCCAAACCACTGAAACAAGCCAAGCAATGCATGCTCAACACTCACACACCCGAGGCTAGCAAGCCAAAATGCAAGGCGGCTATACAAAGCATGTCAAGCATGGCCAAAGCAATTAAAAAAAGAGCTAAAGCATACTAAAACATGCATAAAAGCTTCACAAATCTTGGCCAAAATCATGCTAGAACAAGGCTCAAAGCATAAAGCATGTTAAGGCAAATTCATGGCATTACAAGACAAGTATTCTAAGCATGCATGGTGTGTCTAAACCAATTAAAAATAGTGCTATATCATAACAAAATAAGCACAAATAACACTTAAGACATGGCTAACATGAACTTAAAAATGAGGCCCACACATGAGGCTAAAATGGCACATATTGAAGGCAACAAGGAGAGGGGATGACCCTCTCCTTCTTAGGACCTTAAGACACCATCCTCACCACTGAAATCCCTCAAGATTCCAGTGGTGAGGAGGCCCAAACAAAGTGGTCCCGGAGCTCACCAAAATAGCACAAAATGGGGGCCAAACAAGGCCTAAGAGGGGTCAAACAACCCCAAAGCTCAAAGAAACCTTAAACAACTATTTTAAGCAAGCAAAATTAGAACTTTTATATGTTATACACTAAGCTTAAAATAGCAAGCAAGGATGGCTAAAAGCCTATGCAAAAAAAGGGTAAAAAGGGTGAAATTCTTACCCTTGTAGATCCCTTTCAAGAACAGCACTCTAGCTGCTTCTCCAAGCTTGAATCCACTTAAGAACTTCAAGAACAATCTAATGGCTCCTCAGCAACCAAGGTAAGGTGTAGAACTAGGTGTTTGTGCACAAAAGTAAGGACAAACACACACTTATACACAAAGAGAGGGAGATATAGAGATAGAATAGATACACTATGGCTAACCCTAATCCAGACCTCTGAAACTCAACCCTCTAACCCTTGAGGAGGGAGGAGAAGGCCTCCCTTTATAGAGGATCACTCTTGCAAAGCTTACAAAACAAGCTAAGCAAGAGTGAAATCCCTCCACACACGTGTATGGAGGGGGGGCAAAGTGGGTGCCAGCTATCACAGCTGGCACAAAATATCTGCCAAAAGCAGATGCACAGTGATCGGCCAGCCAAAAATGACAAATTGGCCAAATAAATGGTCGACCGACCACAAAGAGTGCCGACCGGACAAACATCTGGCCGATGGCAACAAAACAATGGCCGGTGGCCTCAAGCCATGGCCGGTGAGGTGTGGGGATGGCCAACAAGCCATTTCCTGCCCTCCAAAGCAAAAACACAAGTGTTTGGTGCAAAACCAAACACAAGTGTTTGGTGCAAAACCAAACACAAAACAGTCGAGTCGAGAGATCCTGAGGCAAGGCGCATGGCCGAGACCTCCGGGAATTCAAGACGAACACAAACATGGATGATCACCGAGTATTCAAACGGTGATGTCCAGTCTTGAGGACGGTCAAAAATGGGGTGTCTACAGCTATGCTTAAATATGGCTTTAAACAGAGTCAGACATATCACACTTTGTTTGTGAAACATTCCTTACGTGGTAAGACTACAACACTCATTGTTTATGTAGATGACATAATTCTTACTAGCAAAGATAGTGAGGAAATACCTCTATTGAAGAAATATTTAACCAGTGAGTTTGAAATCAAAGATATGGGGAGCTTGAAATATTTTCTGGGAAATGAAGTTGCTCGCTCCAAGGATGAGATATTTATCTCATAGAGGAAGTATATGCTTAACATGTTGAAGGAAACTGGAATGCTTGGCTGCAAGGCTTGTGACACTCTACTGGAACCCAATCAGAAATTGGGGGATGATGAAGGAGGAGCAGCTGTTGGTAGGGGGAGATATCAGCAATTAGTGGGTAAGCTCATTTACCTATTTCACTCACATCCTAATATTACTGTTGCTGTCAGTGTGGTTAGCCAGTTTATGCATACTCCTCATTAGATTCATTCGAGGCTGTCATGAAAATTTTGAGGTACTTGAAGTCTGCTCTTGGTAAGGGTTTTTATTTTTCGAAGTATGATCATTTTCGTGTGAAAGCCTATACAGATATTGACTGGGCTAGATCAGTAACTGATAGTAGATCGACTTCAGGGTATTGTACTTTTGCTGGAGGCAACTTAGTTACTTGGAGGAGTAAGAAACAGAATGTGATTGCCAAGTCAAGTACAGAAACTGAGTTTAGAGCTATGGCACAAAGAGTGTATGAGCTGTTATGGATCAAGTTATTGTTGAGTGATCTAGGTATTGATCAGACGGACTCCATGAGGTTATATTGTGATAATAAGGCCGCTATCAACATTGCTCACAATCCGGTTCAACAAAACAAGACAAAACATATTGAGATTGATCGCCATTTCATTAAGGAGAAACTCACTAGTGGCACAATCTATACTCCCTTTGTGCAGTCTGGTGAACAACTTGCTGACATTCTTACCAAGGGAGTTGGAAGTAAGCCCTTTCATGGCATCTTAGGCAAGTTGGTTATGAGAGATATTTTCACACCAGCTTGAAAAAGAGTGTTAGAATAATATAATATATAATTATGTGAATTATTATTTTGTAATTATTCTATACCTTAGACTCCCTTATAATTATTAATTTGCATTAATATAAATAGGATATGGTAAATGGTATTCTAATCCTTTCCTATGTATTCTCTAAATTGATCAAAGGTTGGGCATAGGGTCATCCGAATCGCCCTACCCAATCCGAACCGCGCATGTATGGGCGGTTTCACAAACACATTAGGGTAGGGTGCGGTTTGAATTTTATGTAAATTTCGGGTTGCAGGCGGGTTGCAGGTTTGACCCGCACCCGCCCAACTCGCCCGCATAAAACTTTTTTTTTTTTTTTTAAACAAGGGAAACCCTAATCTAATCAAACTCACTCATCAGAATTCAGAACTGTATCTCCTCTCCTCCTCTCGGTCTCTCTTTCACTCTCACTCTCACTCGCGATTTTCTTCTGCGCACTCAGTGATCGAATCTCTTTCACAAGATCGATCGACCTCATCGCACACAAGTAAAACCTCTCTCTCTGATCTCTGTCTGTCTGTCTCTCTCTCCCCGATCTTTGGTTTTTTTTGAACATATGAGATCTGTCTCCCTCACTATCTCATCTCCCTCACTCTCTCATCTCACAGTCTCTTACTCTCTGGTTTCCACACCGATCGGCTCTCTCTCACAGGTAAGCCTCTCTCTCTCTCCCCGATTTGTCTGTGTAAATCTGTCTGTGTAATTTTTTATTTAATTTTTTTTTTGAATCTGTATAGATCTGTCAATGTTTATGAATGTGTATTGAATCTGTAATTTTTTATTTAATTTTTTTTTGAATGTGTATTGAATCTGTATAGATCTGTTAGTAATGTGAGGTCAATCTGTTATTTTTAATAGAATCTGTTTATGATAAAAGTTAGTAATTTCACAGACAGACAGATAGAGAGAGACAGATTTTTAATTTTTTTTTAATCTGTTATTTGAATGTGTAGATACAGAGAGATAGAGATAGATAGAATCTGTTATTTAATTTGAATGCGTATTGAATGAAGTTTAAGTTTGACAACAAATTTTTTTTTTTTAATTGTGTTTTGGTTTTGGATGAATGTAACTTAATGAATTTTTATTCAATCCACAAACCGCCCGTACAACCGCGAACCCTATCCTCACAAACCGCAAACCGCATTACGAGCGGTTGCGGGTTGATTTTTTCCCAAACCGCAAACCATCCTAAACCGAACCGCGGTACAGTTTAAAACCGGTATCCTCAATTTCCCTAGCTTTCTCACTCGTCCACTTTGTTTCTTGTACGCAAGCTATACTAACTCTCCTCCTAATCATAACATCTACCAACTCCATCGTCTTACCAGTTAAGGTTCCTATATTCCAAGTGAGAAAGATGAATATAAAAAAATAAAAATAAAAAAACTTTGCATTGTAGTTGTTATTATCACCACCACAATAATGACAACACCAACACCATCATCTTCAGCTTAGTCAATTTACATATCGTATTTTGTTGGCATCTTGGGCACCTTTAGAATCATAAACATTAAAGTTTCACCTCAACATCTACCTTTTGAAGTCTAACAGTGCTCTCATTCTCTTTCTATTGAGCTTTTGTAATTTATACTTTCAACTTACTTAAAATAAAATATAAAATAAATAAAAACTAACTAAAAAATAAAAAAAAATCATATATCCATCTTCAAAGACTACGTGATTAAATAAAGTTGTAAATCATATTAAAAAAAACGTTTATTCAATCAATACATCACAATAGCATAAGTATAAGAACACATTTTTCCTCCTAAACAAAAGTTGATTCTTGTGGTTTAGGAACATAAGAATAAAATTTAATAGTTCACAATTATTTTAAAAAGAAAAAAAAAAAAAATATATTTTATACATTCAATTATTTACTCATAATAATATATATATATATATATAGTGTGTGTTATGTTTAATATATGTAGGGTTAGCGAGAGGAGGAGAGGGGAGGAAAGGATGGGTGCAACCTCAAAATATGAGGGTTAAAGAGCAATGGCGAACTTCTTTTCACAAAAAAAAAGTAGAGAAAGTTACGTGAGAAGAAAACAAAGAGAAAAAGAGAAAGAGAGAAAGTCGAGACTTGGCTTGAGCTTTTCAACAATAAGGAGGTTACAATGGAGTGGGAGTGGGGTGAGTGAAATCCACTTACTTTGAGCCCGACTCACGCCCCTCTCTCTCTCTCTCTCTCTCTCTCTCTCTCTAAAACTAGCAACTACTATGATCACCAAAGTGAACTAGGTAATAAACAACCAATTATTTTGAATAATATACATACAATTTTTCCAATTTTTGAGCCAATAAATTAATTACATACGCATACAAATCACCAAATTGAACTATATATAATAGGGCAAAATATATCTATAAAATTAGGATTCTTTGGAGAGTGAGAGAGAGAGAGAGACAAATAAATGATTAAGAGAACTTACGCTTTGTATTCAGTTTGGGTTCATTGAGTCTACTTTGAAAGGATTTGGGTCTCAGCCGCATGACACGGTATGTTAGTCGACGTCTTCCTCTCCTCTGTTACTTTCCTCTGCCTTCGTTAGTTCGTTCCAAAACTAGGTTCAGTTTCGATCGTGTTTCTGTTCTCTCTCTCTCTCTCTCTCTCTCTCAAAACTAAACCTAGGTTTGGAACGAACTAACGAAGGCAGAGGAAAGTAACAGAGGAGAGGAAGACGTCGACTAACATGTACACCTCACAAGGCATGAGACCCAAATCCTTCAGGCGAGACTCGAATGAACCCAAACCTGAATACAAAACTGTAAGTTCTCTTAATCATTTATTTGTCTCTCTCTCTCTCACACACACTCTAATCCAAAGAATCCTAATTTTACAGATATATTTTGCCCTATTATATATAGTTCAATTTGGTGATTTGTACGTATGTGTTAATTACCATATTGGCTCAAAAAATTTGGGAAAAATTAGATTGATGGGTATGTATATTATTCAAAATAATTGGTTGTTTATTACCTAGTTCACTTTGGTGATCGCACGCTTAATCGCTAGTTTTAGAGAGAGAGAGAGAGAGGAGGAGTCGGTCAAGTCTGGCTGCCTAAGTGGATTTCACTCCCACTCCCACTCCATTGTAACCTCCCTATTCAGCCTCTTTGTTGTTGACAGAAGCTCCCAATCTGCTGAAGCCAAGTCTCGACTTTCCTCTCTCGCTTCTTTCTTTCTTTGTTTTCTTTCATCAGAACTTTCTCCTTCTGCCTTTACTTTTTTCTCAGGAAAAGAAGTTCGCTATAGCCCCGCCATTGCTCTCTAACCTCATATTTTGAGGTCACCCATCCCTTCCTCCTTCCCTCCCTCTCGTCAGATTCACTGTTAACCCTACATATATTAAACATGAAATACACACACACTTATATATATATACAATTTATTGTGAGTAACTGCATAATTGAATGTATAAAAATATGATTTTTTGTTTGTTTTTCTTTTTAAAATTGTTTCCAAAGTGAACTATTGAATTTTTATTCTTATGTTCTAAACCACAAGATTTTGCATCTTTTGTTTAGGGAAAAAATGTGTTCTTATACTTATGCTATTGTGATGTATTGATTGAATAAACGTTTTTTTTAATATGATTTACAACTTTATTTAATCACGGTAGTCTTTGAAGATGGAGTGCAATACAATTTTTATATGATTTTTTTTCAAATTTAGTTTGTTTTATGTCGTATATTTTTATTTTAAGTAAAAAGAAAAATATGTTGAAAAGAGGGGAAGTATAAATTACAAAAGCTCAATAGAAAGAGAATGAGAGCACTGTTAGACTTCAAAAGGTAGATGTTGAGGTGAAACTTAGGGGTTGTTTGGGGTGTCCTAAATAAGTGTACTTTTTGACTTTTTATGAAATATGGGTTAGATATGGGTTGAGTTTGAAGTGATGTGATAGAGAGGTGATGTGACTTAAATAAGATGATGTGACTTAAATAGGATAGTGACTTTTTGAATTTTTTTGAGGATACCAAACTTGGCCTTAATGTTTATGATTCTAAAGGTGCCCAAGATGCCAACAAAATACGATATGTAAATTGACTAAGCTGAAGATGATGGTGTTGGTGATGTCATTATTGTGGTGGTGATAATAACAACTACAATGCAAAGTTTTTTACTTTTATTTTTTTATATTCATCTTTCTCACTTGGAATATAGGAACCTTAACTGGTAAGACGATGGAGTTGGTAGATGTTATGATTAGGAGGAGAGTTAGTATAGCTTGCGTACAAGAAACAAAGTGGACGAGTGAGAAAGCTAGGGAAATTGAGGATACTGGTTTTAAACTATATTGTAGTGGTAAGAATAGACGCAAGAATGGGGTAGGAATCTTAATTGCCAAGGGTCTTGTGGAGAATGTAGTAGCGGTCATTAAGAAAGGGGATAGGATTATGTTAGTTAAACTAGTAATTGGAGGGAATATGATGAACGTTATTAGTGCATACGCCCCTCAAGTAGGATTAGATGATCAGACAAAGAGGGATTTTTGGGAGCAAATAGATGAGATCTTATAGGAGATACCCGCAGGAGAGAACTTGGTTATAGGTGGAGATTTTAATGGCCACGTAGGCATAAATAAATTAGGCTATGAAAGGGTGCATGGTGAATACGGTTTTGATGACAGAAATGAGGCTGGAGAGAGTATCTTAAATTTTGTGTTGGCTTCTGACCTGGTGGTGGCCAATACTATGTATAAGAAGAGGGAGGAGCATTTGATAACCTTTAAGAGTGGGTCAGTTAAGAGCTAAATAGATTACTTCTTAGTGAGAAAAATGGACTACCTAAAATGCAATGATTGTAAGGTGATTCCTAGAGAGAGCCTGACCTCTCAACATAGGATTTTGGTACTAGATTTATGTTTTAGAGGGCAATACCAAGCTAAGAAGGATGGTGGGCATCGTAGAACGAGATGGTGGGACCTAAAAGAGGATAAATTAGAAATATTTAAAAATAGAATGGATAAGGAAAGTACGTGGGACTTGGAAGATAGTGCTAACACTATGTGGAACTCGATGGCCAATTGTATGAGGAGAATCTCAAGAGAAGTGATTGGAGAGTCGAAAGGAACGGGACCCAGCTCTAGGAAAACTTGGTGGTGGAGAGAAGAGGTTCAAACGGTAGTTAAGGTAAAAAAAAGAGTGCTTTAAAAAGTGGCAAAAGGATAGAACTGAGGAAAACCTTAAGAGCTATAGATTGGCTAATAAGGAGGTCAAAAAAGCAGTGAAAGAAGCTAAGTTGAAAGCTTATGATGACCTATATACTAGACTAGATAGTAAGGAGGGAGAAAAGAGGGTATACAAACTTGCTAAGATACGGGAGAGGAAAACAAGAGATTTTAATCAAGTTAAGTGCATCAAGAGTGAGGATTCTAAGGTATTGATGAGGGATGAAGAGATTAAGAAAAGATGGAAGAACTATTTTGAGAAACTATTAAATGAGGAACATGGAGGTACGGCAATAGGGGAAGAAATAGCCAGTAATACGATAAACTAAAACTATAGGTTCTATCGCAGGATTAGAAACTTTAAAGTGGAGATTGCACTTAAGAAGATGAAATCAAATAAGGCTTTAGGATCAGATAATATCCCTATTGAAGCTTGAAAGTGTTTGGGTAAAAAAGGGATTACTTGGTTGACTAGATTGTTCAGCAAAATTTTGTTGACTAGGAACATGCTAGATGAGTGGAGGAAGAGTATTTTAGTGCCAATCTATAAGAATAAATGAGATGTCTAGAATTGCAATAACTATAGAGGAATCAAGCTAATGTGTCATATAATGAAAGCGTGGGAGAGAGTGATAGAACACCGATTGCGAGATATAACAGAGGTGTTAGGGAATCAATTTGGGTTTATGCCTGATAGGTCAACAATGGAAGCGATCTATCTTTTGAGGAGAGTAATAGAAAAGTATAGAGATAATAAAAGAGACATTCATATGGTGTTTATCGACCTTGAGAAAGCATATGATAGAGTGTCCCGGGATATAATATGGTGGGTGTTAGCGAAGAAAGGGGTGACAAAAGGTTACATTGATGTGATTAGGGACATGTATAAAGGGGTGGTGACCACTATTAGATCGCCTGCTGGAGAGACAAATGAATTTCCTATCACTGTAGGGTTACACCAAGGATCTACCTTAAGTCCTCCTTTTTTTGCTTTAGTTAAGGATGAGTTGACGAGAAATATCTAGGATGACGTGCCATGGTGTATGTTTTTTGCAGACGATATAGTGCTAGTGAATGAGACTAAAGAAGGAGTTAATACAAAGTTAGAGATTTGGAGAAAAGCTCTTGAATCTAAAGGATTTCGGATAAGCAGAACTAAGACAGAATACATGGAGTGTAAATTTAGTAACAGTAACAATGAAAGCAGAGGACAAGTGAAGATTGAGCACCAAGAACTATCTAAGAGTGAACATTTTCGTTATTTAGGGTTGACTATCACAACAGCGGGGGCCTATAGGATTAAGGCAGGATGGTGTAAGTGGAAAAGTGCGTCTGGGGTATTGTGCGATAGACGAATACCCACTAGACTTAGAGGTAAGTTCCATAGAATGGCTATTAGACCAGCGATGTTGTATGGGATGGAGTGTTGGGCAACCAAGAAACAACATGTAGATAAGATGAGTGTGACTGAGATGAGAACGCTAAGGTGGATGTGTGGCAAGACTAAACAAAACAAGACAAGACAAGACAAGACAGAATTAGGAATGAGTGTATTCGGGAATGGGTAGGAGTAGCACCGATAGAAGATAAGTTGAGAGAGAATCGATTGAGATGGTTTGGTCATATTCAACGGAGACCAACAGAGACAGTAGTGAAGAGATGCGATGCTGTAACGGTAGATGGAAGTATTAGGGGACGGGGTAGGCCTAGATTAACGTTGGTTAGTGTTGTAAATAGAGATATGGATCTGCTTAATTTGACTAACGAAATGGCCTTTGATAGGGCCACGTGGAGAAGAAGGATTCGTGTAACCGACCCCATTTGATGGGACTTAAGGCTTGGTTTGGTTTGGTTTATTCATCTTTCTCTATATCTCAAAAGTTAAAATAACCAAAGCAACAATTATGTGAGATTTTAAATTTATGTTGACATAGTTCTTTGTTTCGGTATGTTTTGGTGCATTTCTCTATGTTTTGGGGTGTGTTTCATTAGTTACGACACCCGATCCATTTCCTCAAGGGTGTCCTAAAGTTTCTCCACCGAACTGTAGTTTTACAAAATCATCCCCAAAGATTTTGATCAGAGTAGCTAGAAAAGATAGAATTTAGTTATTTCATGCATGTTTTGTTTCAGTCTTTTAGGAAATGTAAAATCTTTTGATTGCCAATTAAAAAAAAATAAAGAAAGATGTCTTTTAGGAAATGTAAATGTTTCGGATGTTGTGATGAAAACAAAATGACAGTGATTGATGACCTTTATAGATGCCGCACTAAGTAGCACAGACACAAGCATGGACACGCGACCTAACCCGACACATTGATTTTCAAAAAAATGTAAGATGCAACATGCTTGGGTTATGTTAAAATGTTATATTTTTATAAATTTATTATATGTAATATATATATATATATGAATAATTTATTCAAAGATAATGAAAAATATGTAATATAACTCTAATTACATAAAAAAGTAATATATTTCATAACTTGAATATTAAGATATTATTCACATAACATTTACATTAAAGATTATAAAATAATTATGGAACGTTGTAATGCACATGATGTTCATTTTCTAAATGTTTTAAAACATATTTAGAGTGCATAAGTTGTGTTATGAAGAATAAAAACATCGTGTGGGAGCCAGAAAATTATGGGTATCAGCTTATGGGGCCCAATCCAAACAAAGCCTACAAAGGTCCAGCCCAAATAAATATCACACCCCCCATCTATATAAAAGGGGGGGCATCCCAAGTAAAAGGTATGTCTGTTCTCCTCCATCACACACACACACCCCTCCTGATATACATACATACTATTTCTTGATTCAAGGACTAACTTCATCATCGGAGTACTCCCGGCCGGCAACCCCGGTTGGATGGCACCGACTATGTTCTTCATTGCAGATCTACAGGGGTGAAGCTCTTCTCTTCGTTGGATCTCTACAACATCCATGTGAGAGGATATTTCATGGTCTCACAATTGGCGCCGTCTGTGGGAACGACTGAATGAGATCAACGAAGAACACAACAAACATGTTATTGTAAGTAAACACTCTACAACACTGTGTGTACTGACAAATTCCATGGAATCTCTTTTCTTTTTTCATGGTAAATCTTGATGAAAAGTGTTATAATAAAATAGTGCTCTTGGATTTACTTTGGCATCTTCATTTTCTCTCTCTAAAAATGGGTTTCAGATTATGTTATTATAAGAGCTTCTTTTCGGCATTATCAAAAAGGTTGCTCAGCCAAACCCACCCCCAGGATTGTTTATTTAGTTTTTGCCTCAAAGGAGTTTATTTTATAATTAATTCTTGAGATATACATATGTCTATATTAGCAATTGTTATGAAATCCACAATTGGGTCTTTACTTTCTCTCTCTAAAAGTTTATTAATCAAGATATTCGGCACCACTATCTTAGTGGGATCGAAATGAGATCGAAGTAAACTGTTAAAGCTGAAAGACTCATTTAAATTTGGCACTTTATTTGGCTTGTCTATCAACCAACTCAGCAACAGTAACTCTTTATTGGGTTGTTTGTTAACTCTCTTGTTATTCTAAATCTCACTTCTGAACTTATGCTCATAGATTTGGTCCACTAGATATTGATGCTCATGGATTTGGTCCAAACATTTGTTTAATATCTATCTCGACATTCTGAAAAGAGTAGTCGGCACATATTATGTGGATCTGCTTTTACATTCAGTCTCTAAAAATGGATTTCATACTTTTCTTGGTGACAACATCTTTTCGGCATTACAAATGGGACTGCTTGGCCAAATTCATATGTAGTCTGCCATTTATCTATTTATTCTTTGTTTCTCAACACTTACCTTGCAGTTGATTGTTAACTTAGTTGTGTACCTATGTTAAAAACAAAATTGGTCTTCACTTTTTAACTTTTTCTTTCTCTAGACGAAACTAACATAAACGGGGCCTTGAGTTATTATAAAACAATTTTTAAGGTTTTTACTTCATAATTTGTGCTAGTCTGAGGCAATCTCTCTCTATATATATATATATATATATTTACATAAGAATTCATTTGTCATGAACGACTCATTTTGATACTGACCAAAATCTCGGCAAAACTGAACAAGTTGCATGCGTAAAGAAGTCTAGCCGACAGCCGGGTTGACACTAGAATCACAAGTATTCCAACAAAGGTTGTTTAGTAAACCATGTTCGGCAACTATTCCACCTTTCTCAGTATCACTACACTCCTCAAGTTGCCCATCGTTATGACACAACTCGGCATCTCTTCAACCCAGTCTAGCCGCGGCGAACCTTCATGATTACAATGGGTCTTTATTTCATCTATTAGCAAGATTTTTGGCCAAGTAAGGCACCAAGAAATTGCCCATCAAGATAGTGCCCCTCCACTTCGTTGAATGCAACAAGTTCGGTGCTGACGGAATTATAAGGGCCGACTCATACTTCAAACCAAACCCAAATTTTCATCACCTCGACATCGAGTTTTCTAAAAATGATGGTATTATTTACTCGGCGCCACCATGGGCCCATCAACTTGCCAATTCATCTTTGCCTTCGAAGTTCAGCGCAAGCACTCCAATTAAATTATTCGGCAACATCAAATAACCAATCAACCACATTGCAAAAATAAAGAGACCAAAGTATTGCTAGGAATTTTATTAAGCCGCCACCGTACATTCGTATGCTCTCTTTCTACTTGTATAAATTTTTGCAGGTATAAAGAAATATTATTCGGCAAAGCTGAGAGGAATTACTGCTCAAGTATTCGGCAAACCCAAATAATATTCGCTTTACACCGAAGAATGCCGACTAAATGTTCAAAATATCCAAATGAACCAAATTTCAACTTACTTCTAAGAATTCGGAAGCATTACTCAACATTGAGAGGAATTATCGCTCAAGTATTGCAAACCCAAATAATATTAGATTCAAGGCGAAGAATGCCGACTAAATGTTCGAAAATATCCAAATGAACCAGCCCAGCTCGGCAACTTACTCGGCAAGAATTCGGAAGCATTACTCCGCAACATTGATTATTCGACAACATTGCTTGTCAAACTTCGTAAAATTCGGCAAATCATTCAGCTCCAAAATCTCGGCACTACTATCTCGGCATGAAACTAGCATCTTGGCTTGCCGAAATCCACATCTAACAATACCAGAGGATCCGCGTCGACTTAAGGAGCCCGAAGCCACTAACCAAAGGAGCAAAAAATTGACCGACACTTGCCGATAATTGCGCAACAGCCCATAATTTCAACAAACTGCAATTTTCAGCGTTCTCAAAACCCAATTTCGACCATACCAATGTGAATTACTCTTTGAGACGAGTCCAACGCAAAAAACGGCGTCGAAATCGGACTTAAAACAAAGGAGATACAAGGCCTCAAAGTCACGAACTCAAAACTGGAACTCTGCCTTCCACGACATGCAGCAGGGAGGTGATGAAATAAGAATTTATCATGCGCTTCTCGGCACAATGTACTCCGTTGCATCTTATCGCATTCTAGTTAATCAGACGGTCCAGTAATTTCGAGGACACTTACCTTCTAGTTTTCTGCTGTGTAGAATCCATTTTTGAGGTCCAATTTTGTGAATTTCGAGTTTTGCTTGGGATCAGTCAACTGGCAAATCGGGGATGTTAAATGATAGTTCACCGGTCAGATCGTGTCCGATCAACTTGCAATTTTAATAGCAGGCTCCTCGAGCTGGGCCATGATCATCCATCTTCACCGATCACTCACCTCAACTTGAATTTCTTTTACATTCGGCTATCACAACTATGGATATATGGAAACCAACAAACCAACTTATATCCACAATTAATTCGGCAACTTACTGACTTAATCAGCTCATTACCTACTCGGCCACAAGACTAAGCCGCCCACACGTCACCGCATCGGACAATCCCGCCCCATTATCTACGTTATTCGGCTCACAACGTTATATGTCAACTTATTCGGCAATAGAATTTATCGGCATTATGAATGCTGCTTGCATATGATCAACTCGGCTCAGAACTTATACGGCAAAAAATTACACTCATAACATTTATTATTCGGCACATTATTTTGGGCCCGGTACGGACAAGTTACTCGGCAATACTGAGAACTCATAGGCAATTGCTCGGCAAAGCTCCAAAGCTACTTTGGTGATTTATTCGGCTTATACGTTCAACATCAACAACTTCAAATTCACAACTTCTTCAACACAAACATCTCGGAGAATTGGCTAAAATTATTCGGCTCATTGATTACTCGGCAAGACTACTTGGCCACACAGTAATATGCTCCATAGCATTGGACATCCTCGGCACAAAACTACAATTATTAACCGTTATTAACTTGCCTACCTTTTCAACAAAAATCCCATGCTTATTATCTTGGCATAGAACTAGCATCTCGGCTTGCCGAAATCAACATCTGAATATACAAAAGGATTCGCGTCAAATCAAGGAATCCAAACCCACCAACCCGAGCAGCCAAGAAATAACCAACGTTCACTGAAAATTGCGATACGGCTCACATTTTCCGACAACTGAAATTTTCAAAGCTATCAAACTCAAGTTTTGCCCATACCAATGTGAAGTACTCATTGAGACGAGTCCAACGCAACAAACCGCGTCAGAATCGGAGCTCAAACGAAGCCGTACAGGCCGCTCAAAGTTTGCCCAGAAAATGATTTCTTTCTCTGAGGAAGACGATCCAGCAAGATATAAAGAAATGATCATGTGCTTCGCGGTGGCATTACAACCTATTAATTTGAGTCGTTAACTCCATTTTGGTTATAATTACGCCATCAGGAGTCTGATCACAGCGATCCAATAGTCCTTTCCAGTTATCTGACGCATTCTAAGTCCATCCGTACGGTCAGAATTTGCAAATTCAACACAAAATAAATATATACATATATATTAAATAAATAAATAAATAAACAAATAAATTGCAAATTTGATTCTGATATCACCAAGCACCTTACTTTGTCTCGGCTTCATTCTGATATCGCCACGGCATCGAACAGGGGCACGGAATCCGTTTCAATTCATTATCGGCCTACTCGGCAATTTTGGCCCAAGTCAATTTTATTCCTTCCGAATAACAAATCTTATTCAAAAGCAATGGGGCAAATATACGTTGGACGAGAAGCTCAACTCCACTAAATTGACAACCACTGCCGACCAAGTTCTTAGCAAACCTAACCCTGAAGGAATGCCGACACGCAGTCGACCAAACGATTGGCACAATCGCCGACCCAAGTGTAAACGGACACCGATGTTTTGACACTAGTTACTCGGCAGTGCATCAACTTTACCCGGCAAGACTATTCGACCATTATTAAATTCAACATTATGCATGATCATTATTCGGCCGTGCATCAACTCTATTCGACTAAGCAGCATTATTTGTCAACTTTATGCATCGTCAAACTTTATGCAGCAACATTGGCCATAGTATTCGGCAACTTTATTCAGCTAACAACATTATTTGGTAAAACATTTGCCCACTAGGACATCAGTCAATTTTTCGCTTTCCAATTGGGGCACATCAGCCGATCATCATCTCGGCACCTTTGATATGCATGAATACTCGGCCAACTTGGTACAAACATTACAAGGACGATTACTTGAGTTACAAACTTCCGCTCCTTTTCACACAGCTTCAAGCAAGCGCCCGTTTTGAGGCAATACATTACACACTTGGCAAACAGCAATTTCCATATTTTTGCGCGCCGTCATTTTACCAAAGCTGAACCTTCCCTGCAACATAGGGCAATGGGAATCTACATTCCTTCCAACTAACACCTGGCATTCGAAAGCAATGGGGCAAGTCTACCTTGGACTAAACGCAAACCGAGCAGCTCGGCAATTAAATAGTTGGCCCAATCTCTACTTGGCAATTCCATATAAGCAGAGCAATATTATTGGTGATTAACACGTCCACCTTATTCGGTACAGGATACATTATTCAAAGTCCTTGCCACTTTGGCACTTAGTTGCCACTTAAAATCAGCAAAAGTCTCCGAGTACAATCTTACTTTTCGACAAGCAGGCCTTAGCAAAGGCCTACACCCTTGCCCGGGGTTATAATACCACAGGTCTACACCCTCACCCGGGGGTAATAATACCGTGGTCCAATTTTTGACTGATATATCGACCTTATTTAATCTATCTTATTTGGTTCAGGTAATCATTTATGTGTTCAGCCTATAGAAATATTTCTAGCTCGGCATAAAAGTCCATATTTGGAAGCAATCTTTGCACTTGACAAAATACTGCACCCATGCCCGGGGGTTATAATACCGTGGCCTATGCCCATGCCCGGGGGTTAGAATACTGCGGCCTACACCCATGCCCGGGGGTTAGAATACTGCGGCCTACACCCATGCCCGGGGGTTAAAATACCGCGGCCTACACCCATGCCCGGGGGTTAGAATACCGCGGCCTATTGTTATGATTTATTTGTATTCCTTACTGGGTTTTAACTCAACCCCCCTTATCTTATGATCAACATATATTCCTTACTGGGTTTTAGCTCAACCCCCCATTATACATACATTCAAGACATACATACGTTTATACATACATTCAAGCATACATTCAGGCATACATGCAGTCATTCATTCATATATTTTATTTATTTATCCAAAGTGTTCTTTATCAAAAAACCTAGTTATTTGAACAGCGTAACTTGGCAAGAAAAAAACTATCATTCCTCTTACCACAGACAATGAAAGTTTTGGGGCAATTGTGGGAGCCAGAAAATTATGGGTATCAGCTTATGGGGCCCAATCCAAACAAAGCCTACAAAGGTCCAGCCCAAATAAATATCACACCCCCCATCTATATAAAAGGGGGGGCATCCCAAGTAAAAGGTATGTCTGTTCTCCTCTATTACACACACACACCCCTCCTGATATACATACATACTATTTGTTGATTCAAGGACTAACTTCATCATCGGAGTACTCCCGGCCGGCAACCCCGGTTGGATGGCACCGACTATGTTCTTCATTGCAGATCTACAGGGGTGAAGCTCTTCTCTTTGTTGGATCTCTACAACATCCATGTGAGAGGATATTTCATGGTCTCACACATCGTTATGTGACACAGGATGTGTTTAGAGAGTTCAAGGAGTGTTGTTGAAATGTCTGTGAAGTGTCCGATGCTATAGATTTGATTTTTTTGTTAAGACACATTGAAGAAGTGTCAGACACACTTTTAGTAGTGTCCAAAGAGTGTTGGCACGACATGCTTCCTTGGTAGAAGTTTTCGTGCTTCTTAGCTGCCACATTTAACTGTTAATGCTAAATAATGCTATTTACTTAACTTTCTATACAGCTTACTGTCTCCCACTCCCAAGCATTCTCTTAACATTACTAGTAATGTCTTTATCAGTTCCCATCTCAAATGGTATTAGATGATGTGCTTTATTAAAAACAATTGTGTTTGTATTGATGATTTGCTATATAATGTGGAAAATCCTTGATTAGTCCCCTACGGGACGCCCCAACAGCTCAGTCAGCATTCCCCAAATAAAGAGACTCAAGGTTGATTCTCCTTAACTTATTTCATCCAAAAATGATGTATAAATCCTTGATTTAGTCTTATCTTTATTTATTTATTTATTTATTTATTTTGATAGATGAGATTGAAAAAACAGAAACGCCATCGTAAGGTTGTTAGGTTCTACACAGCTTGCTTTGGCTTCCGAGAGCCATTCAAGGTTCTTTGTGATGGAACTTTTGTACATCACCTTCATGTCAATTCTATTACACCAGCCAATACTGCACTCTCAAGTATCCTTAATGCCACTGTAAAAATATTTACTACCAGGTCAGCAGGTTTTTCTGCCCCTTTTTTTTGTTATTATACTAGATGACGATGATATAATGGTGTAATTCTCTTTCGGTTTATGAATTAAATGTTTCCTTATCCATGAATTCTTTATTATTTCCTTTTTGGCTATAGATGTGTTCTTGCGGAATTAAAAAGCCTTGGTGAGTCCTATTCTGAATCTCTTAAGGCAGCTGGTAACCTCTTTACTGCAAGGTCAGTGCTCTGTGTGTGTGTGTGTTTGTCTCCCCCTCCCTCCCTCCCTTCATGTGTACTAGCATCAAGTTTTGGAAGAAAAGTAATGAAGATGGCAGCCCGCTGACCTTACTATTTGCAGAGTACATGGCCATATCAATATATGCTTCATGCTTACTGTCATTTAATCTTTCTAAAGACATGATATTGTTATTCTAAGCTCTGGGAGTACATTTTTGAGCCATTTTTAGATGTGACCATGAGAAGAGGAAGAGTGCTGTGGCTTGCATCATGGAAATTATTGGAGAAGACAATCCCGAGCACTTCTTTGTTGCTACTCAGGATGCTGATTTGCGGAAGAATCTCCAGGAGGTTTGTGTATTTCTTGTGTTAGATTTCACTTATTGTGGTCATGAGTAGATTGTATGGTTCTGTACAATGATATTGTTTTCTATGGTATGTGAGGTTTTTCTTCTTAGTCAAAGGAAGTTCTGTCTTTAACCAATATACACGCATGTTCTGCTACCATAATTTGTCCCTATTCTTATTACACAGCCTGTCTATGTGATTTCAAATAGCATAAAATTACTTGGTTGCTTTGAGTTGGATATTTATGTTGTCATTTTAATTCTTTTTATCAGAGATTGGAAAACTTGTAAATGAAATACTCAAAAAGGTTACTTTGGAACCATTGGCATTCTTGTAAATACTATTTTCTTCATTTTTATTGTTTAATTAGTATGAACATTGTTGTAGACTTTCAATTCTGCAGCTCTAATCTAACTATCCTTTTAACCTTTTTGTTAGCCCATTTGTATCTCAGTTATTATTATTATATTCTTAGATCCTTTTGCCACTGTTTAAAATATATATATTTTCCTTACTTCTTGTATCTTGTCACACCCCCACTAATTTTCTTTAGATATACGACCTTTTCCTTTTGACCTCCAAGAACTTCTTTCAATATTCTTTTAATGCATTTTATTGTATTCCACATACTTCTAGTTTCATTTTTCGAACTCAACTATTAGTTTCATTTTTCAAACTTCACATTGCTTGTTAAAAACATTTTACACTAATGTTCTTTAGATAAACAACATTTTCCTTTCAACATTCTTGTAATGTATTTTGCCTATTGTATTTCATGTATTATTAGTTTCATTTTCAAATTCCACACCGCTGTTTTAAACATTTTATGCTTAAAGCATTCATAATTTTTTAGCTTTTAGAATCCACCATCTAGTTAGTAGGTTTATAATATTTTTGTTTTTATTGATTTTTCCTTTTAGCATAGATATCTAGTATTATTAACCTATGTTGTGATGTTAAACACTCTCTAGGGATGACATTACAACCTCCACATGTTAAGCAGTTTGTGTTTCCTACAAAAAAAGGAAAATGATTCACAAATAATTTTTTTCCCTCTCCGCCCTTTAGAGCATCACTTCAAAATAAATAGGTAATCTATGTGGGCATGCTCTTTCCTGACCACTAGGCATTTTGTGAATGTAGTGTGGGGTGGATGCAAACTATAAACCTAAAATTGTTGAAAATTTAATAATCCCTCCGTCCCAAAATAATAATCCGTTTTGTGAGGAATCTAACTTTTATGGTAGTATAATTATTGCACTTTAAAAATATTAATTTTTCAAAATTACCCTTTGATAGTACATTTTTTTGGGAATATCAATTGTCATAATTGCACTTTTAGTGTTGTTAATGAATTTAAAAGAGGGGCAAAATAAAAAATTCATATTATTTTAGTCCTTGATTTTTGAAAATGGACTAATATTTTGGGACAATGAAAAATGGAATAAGGGACTAATATTTTGGGACGGAGGGAGTATATATATTTTATCCAAAAATATGTATATATATTACTGGAACTTCTTATTTGGATGCTAATGCTACTTGAGTATCCAGAACTAGACTTAGCTGTTTGTTTGAAAATGAACTTATCAGTGCAAGTATGGATGCCTTCTTTTTATATTCACCTGTTAGAACTATTTTTTCTGTTTTGTGCATTACCACATTGCACATGGACACTCAATACTCCTATGCTAGTGCACACATACAAATGCTCTAATGGACAGGTATGGTTGTGATTTTGATATTTGTTTTGGCTGAAGGTGCCAGGTGTGCCTGTGATATTTGGTCTGCGAAATGCCTTACTGCTTGAGCCTCCATCTGCATTTCAACACCAGTTTGCCAAATCTACTGAAGAAGAACGTTCACATATGACTGAGTTTGAATATAAAATGTTAAGAATGAAGAAAAAGAACATGTTGGCCATGGAGGAAGCAAGGGAGTCTTCTGATGTGAACGGAAGTGAAGGTGATTTAGGGACCTTGGCAGTGATGAAGACAAACATTGGAAAAAATGGAACAGAAGTGAAGGATAAAGTTCAGTTCAAAAGAAAGAAAGCCAAGGTTCTGATCCATGATCATATCTTTATTTTTCCTAGCTGCTATCTTCATTCGTTGCTTTAAATCTCGATTGTTGCTGTTGTTTGCTTGTATCTTTAGCCTTTGCCAAGTATCCGCATCTTTTTATTTCCATAGAATACGATAAAAAATGCCATGTAGTATGTATGGTTCTTTAATTTGAGTGATCTTTTGACAATCACAGTGTTTTGTGAGTTGTTATACCCATAAAGTGTTTTTTTGGAGAGACCTGATTAGCAGCTGTAGAAATTAAGTAGAGTATTTTTTTCCCCTTCCAGATTACTAGTTCTGTTTGTTATGGTTGGTGGCATAATGGTCATTTGGATGTCAAATAAACCTTATTCATCAGAAGCCACTAAACATACTCAAATTTCTAAGTAGTCTCAATTCTTGGTTGACACCTCCACCTAAAATATGTGTGAAGGCGTTCTCATTGATTCCTATAGATTCTCTCCATATGAGAAGATGGCAAAAATTTTCTTCCATCTCACAAGATATTGTTGGATGAAGATGGCAAAACTTATCCTATGTAACCCATGTATCATTGGTATCCAAAATTTTCATACCAAGAGAAGAAACGTCTGAAGTCTCAAAAACATTTGTGATCTAATCGTCATGAGGTGGTGGAAGTGGTAGAAGATGAAGGATAGGTGTTGGAACTAATGTAAGAGGAACGACTCCTGTAGACAAACATGTTGGCAAATTGGTAGGCTCAAAAGTGTCTTGGTAAGAAAATGAATCCTCAACATTGAATGTAAGACTAATATTCATATGTGAAGGTAATTCAACAAATATACATTATAGGTTCACATTTACGAATGATATGAAAAAGGCATAGTGGCTCAAATGTGAAGTTTATAAAAGAATTTCTTAACATAATGCTCAGGGCATCAATAAGTCTGTGGAGAGAAAACTAGCCACAAAAACAATGACATTAAACATTTCTGGCCATACATATCAGATGTTGGTGCCTGTCATAAAAGAAACAGTTTCATTCATGGCTCTAGAGCCTCACCTTGTTTTCTATGGTTGGTTCTGTGGCTGTAAACTTATTGTCAGGGTGCATACAAACCATGACATAGACCCTTTAGCACTTGACATAATGGGTGTTAGAAAAGATTCATGTAGCTGACACCAATTAAAAGAGAGATCAATACTTAAATGTAGAACGGAAATGGAAATGGTGCAAACATGATTTAATTCTCTAGTCGGGGACCTCTAGCATTCTAGATCTGTGTCTTTTGGTAGGTAGGTCGAGTAGGTTTACACGGTTAGGATTTATTGTTTTCATGGGTAGCAACCCTAAGCTGAGAGTCACTAGTACCCACCACAGTTGGAATCTTCGTTCTCTAGTTCTTTTCGGCATACTTTCTCCCTCGAGTCGAGTGTCACCATTGCCATGGCAGGAACGTATTTCTTTTTGATGGCCACATTGTACCTTAACCATTGATTATGAGTTGAATGAATTTCCAGGAGAGAGAGAATGTATTGATGAGGGTAGTTGACCCTTTATGAGTTTGAGGAGGAAGGTGAGGATAATATATGGGGAGTAATGACACTATCCACAATGGGCTAGCTAAGCTATTTACTAATTATTACAATAACAAATTTAACTAGCTATTCTAGTTAATTAAATAATTACAACACAAAACTAACTAGCTATTCTAACTAATTAGTTACAAGCTCGCTACTTTAAGCACAACATATTAATATTACAATATCACTTTGACGGATCCCGAGAATCGAGGGATGGCTCATGCATGGATGTGAATTTCCACCTGATAATGCTCTCCGTTTTGCTACCAGAATGCCTTTGTTGCGCAGTTGGAAAATTGCGCTATTTTTCCACCTCAGCCTCTGCTCCGCTCTGCTGGAAAAAGGATACTGCCTACCTAGAAAATGTGGCTGGCAACCCAGAAGTAGTGATCGGCCGGCCACTAATAGTAGGTTGTCGTCTAGTAAAAGTGGCTTGTCGGCCACTAATGTTGGTTCTATCCTGCAGCAACAGAGGACAAATAGAGTACAAACTAGTGTATTCTCAATGAGTGTTTGTTCACCATGCCTCTCCTTATCAGCAAACAGGTCAAAGGAGAGATAGGCTCACTTCATAAGCCATCAATCATTGCAATCGCATTGCATGATGACTTATGAATCAAGGGACACAATTTCAATAAATGTAAAACAAAAGACCAACAAAACCTCCTCCCTATCATGGATTGATCAAGGGAAGTGGTTGACCTTGGAAACTTGAACCATTTCATCACTTAACAAGTATGAAATGACTCAAGTCTCCATGTGTTCAATTAACGTGCGATTGAACACAAATCCTTTTATTAACTTATTCCATTTTAGTCTAAGTTTTATTACTTCATTTTAATTACCTTCCATTCCTTAATTCATTTAGTCCAACAATGAGTTTTAAGTCCTCTAATAGAAAGAAATACCAAACCAAATGTCGTTTTAAGCATGAGAGAGATGTCATGCCGTTGGTAATGAACCCCCTAAAGGGATTAAACCATTAAGCACAATCACCTTAATCTCAAGCTTAAACAAACAATCGGTTTGAAATAACTCTCAAAGTAAAGGAGAAGCCAATAAATGAAAGAAGTACAGAGGTGATTAGAGACGAACACAAGTATGGAAAGCTTGAAATAAATATTATCAACTCAAATAGGTTGGTGTCTAATGCCTAAAACACCAAGCCTATGAGGATGATTACACTACAAGCATACTATACAAAGCATGAATGAAGCTAACACATAAAAACAGTCCTAAAAACAGTCTAAAAAAGTGCTGGAATGAAGACAAAAACAACTACAACTACAACAACTAGTTAAAATATTGAGGTATTAAAACTAGCACACAAGCACAAGGACGGGAGGCTAACCCCTCCATTTTTTGGACTTCAAAACATGATTTTTGGCTTAAGAAACCTCTAAAAATCAGTGGTAGAAAGCTCAAAAAAAGTTGATGAAAAGGTGGGAAGCACAAGGGCAAATGCCTTAGAAGCAAGGTTCAAAGAAGGGTTGTCAACCCCTCTATCTTTAATGGCCTTAAACCATAAATTTCAACCAAAAAATACAGATAATAAACAACTCAAAAATAGCAAAAAAGGATAGAAAACAAGTAGTGTAGAGATGGTACAAAAGTACTAGAATGGATACCTCTTGAAGAGGAATGATCCCTTGAGTTACAAACCACCAATTTCACACTCTCAAGTGCCTTAAGAGCTAAAATACAAGCTCAAATCACCTCAGTAAGGAACTCTCTAGGTTTGGTTTAGTGTGTTTAGGAAAAGGCTACGTAAGTTGCACAAGAGAGAGAATTGTAGAGAGATTTTCCAAAATTTTGCTCTCCAAAAATATTCTCACTCCTAAATTTTTCTAACCTATACAACCAAAGAGGGTTATCTATATATAGAAATATATGAGAGACCCTCAAAAATATCCTTACAAACACAGCTGGAATGGTGCATGCATTTGTAGGGATAGCTAGCAGAAAATATCTGGTTTTTTGCACTAGTGGGCGGCAGGTCCCTGGAGGCATAGACTTGAAAAAACACTATTTTGGTCCAAAACAAGGCACAAGGTTTGTAGATTCAAAATTGAGATTTCCTACTAAGGAAGTCAAGCATTCGGCGAGCGTACACATTCACCATTGAGTGATCAATCAGTGGCACCCAAGTTTTAAGGGTCATAAAAAATGAGGTGTCTGCAGGTAGTAAAACGGGCAACAACAGTTTGTTTCTTACTTTTCCAATAAATCAAAGAATCACCAAGAAACATATAGGAACAAGAAGTGGACTTTCGATCCGTAACATTACCAGCCCAATTAGCATTAGCGTAGGCTACTAAAGCCAAGGAAGAAAAAGAGGACAATAACAATCCTTGGAAGATAGTACCGCAAAGATAGCGAAGAATCCGAACCAAAACAACCCACTCTGTAGAATGAGAAGCAAAAACGAACTGACTAACCACATCGACAATATAGGCAACATCAGGGTGAGTAACTGTCAGATAAACTAAGCAACCTACTAGCTCTCGATATAAAGTAGAATCAGGCAGAGGAACACTATCAATAGTGCTAAGTTTCACATTAAGCTCAATGGGGGTATCAGCAATCTTAGTGTCAGTAAGACCAGCACGGTGAATGCTGATATCCACATACAGTGATAAGGCAATCCCAAAACTTATCTAGCACAAAACAAGTTGAAAACGAAAAAATGTGGCCCAACCTAAGTAATCATCGTATCAATTGCAATAATGCTTTGTGCACAAAAAAGTGCACCACACCAAAAATGAATCATGTTTAGTTCATTATTGTCGATTTTTCACCCAATCATATCTCTCCCAATGCATCAGCGGGTAAAGATCCGTGCACAATGTAACCGAGTAGGGATCAGAATTAGTATTTCTCATTGTATCCCCACTAGGAAGTTGCATGATTTTCACCATCATATGCTTCTGCATGTTATTTTGAGATGCATACCGGCTAGTTCTCTGCTTAGCCTTGATTGACATTGTCAAATTCATGTGGTTTGGTTTAGTATCATTAATATTATCTTCCATTTGGGTGTTGCTAGACCCTAGAGTTTTTGAATTAGACAAAGATGAACTCGATGTTGTGCTCTCATTGAGCAAGAATTGAAACGAATTCGGAAGGGCGAGTAATTTGGCCATTCATAGGAGGTTTAACTATTATCCTGGTTGAAAGATTGTTTCGTTTAACCTTCACAGAGTCTAGCCCGGAAAAACTAGCCCTAGAGCCAACAATAGGAGGAGTAGCTTCTGATTCTTCCATCATCCTACTTTCCCATGGCTTACCTGCCATCCAGCGCTTGGACCAGGTCTATCCTAAGATGTGCTTATCAAGCTTGTGAGTGGCCACTAGCTTATTTGTTCTTGATTTTGAACCGGGATTTGATTTTAATTGCTGAAAACAAGTTCATTTCAATTTGCTTACTGAAAAAACAAAGAAAATCAAAACAACATCAAAATGGTGTTTCAAATTCATTACCTGTTGAGATAGGGAGTGTGCAATTGTTCTCTCCCTCTTGCCTCATTTGAAGCTTTGCCTTCAATTGTTCTCTCTTCTTGATAGCACTGCTGTTTAGCCTTAGCCTCAATGCTGCTAATGATCTCATTAGCACGCTTTTAAAAGAATATCTTCCAATCGAATCCTGTATTGAAATATTGCACTCTCATCAAAAGAACAAAACCACAAAATATAAATCTGACACAACGATATTTAGGTCAGCGAGCATCAGTTAGGATTTGCATAGAGAATGCTTTACTGAAGCTATATCCTGCACAAGAGTAATATTATCAAATTATCTGTATGCAACTACAAAAACGTACATCATACGTGTTCCATAGGCAGAGATAAAGTATCGTACTAAGGCCATAATTCATTCAGTTCAATGAACAAACCACATGTCTAGCAAAGTTAGATCCCTTGGCAAGGGTAGGGTTTCTGCTCAGTGCATACCCTTACTAGTGTTAAACCAACAAAAATTCATTTGAATTGAAGAGAGAATAAACATATTAATTCAAGTATCACCCACGTTACCAAGAAAGAGAAAAGGATGATCTCACCTGAGCAACAATGCCTAATTTTTTTAGCAACATCCACATCAAAATTACACCTCTCGCCAAATTCTTCCTTGATTAGTTCTTCACACTGCAGGTCAAGATCCTATTTCACAGCATCACGAGTCATGCATCAACAAGTTTGCAGATAATACTGGAATCGATAAATAAACATTGTAAAAGGCAGCAAGGAAGTAATGTTTTGTGCCACATTTTTTCGTTTTTAACAACTTGTTTTGTGCTAGATAAGTTTTGGGATTGTCTTACCCACATACTGTATCATCCACATACAATAATAAGGCAACAAAACCAACAGAGATGTGGAGAAGAAACAAAGTAGAGTCCTGGGCAGAAGGGTGCCAAGCTCAGTAACAATAGTTTAAAAACGATCATACCAAGCACGAGGAGATTGTTTCAGACCATACACAGCATGTCGAAGACAACAAACTTGTCCAGAGGAATAGTGACGGCCAGGGGGAGGACGCATGTAAACCTCCTCAGTGAGATGACCATTAAGAAAAGCATTCTTAACATCCATCTGATAAAGAGGCTAATGACGAACAACAACGACAAATATCAAAGTACTGACAATAGTCATCTTGGCAACAGAGGCAAAGGTCTCCTCATAATCAATACCATACTCCTGTGAAAAATCCTTGGCAAGTCTTGACTTCGTAGACCCATTTGCAACCAATTAGATTTTTACCAGCAAGCAAGGGAACCAACTCCCAAGTACTAGTTTTCTACAAAGTAGACAACTCATCCTCCATAGCTTGAATCCAATGAAGATCCTGACAAGCCTCCTTGTAAGACTGAGGTTCTGAAAAAGAGTTAATAGCAGACAAAAATGTACAGTATGACAGAAAAAAACATGTTTTAACAAAACTAAGTTTGACTACCTGTTTACGGATGCGAAAGGGATACTTTCGGTTAGTAAGATCAGAGTCGTCAGAAGCAGGAGGATCGGTAGTAGGGGCAAAGACAACTGGTGGAGGGAAAGCCTTGTGACGATAATAGACTAACACTGGAGAAGGACCAGGAGCAGGAGCAGGAGCAGGAGCAGGAGCAGGTGGGGAAGGATGAGAGGAGGGAACAGACTCATGGGGGTCAGTAGAGATGGACTCATGAGGAGGGGTGGTACAAGGAGAAGAGGGAATAAGCTCATGGGGAACAGCAAAGATGTACTCATCAAGAGGGACCTCAGAAGGAAATGAATCAATATGAACCAAATCATCTTTGGAAACTGGGGTTGTGAGAGGAGGAAGCTGAAAGTAAGGTAGACGTTCGAGAAAGGCAACATAGCGGAAGACATAAAGGCGACGGGAAACAAGGTCATAACAGCGATTACCTTTCTGAGTGAGACGGTAACCCAAAAATACACATGGGACAGATCGGGCACTAGAACCAAAAAAGTAGACCCAAACACACGGAGGAGGGAGTAATTAGGAAGTTGAGAAAACAGAGCCTTATAAGGAGACCGACCAGAAATAAAGGGGATAGGCATATGGTTGAGAAGAAAAGTAGTAGTAAGAACTGCCTTACCCCAAAATGGAGCCAAAACAGAGATAGAGAGGAGAGACCTAGCTGTCTCAAGGAGATGACGGTGTTTACGCTCAACTTGACAATTTTACCAAGGTGTATCAGTATAGGAAGTTTGGTGAATGGTACCCAAATTGGCCAAATATTCATAGAACTCATTTTTAAAGTATTCCTCGCCCAAGTCAAACCGTAACAATTTAATAGTGGACCCAAACTGTGTAGTGACCATAGACTGAAAAGTACAACATATCTGGTAGAAATCAAACTTATGAGTCACAAGATAAACCTAAGTGTAACAGGTGCATCAACAATGAAACATAGTATGCAGAGCCCCCTTTAGTGAGAACAGGAGAAGGAACCCAGACATCGGTATGAACTAAAGAAAACGGTATATCAGATGTAGAGGTACTTTTATGAAAAGGTAAGTTGTCATTTTGGCAAATTTACACCCCCGACACTCGGCAAGTTGACTATGACAAATGCCCTAATCTAGAATGCCACAAATCGAAATGACTTGACAAAGAATCTAACTGAGAAGAGGAAAAAACAATCGGAGAGGTAGTCATAGGCAGATGTAGGCTCTCCACCACATAGAGGTCTCCAACTCTACGACCAGTCCCAATCTATTGCTTGGACATCCGATCCTGCACAGAACAGATAGAAGAAGAAAAGATAACAACAAAATCGAAGACATCAAGCTGACTGATAGAAAATAAACTGATAGATAATTAAGGAACATAAAGGACAGATGGAATAAAAACAGCAAACATAGCATATGGTAAGACAGACCCAACAAATATAACAGACATACCCGACCCATTAGTAGCATTAACAGTAATAGAAAATGGAGGGGGAGTACAATTTTGAAGTAAGGAGAGATGGGGAGTCATATGATGAGAGGCACCCGAGTCAAAAATCCAAATAGGCGAAGAGATACTTGAAGAAGACCCAAGTAAACCTAAATGAAAAGTAAAAACAATGGATGCAGACGGGGATGGTTGAGAGGTAAATAGTGTATGTTGAAGTTAGCTAATCTGAGCACTCAAGAAAGCCAAGTTAGGATCAAGAGTCAGAGTAGATGCAGTAGAACCAGCGGGAGGGTGAACAGTACTCAAAGAAGAGGCGCAAAACTGGATCGGAAACTACTGAGAAGACGAGGCAGACAAACATCCCTTTTTAGGACAATGGTGCTTCCAATGACCCCTTTGATGGCAGAAGGCACATTCATCAAAAGCTAGAGACATTGTAATAACTAGAGACATTGTAATAACCAGAAAGCTCTGGGGTTCAAGTGTAATAACCTAAAATCAAAACTAGAGGGATCAAACTGTAATAAGTAAAAAAGTTATCCAACGAACCCATAAATTGACAAGGTCGTGAATGAAAGATATAATAACCTGGTGGGATCACTTTATAATAACCAGAATCTTGACCCAAAGACCCACAAATATTCCCAAGTCAGATGGACAGAACTAGAAGCACCAACCCACAAATATCCTAAGTAGAAACACAAAGAGAGCAAGAGAGAGAGATTGAAGCAGAAACAAAGACAGAGACTAGCGACGAAGCTTCCTAGGGCTTCAAACAGCGACGACAGTGAGAGAGAGATGATGCAACAACTAGCGACCTGCAATGACTTGCGCAATCACAAAGAGAGGCTTTACGATCCCAAAGAACCAACAAAGATGAACCAGACGAAAGGAAGATGAACTAGATGAATTGACTTTGAATCATATGAAAGAACCAAACGAAGCACACCCAAACTCAGATGGGTCGACTTTGAATATGATGAACCAAATGATGAAAGGAATCAGAGAGCAAAACCAGAGAGAGATTCGTGTTGGCTGCTAGGGTTTCAAATCAAGCTCTAATACCATGTAAGATTTCTGAATGTTTTCTGCATATTCAATTGTGTCATAATACAAAGAATACGTCTGATTATATAGTAATTCTAACCCTAACACTGCCATATATATATACACAATATACACTACCATATATATAAACCTAACCTAATATTCTCACAGCAACATCTAGAGAGCCAACCATCACAAATCTTGCAAACACACAAGTGCTTTGGCTTGCAAACTTGACAAAGCCTTGATAGGTCTAGTCCCTGCTGATAGTTACATGGTGGAAACAAAAATCAACCACCAAAAAGTAAAAGTAGCCACTGATTTTACTAAGACAAGAAAAGTGTATTTCGTATATTCAAAATACCCCTTGATATCAAGACCCCAAAATCTAATAAAAAGCACAACATAGAATTTTTTTTTCCATAATTTAAGATGAAAATGTGATATTGAAATCGTCTAATAAGCTATACACACATATCTAGGGAGAGAGAGCTGACCACAGATCGGATGATGTCTGGTACACTTTTTGGGGAAGCATCAATTGGCCAACAGTGTGCAGCTGCTATGACATCTTAAAGAGAGATCCACATAGAAGCGGAACAAATATCAGATGCGTTTTATGTCACCTGAAGGTTAGAATTAGTGTTACTCGAACACATTTCTTCAATCATTGATAAGTGAACAGCCTGGGGCAAATCTTCTGGAGAGCGTACCCTTTGTTTCTACTCTTCCTCTCTTCTAAGAATGTTTTTGGAAATACTTATTTTTTTTCTACTAAGAATTATTACAAATTCCAATTGATTCAACAATGGGATCATTGGAGTTATTGTGTTACTAGTATAGGGTTTATCTTTTAACCATAAAGCAATCCCAAAATATTTTCCAACTTGTACTTTAAAGTTTACATTAGCAGAAAAAACAAATGAAATATAATAAACTAAAATATAAGAAGAGAGGGGTTTTGGTATCATAAAATGTAAAAGAAAATGGGTCATATTGCTCATACAAATGAGTTGTAACATGACTAATTTGAAAGGGGAAAAAAACATTATTTAATTGGGTGCCTAATTGTTAAAGAAAGTTATTCTAGAAGTATCTTAAATTCTAATAATCTAATCTAAACAAATCTACCCTTATTGTACCATGTTTCCGATCCCTTTCCACGTAACATAGGGTATAACACTAATTTGGACAACCTTATCCCTTCCCCCTCTAGTCCCCGGATTCCCAAACCTAACCCCCCCTTGGGATTGCTATTTTCCTCTTGTGGGATTATTTTGGTAACAGGATTAGTTTGTCCAGAGTTGAAAGTGCAAACATCAGATTGGAGGGGTAAGGATTGGGTAATCCAATCCAGAGTATTTGGTGTGATATCCTACTTTTGGATTTTACTACCATGTTATTAGATCACCCTCGGCTTTGTGATAAAATTGTGCTTAATTATGGTTTTTAAACCAAGATAACCAGGAGTTTAGATTTGTTAGGAATTTAAGAGATTTAGGATTCTACTTCTATTTGATATTTTAGATTTTATTTCTATCCCTTATTTTATTGGACAAAGCTTGGTGTAGAAACTTATAAGAGCTTTGGCATAATTGTATTATGCTTTGAAAAATTTATGGAAGTGTACACTTGTAATCTTGTGTTCTTACTCATAATACAAATAAGGGTTAAAAACCTCCTCAATTTGCGAATCTTGTCTTACCCCATCATCTATGACACGTACATTTTGATCCCCCCTTAACTATGAAAATGCATCACTTTCAACCTCATGCCCTGTTCTAGAAGGGCCATTTGTACAGTTTTTTATAGTTAAATGGGGCCAAAATGCACAAGTTCATTGATGAGGGAAGGTAGGTAATGTGTTATTCGCTAGTAGTTGAGGGTGTGTTGATGTAATTTCGCTTAAAGTAAGTACTTTAAAATATGAAAAGATTTAATTACCAAGTGGTTGTTGGTTCCTTAATGGATAGACTAGTGGTGGAAGCAATATTTGGTTTGCTGTTGTCTCATTTTTTGTCTTTGATCATTGCAAAGCATAGTTCTATATTACACCACCCTATCATTCTTGGATCTACTTTGTTCAATTTTCTAAGGTGGCATTCCCATCATGCATGGATCTATTTTTCTTGGACTTTGCAGGGTCCAAACCCACTCTCATGTAAGAAGAAAAAGAATTGTGGGCATGCCAAAGAAAATCTTGTTTCAGAAAAGGTGAGTTATTTCTGAATGCTTATACTCCTGTCTTCCCTTTTTCTTGTCTGCTTTATATTATTTGAGGGCAATAATTTGATGTTTGGTGATCCTGGCCATACTATGGTTGATAGTGTTTCGTAGTGAGGTTGATATCGTAGTGATGCACAAATTCGTTTTGAACTTTGGAGCAATGAAGATCCTTGACTGGGGTGCATAATGCTTGTGGCATAATTTTGGAGGAGGCTCTTTATTCTGAACCTTGCCTGTTTGCCCATCAAAAACCGTGCTTTTGTTTGTTAATGTTTCGGAATTACTTGTAAAAAATAGCTTCAGAATTAGGGAAATGGATTCAATCATGGATTATATAGGGTCTAGAAGCCAGCAACTTTAAAATGGACAAAAAAATAAGCTTATTTGACTAGACAAAACATTTCATTTTTAAAAGGTGAAGAATGTTTCCTAAATTAAAGTTTTACCAACTACCCATAATTTTAGTTTCTATTTCATTCATATTTTTTGTTTTCAACTTTTCTTCTATCCCCATATCAAAGATGGTAGGTTCGGATTTAGGATTTGTGGAGGAAAAGAAAAATATGAAGGAAAATACATTCGGGCGTGGGTGATGCTGACTGGATAATCAGTTGTTGTAAGGACAATACATTCGCGCAGCTCTAGATAAGTTTCCCCCTGGTGGCTCAGTACATGAATAATGGGGGGAGTGTGTGAGTGGAAATCCAGAAAGTATTCACCCAAAAAAGAAATCCAGAAAGGAAGTCCAGTTTCTCTCTCTGTTTTTTTACAACTTTAAACATTATTCTCTGCTTTTAAACATCAAAGAAAAGAAGACAAGGAAATGAGTTGCAAGAATTCACTGATTCTGGTTTTTATTATTATTCCATTGATGTTGAGCGTTCACTTTGTATTAATACTTGCTAGTAG
This sequence comes from Camellia lanceoleosa, assembly GCA_025200525.1. Taxonomy (NCBI): domain Eukaryota; kingdom Viridiplantae; phylum Streptophyta; class Magnoliopsida; order Ericales; family Theaceae; genus Camellia; species Camellia lanceoleosa. Next base: position 2,854,288 of record CM045762.1, on the reverse strand, counting down.
TCAGGTAGAGGTCAACGAGTCGTCCTCATCGACCATTGAAGAAAGGCCACTGAAGATAAGCAAGAAGAGCTGCAACAATTTCATAAACTGTGGAATGCCTAGCAACAACCATAGTCCTGTTGTTGAAGAACAAAAGAGAGTCACACCGAGTGGCACAAATCCACTCCACAACTGATGAATTCTCCATCAACTTCTTCACTACTTTCTCTTTTATTGTTTTATCACTGTTGAGTGTTCCTGTGTTGTGCATGAAACACATTACTCTGAAAAACACTTCTGTACTTTAGTAACGAGTATGAGTTCAATGGCTAACTTAACATGATGGTGATTTTTTTACATTTTTTTGTAGTCGGCAAGAATTTTACTCTTGAAGCTGTGTATAACATCTGTCACTAGGGATTTATTGAATCTTGGACTACCAGCGCTTTGTTGCTATACTCTTGGTAGGATATGATTGGACTATAAATTAAGTCCATATTGAAAAAGAATAATATTATATGTATTAATTAGTGTACACACTAGTGTACCAACAGATGATGTAACATAATTTTAGAGGTTTTGGGTATTTGTAATTTGTATAATAAATAAGGATATTAATGATATCATAATACTAATTGGTACACTAGTTTATATACTAATTGGTGCATGTAGCACCACCGCTCGAAAAAATAACATCTTTGAATCCCCTTAGTTTCAATGCTCCTCTATTTTCGAGCCGTCTAAGGCCCTCTGTCCGACTTCTTGATTTGTAGGATTTTCTTTATATGAATCAAATATCTCATAATTAAAATTGTCACTATTTTTTTTTTCTTCTCCTTTTCAAGAATGCTCATAAAATTATCACTGCTAAATTAAAACTCCACAACTGTTTAAATCAATTTTTAAATTCAACCCATTTTTCTCATTTATCAATTTCCTACAAATTTATATATAACATTATAAACACATCATGTTTAACCTTATGGGAAAAAAAAAGAAAAAAAGAAAAAAAAGAAGAAGAGAAATACAAGAGTAATTGCAAGAAGTAATGAGCCTTCCTCTTTCAGTTAAAAAAATTATATCGTAGTCCATGGGCACTATGTGACGGGCACTAGGTGACTTTGTTTTAGACCAATTACAATTTATCATGTCTTCTCATATTCTTCAATTAGTTAATATGAAATCATGAGTTCCATCATTTTTATCAATCACAATTCACTTTGGGCACTATGTGGCCGTGCATGAAACGAGGATCACCGAATAACTTCTCCTTTCAGTCCCTTTTACGCGTTTTGGCAGAAGAAGAGGCAAAAAGAAACGTGTCTTTCTTAGGTTAAGTGATAAATTCTGTAATCAATCATCTCAATGGGGGCATCTCTTTTCTTGTTTCAAAGTTTATAATGTTTGAGAGATAGATCACTCTTAGCTGATAATAAGGAGATGAAGAGAACGACCCAATGACCACCATGTACCAATAAAGCAAATGACTCAAGAGAAAGTGACAATCCCTTTTATCCAAACCAAATTCACATGTGCCCATAAAAATTATTTTATATGTACCAAAAATGTTTTTTTCTTTTCTTTTTTCTTTTTTTCGTTTGCTAATATTTACTTTTTCGACCGCCAAATATGCACATTATGGGAAGGGGGATCACCTGTGTGCCAAAGGGTTTTGTCCAAGCGCTAATAGCGGACATGTTTTGTGTAATTCTTTTCAAGTTAAAAGTAAATAGTCAAAAAAAAAAAAAAAGAAATTAAATGTATATTTTTCTTAATTTTTGGATAATCAACTTATTTAAATTGTTTGTCTCATAAATTATAAGCAAAAAATTTCACTAATCACTTTAATAGGTATGATCAAAATTTAAAAAAATTATCAACAATTGTATAAATTGCACCAAACAAAATCAAACAGTCCGGGTTAGAGACGCGTGAAAATAGTGAATCATAGTGGCAGAGAGAGACTCAGAAGCTGACAGCATATATTGCCAATAGTGAGAAATTTCTTTCACACACACTCTCTAAGGTCTATTCCATTTTTACAAAAACCAATAAAGGAGAATGTAAGTAAACTGGGGCATTGATCAAGCAGTTGTTGAGAAAGACAAAATGTGAACAATCACTATATTGGAGTGGGACAAGAGATAGATATATGCATATAGCAGCAAAGTACAATCTATTGGCTTTCAAATTTCAACAATGATAGAGAGTTTGTAATTTTAGAATTTTAAAGACCTTTAAGGATGTGATAAATAAATAAAAAATAAATATAGGTGTTGGCTACATATTTTGTAAAAGCCAATTACAATTCGACACGTGACAGAATAAGGGTATTATGGGAAGATGATTCTAATCTTCGATCTTAATCGTACACGTGGCAATGAATATTGGTTCTCAAGTGATCTGAGTAGCACTAGATCAGTAAAGAGATGCAAGGTGACGTGGCTTCAACGGTTACCCATATTCAAATTCAAATACAGGAGGGAAGCCCAACTGCAAGTAATGGCGTAGTGGGACTACTTCTAAGGCAGCATGATCGTGATCATGGAGAAAGATGGTTCGATTCGGCGGTTCGAAAGTCATCCTTGACAAGTATAAATAGCAAGAAGCCCCGAGAAAAAAAGCCCGGATACAGATCATACAAACGAGTCTTTACTTCATATTTTCTTTTCCAGTTTTACATTTCCTGTACTTTAAATACCTGTTCTTTATATACCTGCACTTTAAATACCCGCACTGCACTTCGATTCATAGGAGTAGTTTCAAGTAGATTCAAGTAGATTCTTTGTAAACCTCTTCGAGTTTGAGTTTGAACTATTGTAAGTGTTCATTTTAATGAAATACTTGATTGTTCTTTATATTAACTGTTATTTCTCTTAATTTCTCCTAAGTTAAGCCACGGTAAAAGTCCTCTTCATTGAAATTTGAAAGAACTAAAACACAATCATCGATAATTGGTTGGCAATTATAATTTACATGGGACTGATTGATCCTTCTTGCCTTCGCCAAGATTTACAAAAATACCCTTCGAAAAGCCAAAAAGCCAACATATATTTTTGGCACGCCCGGTGGGACCAATTAAAATGGCTAGACGAAGACGACAAGGAGAAAATGAACGTCTGGAAGAAGGCGTAGAAGGAGAGGTAGAAATACCGAACCTAGAGGATAATGTGGTAACACATCCTGTGAAAACTCCCATGTTATCAGAACCTATGGTCGAACAGACCAACACTTCTGGACAAGAACCATATGTTTATAATATTGGACGAAACCAAGGAATTGGACCATCCACCGTTCCATCTACTCAGCCAATAAATCCATGGGATGGCTTAGTAGATGCTATGGGATAACAATTAATGAACATAATGGAAATGTGGGTAACATCCTTTTTGGATCGAATGAATAACCACCAACCAACAAATACAAGACACACAGAGGAAATTTTAAATGTCCCTCAGCAAAGATTGGCTAGGGAAAAACAGCCTATGTAAGTTAATGGACAATCTAATGGTCAGACTAGTACTCAGAACTATGAAAGACCACCGCCTTAGTCTTGGTATGAACCCATTTCGAGGCCTGTAGTAGGCCAAAATGCCTCAGTACTCAACAATGAAGCCACACAAGTTGGTGGATCTGGCCAAATACAAGAAACTGGCATAAGAATGGTGGCAAATCCCATGTTCGAAGCCATACCTGGCACTAGGGGGTATAATAATCCCTTATTCGAATTTATACCCGGGGGGTTGGAAGGTTTTCTCACAAATGGAAGGGACACAACACCTGTTCCAACACCTTTCACAGGTCCTTTCGCAGGACAAGCTCAAAGGGGTTACCCATACCCCCAACAGCAACCTGCACCACAGGGGCAACTAGTCTCAAATGTACCACCTTATGGACCAAGAGGACCACAGGCGCAAGTTTGTCCACCAAACCCTGTGTTTGTCCCTCCAGTAGTGGTTCAGCAAGCACAAAATATGGTCCCTAGGGACCAAATTGCTGATATTGTTAGGGAGATGTGTGGACCGATGGCTCGGGGGGTCCAGACTCAGATATCTGAAAACCATACCCGAGAATGGGTAGATAGGGTACATGAATACCCAAGAGGATTGAGAATACAGATTTTACCTATTCTATGGGCGGAAATCAATCATGATGAGAGCACATTGCCGATTCATTTTCAATGTGGTGAATTCACTAATCATGACTACATGAAGCGAGATTATTTCCAAATTCTCTAACTGGGGGAGCATTTGTATGGTATATCAACCTTACACCTGGCTCCATTCAAACTTGGCAACAAATGGAAGAGGCATTTCATGCCCAATTCTTCCAATCGGAGCTAGAGGTGTCCATGGCAGGCTTGGCAAGGTTGAGTCAAAGGCACGAAGAAAAGGCTACTCGGTTTATTGCGGTTAAAAGGGCTCGAAATAAATGTAGAGTCATCCTTCTAGAGCCAGAATTTGTAAGATTGGCTCAAAACGGTTTAGAGTTCAGACTTCGAAAGAAATTTGACTCAACTGAATTCAGGGATTTGGTCGAATTAACCTATAAGGTGTCTCGATATGAAGCATTACTAGAGGAGGAACAAGATCGAAATAATGCCTCGTATAAGACATATTATAGAGATCCCAATTATGAGATCGATGCAGCAGAGATTGTGGGTAAAGAACCTGTAATCTGTGAAGCATTAATTCATAAGGATACAACCATCGACCAGCAGTTTAAAAAGAAAGACTTTCACAGAAAGTACTCTTTCGATTTGACAAAAGCAGATGACATTTTTGATCATTTGCTTGCAGCCAATTTCCTTAAGTTACCAAAAGGAGTAAAACTGCCATCTCCAGATGAACTTAAAAGAAAAGTATACTATAAATGGCATAATTCTTGGTCTCACTCGACTAAAAACTGCATTGTTTTTCGAGACAGGATCCAAGAGCAAATTCGGAAAGGAAGTTTGAAGTTCCCAGCCAAAATAGAAAAAGCCATGGTAGGACTGATATGGTCGCCAGTAAGCACTTTCAGTGAGGAAGGATCCATTGATAGCGAGTAATAAGGAAGAGGGGCTTAACAGGAGATCGGTAGGGTTTGTGTCTCAAAAGAGCAAGTGATTTCAGAGCACAAAGCAAAGGGGCTTTTTAAAGGTTTCGTGTCTGAAAAATATATTGCGTAAGTCGTTAAGTACTAAAAGTACGAATACGAGGAGTCTCTTCCAATATTGATAGTTTTTTAGGGAAGAGCACAATCCGAATGTTGATGTCAGCTTCGAAGAGAGATATTTGGCTTCGAAGCCAAATTTTGGCGCCAAAAAAAAAAAAAAAATCAAACAACAACGGCTTCGAAATACAGAAGCCAGCTTCGAAGCATACTACATGCTTAAAGACGCTAAGATGCTTGAGTATTGGTCTACTTCAAAGGGTTTAAAGACCTGTTTGAGGGATATTATTGAAAGTAACGACCTTCAAAGCAAAACTTAGGATTCTTTAAAGATGAGAATTACTGTTCGAAACATCAAAAACCAATCATTGGTTTTTATAAAAGGAGATTGTCCATTGAATTAAAACAGCATAGACTGCTCTTCGAAGCAAAAGTGGTCAATTTAAAATTGATTGGCTATATTAACCATGATCATATATTGGTTATAGTTAGTCTTGAAGGGTAAGATTGTTAAATCCAAAGTACTAATTCTAGATGATATCAGCTAAAATTGTCAATTTTACTCCATAAATTGGGAAAAGACATGTTGATTCTTTTCAAGTGTTTCATCAAAGACGATTGAGTCCAGATTCGAAGGAAACAAAGTTAAACAATGTCAAATACAGAAGAACTTTGTTTGTATTTAAGCCAGGGCAATTACATCAAGTAACCCTATCTGGGTATAAATTCAAACTCATAAAAGTAAGGAATAGAATAAATAACAAGATCATGAAATTTTGACCAACAATGGTCAATGAATTTTTGTTCTTTTTTTATTATATCTTCTATTTCTTCTAATGTTGGCTGCATAAGTTGATGTGCTCTCACTTCATAGTAGAGCTCTTCAGCCTTTATTTCGAAAGCTTCCTCTCTCAACCTTTGTTCTACTTTGTCTATGACCAAATCATCCCAATACGCAGAATCTTTATTCTTAAAATCGTCGAATTCTTCGATGAAGTTCTCTGCTTCGTATTGGGCATGAATTCGCAAAGACAAAAGTTGATCCAAAGATTGTGTAGTGACCAGGGAATTTCGATGCCAGTAGAGGAGCACTGGAAGTTGGTCCAGGAACATATGAAGTTCTGCTTGGGTAAGGGGATTAAGGACATGGCCCCTAGTCAGGATATCACAAGCCCATTGGAGGTTCTTGAGAGGGATTTCGTCTTCAAGCACATTGAAAGGCAAGTAAGAGAAAGCTGCAAGCAGAAGTTGAGCTTCTTTCCGCTCAGTTGGAGTGGGGGAAGGTGGAGGTTTATAAGGTGGGAAGACTTTTTCTATGGGAAGAGCAAGCCTCAGTTTCTCTGTCCAGGACAGAGTTGGTGGAGGAGAAGGAGTAGATGGTTACGTTGAAGAAGCGAGTAAATGCTTCTTGAGAGGATGGAGAAGAAGGTGTGGATGCTTCTATTATAGGAGATGGCACGAGGCGGAAGGAACAAAGGCATTAATGTAATCAAGCGGTCGAAGAACAAATCTTCGCCTTCTTGGCTAAGAATGAAGGGCTGTACCCTTGTGCTTCTTCTGGGCACTGGGTAGCATGCATTATCTTGGTAGGCATGGAAGATGTGTACCAGGTCACAAGTAGATTCTCTTCCAAACTACGTCGAAGGTCAATGGGCACGTAAGGATAGACCACTGAACTTCGAGCATAGGGAGGAAACTCCAAAGGGTCAGTGAATTCAACGAAATGATGGTTGATTCGTTCCCTCAAGTCCCAGGACTCAGGCACTGACCAGCTTGTCCATCCGGAAACCCCAGAAGATGAAGAAGTTGTAGCTTCATCCTAAGCAGAGGTTTGTGAAGAAGAACTTCCCATGTCCATATTTGTAACTTGTTGAAACAAAGGCTTGAGAATAGTTCGTTCAAAGTACAAGGGGAGTTTAGAGGAAGAACTTCTTGTATCTGTAAATTTGTAAACCGAAGGATTAAGGGCAATGTGTTCGTAGTCCAAAGGTTGATAATCTGCAAAAGCCTCCATGACCTGAATATAGAAAGGCGGGTAAAAATGGCTAATGAATGCGTGGAGATTTTTTCGAGGGGAAGTAGCATTACTCAGTGGCTCTTCATATGATTGATCAATAGAAAGGGAAGTTGATTTAATCATGGTCCGTTCGAATGCTGAGGTATTGGGATGTTTGACAAATTGATGAAGAGTTAATGCTAATGATCACCAAAAAGATGACGGTTGTGTTTCCAGAAGACAGACTCCATACATATTCCAAAAGCGCGGGAAAGGCTGTAATCCACTAATATCACCAAGTATTGGGCATATTAGTACGGGGGGTAATGTTGGCTACATATTTTGTAAAAGCCAATTACAATTCGACACGTGACAGAATAAGGGTATTATGGGAAGATGATTCCAATCTTCGATCCTAATCGTACACGTGGCAATGAATATTGGTTCTCAAGTGATCTGAGTAGCACTAGATCAGTAAAGAGATGCAAGGTGACGTGGCTTCAACGATTACCCATATTCAAATTCAAATACAGGAGGGAAGCCCAACTGCAAGTGATGGCGTAGTGGAACTACTTCTAAGGCAGCATGATCAGCGATCATGGAGGAAGCGGTCGGCAGTTCAAAGTCATTCAAGGTCATCCTTGACAGGTATAAATAGCAAGGAAGCCCTCAGAAAAAGCCCCCGAACTCAGATTATACAAACCAGTCTTTACTTCATATTTTCTTTTCCAGTTTTACATTTCTTGTACTTTAAATATCTGTTCTTTAAATACCTGCACTTTAAATACCCGCACTGCACTTCGATTCATAGGAGTAGTTTCAAGTAGATTCAAGTAGACTGTTGCTGTAAACCTCTTCGAGGCTAAGTTTGGACTATTGTAAGTGTTCATTTTAATGAAATACTTCGATTGTTCTTCATATTAACTGTTATTTCTCTTAATTTCTCTTAAGTCTAGCCACCAGTAAAAGTCCTCTTCATTGAGGCTGAAAGAACTAAAGCACAATCGTCTGATAATTGGTTGGCAATTATAATTTTTGTAAGGACTGATTGATCCTTACTGGCACGCTCGCATTTACAAAAATACCCTTCGAAAAGCCAAAAAGCCAACAATAGGCATATACATCACATTACAAGTGGGTCTCATTTCTTGTCATATCACTAAAACTCTCTTTGGAACTTTAAAATTAAAACTCTTAATCTTTATTCTTTAAATTTTTGGACTTGGGTGCCTGCAAGTATCAACGTACGTCTGGTGTTTTGTTCATTTGTTACCATCAACCTTCTTCATTTTGTTTTTCCTCTCTCTCTCTCGCTAATAAAAACAAAAATGAAATTTGAATCTTCAAAAGCAACCTTTTTCGCAAGGACGGAACCACATGTAGGTTATTTTTGGCCCCCTTCATTGTGTTGTTAACCTTGCCATCTGTTTAACGGTTCTCTCTCTTGAATATTTATTCTAGGGGATTTTTTTGTCTGCCATTCTACAAATAAAAATTAAGCTTTAATTGGAGTTAATGAAAAACACACAAGATGAAAATTCGTAGTCTTTAAACTTCCAACCGCTCTAGTTTAGTTGGTGACTTATTTGAAAAGGTCGGTGGCAATTGTGAGGTGTTTTTTTTAATTATTTGTTGCTTTCTACCATGAGAGTTTTTTTTTTTTTGGAAAGATGGATTTGGGACTTTTTTTTGACTATTTTAGCCACAAAAGATAAAATAGGCTATTTTAGTCACAAAAAATAAAATATCACATCTAACCCATAATCATTATACTCTTCTCTCACAAAAAAAATCAAAAAAACCAAAAAGTCAAAAAACCCTTACCAAACTAAGCTTTTTAGCCTAGGCTAAAATAGCCAAAAAAGTCAAAAAATTAAAAAGCCAACCCGCTTCCCAAATGAAGCCATGTAATTGTTAGTGTTGAGCTTGTGAATATGTATTGTTAGATTTTTTTTAAATGATTGATTGTTTAATTTGATATAATTGCCTTGGTGTTTATTTGTATATTCATTTGGGAAGAGCTATTTAGAGCTTTTTTTTGATTATTTTAGCTACAAAAGACAAAATATGCTATTTTAGCCACAAAATACAAAATAGGCTATTTTAGTCACAAAAAATAAAATATTACATCCAACCCATAATCATTACACTCTTCTCTCACAAAAAAGCCAAAAAAGTCAAAAGGCCAAAAAGTCTTTCTCAAACCAAGTTTTTTAGCCTAGGCTAAAATAGTCAAAAAAGCCAAAAAGCCAACCCACTTCCCAAACGGAGGCAATATTTTCTTACTGATTAAAAAAAAAATTGACCACCCAAACCACCAAATAAAATTTGAAATTTGAATTCCTTAATTTGAATTCTAATTTTTTGAATTCAATTTTTTTTTCATACTTTTTTGTTCTTAGTGAATTTTTTTAATATTTTAAGCAATTTTTTTAACTTTTTTGATGCACTTAACTTAAATATACCTAAAAAATAAAATATTTATAAAAAATATTTTAATAAATCAATAAATACACAAGAATATGAAAATGTACGAAATTTTCATTTTTTTGATATTTAGTGAATTTTTTAAATATCTTTTTTACAAATATTATACTTTTTAATTGTATTTATATTAAGTGTACCTAAAAAATAAAAAAATATGAAAAATAAAAAACTCAATTTTAAAAAAAATGAATTCAAAAAATTAAAACCAAACATGAAAAATTATACCAAATTTCCAAGGCCAATATGATATAACAATCAATAAATATGAAACATGTTGTAGGCGAGAATAAATCGAACTTGAGTTGGAAAGGAGAAGCAATACACTCAACCACTAAACCACATGATAGCCTCGTTTGGTAAAACTTTTTTTCAGCTTAAATCAACTTTTGGCTTAAATTAAGCTATGTTGGTGTGTTTAGTACAATTTATAGGCACAGATTATAGCTTAATTTAAGCCATTTTCGGCTAAAATCTCTAAGTTGCTCAAAGGGTGCTTATGAATTCTGCTTAAGCGCGCAGCTGATCCCTCTGGGGGCAAAATGACTTAAATGTCCTTCTCATTTGATGCTAATTACAAGTGTGCCATGTATATAAACCAAGATCACTCATTTTTGCTCTCTCACACAAACGGCCCAGGCGATTTCGGTGAACCCAAAGTGATTCCCAATGAACCTGGTGATTTCTCTCTCTTTCTCTCTCTCTCTCTCTCTCTCCCTCTCTATCTCTCCCCCTTGTTCTCCGATCACTCTCCATCGCGATTTGAACCATCACGATCGACAGCGTGAACCCTAGTGTTTAGGGTTTAGGGTTTAGGCATGTGTCACATTGAGGGTGATTAGTGGATGCCACACATCAACAAAGTGTGCTAAGGCTCTTTATGTTTTTTGCCTTGGAATAATGTATGTCACGTGACACACACAATGTTTGGCACGTGTCACATTGAGGGTGATCGGTGGGTGCCACACATCAACAAAGTGCACTAAGACTCTTTATGCTTTTTGCCTTAGAATAATGTATGTCACGTGATACACACAATTGTATCACAACCACTGCAAATTGTGCCACACATCAACAAAGTGCACTAAGGCTCTTTATGAGGGTGATTGGTGGGTGCCACACATCAACAAAGTGCACTAAGGCTCTTTATGCTTTTTGCCTTGGAATGATGTATGTCACGTGACACACACAAGGAAGGGTATAATTGACCACTCAATGTTACCAAACAAAGGAAATAGAATCAACTGATAAGATATTCCCTCACTAATAGAACTAATCAGAACAATAGAAATAATCTTAGGATCAATCGGTAAAACTGTTTGTGAGATAAGATTTATTGGTAAATATCCCATTAATTTATCAATGTACACATATTCATCCATTTATATTAATGTATCAATTTTTCCATCAATTTTAATTATTTTTTGTAATATTTCATTAATAGTTTAATTAGTTTAATAAACATCAATTAAAATTATTTCATAAGCTGTAAAAAATTATTTCATTAATAAGCATCAATTATTATTAATAGTTTCGTGAAAATTATTAATAGTTTCATTAATAAGCATCAATTAAAATTAATAGTAAAATTATTAATATAATTTTTTTTCATTTTAAATTAATTAGTCACAATTAATTAGCATCAATATTATTTTTATTCATTAATTATTTTGTTTTTTTGTTTTATTTAAAAAACACTAAAAAACCTTTAAAAAAAATGAAAACCCTAGCTCCGGCGGGATAAATCGGCGCTAGGGTTTCATTCAGATCCACAAAAAGAGCGAGAGAGAGAGAGCTAGGATTCAAATCATGATGGTTCAAATCAACTTTTCATCCCGCCGGCAGCCCCTTCTCCTCCTCCTTCTCATCTCACTGCCGGCATCGATCGCGATGGTTTAGATCGCGATGGTTTAGATCGCGATGGTTCAGATTGCGATGGTTCAAATCGCATCAATCGTGCAGAGGGAGACAGAGCTAGGGTTCAGGCTGTCGATCGCGATGGTTCAAATCGCGATGGAGAGCGATCGGAGAACAAGGGGGAGAGAGAGAGAGAGAAGAAATAGAGCCGTTCACCGAAATCACCTGGGTTCGCTGGGAATCGCCTGGGTTCACCGAAATCGCCTGGGCCGTTTGTGTGAGAGAGCAAAAATGAGTGATCTTGGTTTATATACATGGCACACTTGTAATTAGCATCAAATGAGAAGGACATTTAAGTCATTTTGCCCCCAGAGGGATCAGCTGCACGCTTAAGCAGAATTCATAAGCACCCTTTGAGCAACTTAGAGATTTAAGCCGAAAATGGCTTAAATTAAGCTATAATTTGTGCCTATAAATTGTACTAAACACACTAACATAGCTTAATTTAAGCCAAAAGTTGATTTAAGCTGAAAAAAAGTTTTACCAAACGGGGCTATCATGTGGTTTAGTGGTTGAGTGTATTGCTTCTCCTTTCCAACTCAAGTTCGATTTATTCTCGCCTACAACATGTTTCATATTTATTGATTGTTATATCATATTGGCCTTGGAAATTTGGTATAATTTTTCATGTTTAGTTTTAATTTTTTGAATTCAATTTTTTTTAAATTGAGTTTTTTATTTTTCATATTTTTTTATTTTTTAGGTACACTTAATATAAATACAATTAAAAAGTATAATATTTGTAAAAAAGATATTTAAAAAATTCACTAAATATCAAAAAAATGAAAATTTCGTACATTTTCATATTCTTGTTTATTTATTGATTTATTAAAATATTTTTTTTAAATATTTTGTTTTTTAGGTATATTTAAGTTAAGTGCATCAAAAAAGTTAAAAAAATTGATTAAAATATTAAAAAAATTCACTAAGAACAAAAAAGTATGAAAAAAAAATTGAATTCAAAAAATTAGAATTCAAATTAAGGAATTCAAATTTCAATTTTTATTTGGTGGGTTGGGTGGTCAATTTTTTTTTTAATCAGTAAGAAAATATTGCCTCCGTTTGGGAAGTGGGTTGGCTTTTTGACTTTTTTGACTATTTTAGCCTAGGCTAAAAAACTTGGTTTGGGAAAGACTTTTTGGCTTTTTGACTTTTTTGGCTTTTTTGTGAGAGAAGAGTGTAATGATTATGGGTTGGATGTAATATTTTATTTTTTGTGGCTAAAATAGCCTATTTTGTATTTTGTGGCTAAAATAGCATATTTTGTCTTTTGTGGCTAAAATAATAAAAAAAAAGCTCTAAATAGCTCTTCCCAAACGGATATACAAATAAACACCAAGGCAATTATATCAAATTAAACAATCAATCATTTAAAAAAAATCTAACAATACATATTCACAAGCTCAACACTAACAATTACATGGCTTCGTTTGGGAAGCGGGTTGGCTTTTTGATTTTTTGACTTTTTTGACTATTTTAGCCTAGGCTAAAAAGCTTGGTTTGGTAAGGGTTTTTTGACTTTTTGGCTTTTTGGTTTTTTTGATTTTTTTTTGTGAGAGAAGAGTATAATGATTATGGGTTAGATGTGATGTTTTATTTTTTGTGACTAAAATAGCCTATTTTATCTTTTGTGGCTAAAATAGTAAAAAAAAAAGTCTCAAATCCATCTTTCCAAAAAAAAAAACTCTCATGGTAGAAAGCAACAAATAATTAAAAAAAACACCTCACAATTGCCACCGACCTTTTCAAATAAGTCACCAACTAAACTAGAGCGGTTGGAAGTTTAAAGACTACGAATTTTCATCTTGTGTGTTTTTCATTAACTCCAATTAAAGCTTAATTTTTATTTGTAGAATGGCAGACAAAAAATCTCCTAGAATAAATATTCAAGAGAGAGAACCGTTAAACAGATGGCAAGGTTAACAACACAATGAAGGGGACCAAAAATAATCTACATGTGGTTCCGTCCTTGCGAAAAAGGTTGCTTTTGAAGATTCAAATTTCATTTTTGTTTTTATTAGCGAGAGAGAGAGAGAGGAAAAACAAAATGAAGAAGGTTGATGGTAACAAATGAACAAAACACCAAACGTACGTTGATACTTGTAGGCACCCAAGTCCAAAAATTTAAAGAATAAAGATTAAGAGTTTTAATTTTAAAGTTCCAAAGAGAGTTTTAGTGATATGACAAGAAATGAGACCCACTTGTAATGTAATGTATATGCCTATATTTATTTTTTATTTTTTTTTCACATCCTTAAAGGTCTTTAAAATTCTAAAATTACAAACTCTCTATCATTGTTGAAATTTGAAAGCCAATAGATTGTACTTTGCTGCTATATGCATATATCTATCTCTTGTCCCACTCCAATATAGTGATTGTTCACATTTTGTCTTTCTCAACAACTGCTTGATCAATGCCCCAGTTTACTTACATTCTCCTTTATTGGTTTTTGTAAAAATGGAACAGACCTTAGAGAGTGTGTGTGAAAGAAATTTCTCACTATTGGCAATATATGCTGTCAGCTTCTGAGTCTCTCTCTGCCACTATGATTCACTGTTTTCACGCTTCTCTAAACCGGAATGTTTGATTTTGTTTGGTGCAATTTATACAATTGTTGATAATTTTTTTAAATTTTGATCATACCTATTAAAGTGATTAGTGAAATTTTTTGCTTATAATTTATGAGACAAACAATTTAAATAAGTTGATTATCCAAAAATTAAGAAAAATATACATTTAATTTCTTTTCTTTTTTTTTTTGACTATTTACTTTTAACTTGAAAAGAATTACACAAAACATGTCCGCTATTAGCGCTTGGACAAAACCCTTTGGCACACAGGTGATCCCCCTTCCCATAATGTGCATATTTGGCGGTCGAAAAAGTAAATATTAGCAAACGAAAAAAAGAAAAAAGAAAAGAAAAAAACATTTTTTGTACATATAAAATAATTTTTATGGGCACATGTGAATTTGGTTTGGATAAAAGGGATTGTCACTTTCTCTTGAGTCATTTGCTTTATTGGTACATGGCGGTCGTTGGGTCGTTCTCTTCATCTCCTTATTATCAGCTAAGAGTGATCTATCTCTCAAACATTATAAACTTTGAAACAAGAGAAGAGATGCCCCCATTGAGATGATTGATTACAAAATTTATCACTTAACCTAAGAAAGACACGTTTCTTTTTGCCTCTTCTTCTGCCAAAACACATAGAGGGGACTGAAAGGAGAAGTTATTTGGTGATCCTCGTTTCATGCACGGCCACATAGTGCCCAAAGTGAATTGTGATTGATAAAAATGATGGAACTCATGATTTCATATTAAATAATTGAAGAATATGAGAAGACATGATAAATTGTAATTGGTCTAAAACAAAGTCACCTAGTGCCCATGGATTACATGGACTACGATATAATTTTTTTGACTGAAAGAGGAAGGCTCATTACTTCTTGCAATTACCCTTGTATTTCTCTTCTTTTTTTCTCTTTTTTTTTACTTTTTTTTTTTACCATAAGGTTAAACACGATGTGTTTATAATGTTATATATAAATTTGTAGGAAATTGATAAATGAGAAAAATGGGTTGAATTTAAAAATTGATTTAAACAGTTGTGGAGTTTTAATTTAGCAGTGATAATTTTATGAGCATTCTTGAAAAGGAGAAGAAAAAAAAAATAGTGACAATTTTAATTATGAGATATTTGATTCATATAAAGAAAATCCTAAAAATCAAGAAGTCGACCAGAGGGCCTTAGACGGCTCGAAAATAGAGGAGCATTGAAACTAATGGGATTCAAAGACGTTATTTTTTCGAGCGGTGATGCTACATACACCAATTAGTATATAAACTAGTGTACCAATTAGTATTATGATATCATTAATATTTTATTTATTATATAAATTACAAATACCCAAAACCTCTAAAATTATGTTACATCATCTGTTGGTACACTAGTGTGTACACTAATTAATACATATAATATTATTCTTTTTCAATATGGACTTAATTTATAGTCCAATCATATCCTACCAAGAGTATAGCAACAAAGCGCTGGTAGTCCAAGATTCAATAAATCCCTAGTGACAGATGTTATACACAGCTACAAGAGTAAAATTCTTGCCAACTACAAAAAAAAATGTAAAAAAATCACCATGATGTTAAGTTAGCCATTGAACTCATACTCGTTACTAAAGTACAGAAGTGTTTTTCAGAGTAATGTGTTTCATGCACAACACAGGAACACTCAACAGTGATAAAACAATAAAAGAGAAAGTAGTGAAGAAGTTGATGGAGAATTCATCAGTTGTGGAGTGGATTTGTGCCGCTGGGTGTGACTCTCTTTTGTTCTTCAACAACAGGACTATGGTTGTTGCTAGGCATTCCACAGTTTATGAAATTGTTGTAGCTCTTCTTGCTTATCTTCAGTGGCCTTTCTTCAATGGTCGATGAGGACGACTCGTTGACCTCTACCTGACTACTAGCAAGTATTAATACAAAGTGAACGCTCAACATCAATGGAATAATAATACAAACCAGAATCAGTGAATTCTTGCAACTCATTTCCTTGTCTTCTTTTCTTTGATGTTTAAAAGCAGAGAATAATGTTTTTAAAGTTGTAAAAAAACAGAGAGAGAAACTGGGCTTCCTTTCTGGATTTCTTTTTTGGGTGAATACTTTCTGGATTTCCACTCACACACTCCCCCCATTATTCACGTACTGAGCCACCAGGGGGAAACTTATCTAGAGCTGCGCGAATGTATTGTCCTTACAACAACTGATTATCCAGTCAGCATCACCCACGCCCGAATGTATTTTCCTTCATATTTTTCTTTTCCTCCACAAATCCTAAATCCGAACCTACCATCTTGGATATGGGGACAGAAGAAAAGTTGAAAACAAAAAATATGAATGAAATAGAAACTAAAATTATGGGTAGTTGGTAAAACTTTAATTTAGGAAACATTCTTCACCTTTTAAAAATGAAATGTTTTGTTTAGTCAAATAAGCTTATTTTTTGTCCATTTTAAAGTTGCTGGCTTCTAGACCCTATATAATCCATGATTGAATCCATTTCCCTAATTCTGAAGCTATTTTTTACAAGTAATTCCGAAACATTAACAAGCAAAAGCACGGTTTTTGATGGGCAAACAGGCAAGGTTCAGAATAAAGAGCCTCCTCCAAAATTATGCCACAAGCATTATGCAGCCCAGTCAAGGATCTTCATTGCTCCAAAGTTCAAAACAAATCTGTGCATCACTACGATATCAACCTCACTACGAAACACTATCAACCATAGTATGGCCAGGATCACCAAACATCAAATTATTGCCCTCAAATAATATAAAGCAGACAAGAAAAAGGGAAGACAGGAGTATAAGCATTCAGAAATAACTCACCTTTTCTGAAACAAGATTTTCTTTGGCATGCCCACAATTCTTTTTCTTCTTACATGAGAGTGGGTTTGGACCCTGCAAAGTCCAAGAAAAATAGATCCATGAATGATGGGAATGCCACCTTAGAAAATTGAACAAAGTAGATCCAAGAATGATAGGGTGGTGTAATATAGAACTATGCTTTGCAATGATCAAAGACAAAAAATGAGACAACAGCAAACCAAATATTGCTTCCACCACTAGTCTATCCATTAAGGAACCAACAGCCACTTGGTAATTAACTCTTTTCATATTTTAAAGTACTTACTTTAAGCAAAATTACATCAACACACCCTCAACTACTAGCGAATAACACATTACCTACCTTCCCTCATCAATGAACTTGTGCATTTTGGCCCCATTTAACTATAAAAAACTGTACAAATGGCCCTTCTAGAACAAGGCATGAGGTTGAAAGTGATGCATTTTCATAGTTAAGGGGGGATCAAAATGTACGTGTCATAGATGAGGGGTTAAGACAAGATTCGCAAATTGAGGAGGTTTTTAACCCTTATTTGTATTATGAGTAAGAACACTTTTTCTAAGCATAATACAATTATGCCAAAGCTCTTATAAGTTTCTACACCAAGCTCTGTCCAATAAAATAAGGGATAGAAATAAAATCTAAAATATCAAATAGAAGTAGAATCCTAAATCTCTTAAATTCCTAACAAATCTAAACTCCTGGTTATCTTGGTTTAAAAACCATAATTAAGCACAATTTTATCACAAAGCCGAGGGTGATCTAATAACACGGTAGTAAAATCCAAAAGTAGGATATCACACCAAATACTCTGGATTGGATTACCCAATCCTTACCCCTCCAATCTGATGTTTGCACTTTCAACTCTGGACAAACTAATCCTGTTACCAAAATAATCCCACAAGAGGAAAATAGCAATCCCAAGGGGGGGTTAGGTTTGGGAATCCGGGGACTAGAGGGGGAAGGGATAAGGTTGTCCAAATTAGTGTTATACCCTATGTTACGTGGAAAGGGATCGGAAACATGGTACAATAAGGGTAGATTTGTTTAGATTAGATTATTAGAATTTAAGATACTTCTAGAATAACTTTCTTTAACAATTAGGCACCCAATTAAATAATGTTTTTTTCCCCTTTCAAATTAGTCATGTTACAACTCATTTGTATGAGCAATATGACCCATTTTCTTTTACATTTTATGATACCAAAACCCCTCTCTTCTTATATTTTAGTTTATTATATTTCATTTGTTTTTTCTGCTAATGTAAACTTTAAAGTACAAGTTGGAAAATATTTTGGGATTGCTTTATGGTTAAAAGATAAACCCTATACTAGTAACACAATAACTCCAATGATCCCATTGTTGAATCAATTGGAATTTGTAATAATTCTTAGTAGAAAAAAAATAAGTATTTCCAAAAACATTCTTAGAAGAGAGAAAGAGTAGAAACAAAGGGTACGCTCTCTAGAAGATTTGCTCGGGGCTGTTCACTTATCAATGATTGAAGAAATGTGTTCGAGTAACACTAATTCTAACCTTCAGGTGACATAAAACGCATCTGATATTTGTTCCGCTTCTATGTGGATCTCTCTTTAAGATGTCATAGCAGCTGCACACTGTTGGCCAATTGATGCTTCCCCAAAAAGTGTACCAGACATCATCCGATCTGTGGTCAGCTCTCTCTCCCTAGATATGTGTGTATAGCTTATTAGACGATTTCAATATCACATTTTCATCTTAAATTATGGAAAAAAAAAATTCTATGTTGTGCTTTTTATTAGATTTTGGGATCTTGATATCAAGGGGTATTTTGAATATCCGAAATACACTTTTCTTGTCTTAGTAAAATCAGTGGCTACTTTTACTTTTTGGTGGTTGATTTTTGTTTCCACCATGTAACTATCAGCAGGGACTAGACCTATCAAGGCTTTGTCAAGTTTGCAAGCCAAAGCACTTGTGTGTTTGCAAGATTTGTGATGGTTGGCTCTCTAGATGTTGCTGTGAGAATATTAGATTAGGTTTATATATACGGTAGTGTATATTGTGTATATATATATATGGCAGTGTTAGGGTTAGAATTACTATATAATCAGACGTATTCTTTGTATTATGACACAATTGAATATGCAGAAAACATTCAGAAATCTTACATGGTATTAGAGCTTGATTTGAAACCCTAGCAGCCAACACGAATCTCTCTCTGGTTTTGCTCTCTGATTCCTTTCATCATTTGGTTCATCATATTCAAAGTCGACCCATCTGAGTTTGGGTGTGCTTCGTTTGGTTCTTTCATATGATTCAAAGTCAATTCATCTAGTTCATCTTCCTTTCGTCTGGTTCATCTTTGTTGGTTCTTTGGGATCGTAAAGCCTCTCTTTGTGATTGCGCAAGTCATCGCAGGTCGCTAGTTGTTGCATCATCTCTCTCTCACTGTCGTCGCTGTTTGAAGCCCTAGGAAGCTTCGTCGCTAGTCTCTGTCTTTGTTTCTGCTTCAATCTCTCTCTCGCTCTCTCTGTGTTTCTACTTAGGATATTTGTGGGTTGGTGCTTCTAGTTCTGTCCATTTGACTTGGGAATATTTGTGGGTCTTTGGGTCAAGATTCTGGTTATTATAAAGTGACCCCACCAGGTTATTATATCTTTCATTCACGACCTTGTCAATTTATGGGTTCGTTGGATAACTTTTTTGCTTATTACAGTTTGATCCCTCTAGTTTTGTTTTTAGGTTATTACACTTGAACCCCAGAGCTTTCTGGTTATTACAATGTCTCTAGTTATTACAATGTCTCTAGCTTTTGATGAATGTGCCTTCTGCCATCAAAGGGGTCATTGGAAGCACCATTGTCCTAAAAAGGGATGTTTGTCTGCCTCGTCTTCTCAGTAGTTTCTGATCCAGTTCTGCGCCCCTTCTTTGAGTACTGTTCACCCTCCCGCTGGTTCTACTGCATCTACTCTGACTCTTGATCCTAACTTGGCTTCCTTGAGTGCTCAGATTAGCTAGCTTCAACATACACTATCTACCTTCCAACCATCCCCGTCTGCATCCATTGTTTTTACTTTTCATTTAGGTTTACTTGGGTCTTCTTCAAGTATCTCTTCGCCTATTTGGATTTTTGACTCGGGTGCTCTCATCATATGACTCCCCATCTCTCCTTACTTCAAAATTGTACTCCCCCTCCCTTTTCTATTACTGTTAATGCTACTAATGGGTCGGGTATGTCTGTTATATTTGTTGGGTCTGTCTTACCATATACTATGTTTGCTGTTTTTATTCCATCTGTCCTTTATATTCCTTAATTATCTATCAGTTTATTTTCTATCAGTCAGCTTGATGTCTTCGATTTTGATGTTGTCTTTTCTTCTTCTATCTGTTCTGTGCAGGATCAGATGTCCAAGCAATAGATTGGGACTGGTCGTAGAGTTGGAGACCTCTATGTGGTGGAGAGCTTACATCTGCCTATGACTACCTCTCCGATTGTTTTTTCCTCTTCTCAGTTAGATTCTTTGTCAAGTCATTTCGATTTGTGGCATTTTAGATTAGGGCATTTGTCATAGTCAACTTGCCGAGTGTCGGGGGTGTAAATTTGCCAAAATGACAGCTTACCTTTTCATAAAAGTACCTCTACATCTGATACACCGTTTTTCTTTAGTTCATACCGATGTCTGGGTTCCTTCTCCTGTTCTCACTAAAGGGGGCTCTGTATACTATGTTTCATTTGTTGATGCACCTGTTACACTTAGGTTTATCTTATGACTCATAAGTTTGATTTCTACCAGATATGTTGTACTTTTCAGTCTATGGTCACTACACAGTTTGGGTCCACTATTAAATTGTTACGGTTTGACTTGGGCGAGGAATACTTAAAAATGAGTTCTATGAATATTTGGCCAATTTGGGTACCATTCACCAAACTTCCTATACTGATACACCTGGCTAAAATTGTCAAGTTGAGCGTAAACACCGTCATCTCCTTGAGACAGCTAGGTCTCTCCTCTCTATCTCTCTTTTGGCTCCATTTTGGATTAAGGCAATTCTTACTACTGCTTTTCTTCTCAACCATATGCCTATCCCCTTTATTTCTGGTCGGTCTCCTTATAAGGCTCTGTTTTCTCAACTTCCTAATTACTCCCTCCTCCGTGTGTTTGGGTCTACTTTTTTGGTCCTAGTGCCCGGTCTGTCCTATGTGTATTTTTGGGTTACCGTCTCACTCAGAAAGGTAATCGCTGTTATGACCCTGTTTCCCGTCACCTTTATGTCTTCCGCTATGTTGCCTTTCTCGAACGTCTACCATACTTTCAGCTTCCTCCTCTCACAACCCCAGTTTCCAAAGAGGATTTGGTTCATATTGATTCATTTCCTTCTGAGGTCCCTCCTGATGAGTACATCTTTGCTGTTCTCCATGAGCTTATTCCCTCTTCTCCTTGTACCACCCCTCCTCATGAGTCCATCTCCACTGACCCCCATGAGTCTGTTCCCTCCTCTCATCCTTCCCCACCTGCTCCTGCTCCTTCTCCGGTGTTAGTCTATTATCGTCACAAGGCTTTCCCTCCACCAGTTGTCTTTGCCCCTATTACTGATCCTCCTGCTTCTGACGACTCTGATCTTACTAACCGAAAGTATCCCCTTCGCATCCGTAAACAAGTAGTCAAACTTAGTTTTGTTAAAACATGTTTTTCTCCGTCATACTGTACATTTTTGTCTGCTATTAACTCTTTTTCAAAACCTCAGTCTTACAAGGAGGCTTG
This sequence comes from Camellia lanceoleosa, assembly GCA_025200525.1. Taxonomy (NCBI): domain Eukaryota; kingdom Viridiplantae; phylum Streptophyta; class Magnoliopsida; order Ericales; family Theaceae; genus Camellia; species Camellia lanceoleosa. The sequence goes on along the minus strand of CM045762.1, from coordinate 2,832,598 downwards.
TTAGGATCTTCATTGGATTCAAGCTATGGAGGATGAGTTGTCTACTTTGTAAAAAACTAGTACTTGGGAATTAGTTCCCTTGCTTGCTGGTAAAATTCTAATTGGTTGCAAATGGGTCTACGAAGTCAAGACTTGCCAAGGATTTTTCACAGGAGTATGGTATTGATTATGAAGAGACCTTTGCCTCTGTTGCCAAGATGACTATTGTCTGTACTTTGATATTTTTCGTCGTTGTTCGTCATTAGCCTCTTTATCAGATGAATATTAAGAATGCTTTTCTTAATGGTCATCTCACTGAGGAGGTTTACATGCGTCCTCCCCCTGGCCGTCACTATTCCTCTAGACAAGTTTGTTGTCTTCAACATGCTGTGTATGGTCTGAAACAATCTCCTCGTGCTTGGTATGATCGTTTTTAAACTATTGTTACTGAGCTTGGGCTGCATCCTTCTGCCCAGGACTCTACTTTGTTTCTTCTCCACATCTCTGCTGGTTTTGTTGCCTTATTACTGTATGTGGATGATACAGTATGTGGGTAAGACAATCCCAAAACTTATCTAGCACAAAACAAGTTGTTGAAAACGAAAAAATGTGGCACAAAACATTACTTCCTTGCTGCCTTTTACAATGTTTATTTACCGATTCCAATATTATCTGCAAACTTGTTGATGCATGACTCGTGATGCTGTGAAATAGGATCTTGACCTGCAGTGTGAAGAACTAATCAAGGAAGAATTTGGTGAGAGGTGTAATTTTGATGTGGATGTTGCGAAAAAAATTAGGCACAAAACATGAATTTGAAACACCATTTTGATGTTGTTTTGATTTTCTTTGTTTTTTCAGTAAGCAAATTGAAATGAACTTGTTTTCAGCAATTAAAATCAAATCCCGGTTCAAAATCAAGAACAAATAAGCTAGTGGCCGCTCACAAGCTTGATAAGCACATCTTAGGATAGACCTGGTCCAAGCGCTGGATGGCAGGTAAGCCATGGGAAAGCAGGATAATGGAAGAATCAGAAGCTACTCCTCCTATTGTTGGCTCTAGGGCTAGTTTTTCCGGGCTAGACTCTGTGAAGGTTAAACGGAACAATCTTTCAACCAGGATAATAGTTAAACCTCCTATGAGTGGCCAAATTACTCGCTCGTCCTCTGACCCGTGTTCTGAATTCTTGCTCAATGAGAGCACAACATCGAGTTCATCTTTGTCTAATTCAAAAACTCTAGGGTCTAGCAACACCCAAATGGAAGATAATATTAATGATACTAAACCAAACCACATGAATTTGACAATGTCAATCAAGGCTAAGCAGAGAACTAGCCGGTATGCATCTCAAAATAACATGCAGAAGCATATGATGGTGAAAATCATGCAACTTCCTAGTGGGGATACAATGAGAAATGCTGATTCTGATCCCTACTCGGTTACATTGTGCACGGATCTTTACCCGCTGATGCATTGGGAGAGATATGATTGGGTGAAAAATCGACAAGAATGAACTAAACATGATTCATTTTTGGTGTGGTGCACTTTTTTGTGCACATAGCATTATTGCAATTGATACGATGATTACTTAGGTTGGGTCACATTTTTTCGTTTTCAACTTGTTTTGTGCTAGATAAGTTTTGGGATTGCCTTATCACTGTATGTGCATATCAGCATTCACCGTGCTAGTCTTACTGACACTAAGATTGCTGATACCCCCATTGAGCTTAATGTGAAACTTAACACTATTGATAGTGTTCCTCTGCCTGATTCTACTTTATATCGAGAGCTAGTAGGTTGCTTAGTTTATCTGACAGTTACTCACCCTGATGTTGCCTATACTATCAATGTAGTTAGTCAGTTCATTTTTGCTTCTCATTCTACAGAGTGGGTTGCTTTGGTTCGGATTCTTCGCTATCTTTGCGGTACTATCTTCCAAGGATTGTTATTGTCCTCTATTTCTTCCTTGGCTTTAGTAGCCTACGCTAATGCTAATTGGGCTGGTAATGTTACAGATCAAAAGTCCACTTCTTGTTCCTATATGTTTCTTGGTGATTCTTTGATTTATTGGAAAAGTAAGAAACAAACTGTTGTTGCCCGTTCTACTACCTGTAGACACCTCATTTTTTATGACCCTTAAAACTTGGGTGCCACTGATTGATCACTCAATGGTGAATGTGTACGCTCGCCGAATGCTTGACTTCCTTAGCAGGAAATCTCAGTTTTGAATCTACAAACCTTGTGCCTTGTTTTGGACTAAAATAGTGGTTTTTCAGGTCTGTGCCTCCAGGGACCTGCCGCCCACTAGTGCAAAAAACCAGATATTTTCTGCTAGCTGTCCCTACAAATGCATGCACCATTCCAGTTGTGTTTGTAAGGATATTTTTGAGGGTCTCTCATATATTTCTATATATAGATAACCCTCTTTGGTTGTATAGGTTAGAAAAATTTAGGAGTGAGAATATTTTTGGAGAGCAAAATTTTGGAAAATTTCTACAATTCTCTCTCTTGTGCAACTTACGTAGCCTTTTCCTAAACACACTAAACCAAACCTAGAGAGTTCCTTGCTGAGGTGATTTGAGCTTGTATTTTAGCTCTTAAGGCACTTGAGAGTGTGAAATTGGTGGTTTGTAACTCAAGGGATCATTCCTCTTCAAGAGGTATCCATTCTAGTACTTTTGTATCATCTCTACACTACTTGTTTTCTATCATTTTTTGCTATTTTTGAGTTGTTTATTATCTGTATTTTTTGGTTGAAACTTATGGTTTAAGGCCATTAAAGGTAGAGGGGTTGACAATCCTTCTTTGAACCTTGCTTCTAAGGCATTTGCCCTTGTGCTTCCCACCTTTTCATCAACTTTTTTTGAGCTTTTTACCACTGATTTTCAGAGGTTTCTTAAGCCAAAAATCATGTTTTGAAGTCCCAAAAATGGAGGGGTTAGCCTCCCGTCCTTGTGCTTGTGTGCTAGTTTTAATACCTCAATATTTTAACTAGTTGTTGTAGTTGTAGTTGTTTTTGTCTTCATTCCAGCACTTTTTTGGACTGTTTTAGGACTGTTTTTATGTGTTAGCTTCATTCATGCTTTGTATAGTATGCTTGTAGTGTAATGATCCTCATAGGCTTGGTGTTTTAGGCATTAGACACCAACCTATTTGAGTTGATAATATTTATTTCAAGCTTTCCATACTTGTGTTCGTCTCTAATCACCTCTGTACTTCTTTCATTTATTGGCTTCTCCTTTACTTTGAGAGTTGTTTCAAACCGATTGTTTGTTTAAGCTTGAGATTAAGGTGATTGTGCTTAATGGTTTAATCCCTTTAGGGGGTTCATTATCAACGGCATGACATCTCTCTCATGCTTAAAACGACATTTGGTTTGGTATTTCTTTCTATTAGAGGACTTAAAACTCATTGTTGGACTAAATGAATTAAGAAATGAACACATGGAGACTTGAGTCATTTCATACTTGTTAAGTGATGAAATGGTTCAAGTTTCCAAGGTCAACCACTTCCCTTGATCAATCCATGATAGGAAGTAGGTTTTGTTGGTCTTTTGTTTTACATTTATTGAAATTGTGTCCCTTGATTCATAAATCATCATGCAATGCGATTGCATTGATTGATGGCTTATGAAATGAGCCTATCTCTCCTTTGACCTGTTTGCTGATAAGGAGAGGCATGGTGAACGAACACTCCTTGAGAATACACTAGTTTGTACTCTATTTGTCCTCTGTTGCTGCAGGATAGAACCAACATTAATGGCCGACAAGCCACTTTTACTAGACGACAACCCACTATTAGTGGCCGGCCGACCACTACTTCTGGGTTGCCAGCCACATTTTCTAGGTAGGCAGTATCTTTTTTCCAGCAGAGCGGAGCAGCGGCTGAGGTGGAAAAATAGCGCAATTTTCCAACTGCGCAACAAAGGCATTCTGGTAGCAAAACGGAGAGCATTATCAGGTGGAAATTCACATCCATGCATGAGCCATCCCTCGATTCTCGGGATCCGTCAAAGTGATATTATAATATTAGTATGTTGTGCTTAAAGTAGCGAGCTTGTAACTAATTAGTTAGAATAGCTAGTTAGTTTTGTGTTGTAATTATTTAATTAGCTAGAATAGCTAGTTAAATTTGTTGTTGTAATAATTAGTAAATAGCTTAGCTAGCCCATTGTGGATAGTGTCATTACTCCCCATATATTATCCTCACCTTCCTCCTCAAACTCTTAAAGGGTCAACTACCCTCATCAATACATTCTCTCTCTCCTGGAAATTCATTCAACTCATAATCAATGGTTAAGGTACAATGTGGCCATCAAAAAGAAATACGTTCCTGCCATGGCAATGGTGACACTCGACTCGAGGGAGAAAGTATGCCGAAAAGAACTAGAGAACGAAGATTCCTACTGTGGTGGGTACTAGTGACTCTCAGCTTAGGGTTGCTACCCATGAAAACAATAAATCCTAACCGTGTAAACCTACTCGACCTACCTACCAAAAGACACAGATCTAGAATGCTAGAGGTCCCCGACTAGAGAATTAAATCATGTTTGCACCATTTCCATTTCCGTTCTACATTGAAGTATTGATCTCTCTTTTAATTGGTGTCAGCTACATGAATCTTTTCTAACACCCATTATGTCAAGTGCTAAAGGGTCTATGTCACGGTTTGTATGCACCCTGACAATAAGTTTACAGCCACAGAACCAACCATAGAAAACAAGGTGAGGCTCTAGAGCCATGAATGAAACTGTTTCTTTTATGACGGGCACCAACATCTGATATGTATGGCCAGAAATGTTTAATGTCATTGTTTTTGTGGCTGGTTTTCTCTCCACAGACTTATTGACACCCTGAGCATTATGTTAAGAAATTCTTTTATAAACTTCACATTTGAGCCACTATGCCTTTTTCATATCATTCGTAAATGTGAACCTATAATGTATATTTGTTGAATTACCTTCACATATGAATATTAGTCTTACATTCAATGTTGAGGATTCGTTTTCTTACCAAGACACTTTTGAGCCTACCAATTTGCCAACATGTTTGTCTACAGGAGTCATTCCTCTTACATTAGTTCCAACACCTATCCCTCATCTTCTACCACTTCCACCACCTCATGACGATTAGATCACAAATGTTTTTGAGACTTCAGACGTTTCTTCTCTTGGTATGAAAATTTTGGATACCAATGATACATGGGTTACATAGGATAAGTTTTGCCATCTTCATCCAACAATATCTTGTGAGATGGAAGAAAATTTTTGCCATCTTCTCATATGGAGAGAATCTATAGGAATCAATGAGAACGCCTTCACATATATTTTAGGTGGAGGTGTCAACCAAGAATTGAGACTACTTAGAAATTTGAGTATGTTTAGTGGCTTCTGATGAATAAGGTTTATTTGACATCCAAATGACCATTATGCCACCAACCATAACAAACAGAACTAGTAATCTGGAAAGGGAAAAAAATACTCTACTTAATTTCTACAGCTGCTAATCAGGTCTCTCCAAAAAAACACTTTATGGGTATAACAACTCACAAAACACTGTGATTGTCAAAAGATCACTCAAAATAAAGAACCATACATACTACTTGGCATTTTTTATCGTATTCTATGGAAATAAAAAGATGCGGATACTTGGCAAAGGCTAAAGATACAAGCAAACAACAGCAACAATCGAGATTTAAAGCAACGAATCAAGATAGCAACTAGGAAAAATAAAGATATGATCATGGATCAGAACCTTGGCTTTCTTTCTTTTGAACTGAACTTTATCCTTCACTTCTGTTCCATTTTTTCCAATGTTTGTCTTCATCACTGCCAAGGTCCCTAAATCACCTTCACTTCCGTTCACATCAGAAGACTCCCTTGCTTCCTCCATGGCCAACATGTTCTTTTTCTTCATTCTTAACATTTTATATTCAAACTCAGTCATATGTGAACGTTCTTCTTCAGTAGATTTGGCAAACTGGTGTTGAAATGCAGATGGAGGCTCAAGCAGTAAGGCATTTCGCAGACCAAATATCACAGGCACACCTGGCACCTTCAGCCAAAACAAATATCAAAATCACAACCATACCTGTCCATTAGAGCATTTGTATGTGTGCACTAGCATAGGAGTATTGAGTGTCCATGAGCAATGTGGTAATGCACAAAACAGAAAAAATAGTTCTAACAGGTGAATATAAAAAGAAGGCATCCATACTTGCACTGATAAGTTCATTTTCAAACAAACAGCCAAGTCTAGTTCTGGATACTCAAGTAGCATTAGCATCCAAATAAGAAGTTCCAGTAATATATATACATATTTTTGGATAAAATATATATACTCCCTCCGTCCCAAAATATTAGTCCCTTATTCCATTTTTCATTGTCCCAAAATATTAGTCCATTTTCAAAAATCAAGGACTAAAATAATATGAATTTTTTATTTTGCCCCTCTTTTAAATTCATTAACAACACTAAAAGTGCAATTATGACAATTGATATTCCCAAAAAAATGTACTATCAAAGGGTAATTTTGAAAAATTAATATTTTTAAAGTGCAATAATTATACTACCATAAAAGTTAGATTCCTCACAAAACGGATTATTATTTTGGGACGGAGGGATTATTAAATTTTCAACAATTTTAGGTTTATAGTTTGCATCCACCCCACACTACATTCACAAAATGCATAGTGGTCAGGAAAGAGCATGCCCACATAGATTACCTATTTATTCTGAAGTGATGCTCTAAAGGGCGGAGAGGGAAAAAAATTATTTGTGAATCATTTTCCTTTTTTTGTAGGAAACACAAACTGCTTAACATGTAGAGGTTGTAATGTCATCCCTAGAGAGTGTTTAACATCACAACATAGGCTAATAATACTAGATATCTATGCTAAAAGGAAAAATCAATAAAAACAAAAATATTATAAACCTACTAACTAGATGGTGGATTCTAAAAGCTAAAAAATTATGAATGCTTTAAGCATAAAATGTTTAAAACAGCAGTGTGGAATTTGAAAATGAAACTAATAATACATGAAATACAATAGGCAAAATACATTACAAGAATGTTGAAAGGAAAATGTTGTTTATCTAAAGAACATTAGTGTAAAATGTTTTTAACAAGCAATGTGAAGTTTGAAAAATGAAACTAATAGTTGAGTTCGAAAAATGAAACTAGAAGTATGTGGAATACAATAAAATGCATTAAAAGAATATTGAAAGAAGTTCTTGGAGGTCAAAAGGAAAAGGTCGTATATCTAAAGAAAATTAGTGGGGGTGTGACAAGATACAAGAAGTAAGGAAAATATATATATTTTAAACAGTGGCAAAAGGATCTAAGAATATAATAATAATAACTGAGATACAAATGGGCTAACAAAAAGGTTAAAAGGATAGTTAGATTAGAGCTGCAGAATTGAAAGTCTACAACAATGTTCATACTAATTAAACAATAAAAATGAAGAAAATAGTATTTACAAGAATGCCAATGGTTCCAAAGTAACCTTTTTGAGTATTTCATTTACAAGTTTTCCAATCTCTGATAAAAAGAATTAAAATGACAACATAAATATCCAACTCAAAGCAACCAAGTAATTTTATGCTATTTGAAATCACATAGACAGGCTGTGTAATAAGAATAGGGACAAATTATGGTAGCAAAACATGCGAGTATATCGGTTAAAGACAAAACTTCCTTTGACTAAGAAGAAAAACCTCACATACCATAGAAAACAATATCATTGTACAGAACCATACAATCTACTCATGACCACAATAAGTGAAATCTAACACAAGAAATACACAAACCTCCCGGAGATTCTTCCGCAAATCAGCATCCTGAGTAGCAACAAAGAAGTGCTCGGGATTGTCTTCTCCAATAATTTCCATGATGCAAGCCACAGCACTCTTCCTCTTCTCATGGTCACATCTAAAAATGGCTCAAAAATGTACTCCCAGAGCTTAGAATAACAATATCATGTCTTTAGAAAGATTAAATGACAGTAAGCATGAAGCATATATTGATATGGCCATGTACTCTGCAAATAGTAAGGTCAGCGGGCTGCCATCTTCATTACTTTTTCTTCCAAAACTTGATGCTAGTACACATGGAGGGAGGGAGGGAGGGGGAGACACACACACACACACACACACAGAGCACTGACCTTGCAGTAAAGAGGTTACCAGCTGCCTTAAGAGATTCAGAATAGGACTCACCAAGGCTTTTTAATTCTGCAAGAACACATCTACAACCAAAAAGGAAATAATAAAGAATTCATGGATAAGGAAACATTTAATTCATAAACTGAAAGAGAATTACACCATTATATCATCGTCATCTAGTATAATAACAAAAAAAAGGGGCAGAAAAACCTGCTGACCTGGTAGTAAATATTTTTACAGTGGCATTAAGGATACTTGAGAGTGCAGTATTGGCTGGTGTAACGGAATTGACATGAAGGTGATGTACAAAAGTTCCATCACAAAGAACCTTGAATGGCTCTCGAAAGCCAAAGCAAGCTGTGTAGAACCTAACAACCTTACGATGGCGTTTCTGTTTTTTCAATCTCATCTATCAAAATAAATAAATAAATAAATAAAGATAAGACTAAATCAAGGATTTATACATTATTTTTGGATAAAATAAGTTAAGGAGAATCAAACTTGAGTCTCTTTATTTGGGGAATGCTGACTGAGCTGTTGGGGCGTCCCGTAGGGGACTAATCAAGGATTTTCCATATTATATAGCAAATCATCAATACAGGCACAATTTTTTTAAATAAAGCACATCATCTAATACCATTTGAGATGGGAACTGATAAAGACATTACTAGTAATGTTAAGAGAATGCTTGGGAGTGGGAGACAGTAAGCTGTATAGAAAGTTAAGTAAATAGCATTATTTAGCATTAACAGTTAAATGTGGCAGCTAAGAAGCACGAAAACTTCTACCAAGGAAGCATGTCGTGCCAACACTCTTTGGACACTACTAAAAGTGTGTCTGACACTTCTTCAATGTGTCTTAACAAAAAAATCAAATCTATAGCATCGGACACTTCACAGACATTTCAACAACACTCCTTGAACTCTCTGAACACATCCTGTGTCACATAACGATGTTTTTATTCTTCATAACACAACTTATGCACTCTAAATATGTTTTAAAACATTTAGAAAATGAACATCATGTGCATTACAACGTTCCATAATTATTTTATAATCTTTAATGTAAATGTTATGTGAATAATATCTTAATATTCAAGTTATGAAATATATTACTTTTTTATGTAATTAGAGTTATATTACATATTTTTCATTATCTTTGAATAAATTATTCATATATATATATATATTACATATAATAAATTTATAAAAATATAAAATTTTAACATAACCCAAGCATGTTGCGTCTTACATTTTTTTGAAAATCAATGTGTCGGGTTAGGTCGCGTGTCCATGCTTGTGTCTGTGCTACTTAGTGCGGCATCTATAAAGGTCATCAATCACTGTCATTTTGTTTTCATCACAACATCCGAAACATTTACATTTCCTAAAAGACTTCTTTCTTTATTTTTTTTTAATTGGCAATCAAAAGATTTTACATTTCCTAAAAGACTGAAACAAAACATGCATGAAATAACTAAATTCTATCTTTTCTAGCTACTCTGATCAAAATCTTTGGGGATGATTTTGTAAAACTACAGTTCGGTGGAGAAACTTTAGGACACCCTTGAGGAAATGGATCGGGTGTCGTAACTAATGAAACACACCCCAAAACATAGAGAAATGCACCAAAACATACCGAAACAAAGAACTATGTCAACATAAATTTAAAATCTCACATAATTGTTGCTTTGGTTATTTTAACTTTTGAGATACAGAGAAAGATGAATAAACCAAACCAAACCAAGCCTTAAGTCCCATCAAATGAGGTCGGTTACATGAATCCTTCTTCTCCGCGTGGCCCTATCAAAGGCCATTTCGTTAGTCAAATTAAGCAGATCCATATCTCTATTTACAACGCTAACCAACGTTAATCTAAGCCTACCCGGTCCCCTAACACTTCCATCTACCGTTACAGCATTGCATCTCTTCACTACTGTCTCTGTTGGTCTCCGTTGAATATGACCAAACCATCTCAATCGATTCTCTCTCAACTTATCTTCTATCGGTGCTACTCCTACCCATTCCCGAATACACTCATTCCTAATTCTGTCTTGTCTTGTCTTGTCTTGTTTAGTCTTGCCACACATCCACCTTAGCATTCTCATCTCAGTCACACTCATCTTATCTACATGTTGTTTCTTGGTTGCTCAACACTCCATCCCATACAACATCGCTGGTCTAATAGCCATTCTATGGAACTTACCTTTAAGTCTAGTGGGTATTCGTTTATCGCACAATACCCCAGACGCACTTCTCAACTTACACCATCCCGCCTTAATCCTATAGGCCCCCGCTGTTGTGATAGTCAACCCTAAATAACGAAAATGTTCACTCTTAGATAGTTCTTGATTCTCAATCTTCACTTCTCCTCTGCTTTCATTGTTACTGTTACTAAATTTACACTCCATGTACTCTGTCTTAGTTCTACTTATCCGAAATCCTTTAGATTCAAGAGCTTTTCTCCAAATCTCTAACTTTGTATTAACTCCTTCTTTAGTCTCATTCACTAGCACTATATCATCTGCAAAAAACATACACCATGGCACGTCATCCTGGATATTTCTCGTCAACTCATCCATAACTAAAGCAAAAAAAGGAGGACTTAAGGTAGATCCTTGATGTAACCCTACAGTGATAGGAAATTCATTTGTCTCTCCAGCAGGCGATCTAATAGTGGTCAACACCCCTTTATACATGTCCCTAATCACATCAATGTAACCTTTTGTCACCCCTTTCTTCGCTAACACCCACCATATTATATCCCGGAACACTCTATCATATGCTTTCTCAAGGTCGATAAACACCATATGAATGTCTCTTTTATTATCTCTATACTTTTCTATTACTCTCCTCAAAATATAGATCGCTTCCATTGTTGACCTATCAGGCATAAACCCAAATTGATTCTCTAACACCTCTGTTATATCTCGCAATCGGTGTTCTATCACTCTCTCCCACGCTTTCATTATATGACACATTAGCTTGATTCCTCTATAGTTATTGCAATTCTAGACATCTCATTTATTCTTATAGATTGGCACTAAAATACTCTTCCTCCACTCATCTAGCATGTTCCTAGTCAACAAAATTTTGTTGAACAATCTAGTCAACCAAGCAATCCCTTTTTTACCCAAACACTTCCAAGCTTCAATAGGGATATTATCTGATCCTAAAGCCTTATTTGATTTCATCTTCTTAAGTGCAATCTCCACTTCAAAGTTTCTAATCCTGCGATAGAACCTATAGTTTTGGTTTATCGTATTACTGGCTATTTCTTCCCCTATTGCCGTACCTCCATGTTCCTCATTTAATAGTTTCTCAAAATAGTTCTTCCATCTTTTCTTAATCTCTTCATCCCTCACCAATACCTTAGAATCCTCACTCTTGATGCACTTAACTTGATTAAAATCTCTTGTTTTCCTCTCCCGTATCTTAGCAAGTTTGTATACCCTCTTCTCTCCCTCCTTACTATCTAGTCTAGTATATAGGTCATCATAAGCTTTCAACTTAGCTTCTCTCACTGCTTTCTTGACCTCCTTATTAGCCAATCTATAGCTCTTAAGGTTTTCCTCAGTTCTATCCTTTTGCCACTTTTTAAAGCACTCTTTTTTTTACCTTAACTACCGCTTGAACCTCTTCCCTCCACCACCAAGTTTTCTTAGAGCTGGGTCCCGTTCCTTTCGACTCTCCAATCACTTCTCTTGAGATTCTCCTCATACAATTGGCCATCGAGTTCCACATAGTGTTAGCACTATCTTCCAAGTCCCACGTACTTTCCTTATCCATTCTATTTTTAAATATTTCTAATTTATCCTCTTTTAGGTCCCACCATCTCGTTCTACGATGCCCACCATCCTTCTTAGCTTGGTATTGCCCTCTAAAACATAAATCTAGTACCAAAATCCTATGTTGAGAGGTCAGGCTCTCTCCAGGAATCACCTTACAATCATTGCATTTTAGGTAGTCCATTTTTCTCACTAAGAAGTAATCTATTTGGCTCTTAACTGACCCACTCTTAAAGGTTATCAAATGCTCCTCCCTCTTCTTATACATAGTATTGGCCAGCACCAGGTCAGAAGCCAACACAAAATTTAAGATACTCTCTCCAGCCTCATTTCTGTCATCAAAACCGTATCCACCATGCACCCTTTCATAGCCTAATTTATTTATGCCTACATGGCCATTAAAATCTCCACCTATAACCAAGTTCTCTCCTGCGGGTATCTCCTGTAAGATCTCATCTATTTGCTCCCAAAAATCCCTCTTAATCTGATCATCTAATCCTACTTGAGGGGCGTATGCACTAATAACGTTCATCATATTCCCTCCAATAACTAGTTTAACTAACATAATCCTATCCCCTTTCTTAATGACCGCTACTACATTCTCCACAAGACCCTTGGCAATTAAGATTCCTACCCCATTCTTGCGTCTATTCTTACCACTACAATACAGTTTAAAACCGGTATCCTCAATTTCCCTAGCTTTCTCACTCGTCCACTTTGTTTCTTGTACGCAAGCTATACTAACTCTCCTCCTAATCATAACATCTACCAACTCCATCGTCTTACCAGTTAAGATTCCTATATTCCAAGTGAGAAAGATGAATATAAAAAAATAAAAATAAAAAACTTTGCATTGTAGTTGTTATTATCACCAGCACAATAATGACATCACCAACACCATCATCTTCAGCTTAGTCAATTTACATATCGTATTTTGTTGGCATCTTGGGCACCTTTAGAATCATAAACATTAAGGCCAAGTTTGGCATCATCAAAAAAATCCAAAAAGTCAAAAAGTCACTATCCTATTTAAGTCACATCATCTTATTTAAGTCACATCACCTCTCTATCACATCACTTCAAACTCAACCCATATCCAACCCATATTTCATAAAAAGTCAAAAAGTACACTTATTTAGGACACCTCAAACAACCCCTAAGTTTCACCTCAACATCTACCTTTTGAAGTCTAACAGTGCTCTCATTCTCTTTCTATTGAGCTTTTGTAATTTATACTTCCCCTCTTTTCAACATATTTTTCTTTTTACTTAAAATAAAAATATACGACATAACACAAACTAAATTTGAAAAAAAATCATATAAAAATTGTATTGCACTCCATCTTCAAAGACTACCGTGATTAAATAAAGTTGTAAATCATATTAAAAAAAACGTTTATTCAATCAATACATCACAATAGCATAAGTATAAGAACACATTTTTTCCCTAAACAAATGTTGCAAGTTACTGTGGTTTAGAACATAAGAATAAAAATTCAATAGTTCACTGGAAACAATTTTAAAAAAGAAAAACAAAAAAAAAATCATAATTTTATACATTCAATTATGCAGGTTACTCACAATAAATTGTATATATATATATAAGTGTGTGTGTGTGTATTTCATGTTTAATATATGTAGGGTTAACAGTGAATACGACGAGAGGGAGGGAAGGAGGAAGGATGGACTGACCTCAAAATATGAGGGTTAAAGAGCAATGGCAGGGCTATAGCGAACTTCTTTTCACAGAAAAAAGTAAGACAGAAGGAGAAAGTTACAGTAGAAGAAAACAAAGAAAGAAAGAGAGAAGCAGAGGAAAGTCGAGACTTGGCTTCAACGAACAGATTGGGAGCTTCTGTCAACAACAAAGAGAGACTGAATAAGGAGGTTACAATGGAGTGGGAGTGGGAGTGAAATCCACTTAGCTGACGGAGCTTCGACCGACTCACGTCCTCCTCTCTCTCTCTCTCTCTCTAAAACTAGCAGTTAACTGTGCGATCACCAAACTGAACTAGGTAATAAACAACCAATTATTTTGAATAATATACATACCCATCAATCTAATTTTTCCCAAATTTTTTGAGCCAATATGGTAATTAACACATACGTACAAATCACCAAATTGAACTATATATAATAGGGCAAAATATATCTATAAAATTAGGATTCTTTGGATTAGAGTGTGTGTGAGAGAGAGAGAGACAAATAAATGATTAAGAGAACTTACAGTTTTGTATTCAGGTTTGACAAATAGTACAAACTCAAAATTGTATATTCATTTGAGAATCTAGTCTCAATGTGATGGATACTTTTGAAAAAATAGCGCAGAAAGACAGAGAAATAGAGAAAAGATAGAAGTGAAGTTGAAAGAACTTGATAAATAATAATTTAATAAGGACATGACTTGTTGATATATCCAAAATGTCAATAGAACTTAATGATATTGAACTCTACTTAACAGGACTGAGTTGATAATTAATTCTTCTTTTTAATTTTTTTATTATTGATTTGCTCAAATATTTTACAAGTTAAATGATTGAGATAATTGAAACGAAGCCCATGACAAAGCCATAAAGGACCAAAAACACCCACCAGTTAGAATTATCAAGAGGAGATAATTCTCTCATACCATTATGCCAATTAATGATGATATATGAATCCAAATCACACGCCTCTTCTCATTTAAATGTGATTGGTTTGTAATATTACTTTTATTGATATAACAATTTTGACAAGGGGACATAAAATAGAACAAGTGATTTTGATTTCTATTGGATGGTGACTTTGCAATATTTTTGGATGCTAAATTTATCAAGAGAAAATAAAATGAAAGATTTATGAAATTACTTAGACTTTTTTTTTTTTGGATTGAGTAACCAAATAAAATGTAATTACTTTTACAAATATCTATTATTTTGTTAACTTACAAAAATAATAGATATTTATTTAAATTGTCACTTCTCTACTATCAACGAATACAAATGGATGGTTAAAATTAATACCATTTTAAAAGTTAAAGGTTTAAATTGAAATAATAAAAAAGTTAAAGTTTGATTTGTTAACAAGGTTAAATCCTAATTTTTTTATAATAATTTTTCCAAAAAAATAATTTAATATCTTTAACTTCATTTTTTTAAATCTGGTAGACCCACCCAGATCATTATTTATCAACACAGACCCAGGCTGAATATCAACACAGATTAGGGGTGGGCGCGGATCGGTTGCGGCCACGAAACCTCCAATCCACCATCCGTCCGCCAATCCGGCGGATGCGGATTGGCGGATGGATGCGAATCGGTTTGGCAGTTTGAAATTTTACAAATTTTCAACATACAAAAAAAAAAAAAAAAAAACTTGTGCATAATTCAACATCTATTTATTCATTATAATGGGCAATGCAACCTGGACATAATTCAAAATCATTTATTCATGGAAAACATTCACATCATTTGTTTAAAATCATTTATTCATTCACATCTACGAAACATGAAAAACATTGTGCATAATTCAACATCTATTTATTCATTACAATGGGCAATGCAACCTGGGCATAATTCAAAATTCAATATTGGTTCCAAGGCCATAATTCAATATCGCCCAAAACATTGTGCATCCAATATGCATAAATCATCTTACACATAAAATATAAGGAAAACATTGTGCATCCATCCAAGTAACAGTCATCCAAGAGTTTCAAAAATAAAAAAGTTACAGTCATCCAACAAACATTGTGCATCCAAAAAAAATAAGTTACAGTCATCCAACAAATACTATATTTTCAATACTATATTACACTCATTGTTGCATTGTGGCTTTTGTTCATTGACATTCAATTTCTTATGTTGTCTAATTTTATGTGTTTATCATGCTTCATCTTCCAGTGCAGATTATAGACGGAATTTTATAATGTTATGTGTTTATCCTTCTTCTTATTCTCTAATTTTATAATGCTTCTAATACAACATTCTCTCTTGATAATCACTTCATTCATACTACCCCTTTGAGAAGTTTATCATGTGTTAACTCTCTGAAGACTAAGTGCTAAGAAATATTGATGAAAGATGGTAGTATGGTTACTTTGGCATCTCTCACTTCTAAATTCCAAATTGTTGATGCTTTGTCAGTAAATATATTGTTAGTATTTGTGGATCCCCAGTCAAAGTTTAGTGAAACATAAAAAAGTAACACAAAAATATTAGATTTACATAGTTCAATCTAAAACTAAGAGAACGTGCACTCAGTATTAGGGTGCACTAAAACTCCTCACAACCATATTAGTCAAATAAAAACATACATTTTAAGCATACATATCGCTGTATGAAGTGCCTTCAGCCCAAATTTGACTACCTTTTTATCAAATTTTGGTTGAACTGTACAGAAACCAGAATCATGGAGGCTGGCTTGCCAAACAATGGTTGGAAATAAAGAAAATTCCGGCAAGGTATGTTATTATGGAGTCTCTTATTTAGTTACATTCTTCCATTTCTCTCATTAAGCACATTGAATTGTTTTGGGATGCTTATTATTTCTTTCAAATCAAGTTCTCAGAAGAAGAAAAAAATAAGTTCTGTATCTGATTATTGCAAATTCAGCATTTGTTTCTGTCATAATGGATCTCTATTGTTGTATATATTTCAGGTTATCATTTTCCAAAAACTTTAGCCTATAAATGTTGTCGAAAAACAAATTTCACAAACATCAACAACAATCAATCCTAGTATAGGTTGATTAACAGAAACTTTGTTATATTTATGTTAGTATTTTAAGAGATAATAAAAGTAAGAATAAAATAAAAGGCTGATTAACAAAACAGATTTTTCAAAAAAAAAAAACCAAACCTCTCTGTGGTTCTCTCTGTATTCCTTTCTCTGTGTGTAGAACCCTTTAACAGTTAACACTGCAACAATCAATCTAACCACGTCTCTAGTTTCAGAACTGGAACAAAACAAAATAATAATAATAGATTAGAATCTAAAAGATTAGAAGTTTAGAACTAGAACCAAAAAAAAAAAAACCAGTTCAGATTCAGAATAAGAAGAAGGAGAGAGAGAGAGAGGTACCTCAGTTACAGTCAGTGTAGTAGACTGTATATCGATCAATCTAACCATCTATTTCGTTTTAGAACTGGAACAAAAAAAAATAAAAAAAATAAAAAGACCAGAAGAAGAGAAGAAGAGGAAAGCAGAGAGAGAGAGAGAGACACCTCTCAGTCAGTACAGTAGTGTATCGATCGCCGACGACGTGTAGATCGGTCGCCGACGCCGTGTGGTGTAGATCGTCCGACGATGGGTGGGGTAGAGAGAGAGAGAGAGAGAGAATGAGAATGTCTCGAAAATTAGGGCTAAATGAGAAGAGGCGGATGCACAGAAAGGAAAAGAGGGGGGGGGGGGGGGGAGTGTGATCGCATATATCAGCCAAAAAATAAATAAATAAATAAGCAACGGTGGTCGGGTCGGGTGTGTTGATTAAAATGGTGGATGATCCGTCACTCGATTCGAATTCGAAAAAAGTCAAAAATTAGGCCTGCATCCGTCCGTCACGTGTCACGCATCCATCCGTTGGACGTCGGATCGGGTCGGGTGTGGTGGGTCGGCAGAACTGCTGCACAGCCCTAACACAAATGATTATTTATCAACACATATCAGATTTATCAAAAAAATCTAAACACAGATCATTATTTATCAACACAGACCCAGGCTGAATATCAACACAGATCATTATTTATCAACACAGATCAGATTTATCAAAAAAATATAAACACAGATCATTATTTATCAACACAGACCCAGGCTGAATATCAACACAGATCGTTATTTATCAAAAAAAATATATATATATCAACACAGATCAGATGGAATCGGTGTTTATTTGAGAGAGAAAAGACGAGAGGAGACTTACGAGAGTTGCGAAGGTCGATCGATGCTTATTTGAGAGAGAGATGGAATCGGTCGCTTGAAGAGAGAAGAGAGAGAGATGGAAAAACAAGAGTGAGAGAGTGAGATGAGAAGAGAACTGTGAGAAGATGTTTTAAGAGATGCTTACCTAAGATGATAAGAGTGATCAGTGGTTGCTTTGCTGAGAGAGATAGATGCCTGAGATGATGAGTGTGATCGCCGATCGGTGGTCGCTTCTCGCAGAGACAGAGATGGAAGAGAAGAACAACGGCGGTGAGAGAGAGTGAAATGAAATGAAATGAGAGATTTGTTTTGAGAGATTAGGTTAGGTTTTGTTTAAACGGTCTAGATTTGTTTGGGCGAAAAAAAATCTAGATGAACGGCTCAGTTTTTTCTTTAAAAAAAAAAATTTATATAATGCGGGCGGGTTGTGTCGGGTGCCGGTACCCTACCCTAATGTATTCTTGGCTTATAAGCGTCTTGATTCGGATCGTTCGACGGGTTGTGCGGTCGGATAACCATTGCCCCCTATCTCTCATAACCAACTTGCCTAAGATGCCATGAAAGGGCTTACTTCCAACTCCCTTGGTAAAAATGTCAGCAAGTTGTTCACCAGACTGCACAAAGGGAGTATAGATTGTGCCACTAGTGAGTTTCTCCTTAATGAAATGACGATCAATCTCAATATGTTTTGTCCTGTTTTCTTGAACCGGATTGTGAGCAATGTTGAAAGCGGCCTTATTATCACAATATAACCTCATAGAGTCCGTCTGATCAATACCTAGATCACTCAACAATAACTTGATCCATAACAGCTCATACACTCTTTGTGCCATAGCTCTAAACTCAATTTATGTACTTGACTTGGCAATCACATTCTGTTTCTTACTCCTCCAAGTAACTAAGTTGCCTCCAGCAAGAGTACAATACCCTGAAGTCGATCTCCTATCAGTTATTGATCTAGCCCAGTCAATATCTGTATAGGCTTTCACACGAAAATGATCATACTTCGAAAAATAAAAACCCTTACCAAGAGCAGACTTCAAGTACCTCAAAATTTTCATGACAGCCTCGAAGTGAATCTAATGAGGAGTATGCATAAACTGGCTAACCACACTGACAGCAACAGTAATATTAGGATGTGAGTGAAATAGGTAAATGAGCTTACCCACTAATTGCTGATATCTCCCCCTACCAACAGCTGCTCATCCTTCATCATCCTCCAATTTCTGATTGGGTTCCAGTAGAGTGTCACAAGCCTTGTAGCCAAGCATCCCAGTTTCCTTCAACAGGTCAAGCATATACTTCCTCTATGAGATAAATATCTCATCCTTGGAGCGAGCAACTTCATTTCCCAGAAAATATTTCAAGCTCCCCATATCTTTGATTTCAAACTCACTAGTTAAATATTTCTTCAATAGAGGTATTTCCTCACTATCATTGCCGGTAAGAATTATGTCATCTACATAAACAATGAGTATTGTAGTCTTACCACGTAAGGAATGTTTCACAAACAAAGTGTGATCTGCCTGACTCTGTTTAAAGCCATATTTAAGCATAGCTGTAGACACCCCATTTTTGACCATCCTCAAGACTTGGACGTCACCGTTTGAATACTCGGTGATCATCCATGTTTGTGTTCGTCTTGAATTCCCGGAGGTCTCGGCCATGCGCCTTGCCTCAGGATCTCTCAACTCGACTGTTTTGTATTTGGTTTTGCACCAAACACTTGTGTTTTTGCTTTGGAGGGCAGGAAATGGCTTGTTGGCCATCCCCACACCTCACCGGCCATGGCTTGAGGCCACCGGCCATTGTTTTGTTGCCATTGGCCAAATGTTTGTCCGGTCGGCACTCTTTGTAGTCGGTCGACCATGTGTTTGGCCAATTTGTCATTTTTGGCTGGCCGATCACTATGTATCTGCTTTTGGCAGATATTTTGTGCCAGCTGTGATAGCTGGCACCCACTTTGCCCCCCTCCATACACGTGTATGGAGGGATTTCACTCTTGCTTAGCTTGTTTTTGTAAGCTTTGCAAGAGTGATCCTCTATAAAGGGAGGCTTTCTCCTCCCTCCTCAAGGGTTAGAGGGTTGAGTTCCAGAGGTCTGGATTAGGGTTAGCCATAGTGTATCTATTCTATCTCTATATCTCCATCTTTTTGTGTATAAGTGTGTGTTTGTCCTTACTTTTGTGCACAAACACCTAGTTCTACACCTTACCTTGGTTGCTGAGGAGCCATTAGATTGTTCTTGAAGTTCTTGAGTGGATTCAAGCTTGGAGAAGCAGCTAGAGTGCTGTTCTTGAAAAGGATCTACAAGGGTAAGAATTTCACCCTTTTTACCCTTTTTTTGCATAGGCTTTTAGCCATCCTTGCTTGCTATTTTAAGCTAAGTGTATAACATATAAGAGTTCTAATTTTGCTTGCTTAAAATAATTGTTTAAGATTTCTTTGAGCTTCGGGGTTGTTTGACCCCTCTTAGGCCTTGTTTGGCCCCAATTTTGTGCTATTTTGGTGAGCTCCGGGACCACTTTGTTTGGGCCTCCTCACCACTGGAATCTTGAGGGATTTCAGTGGTGAGGATGGTGTCTTAAGGTCCTAAGAAGGAGAGGGTCATCCCCTCTCCTTGTTGCCTTCAATATGTGCCATTTTAGCCTCATGTGTGGGCATCATTTTTAAGTTCATGTTGGCCATGTCTTAAGTGGTATTTGTGCTTATTTTGTTATGATATAGCACTATTTTTAATTGGTTTAGACACACCATGCATGCTTAGAATACTTGTCTTGTAATGCCATGAATTTGCCTTAACATGCTTTGTGCTTTGAGCCTTGTTCTAGCATGATTTTGGCCAAGCTTTGTGAAGCTTTTATGCATGTTTTAGTATGCTTTAGCTCTATTTTTAATTGCTTTGGCCATGCTTGACATGCTTTGTATAGCCACCTTGCATTTTGGCTTGCTAGCCTCGGGTGTGTGAGTGTTGAGCATGCATTGCTTGGCTTGTTTCAGTGGTTTGGCACCACTTATAGCATCATTTCAATCCATTTAGCATGCTTGTATGCTTGCATTTAATGCTCCTTTGATGCCTTAAGAGTTTGTGTTTCATGCTCTTTGAAAGTGTCTTTGTGTATGCTTCCATGTTTAGACCATTTAGATGCCATCTAGGTGCGTCTTTGGTCTTGTTTAGACTGTATTGGACCTGTTTTAGGTCCTCATGGCCCTTTGGGGCTTGCTTCTTATAGCTTTGGTTTAAGCCCCTTGGTTTACCCTGAGTTTCGGACATCGTTGCATGCTTAGCTTGTCTTGTTTACTTGGTTTGGCACCTCTTATAACATGATTTCAGAACTTATTATGTATGCCATTTGTCCATGATTATCCTCTAAAAGTTGCTCTTTGGTGCCTAAGTGTTGGACCATGGGTGCATGCATGTTTGTATATGTTTTGGCCTTCATTTCCTTAGCATTTGGCCACTGTTTTGGACCTAGTAGAGAGCTGTCCATCTTGGTGTAAGTCCCTCCCTTGCATGTGGTCACATGCTTGCCTTATGTGTTGTTACATATTTGGCCAATCGCATGTTAGGGCATGCTTGAAACACTTTGCATTTGGCATGCATTTCCTTGGTCAAGTTGCTTAACATGTTATATGTCTTGCATACTTGCATGTTTTAATTGCATCTTGTATGCTTGTCATTAGCATAGTTGTTCCATACCTTGCATGCTTGTTTGCTTAAGTTGAGTGCCTAGTGCACATTGTTTGCTTGCATGCTCATGTTGCATACTTAGTTAACATGCTTAGGTTGCATTTGGCATGCATGCCTTGCCTCTTGATCAAGTGATAGAGGTTGGGCCTTATGTGTTTATTTGGTTTGCATTTCATTTGAAATCAAAATGCACAACTTGGCATCTTGGGCCATTACGCATCAGCAGCGATTGGTCCGAGGGTCGAGGACCATCATTATTTGAGTCGTGAACATGATAAGGGGTGTGGTGGTGCCAACATTTGATTGAAATGCATTGCTATGCCATGTTTTGCCCTCTGCTGCTGTCAAAACAGTTTTCTGCAGACAAATATGGCCGGTCGACTTTATAGAGTACCGATTGACCAAATATTGATGGCCGAGAGCTCAACCAATGGTCAGTGACCATCCTGCCATGGCCGGTGATGATTTCCCTTGGTTGGTGGTGTTCCACAGTGTTCATAGCGTGTTCCTTGGGACTTGTGCAATTTTCAGAGGAGCAGAGCAGGGTAAACAGAGGCAGCTTGTGCATGGCATTGGATTTCCGGGCGAAGCCAATTCGACCATGCGTGTATCCCTCTTCCCGAGGCCTTTTACTGCTTTCCTTAGTTTAATTAATTTGTTAATTAATTAGGTGGCCTGTAAATTATTTAATTAGCTTGTAGGTTAATTAAATTGTATTATTCTTTTGGTTACTCCGAGCGAGGGTGAATTTGTAATAAGTGTGGGTACATGCGTGCATGTCTTCCAACCCCCACTTCTTTCTCCATTTTACTTACCTACTTTGATGGTTAGTATAAGGGCATACTTAATTTAGCATCCTTATGCTATGCATTCGTGCATCCATTCATTTGTATTGCATGCACCGGGCTCGGCGCATCATGCTAACTGTATAGTATTTCAAATCTAACTTGAATACGTGTTACTTGTTGCATTCCATATGCCATCCTAGGATTAGCCGAGCCTATTCTAGTTGCATTTTGTATGCGATGCATTAGCTATTTTAACATGAACTAGGATCATGCATGATTGCTAACTAGTTTCTTGTTTTGGCTCGGAGTACACTGTAAGTGTTTTCATGCTTGAGCATCTTGCATGTATGTGAGTGTTAACATGACAACATGCTTGCCATGAGGCTAAATGCTTAGTTGATTTACTGCCTGAATGCCTGTGGGTGAAGGTTGGATTGCTTGAGTTGGAACAACTCGTTGAAATCCGTGTTTTAGCCTACTTGCGAGTAGCAAATTTCAAACCGATTTCCAAACAAACGGATATGCAATGCATTGTTCCAAATTAGGCGATCTAGTCTATACTTTTGTGTTGTGCGCATCACATAGTAAGATTAGGCTAATAACCGGAATAAGAATGCACATGTTTTCAAAACTAGATATCATGGTTAGTAAGTAGATCTTTGATCGGCGAGAGGTAACTCATAGTGACCTTCTCCAATCGTACCCAAGTTCCCGAGCCGAGGCAACTTTGGTGATGACGGACACGTGGCCTTAGGCAACGAGTCAGGGTTTTCTAAATTCCCTCAAAATAAAATATTTACGTGGCGACTCTGCATCTGGCAAAGCAGTCCATGTTTGACACTTCTTTCTAAAAATCTGTTTTCCAAAACGATTTGCCGAATTTGGACTCTTTGGCGATTTATCAGTCTTGCATTACACATTGCGAGATTAGATTAAGAACCGACACAAATCGAGTCCGAACTGTAGCCTGGGGCCCGCGAGGGCACGTCTACAATAGCCTAATGACTTTTAAAGCCTGCAGATTTTGCCTTATGTCTGATGATCCTCAAAACAAAGAGGAATGTCCATATATACCTATTCTTCGAGATGACCATGGAGAAAGGCATTGTTTACATCAAACTGATGAAGTGGCCAGTCTAGATTAGCTGCTAGAGAGAGAAGTACTTTGACCGAATTCATCTTAGCCACTGGTGAAAAGGTCTCCTGATAGTCAACGCCATATGTCTGGGTGAACACTTTTGCCACAAGTCTATCCTTGTAACGCTCAATAGACCCATCCACTTTGTGTTTCACAGTATACACCCATTTGCATCCCATAGGTCTTTTGCCTTTAGGTAACTCAGTCAATTCCCAAGTGTCATTCTTCTTAAGTGCTTTTATTTCCTCAATCATGGCAAGTTTCCACTCAGAGGTAGCAAGAGCATCCTGAAAATAGTTAGGAATGCTAACAAAGGAAATATTTGACACAAACGCTTTATATGAGGACGGCAAATGAAAGTAGGATACAAAATTTGAGATAGGATGTTGACTACAAGATCTCACACCCTTTCTCATGGCAATAGGAACATCAAGATCAATGGACTCAAGAGATTCAAAGTTACTTGGACTTTCATCAGAAGCAGGAGATGGCAGTAGAGGAGCAGAAGTGGTCTCTTGTATCTAGTTAACTTCTTTGTCTTTGTCCTGACATAAACTTGTCCTTCCTATCCTTGGGTTTTGTAGTCGATGGGAGGTGGTGGTGCAAGAACTAATTCCACTATAGGAATTACAAGAATCACTTCACACCAAGGCTCCTTGAAGAGAGGCTGTGATCTGGAGAGGATAAGAAATATGATTGGGACTCAAAGAATGTGACATCCATGGACACAAACCACTAATGAGAAGGAGGGTGGTAGCAGCTTATACCCTTTTTGAGTAGGAGAGTACCTAAGGAAAACACATTTGAAGGAGCAAGGGTCCAACTTACCACAAGAAGAAGAGTGATTGTGGACAAAACAAGCCTTGACCAAATATTTTTTGGAGGAATAAAAAATAAGGACTCAGAACCTAGGAGGACTTGAAGAGGAGGGTATTTGTGCAAAACCTGGGTAGGAAGACGATTAATAAGATAAGCAGCGGTGAGAATAGCGTCACCCTAGTAGGACCGAGGCACACACATAGACAAACACATGCACCGAGCCATGTCAAGAAGATTGAGGGGTATTGGTGCAAAAGGTCTGATGGATAATGCCATGAGTAGAAAAATATTACCCTAACCTAGAATCTATGTATTCCCTCCCATTATCAAAACGTAAGATTTTGACAGTGGCCCCAAACTGAGTACAAATCATCTTATGAAATTGCAGAACACAGAGAAAACCTCCCTCTTGTCTTTCATGAGATACACCCAAGTAGTATGGGAAAAATCATCAATAAACGTAACAAACCATCGATAACCTTTCACAGACATAACACGAGATGGACCCCAAACATCAGAATGTATTAATGAAAAAGGAACTAAACTTTTATTAAAACTGGGAGCAAAAGAAACTCTGTGTTGTTTTCCAAGTTGACAAAATTCACAAAGAAACTCAGACACATTATTGGTGGCAAAACAAGATGGAAATAAATGTTTAGTAAATAAAAAGAAGGATTCCCAAGACGTTGATGCCACAGCCATAAATCATCTTGGGGAGTATGACTCGTGGTGGAAGAATGAGCAAGCTTGTCCGGTTGATCCAGGAAGTAGAGACCATTTTCTGCACTACCACTGTCAATCGTCCTCCTCGTGACAAGGTTCTAAAAAAAACAATGATCAGGAAAAAATGTCACACTATAATTCAAATCTTGTGTAATACGACTCAAGGATAACAGATTAACAGAAAAATTAGGAACATGGAGAACAAAAGATAAAGAGATAGTATGAGTGATATGGACTAGACCTTTTCCATAAATGGAAGAAACAGTACCATCTACAATCCTAACTTTGTCCTGACCTGAAGAGGGCTTATAGGCAGAGAAGAGGTCAAAGGACCCAGACATATGATCTGAGGCCCTAGAATCAATAATTCAAAGTAAAGACGTATGAGACAAGAAAACACAAGGAGAAGAGGCTAAGTTACCTAAGTGGGCAAATGACGAGAAAGATATAATGAGAGTAGTAGAAGACCGGCAGTCCAGCAAGTGACGTAGAACATCCTCAAGCTCAAGAGTAGTCATGCTAGAGAGACCATCAAAAGGCTGGCCAATAGAAGTGGAAGTAGAATCAAGTGTATCAATGGTACTAGACTGATAAGCCCGTGAATGAGAATCCCGTCCTCTAGACTGGCCTGACCGACCTCCTCTAACACCAGACCGATCACCTAGACTCCCCGATAGAGTCCCATGAAGCTTCCAACATGTCTCACAAGTATGCCGTGGTTTTTTACAATAATCACAGAATATAGAGTCCCTGGCGGCAGACGGAGGGATGAGAGTTAGGCTAAGGCCATCTCTAGGAGTAGACAATAATGCGGAGCGGTCAGTAGAGACAGAGGACATCATAACAAACTAGCGACTCTCCTCATTCTCTACATAGGCAAATGCCTCCTAAAGTGAAGGAAGACTGTCCATACTTAGAACCCGACTCCGAACCGGATCATACTTCACATTGAGCCCTGCCAGAAACTTGAAGACCCTTTCCTATGCAATGAACTTCCTATACTGTTGAATCGGCGGTGCAAAGCGAACTTATAGTCTTGTAGGTGATCAAGGTGTTTCCAGCCGTTGGTGAGGAAGGTGAAGTACTGAAGAACCGTTTGCTCCCCCTGAACAGCGCTCTCAATAAAGCGACGTAACTCAAATGCCTAGGAGAAATTCCCTTTGCGGGAATAGGTAGCAGCCACAGCATCCCAAATATCCTAGGCAGTTTCCATAGACAAGTAGCCATCGCCAATGTCTGGTACCATCGAATGAATAAGCCAACCCATAATCAAAGAGTTGGTAATCTCCCATTGGTCATAACCTGAGTCAATGACACTATATGCCTGTATCCTGCCATCAACATACCTCATCCTCCCTTTGCTTTGCAAAAAAATAGTCAAACTTTGCGACCACGCTAAATAGTTCTGACCATTAAATGGAGAGGTGGTGATTTTAAGACTAGGGTTGGGGTTATCAGTCATAGTAATAGGTAGAATGGAACTCTCACTCCTAGGTGTCTAAGAAGTAGTGGACATACTGGGGAAAACTTCCATGGAAACTATACGACCGTACCCTCAACAAAACTAGTGCCAATCACAAACCCGGAAGATGGTGGAGGAAGGAAAAACACAAGGATAAAGGTTTAAGAGCTCATAGTTTTTTATTTTATTTTAAAGTTTGTTTGTTTGATAACCTGGTACTACTACATCAGCAAAACGACAAAGGATGGAATAACTACACACCAGTAGCAAAACGACAAAGGAAGGAAGAACTACACACCAAGAGCAAACTTTAAAATGACAACAACAAAACGACAAAGGAAGGAAGAAGATGGACTTGTGCGGCTGTGGGCTAGGTCGTCGACTAGGGCTGTCGAATGGCTCGACGAGGCTAAGGCAGTTAATAGGGACAAGCGACGAGGCCAGGGGGCCTGGCGGAGGAGACCACCAAGACTAAGGCTGCCTCTGGTAGGCGACAGGAACGAGCAACAACACAGTAGTGAGCTATGCGACTAAGAGACCCTTCGGCAGCAGCCGAATAGACTGGGAAAACAAGGGAACACTGTCAAAATTGGATAGGTAATGTGGTGGTGGCTGAGGGATGGAGAGAGGTGGCTGTCGGGCAGCTGTATGGTGGGTATGGTTAGGTTTGTGGCTCTGATACCATAATCAATTTGGAGAATACCAAGATTAGGAAATGATTAGGATATCATCCCCTATTTCTATTAATGAAGATCAATAATTACAAGGGAGCCCTAAGGCATAGAATAATTACAAAATAATAGCCCACATAATCATATATTATATTATTCTAACATCTCAGCCCATTTGATTCACTTTTGACGTGGCAATCTCACATAAAAAGAACTACAGATTGCACTATAAATAAGCGCTAGAGCTAAGAAATGATTTGTTAAGTTAAGAAAGAAAATAAAAAAAAATTAAATATGGTGTTTTCTTTGCCTTTTGTTTGCATAAGTTGGAGAGAAAGGTAAGAGAAAAAAAAAAAAAAAGCTCAAACTTCTATCCAGTCCGAAATCAGACTGAAGCGTGTTGTTGGGTTTTCATGGGCCCACCATAGAGCCTACATCGATGATCCTACCTTCCAATGTGTAGTGCTTCTCGAGTACTTTATTTTTGCAAAAAATCGCGTTGATTGGATATCGATAATTACTTAATCAAATCAAATTTGTGTTAACGGTAAGTATGCTTTTAAAAATAAATTGTTGACACAAACATAATCCAACCAAGTAGCTATTGATATTTAATCAACATGATTTTTACAGGAATAAAGTACTCAACAAGATCTACACATTGAACAGTTTGAATCATCGAGACGAACCATAAATGGGCCGGACTGGATCATCTAGTTGGAATAACCAACTGAAGAGAGTCAAATCCCAGCAAAAATATATGGTGATTTGTCTCTATCTTCCCTCATATCTCATATTTAATAACCCAATCAAGTTTTTAGGACCAAGAGAAATCAATTCATTTTATTTTCTTTTCAAGTCATTCAATCCAAATTGAGTATTAGGGCACTCAAACACTAAAACATATAAGATTGTTCGCGATCAATTATTTTGGCCCCCAAAACCATTATTTTGGTTTCTAAATGCTTTTAGTGACAAAAATAAATTTGTCAAACATCACTAAAATTCACTAAACGAAATGTTTAGAAAAATGCCAATCACCAAAAACAAAAACATGCAGTTCATTTTAGCTTTCTATACTGTCTGTTCAACCCATAATTTGTAGCAACTGCATCTATAACTGCCTCCATGCAATCAATTAAACCTACAAAGTTTCTAAATCAATGACCGACACCGTAGGTAAATTTGAAGGAATCTGATATCACATTGGTACTCATTTACAAAATTCCTAAATTCCCAGTTCAAATATACAATTGAAAGCAAATTTGAAACATGCAAAAAAGACTAACTAATAGGTCAAAACATCATCACAGGAATCAAAAAATCATGAAGCCCCTTTAGTTTTTACAAATCAATCAGTCAATGAATGGAAAATTAAAAAAAAAAATTTATTCATCGAATCAATCAGGTCAAAAATTATAGGAAAACTCATATATAGAAACTCGAACAACAATCACAAAACACAAAAAGATGTCAAAAATTTACAGAAATTAATATCATAAACTTCATATATAAAACTCTGATACAGAGTTTGAAGTAATACAAAGTTTAGAAATCAAAGTTTACTTGGTCTTTATTGTAGACACCCCATTTTGACCGGCCCTAAGACTTGGGCACTTCTTTTTGATCACCCGATGATGAAAACAATAAGGTGTATCTCATAGAATCCTCAATAAGAAATATTAGAATTTGAGCCCTGTTTCCAACCCTAAATAGCCACAAATTACCTTTTTGAGGGAATATTCTGACCTCACGGTTGCTTTCAGAATGATTCGTTTAGCTAGGATCAACCTTTGCTGCACTTTCGGGGGCCTTACTGAAAAATTCTCCCGAAATCTGGGTTGCAACACAATTATTTGAAACTTTTGGGCCAAATTGTAATTTTCAAAACTCAGGGAATATTATGTTATGTGAGGGAATATTCTGTTAAGTCAGGTAATGTTCCATCTATATGTAGAATATTCTGTTAATGCTGACTGGGACGTTGACGTGGCGGTCTTGGTGACGTGGCATGACTGGATTGGTCCTTGCTAATGACGTGGCGTTGACATGTCTTTACCCAAAAAAATGAATTTAAGGAATTCTTGGAAGGAGGTTTGAACCCCCAACCTAACCACTCAATACCTAACACCTTAGCCATTCTGCCAAAGCTTTGCCTTGTGTTATATTTCCCCTCAAATAATATTTAATCATTTCAAACCAACAGGCAAAGAAGG
Organism: Camellia lanceoleosa; assembly: GCA_025200525.1. Taxonomy (NCBI): domain Eukaryota; kingdom Viridiplantae; phylum Streptophyta; class Magnoliopsida; order Ericales; family Theaceae; genus Camellia; species Camellia lanceoleosa. The sequence continues at coordinate 2,803,264 of CM045762.1, read as the reverse complement.
TTTATTTTTGCATTTTTTCTTGTGTGTGGGACACTCCTCTACTCCATTGGCCAACACATTTATTGCCAAATACATACCTAATCATCCACCATTATTAAAAAGAGGTTTTGTTTGCATTCATAAAGGAGTATCCCATGCAATCACTTTGAAAATTCACTCATCCTAACACATTCTTGTCTTCCACTTTCTTTTTGACCTTAACTATCCCTCATTGCCTATATAGAATGATCAATTTGTAAGAGAAGAAGACCACGAAATTGAAGAAAAAAGAGTGAGAAAAGAGTGAAAAAATGAGAGAAAAACTAAGGTAGCGTTTGATAGAGCTTTCTAAATATGATTTGAGAAGATGAATTGTATTTTGAGTTTGTGAGTTTTGGAATTATGATTTAAGTGTGGAAAATTTGTTTGGTGAATGAGTTTTGAATTGAGTGGGGAATTTTTTATGTGACATATGATATTTGATACAAAAACTTATAACTCATGATCAAACACACAACTCAAAATTCTATTAAAACTCATAAATTTTTTTAAAGAATTCGGGAAATATTTTTTGTTGAATATATAAAAAATAACATTTGTTAATTGCAAAAAAAAAAAAAAATTGCACTGTTCCGGTCTTCCAGTAGGACGACCGGTTAGCCCAAATTTTCTCGCCTTCGACCGAGTTTTCAAAAGTGAGCGTGGAATTAATTTTTGAAAGCTGCAAACAAACGTCATATGCAAACTAAAGGGTGGAACTAAAGTTTCAAAACCCTTCCAAACACAGCCTGAGTTTTTGAGCTAAAAATATTCCTATATTCCATATAAACCCCATATCTTCCATACAAACTGAAATTCCATCTTTTCTACACCTAAAACTCTTTAATTTTTTTTGAAATACTTGAATTTCAGTAGCTTTGATCAAGGGGAAGAGTGGGTGTTGGTAAAAGTGAGCAAAAACAAGAGAGATAATAATTTTTCCCCGCATACACCTCCAAGTCATCATTTTAGCAAGGATTCCAAGCTTTCAAATTGAGGATTGAGAATATACTTCTTAAACTTGAGGGTGATCAAGAGGAAGTTTGGAAATCAAGAAGTTCAATCTTTCTTTGGAAGGTGAATTTCTAGTCTTTTATTTTTTTTTTATATATTTTCTATCTCATATTTATTTTCTTACTTCTTATTTCATAGTGTTTTGTTATAATCTAAGTGGTTTGTTTATCTCATATTTATTTTCTTACTTTATGTTTCATAGTGTGTTGTTGTAATCCAAGTGGTTTGTTTAGCTCATACTTATTTATTTATTTATTTTTATTCGCTTGCTTTAATTTCATATTAGTTTTATTGTAATCTTGCATGTTTTACCTCATATTTGCTTTTTTGTTTTAGGTTCATATTAGTTTTGTTATAATCTTGCATGTTCTACCTCATAGTGTTTTGTTATAATCCAAGTGATTTGTTTATCTCACATTTATTTTCATACTTTATATTTCATAGTGTGTTGTTTTAATCTAAGTGATTTGTTTGGCTCATAATTATTTATTTATTTTTATTCGCTTGCTTTAATTTCATATTAATTTTGTTGTAATCTTGTATGTTCTACTTTATATTTGCTTTCTTATTTTAGGTTCATGTTAGTTTTGTTGTAATCTTGCATGTTTTCTTGTTTTAGTCTCATAGTGTAGACACCTCATTTTTGACGGTCCTTTAAGACTTGGATGCTCTTCCAGGTACATCCGATGATGAGTCTTTTTGATTGCCGAACGCTCCAAGTCTCTAGCAGAATGCCACAACTTTGAGCATTTCAAACCTTGCATCCATTTTGTCTCATCTTTGGACCATGCTTGGGTTTTTTCATCCTAAAGTTTCTGATGGCCTGCTAGCCATCCTTGGAGGCTGCCGACCATCACTTCTTCTTTGCCGGCCATTGATGTGCATTGCCTGCCATCAATGAAGCCTTGCCAGCCACCATTATTTGCTGCAGATATTTTGTGATATTTTGTATCAGCTGTTTGCACACATTCATGCATCTTTCTACACGTGTGTGGCTAGATGTTTGTAAGGGAAATTTGTGTTTTCTATATATAGGACCCCTCTCTCTTATATGTAGAGGTTAGAAAATTTTGAGACATAAAAATTTCCTCTCTCTAGATTTCTCTCTCTTTCTTGCAAAATTGTGTGTGTTTGCCTAGTTTCTCTACACTTTCGCCTACTTCTCTTGAACTAAATCCTCTCACCTTTGAGTTGAGGTTCCTTGGGGCCTTCCTGGAGTTCTTGAAGGTGGTTTTGGCTTGAACTTGTGCCTAAAGTGTTCTTTTCTTTAAGAGGTAGAATACTAGTCTTATTATCTTATTTTCAATACTTGTTTTTCTATATTTTTCAATTGTTTTTGGGGTTGGTTTTGAATTATAAAAAGCTCTGTTTTTTGTAGCTTAAAAATGGTGGTTTGAGCCCTTTTTAGTTAGGGAGTGGTTCACCCTTCTTGTTTCTTAGTTTATAAAGCTTTTGTGCCTTTATCCATCACTTTAAAATCAACTTTTTTGGGCCTTTTAACCACTGAATTTCAGAGGTTTTTCAGTGGCAAAAATCTCATTTTGAAGTCCAAAATTGAAGGGGTTAGTCTCCCCTCCTCGTGTCTTGTTTGCATGATTAGTTAGCCTTACATATTAGCATGTTTTTCTAGTTTAACTTAGCTTAAGTCCAGCATATTTTAGAGTCTGAAATAGCCTACTTTAGCTCTGTTTTTGGCTGTTTGGTTCATTTGAACTTTGTTTTGTGTAGTTGTAGTGTAAATCCTTGCACTAGCTTGTTGTTTTAAGGCTTTAAACATCATTGGTGTGACTTGGCTACATGTTTTTAGTGCTTTTATCACTCAATTTCAGCACCTAAATCTTTGCAACCTCCTTCTTTGCTTCACTCTTTCATTTGCTTTTGAGGGTTGTTTCAAACTTGGGATCCTTTAAGCTTGAGATTGAGGTCATGCTCAATGGTTTAATCCTCTTTGAGGGTTCATTATCAAAGGCATGATCTTTCTTTTACCTTATATTATCCATTGGTTGACACTTCCTTCACCTTAGAGGATACTCACCAATGGACAAATTGATTAAAGAATGATTTTGTAATTAAAATGTGTAAACAAAATTGACAAGTAAAAGTGACAAAATAAACATGTCTTTGTGTTGCATTGCATATGTTCAAATCGGAAGTTAATTTGAACACAAGGAAAATGGGACATTTCATACTCAAAAGTGATGAAATGTGTCACTTTCCTAGGTCTCCATTGCCTTTAATCATGCATGATAGGGTGGTGGTCTTGTTGGTCATATTTGTGCATTTATCGAAATTGTACAACTTGGATCTTTGGCTATCATGCAATGAACTTACTTGATTGGTGGTTTTTGGATCCAAATGTGTCACTCCTTTGAGATATTGAGATGATAAGGAGGGACACAGTACAACAAATCCTTGGAAAAATTCCCTTTTTGCTCTGTTTGTGCTCTGTTGCCGCATGGTGATCCAATGCATCAGTGGCTGACAGTGCACCATCCATGGCTGGCAGTGCATCATTTCTGGTCAGCAGGACACCTCACTGGCCGGCAGATGGCCGGCAGCATCCCTCCATGGCCGGCAGGCCACTGATGTAAATCTCAGCAAAGATTTGGTAAGATAGAGCAACAAGATTTTAGAAATGCTCAACCCTGCAAACAGAACGTTTCGAGAGCAAAACGGATGTTTTTTCAAACCAAAACCAAGCATATGCATCTTCTACTTCCCGAGGCAGAGCAGTGGCAGCATAGTTTAATGTCTTACATGCTTAGTTCGTGTGCATTTTGTGTTGTAAATTAATTAATTAGTTTGCTAATTAGTTAAAGTGTTGTAATAATTAGTAATTAGCTTAACTAGTTATTCATTTGATTTGTAATAATTAGTCTAATTAGCTTAATTAGCTTAATTAGCTTAGTTTAGCTAGCTAGTTAGCTCTTATTCATTCGGACCCTTCTCCACGAGGGCGTAATGTTGTAATAAGTGTGTGTGCGTGTGTGTATGTCTTCCAACCCCACGTCTTTCTCCCTTTTATTTGATCGCTTTTGATGGTTAGATTAGGAGCATCATATTTCAAATTAGCATATCGTATACTTGCATCCATTCATTTGTATTGCATGCACCGAAGCTCGGCACATCATTCCAACGACATTGTCATTTCAATACTTCTTTGAATACGTGTTTAATCGCATGTTATTCAAATCAATCCATATGCCATATTAGTAGCCGAGCCTGTTAATTTCATATTGCATGTGCTACATTAGGCATCTTGTATAGTTAGGATCATGCATCTTTCTAACTAGTTTCTGTTTTGGCTTGGAGTATTCGGTGAGTTTTTATGCTTTAGCATACTTGCATGAGTGTGAATGTTGCCATGTTTCGCATGCTTGCCATGAGGCTATGTGCTTAAATGCTAAACTGCATGACAAATCATGTTTTAAGCCCACTATGTTTGATGCAAATCTGTAATCTTTAAGCCTACTTGAGGTGGAAATTCAAACCATTTTTGCAAACAAATATGAGTTGAATTGTTCCAAATTGAGCAAACTTGTCTATACTTGCTTGTGCGCATCACATAGTAATGGTAGCTAATAATCGGAACAAGAGCACATAATGTTTATAAAAAAAACATATCATGATTAGTAGGCCGATCTTTGATCAGGCGAGCGGGGATGCTCAATTCATGACCTTCGCCTCTCGTACCTAAGTTTCCGAGCCGAGTCAACTTTGGTGATGACGGACACGTGGCCTTTGGCACGAGTCATGGGTTTCCTAAATTTCTCTAAAATAAAATACTTAGGTGGCGACTCTGTATCTGGCAAAATAGTCCAATTTTGGCACTTTTGATTCAAAATTAATTTTCCAAAAAGATTTGCCGGATTTGGACTCTTTGGTGATTATCAGTTTCACATTGCACTTGTGTGACTAGATTCAGAACTGCGGGAGTCCGAACTGTGAGGCCTTCATTTCAACTCTTCTGAAAGGGGGTGCGAAAAAAGGCGAGTCCACACATAGTAATTATGTTGTAATCTTGCATCTCCTAACTTATATTTTTCTTATATTAGTCTCATATTAGTTTTGTTGTAATCTTGCATGTTCTATCTTATATTTGTATTCTTGTTTTAGGTTCATATTAGTTTTGTTGTAAGTTTGCACTTTTTTTTATTTTATATTTGTTTTCTTATTTTTAATCTAACAGGTAGTGGTTAGTTGAGCCACCTGCATATTTCTTGTTTGTTCCTTTTCTTGGTTTTGCAATAAGACAAGTTTTGCTAGGCCTAATTGGCCAGCCGGTTAGCTTCTTTTGGACAAGATGATGTTGTCTTCCAATCTTAACCAACTTCTGGTGGTTTTCAAGGCATGCAAAACTTTTTTTTTTGTTTATTTTATTTTGAATGTATTGTGAAATTTTTATTTTGTTGTAATATTCTCCTCATCCTTCTCTAATTTAGTTTGTAATTATTTTTTTCAAGTGTTGTAATTATTCCTCGCCCCGCTTCTTTCTATCCCGTTCTTTTACTTGTTTTCTTTATCTGTAAATATGCATCATATTTTGTCTTTCATTATATCCATGCTTTGCATCTATGTTTCATACATCTTGATTCGGCTAATTTTGCATTTGTGAATTTAATCAATTCCTATATGATTATAAGCGCTACGTCATGTTCTTGAGATGATTCACATGTCATATCTTAAAAGCCGAATCTTTAGTTGCATCTTATGAGTGAATTGCATTAGGATTTTATATATAAGAGCATGCATATTTTACTAACTTTGTTTTGTAACTGTTCGAGGGACGTCGATAAATATGTAAGTTTTTATACTTTAGCATCCCCGTTTGTGTGTATTTTTCTTATTATGTCTAAGTATCCTACCATATAACTACTTGCTTACTTGATATAACTATATGAATGCCAGTGGATGGAGGTTGTGTAGCTTAATTTGAAATAGTGTTGATTTTCATATTTGCAAACTCAATTTATTTGAGTTGTATATCTCCAAAACTCTTTCAAAACTAGATAAAGTCAAATTATTCCAAAATAAATAACATAGTTTATACTTGTATGCTTCACATAATAATTTTTAGGACTTATTAAATAATTGGAATATGAACATATAAAGTAAATAAAATTCATATCATGGTTTAGTAAAGGCTGATCTTTTGATCGGGTGAGCGGGGGCGCTCAATTAATGACCTTCCCCTCTCATACCTAAGGTTCCAAACCAAGACAACTTTGGTTATGATGAACAGTGGCCTTGGCACAAGTCACGGGTTTCTTAATTTTTCAAAAATATTAGGTGGCGACTCTGAGCTCTGATGACGTAGTCCATTTTTGGCAAAAGATTTTGCAATAAAATGGATTTTCTAAAAGTTTTCAAATCTGGACTCTCATCTATATTTCACATTGCACTAGTGAGACTAGATCAAAGAGATCGAGGGTTCGAACTGTTTAACGCACACGGGTACCGCTCGGGTATGTTATAGTTTCTAGCAACTCCACTGGGGATTTTATGAAACGTTAACTCGAACTCCATGATATGACTTTTATTTTCAATTATATGTTCATTGCATTGCATGAATTGGTGCACTTCAAGTCCCTGTGTTGCCCAGATACTGGTGAGAGCACAAACGAGCTTTTTGTGACACTACACCTATCTTTACGATACTTTAGAAGCTTTGTGTTGTAACCTTTTGAGATCTGTGAAAAAGGTAGCTCTGCTATCTAGCTTTGCTATCTAAGGTTCTCAGACTCCGAAGAGAGACTATTTGACTCTTCTGATTTCTTGGGATCTTTATTGGTTATGGCCCAAAGGACTCTTTAGTAACGTCACCTTAACTTCAACCCCTAGAGTAGAGCTAACCTTGTGCATATAATGAACTATAGTACCTTCCAAAATTAAGATAGGATGCTCTCCCATTTCTAGGATGTATGATGCCGCTTGTTTGAATAGTGAAACCTATAGACCGCTCGAACTCCGCTCTGCGCGCGAAGGAGCGAATTATGGTTCTAGCTACTACAGTTCGGACTCCTGTCACGGTTCTGAATCTAATCTCACAAAGTGCAATGCAAGACTGATAAATTACCAAAGAGTCCAAATCTAGTAAATCGTTTTGGAAAATTGATTTTAATTAAAAAGCGCCAAACATGGACTGCTTTGCAAGATTTCAGAGTCGCCATCTAAATATTTTATTTTGGGGAAATTTAGGAAACCCTGACTCGTGCCTAAGGCCATGTGTCCGTCATCACCAAAGTTGCCTTGGCTCGGGAACTTGGGTACGAGGGGGAAAGGTCATGAAATAAGCACCCCTGCTCGCCCGATCAAAGGATCGGCCTCTACTAATTATGATATGTTGTTTTGAAAACACATGTGTTCTTATTCCGGTTATTTAGCTAACTTAGTACGTGATGCGCACAATATACAAATATAGATTCAATCGCAAGAATTGGAACAAAACATCTCATGTTTGTTTTTCGAAAATGGTTTGAAAGTGCTACTCGTAAGTAGGTTAAGACATGGATTTGCCACCCTCAAGTGGGCTTAGAAAACAACATGATTTTTCCACTCTGCAAAGTGGGCTTAAAACGTATATTTTGATGATTTGTTCCAATTCAAGCAATGAAGCCTTCATCCACAGGCATTTATGCAGTTAATCAATTAAGCATATAGCCTCATGGCAATCATGCTGAACATGGCAACATACACATCTCATGCAGTATGCTAAAGCGCAAACACTTACAGTGTATTCCGAGCTAAAACAAAAGCTAGTTAGTAATCATGCATGATCCTAGCTATGTTAAGATGCCCAATACAACGCATGCAAAATGAAACTAAATAGGCTTGGCTATCTAATCATGGCATATGAATGCAACACTTTGATACATGTATTCAAATAAGTATTAAAATACAAAGCAGTTTGAATGATGCGCCGAGCCCGGTGCATGCAAGACAAATGAATGATGCACGCATGCAAAGCATAAGTATGCTAATTGAAATATGCCCTAATCTAACCACTGAAAGCGGATAAGTAAAAGGGAGAAAGACATGGGGTTGGAAGATATTCACACACACACGCACACTTATTACAACAATACACCCTCTCGCAGGAGGGTCCGAATGAAATGAAAGCTAACTAGTTACGCTAATTAAGCTAACTATTACAAACCAACTAATTAACTAACTATTCTAGCTAATTAATTATTACAAACCAAATTGAATTGAATAACTAGCTAATCTAAGCTAATTAATTAAACTAATTAATTACAACACATGTAATTAACTACAACTAGCTAGTAAAGCGGTAAAATGGCCTCGCGGGAGAATGAGGCATGCATGCTCGGTCGCGTCCTCCCGGAAATCCACCGCCTTGCCTCAAGATGCCTCTGTTTGCACACCTTTAGACCTCTGAAAATTATGCCAACTTCCAGATTGATTCTGACCCATCTCAAGAACATGCTGAGGGATGATCGACTAGAGATGGTGGCCATTGGCCAGTAATTATGGCTGGTCGGCAGGCTTTGATGGCCGGTCGGTTGCTCTGGTGGCCGGTCGACCACTGATTCCCTGAATTTCCTTCTTTTGCTACAACAGAGCACAAACAGAGGCATGGTAGTGTATTTGCAAGGGAATGTGTGTACCACCACACTCCTTATCATATCTCAAGCTCAAAGGAGTATGGTACTCAACTCTCGGGCCACCAACCGAGCATCACAATGCACGATGGCTTAGAAGCCAAATGTGTACAAGTCAATGAATGCACAAATAGACTCGATGAAACTTTCACCCTATCATGTACGATCAAGAGTGTCGATGACTAAGAAATGAGGCACGTTTCATCACTTCAAGTATGAAACGTCTCTCTGTGGACGCGCTCTCGGGAGAACTCATCGATATCCGCGCGCGGCCTCTGGGCGAGGGGCATGTGAATTCTCGTTTTGTTCTCTGAGCTACCACAGTTTGGACTCAAATGTCATGGTTCTGAATCTAATCTCACAATGTGCGATATGAGACTGATAAATCACCAAAGAGTCCAAATCCAGCAAATCGTTTTGGAAAACTGATTTTTATAAAGAAGTGCCAAACATGGACTGCTTTTCCAAATACAGAGTCGCCACCTAAATATTTTATTTTTTGGAAAATCTAGGAAACCCTGACTCGTGCCTAAGGCCATGTGTCCGTCATCACCAAAGTTGCCTTGGCTCGGAAACTTGGGTACGAGAGGGGAAGGTCATTTAATGAGCAACCCCGCTCGCCCAATCAAAGATCGGCCTGTACTAAGCATGATATCTCGTTTTTGAAAATACATCTGTTCTTATTCCGGTTAATTAGCTAGTCTTACTATGTGATGCGTGCAGCAAACAAGTATAGACTAGATTGCCTAATTTGGAACAAAACATCGCATGTCCATTTGTTTGGAAAATTGTTTGAAGTTTGCTACTCGCGAGTAGGCTAAAATGCGGATTTCAATGAATTGTCCCAACTTAAGTAATTCAACCTTCACCCACAAGCATTCAGGCAGTTAATCACATAAGCAATTAGCCTCATGGCAAGCATGCTTTCATGGCAGAATTAACACACATGCAGTATGCTAAAGCGTAAACACTCACAGTGTACTTCGAGCTACAACAAAGAACTAGTTAGAAATCATGCATGATCCTAGTTCATGTTAAAATGGCTAATGCAACACATGCGAAAGTGCAACTAAAATAGGCTCGGCTATCCTAGAATGACATATGAGATGCAACTTGATACATGTATTCAAATAGGAATTGAAATATAATGCAGTTAGTATGATGCGCCGAGCCCGGTGCATGGAATACAGATGAATGGATGCACGCATGCAAGCATAAGGTATGCTAAATGAAAAATGCCCTAAAACTAACCATCATAAGTGGTTAAGTAAAAAGGAGAAAGAAATAGGGATTCGAAGACATGCATCACACATACGCACGCTTATTACAACAATTGGCCCTTTCGAGGGAGAGACCGAATAAAGAGCTACCTACCTAATCTAAGCTAATTAAACTAATTATTACATAACAAATTAATTAACTAATTCTAGTTAACTAATTATTACAAAATTTGAATAGCTAACGCATTAACTAATTGAAGTACAAACCAAAGCGAAAGCAAGCTATCTAAGCATGGCAGCTAAGGAAAGTAATAACGCAGGAGCTTCAGAGGGAAAAGGACTGGATGCATGCTTGGTCCCCTCGTTCGGAAATCCAATGCGATGCCCCGATTTGCCTCTGTTTTTATCTGTTCTCAGAACACTGCACCAAGCTCCAGAAAGATGAAACTCCACCTTGGGAATCCTGTGGGAGGGTGGCCGACCACTTTTGGTCCCTCCAGATGCTTGCTGACCACTTTTGGTTGTTGAAAAACCAAAAAAGTGGTCGGCCAGCTAGTTTTTCTGGCTAGCCGGCCAGTTGTTGCTGTCGAATCCCAGTTTTCTGCAACAGAGAGCAAGAAAGGGCATGGCAATGTATTTGCAAGATATGTGTGCACAACCACCCTCCCTATCATGTCATGAACTCAAGGGAGTGTGGTTCTCGACCCTCGGGCCACCAATTGCGCATTTCCATGCATGATGGCCGAGAGGCGAAGTTGCACAATTCAATATGAAATGAATGCACAACTAAACACATAAAGCCTAAAACTCTATCATGTATGATCAAGAGCGTCGGCGACTGGGAATTAAGGCACGTTTCATCACTGTAAGTATGAAACGCCCCTCGTTTCCCATGTTTGGACTAACACCTATTCCAAACACAAATGTAACAACTAGCATGGCAAACATGCAATGCAACTACATGGCATACACAATGCAAGGGACAAGCATGTAACAACATGCAATGCAACTATATGGCATGCACAATGCAAATCACAATAGGGTATACACAATACTAAGTGTTAAGAACTAGATGGCATACTCAATGCAAGGAAACCATGAGGTTCTAAACACAATGTAATGCATGCATGCGCAATGCAATGCAATAAGGGCAACTTAGCAATGTTAGGGACATGCACAATGCAAGGAACTACTTGGCATACACAATGCAAAGGACTGCATGGCATACACAACGTAATGTGCAATAAGCATGCAAGCAACATGCAAATAAACATGTTAAATGGACTTAAACCAAAAGGGGTAGACCTCAGTCATGCCCAAATCAGTGGCCATAATGTTAAAATGAAGGCACTGAAAACACATGCAAACAAGTATGCCAATTGGCTCACCAATTAAGGCACTAAGGTGTAACTCTCAAGAGCACTTAGAGAGTGAAAAGTATGGAAGTGTAACAATACTAAGTGCACTGAAATGAGGTAAGAAATGATGTCAAATCATTCAAACAACATAAGTAAGGCATGCTAGGGTCCTTAAAGCATGAAGTTAGTAAAGAGGACTACAAAGGAGGCATGTAATACATGGCACAAATGCATGAACTAAGCATGGACAGAGCTTAATCAGGTCTAAACAAGAACCTAAACATGCTGAGATGAGGGCCCAAATACCTCGGTATGCAAGCGTAAAAGCTAAGCCAAAAACTAGGCGACAATGCATAACACTCAAAGGCACTTAAAGCAAGATTGTGGTGGAAATATGGCAATGCTATAAGCTCTGAAATGTCATGTTAAGTAATGCCAAATCATGTACACAACACAAATGAAGCATGCAATGGTGCTCAAAGCTTGAGGCAAGCAAGAGCATTTATACTACAAGTATACAAAGCATGAAGCATATGATTAAGGCAACCTAAAACATTCCTAGAACATGTCAAAATGAGTCTAAAACATGTAAGGAAGGAAGCCAAAATGTGCTAGCATGAGGGGCATAAGGCATGGAATATGTAAGGCAAATAGGGTGGATTACACTACACCTATTAAGACCAAGCATGGTATGACTTAAGAAACAAAAAGTAGAGTTATATTATGGCATGATAACCCCAAAAACACACTGAAATGATGGCTCGCAAGTAAAGGCATGAAGGCATACGCAATGGTTCATGTTAAGACATAAAGGGGCAAACCCTCCAACGCATTGAATGAGTGACAAATGCAAGTGCATGGCCATGAAACATGGACTGAAATCACATGATAAATGATGCCAAATCATTAAAATAGTCCAAGTAATGCATGTTAGAGGACTCAATACACAAGGCTAACAAGCTAGATTGAACCAAGGCTATACAAAGCAAGTCATGCATGACCAAAACAATACAAATCAGACCTCAAACATGCTAAAACATGAATAAAGTTTTCTCAGAGCTAAGCCAAAAGCATGCTAAAATGACATGTCAAGATATGAGGCATGTTAGGCTAAATCATGGAAATGCACTACAAGTGCAAGGAGCATGCAAAGGCTGACCAAACCAAACCTAAACAGAGGTATGACATGGTAAAATATCACCAAATACATGCTGAAATGGACTCAAACCAAGCTAAAATGACATGCTACTTCATGAAGCATACAAAGCTAGTTTAAGGGATTTATACTACAAGTGTATAAGGCATGCATGGAGTGACCAAGGCAAGTAAAAATAGTGGCATGCCTCAGCAAAATAACCACAAATACATGCTAATATATGGTCAAAACACACTTAACAAAGGTGCTCAAACATGAGGCATATATGACAAGTATTGAAGACAACAAGGAGAGGGGATGACCCTCTCCTTCTTAGGACCTCAAAACACCATCCCCACCACTAAAAAACCTCTGGATTTCAGTGGTGAGAAGGCCAAAATAAGGTGGTCCCAAAGCTCACAAAAGAGGCACAAAAACAAGGCCAAACAAGGCCTAAGAGGGGGTAAACAACCCCAAACACAAAAGTGACCTTAAACAAAGATCAAAATCATGTAAAAACAGAACTTTTATCAGTTATAAGTTAAGCTCAAAACAACATGCAAGGTAGGCTAAAAGCTTAAGCAAGAAAGGGGGATTTAAGGGGTAGAAACTCACCCCTGAAGACCTTCTTTATAACTGCAACTCCAGTAGGTTTTTTCAAGCTCAAAGCCATCCAAGAACACCAAAACCAGGTCCTAAGCACCTCAGTAGCAAAATGATGGTGTTTGAGTGAAAAAGTAAGACAAATCTACACTTTAAGGCACAAAAATGAAACAAACAAGGCAATATAGATACACCACTATATCTATCCTTCTTTCACAGATTTTCTAAACCTGGAGGAGGGAGGCTCCCTCTTATAGAAATAAAAAGCCAAAGCTTCTTGGAGAAGCTAAGCTTCAAACAAATCCCTTCATACATGTGTATGGAGGATAGCCCAAATGCCCTCTAACTGTGCTAGCTGGAGGAAAATATCTCCAAAAAGGTGTCAAAAAGCAGCCGATCACTTGAAGTGGTCGGCCTGCTACTTAAAGTGGTCGGTCGACCACTCTAAGTGGTCTCCTAGAATAAAACTTGGTCGGCAATAGTGGGAGAGAGTTCAGGACATGAAAGCAAGCTAGTGGTGTGGTGGCCGACCAGAAAAGATGGTCCAAAGACCAAGAAAGCCAGTTATCCGACCAGAAAACTCTAGGAGAAAAAATGGTCTCCCACCCTTGTACCACCTTCCAAACAAGGAAAACAAGGTTTGTACCAAAAACAAACCAAAGCGGATGCAAGACGAGAGATCGGGATGCAAAACATGCGGCCAAAAGTCCCGAAAACTAGCTGACGAGCACCAAAAGTGGTATGCGACCACAAAAGTGGTCTTCCGGACCACAGTGTCCCTCTAGGAAGAGGCAACAAGGTGTGGTTCAAAAACCACACCAAACGGAGAATATTAAGAGGTCCCGAGACAAGGCGCGCGGCCAAAGGCACCAGAAACTGGAAACTAGTCTCCAAACGGGAAAAGTGGCCTACGACCACAAAGAGATGGTCTACAAGACCTCTTTCTCCCTCCGGGGAAGAGAAAACAAGATTCGGTCCGCAAACCGAGCCAAAGTACAAAGAGTTTAGAGGCTCGGAGGTAAGGCTCTCAGCCAAAACTCCGGAGACTCGAAATGAGCACAACATGCACCATCACCGAGCACTCAATCGATGACGTCTGAGTCTTAAGGTCGGTCAAAAATGGGTTATCTACAGTTACCCCTCTTTGATAGAACTCGAAAGTCATAAGATGACATGAGTGAATATCAAAGCCCAGAGACGACCCATTTTTGACAAGGCCGAAGACTTAGACAAACAGGCAAGATAACAAAGAGATGCGCCCGCAGGCAGGGGCAAAATGCAAAGAACATGCATGATGCCAAACATAACTTATGATTATGCAAAGAAAGCTGTAACGAAGCAGTTATACACAATAAATGCAACAGTTTAAGCAAACGAATATAAATCAAACTACATTACATGCAGAAAGGATGTAAGAGAATTATACAATTCTCACTACGTCTTACACGGAGTGCATATAATACCGTTGGGTTCGTCTGGTCGCGCCAACTTCAAATGAACCGTATATACAATATCGTGCCTACAAAAGAAAGAAACTCAACAGGTACAATATCGTTAGAAACATGCATAGCATGCAAGTGAAAAGTGCGTAACAACGCAAATGGAGGGGTGCATGACAATGCAACCTAAGTGTGACGCATAACAATGCGGAAGGGATGCAAAACAATGCAACCTAAGTGTATAGCAATTTAACAAAAGTGCGTGTAACAACACGACTAGTAATGTGCATAACAATGCAACAAGTAGTGGGCATAATAATGTAGGTAAAACGTACGCGACGACGCGTATGAAAAGTGCAAGATAATGCAAAAGAAATGCGCAACTTTGAATGTGTGTTTGAAAGGTAATGTCGAAAGAAGTAACGTAAGCCTTAACAAGCGTAACTCAATCGTGACCTCCGATTTATCTCTCGGAAGGATCATAACATACTTAAAAGGATACACCTCGCTCTTTGGACAAGTAATGATGAGCTACGCATCGAAGACTTGAATCGAAGTTCCGCGGGGGCATTCTTGAGCCGAAAAGTGTACTTTTCTTGTACTTTCCCGAGGGCCGAGGACTCCAATCACCACCAAAATGCATAGGGAGAACAATGGAGCCCTGAGGATCATCTAGGAGGGTGGCCGACCAGTTATACCAGTGGCCGACCAGTTGTTGCCCACAAAAGTGGTCGGTCGACCAGAAAAGTTGGCTAGCCGACCAGTTTATAGAAATTTGGGGCGGTTTGGTCTTTTAAGCTTTGGTTCTTTAAGTACACCACTCCAAATCAGTTTGTATCACATCTCCAAGGCCGAAATACATTTCTCTTGCTCCCTAGACCCTTTTCTCTCTCAGATATGCACTTTATACGCGTTTTCCAACGCCCCACTCGAAGTTGTTTCGCGAAAACTTTTGATTCTCTTCGTTTTGAACTGATTAGAATTTGTTTTCAGAACTTCTTTCTCCATTTTCACCACTTGAGGTATGTTTGTCTCGAAGTTTTGCACCTTTTCTCTGGCATTGACTTTTGTTGACTTTTTCTCTTCCCGAGAGTTGACTTTTGTTGACTTTTTGCAATTTTGGCTCATCTCGCTCGTTTTTTGCATATTTCGCAGATATCTTTAGATGGCTGACGATATTCCGTATGGTAGAGGCTCTCCATATGCAGAGGACGATCCTGACATCATACCGTTGCCTCCGAGGGTACGGCCATTCGACCTAGAGGAGTACGATCCAGAGGAGCATATCCTTTCCCCTAGCACCTTCTACCTCTTCACGGACTTTGCGCGGCGGGTACCTGCAAACCTGCTGCTACGGGAGCCGGAGTCCCATCTATCTCATCACACGCATGAGGTACATACTTCGCTTTTGTATTCCCTGCGATATATTTTTCACTTCTTGCACATTTACATACATAATACTTCACTCATTCTGAACACACAGTTCATACACAGCACTCTGCTAACTTGGCACGCGGCTCATTTTGGGCACACAGCACACCTTGGGCACACAGCTCATAACATTGCTCAATCTGAACACACAGTCCATAACATAACATTCTGTTTAGTTGACTTAGCACATAGCTCATAACACTGCTCAATCTGAACACGCAGTCCATAACACAATATTCTGTTTAGTCGGCACACAGCTCATAACACTGCTCAATCTGAACACGCAGTCTATAACACAACATTCCTGTTTTAGTCTGAACACATAGCTCATAACACTGCTCAATCTGAACACGCAGTCCATAACACAGCATTTTGTTTAGTCGGCACACAGCTCATAACACTGCTCAATCTGAACATACAGTCCATAACACAGCATTCCTTTCATAACATAGCACACCGCTCAATCTGAACACACATTTCATAACACGGCATTCATTTTTTAGCACACTGCTCAATCTGAACACACAGTCCACAACGCAGTACACTTTGATAACACACCGCTCAATCTGAACACGCAGTCCATAACACGGTATTCGGTTTATAGTACACTGCTCAATCTGAACACGCAGTCCATAACGCAGTACACTTTGATAACACACCGCTCAATTTGAACACGCAGTCCATAACACGGTATTCAGTTTATAGTACACTGCTCAATCTGAACACGCAGTCCATAACGCAGTACACTTTTAAATAGTATAACACACCGCTTAATCTGAACCCATTTGTCCATAACGCGGTATGTTTATAGCACACTACTCAATCTGAACCCATTTGTCCATAACGCAGTACACTTTTAAATAGTATAACACACCGCTCAATCTAAAGCCATTTGTCCATAACGCGGTACGTTTATAGCACACTGCTTAATCTAAACCCATTTGTCCATAACGCAGTACACTTTTAAATAATATAATACACCGCTCAATCTGAACCCATTTGTTCATAACGCGGTACGTTTGTAACACACTGCTCAATCTGAACCCATTTGTCCATAACGCAGTACACTTTTAAATAGTATAACACACCGCTCAATCTGAACCCATTTGTCCATAACGCAGTACGTTTATAGCTATAGACACGCCCTAGGGCTTCATGCTACAGTTCAAACTCAAGTGTCACGGTTCTTAATCTGATCTCACAATGTGCGATGTGAGATTGATAAATCACCAAAGAGTCTAAATCCGGCAAATTGTTTTTGGAAAACTGATTTTTGTAAAGAAGTGTCAAACATGGACTGCTTTGCCAGATACAGAGTCGCCACCTAAATATTTTATTTTGGGGGGAATTTAGGAAACCCTGACTTGTGCCTAAGGCCACGTGTCCGTCATCACCAAAGTTTCCTTGGCTCGGGAACTTAGGTACGAGAGAGGAAGGTCATCTATGAGCACCCCCACTCGCCCGATCAAAGATCGGCCTGTATTAAGCATGATATCTTGTTTTTGAAAACACATGTGTTCTTATTCCAGTTAATTAGCTAGAATTACTATGTGATGCGCACAACACACAAGTATAGACTAGATCGCCTAATTTGGAACAAAGCATCGCATAAGGGTTTGAATGTGCTACTCGCAAGTAGGCTAAGATGTAGATTTTGCCACCCTCAAGTGGGCTTAAGAAAACAGGATTTTGTCACCTCAAGTGGGCTTAAAACTCGCATTTTGATGAATTGTTCCAATTCAAGTAATCCAACCTTCACCCACAGGCATTCAGGCAATTATATCACTTAAGCAGTTAGCCTCATGGCAAGTATGCTATCATGGCAATACTCACACTCATGCAAGATGCTAAAGCATAAACACTCACCGAGTACTCTGAGCCAAAATAGAAACTAGTTAGTAATCAATGCATGATCCTAGTTATGTTAAGATGGCTAATGCAACACATGCAAAATGCAACTAGAAATAGGCTCGGCTATCCTAAGATGTCATGTGAAATGCAACACTTGATACAGAACCGAGCCCGGTGCATGCAATACAGATGAATGAATGCACGCATGCAAGCATAAGGTATGCTAAACAAAATATGCCCTAATACTAACCATCGTAAGCTAGTAAATAAAAGGGAGAAAGACGTGGGGTTAGAAGACATGCATCACACACACGCATACTTATTACAACAAATGTGCCCTCTCGACGGAAGGTCTGAATAAATAATACAGAACCGACTAATTAACTAACTATTCTAGCTAATTAATTATTACAAAACAAGTTGAAACAAAGAACTATTCTAAGTTAACAAAGCATTGAAATGGCCTTATGACGAGGGATGCATGCATGCTCGAATCGCCTCGCTCGGAAATCCATCGCGATGCCCCAACTTGCCTCTGCTTGCAACTGTTTTCAGAACACTTCACCAAGCTCCACAAAGCTTCAACTCCACCTAGGAGACCTCTAGGGATGCTGCCGACCAGTTGTTGGGGAGGGAGACCACTTGCCGACCACTTTTCTTGCTGAAAAACCAGAAAAAGTGGTCGGCCAGCTAGTAATACTGGTCGGCCGACCAGTTTTGCTGCACTTCTTCCAGTTTGCTACAACAGAGAGCAAGAAAGGGCATGGCAATGTATTTGCAAGATATGTGTGCACAACCACCCTCATCATTTCATGAGCTCAAGTGAGTGTGGTTCTCGACCCTCGGGCCACCAATCACGCATCTCGATGCATGATGGCCAAGAGGTGAAGTTGCACAATTCAATATGAAAATGAATGCACAAGTAAACACATAAGGCCTAAACCTCTATCATGTAAGATCAAGAGCGTCAGCAACCGAGAATTGAGGCACGTTTCATCACTTCAAGTATGAAACGCCCCTTTTTTCTCGTGTTTGGACTAAACACCTATTCCAAACACAATGCAACAAGTGGCATGGAACATAACATACTCAATGCAAGGAACATGCACACTCAATGCTAAGCAACAAAATGGCATACACAATGCGAAAGACAACCTAGCATACTCAATGCAAGGTAAGGTGGCATACTCGATGCAATATGTGCCGTATTGGGCACCACAATTTTATATATAAACAACTCTCAAAAGGCATTGAAAGGATGAAACATGGAGTACAATGGCATATGTTCCAGCACTGAAATGTCATGCTAAATGACTTCAAATCATGCAAACAACTCACGTGATGCATGTTGCAAGGCTTAAGCATCAAAGCCAATGCAATGGACAACATAGCATGCAAACAACATGCAATTAATCATGCTCAATGGACTTAAATTAAGGTGGACAGACCTCAGCCATGCCCAAATAGAGGCCATTGGTGATAAAATAAAGGCATGGAAGTAAGAGAAATGCATGCCCGTGTATTGGCTCACCAATTAGGTATAAGAACACAACTCTCAAAAGGCATTGAAAGGATGAAACATGGAGTACAATGGCATATGTTCCAGCACTGAAATGTCATGCTAAATGACTTCAAATCATGCAAACAACTCACGTGATGCATGTTGCAAGGCTTAAGCATCAAAGCTAGTGAAGTGTATTACACTAGAGGCATGCAAGACAATGCTCAAATGGCCAAACCAGCCCCAAACAGACCTTATACAGGCCAAAAAAGTAGCCAAAATGGACTGAGATGATGGCTTGAAAGGTAAGAAAATGAGGCTCATGCAATGGCTTACAAACAAGGCATAAAGGGGCAACTCTCAAACACATTGAAGGAGTGATAAACATGAGAGTATGGCAAAGATATAGGCTCTGAAATATCATTTAAAATGATGCCAAAGCATGCAAACATCACAAGTATAGCATGGTAGAGGCCTCAAAACTCAAGACTAGTCAAGGTATTTGCACTATAGCTATGCAATGCATGAAGCATATGGCCAATACAACCCAAAACAGTCCTAGAGCATGCCAAAACAATGACAAAAAACATACATGGAGCAAAGCCAAAACAAGCTAGCATGAAGGGTCAAAACATGGAGTATGTAAGGCCAATAAGAAGGTTTACACTTCACCTACCAAAGCCAAGTGTGTGATGACTTAACCAACAAAAATTAGAGTTATGACATGTCAAATGATGGCCAAAAACCTACTGAAATGGAGCCAATACATACTAGAAAGACATGCTACTTTGCAAGCTACAAGTAGGTTTACACTACAAGTATAAGAAGAATACAAGAGGTGACCAAGACAGAACAAAACAGAGTTATGGCAGGTCTGGAAAGTCACAAAAACATGCTTGAAAAGAGCTAACATAAGCCACAAAAAGATGCTACTTTATAGAGCTAATAAGGCATGGCATGGAGAGACAAGGAGGGGAGGCTATCCCCTCTCATTTGGGGACCTCAAAACAAGCTTTTTACCACTGAAAATCCTTTGGATTTCAATGGTTCTAAGGCCATGAAAAGTTGTTTTGAAAGGCCTTAGAAGATGGCTCAAAAGCTATACAAGTCAAGGAGCAAAATGGAGGAAACACCTCCTAGCCAAACAAGGCACAAACCAACACTTTAAGGACTGAAAAATAGAGTTTTCTTCAGTTCAAAACCAAGCCAAAAATAGTTTAAAAGGGTGGCAAAACAAGCATGCAAGAATGGCCAAGATAGTGTACAAAAATGAGCTTAAAAGAGGGAGATGCTTACCCTTGAAGCACAGATGCAAAACAACCACTTTTATGAGCCAAACAACCTTCAATCAGCCCAAAAATCAGTTCCAAGAGACCTCAGCCCATGGATATGCAACTTTGATGAAGGATGCCTAGGCCAAATAGTTATATTTCTCTACTTCTATGCCCTTCTATGCACAAAAGGGGAAGAGAGAGTGAACTATAGAGAGAGAGGCAAAGATTTAGGTCTGAAAATTCTAGAGAGAGAGGATTTTTTAGAGGGAGAGGCTCCCAAACTTGCTCAAGAAGTTCTCCCTTTGCAAAATGGGAGATATGGCTCATATATATCAAAAAGTAAGAGTTGGTTCGAAATATCTATTTATGGAACAGCTGGAGATTATGGAAGACAGCTGGAGGGAAAATAACTTCAAAAAATCCGAGTTTGGGACCTGCAAGCCACTTTTCTGGCCAGCTGACCACTTTTTCTAGTTGGCCGACCACTTTTCTGGTTGGCCAGCTACTTTTTCTGGTCAGCCAGCTAAATTTTTTGGTCGGCCGACCACTTTTCTGCTTTCCAGGTCCAACTTCAAATGGGCATAACTCCTTCATCTGGACTCCTTTTCAGGTCATTATTGTGTCCAACTTGAAGCCCCGGAAGTAAGCTTTCCAATGGTGTCATCCTTGAATTAAAATTCCAACTGTACAAAAAGTTATGCCTATTTTGGTGAAGCCGCTCAGTTTCAATCCTTCTCGGATTCATGCCAAACTTCTCCCAAACTTGTTTTCTTCTCTCCTTTCTCATTTTCTTCAACTCCAAACCCCAAAACAAGGTGTTTTGAAAGATTTTTCAAAGATTTCATCTCTCTTTCATTCATTTCCACTTTGTCCTTGCTCGATTTACCGAAAGGCGCAACATTTAACAAAATGCGAGCGTCGGAACATCGTAGGAACTTTGTTTCAAAAATGTTTTGAAAGAGAGGGTTTTAAGGTCTAAAAATCATTCAAAATAGCTTTGGTCCAAAATAGGGTGTAAGGTTAGGATTTGACTCTTCTCTTGTCGAAGGAATCGAACCTTTGCACTGCAGAACTTTCAACACCAAGTAAACAATCAGTAACGGCGCCCAAGTCTTAAGGGCGGTCAAAAATGGGGTGTCTACAATAGCTCACTGCTCAATTTGAACCCATTTGTCCATAATGCAGTACACTTTTAAATAATATAACACACCGCTCAATCTAAACCCATCTGTCCATAACACGGTATGTTTATAGCACACTGCTCAATCTAAACCCATTTGTCCGTAACGCAGTACACTTTTAAATAATATAACACACCGCTCAATCTGAACCCATTTGTCCATAACACGGTACGTTTATAGCACACTGCTCAATCTGAACCCATTTGTCCATAACGCAGTACACTTTTAAATAATATAACACACCGCTCAATCTGAACCCATTTGTCCATAACGCGATACGTTTATAGCTTTGCACGCAGCCCACATTTTTTTAATTTGAACATACAACTTATACATTTGAATTTGAACATGCAGCTCACACACTTGAATTTGAACACGCAGCTCATACACTTGAATTTGAACACGTAGCTCACACACTTGAATTTGAACACGCAGCTCATACACTTGAATTTGAACACGCAGCTCATGTATTTGAATTTGAACACGCAGCTCATACACTTGAAATTTAACACGCAGCTCACACACTTGAATTTGAACACGCAGCTCATACACTTGAATTTGAACACGCAGCTCATACACTTGAATTTGAACACGCAGCTCATGCATTTGAATTTGAACACGCAGCTCATACACTTGAATTTGAACACGCAGCTCACACACTTGAATTTGAACACGCAGCTCATCCACTTGAATTTGAACACGTAGCTCATGCATTTGAATTTGAACACGCAGCTCATACACTTGAATTTGAACACGCAGCTCATGCATTTGAATTCTGAAACTGAATACATCTGTTCATCTTGAATGCAGGTATTCTCCCATTTCACACGGGGTTATGGATCTATCCTTGCGAGGGAGTGGTACATGGAGCTCCCGGATACTATTCGACACATTGTGGACGAGGCAGGGTTTGGTCTATTCTGCGCGGGATTATCACGTCATTCAGGGAGCAGGACCCTCCTGGGCGCACTTGTGGAGAGATGGTGGGACACCACCAACTCCTTCCATTTCTCAGCTACGGGGGACATGACGATGACCCCATATGACTTCTCTATACTGACGGGGCTTGAGGTGGGAGGCCGGCCGATCCCATATGACGCAGATATGGGTGAGTGGGAGGCCGCTTGGATTTACCTGCTCGGAGCCCGTTCGCCGATCGACAGATCATCAGGCAGGGTCAGGTACACCTGGTTCGCCGAGCAGTACCGGAGGACTATGCCCCAGACCATTGAGGCCATACAGCAGTATGCCCGGGGATTTTTGATGTTCCTTCTCGGGACCACACTGTTCTCCGACAAGGGGAACACAGTTGGGCTTTATCTGCTCAGTGCTCTGGTGGACCTATCACGGGTCCAGCTCTTTGATTGGGGTGGTGCTGCCCTCGCTACCCTTTACTGCTACATGAGCGCGACCTCCCGCGATCGGGAGACCATAGTTGGAGGCTACTGGCGAGCCTAGGAGGTACATTCCGCCCTCTTGATTTACAGTTCTGCTTTTTATTATCTGTACACTGCACACGGCCCACTTTACATTCTGTATTCCACATTCTACACTTAGCATTCTCAGATTTTCAGATATTCTACATACTGCATTAATCGCACGCAAAGATTATGCACTCAAAGATTCTAGATACTATACACTGCACACAGCATTATGCACTCAGCATTGTGTATATCAGACATCGCACACAAAGATTCTCGCACTCTAAGATTCTCGACTTTCTATACATTTTGTATATCGTACCTTCGCACAAAGATCCTCGTATTTTGATGCCCTTCGCTTTTGCCCTTTACAGCTGTGGGTTTATGTATACTTCCCGACGCTAGCTCCTGAGCTAGAGGTCGAGGCACCCCTTGAGATCTCCTACTCGCGCAGATTTGAGGGTCGGTCAAGCCTGCACTCGGAGACTCGCTCTACCTCTGCGTTCTTTGATATCAGACGGCGATCGAGGTAATCTAGAACTCTCAGTTCTTCATGTTTTCAGCTTTGATTCAACTTGCATATTTATGACATCTAATCAATTTATGCACTTGTTACCCGCAGGTCACCTGGCAGCCTTGGCTAGCCATGCTAGGGAATCCTCGATTTCTGTTTGCTGGGGCCTGGGGCACCTCGTGATACAGAGTTCTGCTTGAGGGACCGGTCGGCAGAGCCTAGTTCCTCGGAGAGCACTTCATGCGCCAGATGATGGGTAACTCTGAGCAGGACGTTCCTTCACTGCCTCCATCGGAGATGCGGTCCGTGGGGGATCTCACGCCTCGGAAGGCGGAGGATCTCATGTTGGGTATCGATGCAGTCCTTTTCCTAGAGGAGGGGGATTATGCGACATATTGCCATGCGTACCTGATGCCTCCGCTGTCAGGTGTCCGTATCTCCTGTAGACGTCCCCGAACGTCCCGGGAGGGAATCCTGTTCTGTTTATTTGGGCTCACTACAGTTCGGACTCAAATTGTCACGGTCCTGTATCTAATCTTGCAGAGTGCAATGCCAAACCGATGAATCATCAAAGAGTCCAAATTCGGCAAATCGTTTTGAAAACATATTTTTAGAAAGAAGTACCAAACATGGACTGCTTTGCCAGATACAGAGTCGCCACCTAAATATTTTATTTTGGGAGAATTTAGGAAACCCTGACTCGTGCCTAAGGCCACGTGTCCGTCATCACCAAAGTTGCCTCGGCTCGGGAACTTGGGTACGATTGGGAAAGGTTAGCTATGAGCACCCCCGCTCGCTCAATCAAAGATCGACCATTACTAAACATGATATCTTGTTTTGAAAACATATGCGTTCTTATTCCGGTTTAATTAGCTAGAATTTACTATGTGATGCGCACGACACACAAGTATAGATCAGATCGCCTAATTTGGAACAAAGCGTTGCATACCCGTTTGCTTGGAAAATAGTTTGAGATTTGCTACTCGCAAGTAGGCTAAAACACGGATTTCAATGAATTGTTCCAATCATTACAACAAAAAAGGGTTTTTACGACACGCAATGCATGTCGTAAAAGCCCTTCTACGACGTGCAAGTGCGCGTCATATTATGACCAGTCATGGAAAGCCATTTACTTTCAACGACATGTTTCGTACGCCGTTAAAAACTATTTAACGACAGATTTTGTATGTCGTCATTACTTTTTCTACGACATGCTATAGTACGTCGTTAAAAACTATTTAACGACAGATTTTGTGTGTCGTCGTTACTTTTTCTATGACTACTTTTGCACGCCGTAAATTGGTTAGACAAATAATGACGCTGATTGCACGCCATAAAATATGTAATACGCTGACTTATTATGTCTGTCGTAGATAAGTAGAACATACCACGACGTACATGGAATGTCGTGGAATATTTCATATAATGACCTAATTTGCTTGTCGTAAAATGTGCATTATTTTATTTTTTTTTTAATTCAGCAGGTTCTATTTTAACCTGTTTTGTATAATCTAACAGACATTACAAACAAGCTTCACAAAATATCAATCAACCATCAAAATATTGTTTCAAGCATAAAAAATAAACTACATCCATAAACTATGAACATTCAAAAATTGTAGGCACGATATTGTATGTACGGTTCATTTGAAGTTGGTGAAACCGGACGATATTGTATGTGCGGTTCATTCAAGAGAAGTCCCGGCTCAGTTTCACCACAACCTTTCTCCACTCGTGTGCCGCGTTTGGACGTTCTCGCACTGTTATGTGCATCGCGCTTTCTTGTGCAACCCTTTTCCACTCGCATTTGGCATGCGTTTGGACGTATCTCTCTCCTCTCGTGTTTGACACGCGTTTGGATGACTCTACTTTCTTGCACAGTCCTTTCCTCTCCTGCGTGTGATACGCTAAGAGATGTTGTGTTTGAGACTCCGGGTGTCCTCGGTAGTTGCTTTTAATCTTCTTCGCGTGAGACGCAGTGAGAATTGCATAATTTTCTTACATCCTTTCTGTTGGAATGTGTAGGACTATTCTTTCTTATTTGTTTGCTTAAACTGTTGTATTTATTTTGCATAAATGTTTCATTACAGCTCTGTTTGCATGATCATAAGTTATGTTCGACATTGTGCATGTCATTTTCATCTTGCCCCTGCCTGTGGGCGCATATCTTTGTTATCTTGTATGTTTGTCTAAGTCTTCGGCCTTGTCAGAAATAGGTCGTCTCTGGGCTTTGACATTCACTCTCGTCATCTTATTACTTTCGAGTTCTATCAAAGAGGGGCAACTGTAGACACCCTATTTTTGACCGTCCTCAAGACTTGGACGTCATCGTTTAAACGCTCGATGATCATCCATGCTCGTGTTCGTTTTGAGTTCCCGAAGGTCTCGGTTGCGTGCCTTGCCTTAGGATCTCTCAACTTGTTTGTTTTGTGCTTGGTTGTGGACCAAGGACTTGTGGTTTTTGCTTCTGAGGGAAGAGGGTGGCTTGTTGGCTATCCCTACAACCCATCGGCTAGGGCCTTGTGCCATTGGTCTTGTTTTCTTGCCATTAGACATAAGTGGTGGCCGATCGGCACTCTTTTTGGTCGATCGGCACTCTTTTTGGTTGATCGGCCATATATCTTGGCCGAGACCTTTCCACCTGCTTTTGTAGATATTTTTGTGCCAGCTGTGATAGCTGGTAAGCACAATTCTCATCCTTTATACACGTGTATGAAGGGATTGAATCAAGACTCAAGCTTGTTCAACAAGCTTAAGAATTGAATTTCTATAAAAAGGGAGACCTCTCTCCCTTTCCAGAGGTTCTGAAAAATTGAGATACAAAACATATATCACTCTTTCTCTATATTTTACCTCTCGCTCCATATTTACCCTAGTTTGTGCTCAAAAGTGTAATTTCTTCACATTATTGCACTAAAGCACCTACTAGAACACCATCCTTTTGCTGCTGAGGTACTTAGGAGCTGGTGTTAGTGTTTTTGGATTGGTTTTGGTCAGAAAAGAGCTGGAGTTGTGTTCTTGAAGGTGTTCTTCAAGGGTGAGTCAACTAGCCTTTATACCCTTGTTTTGGTTTAAGCTTTTGGACCTATTTGCATGCTGATTTAAGCTTAACTTTCTACTGTAAAAAGTTCTGATTTTTCATGCTTGTAATGTTTGTTTAAGGTCACTTTTGTGTTGGGGGTTGTCTACCCCCTCTTAGGCCTTGTTTGGTCTTGTTCTTGTGCCTTCCTTTTAAGCTATTGGGACCACCTTGTTTTGGCCTTCTCACCACTGAAATCCAAAGGATTTTCAGTGGTGGAAATGGTGTTTTGAAGTCCCAAATAGGAGAGGGTCATCCCCTCTCCTTATGTCTCATATGCTTGTATTGATGGCTCATAAAAGTAACATGTTTGTTAAGCTTGTTTTGGCTCCATCTTAACATGTATTAGACCTTATTTCAGCATGATATACCTCTGTCTAAGGTTGGTTTGATAGCCTCTTGCATGCACCATGCACTTGTAGTGCAATCCTCTCTATTGCCTTAAGATGCATCTTGTGTTTGGATCATCATTCTTGCATATTTTGGCTCAACTCAAAGAAGCTTTCCCTCATGTTTTACCATGCTTGAGCTCTATTTGATGTTGTTTTAGTCATGCATGCATTGCTTTGTATAGCCATAGTGCATTCTAGCTTGTTAGCTTTGAGTGTCCAAGTCACTAGCATGCATTGCTTAGACCATTTTCATCATTTGGCATCATTTCATATGTGATTTCAGTCCATATAGTGTGGTCATGCACTCACATTTGTCACCTTTTCCATGCATTGGGAGGTTTGTGTTTTAAGCCTTAAACATGAGCCATTACGCTTAATTTGTTAGTCTAATTAATTTGAGCCTAGTGTTTTTCATACTCATCAATTGAATTACAATAGGAGAGTGTAGTGGACTTTTCTTACACCTAGATAGTCTTACACGTAGAGAGAGAAGGGATAGAACACTTGGTGAGGCAGTTCAACAAGAGAAAGACGATAGGAAGAAGAGAAAGAGAAGGAGAACTTGAAATCTCCATAACTTACAAACTTAAGGTAAGAATTTCCATCAATTTTATGAAATTGAAATGCTTTCCTTATAATACTTTAAGCATTGGTTTGTTTTAAGTAAAGACCATGAATAAATAAGAGATTAGTAGTGTAATTTAATGTTAAGAACTCATTTGAATAATTAATGAAGGAATTGTAAGAATTTAGCTCAAAGATTAACATGCATGGCATGAATTCTCCATATTCTTGTTGTTTCTTGGAGTTGCACATAAATTCTTGCATGACTCTCATGGATTTAAGAGAATTCTTTATAAGGTTTGACCTTGAAGCTTTAATTACAAAGTTTATGTTTTATATTTCAATTGAAGCTTGATCTTTCCAAATTGAAACTTTGGGAGTTGATTTCAAGTTTAATCGCTATTTTGATCTCCCTTTCCATATTGAGGGTTCAAATGCAAGCATGTTTAAATACTTTTATGGGTTTAAAACATTTGAATTTGGAACTAAAATGTGGTGGAATTGTAGACCAAAACAAGAACCATTTTCGGATTCCAGTTTTTCTAGAACCGCATGTGCGGCCTGGAGCCCCACACGTGCGAAAAATGGGGCAAGCTTGTGTTGCATTCTGGAATATATGCACCTGCGCGGAGGGGGGGGCAAGTGTGGTAATGGTCTCGTACGTGCGGCTGGGACCCCCGCACATGCGACCGGGACCTTTGCACATGCGACCCTGTTTGGGCAGACCTGGCTTGTTTTTCGCTTCTCTTTTCCACCTTTCGGGCCTCGGTTTGCATGGTTTTAAAGTGTTTTCATGATCATTTACATCCCATGAGTGCATTAGATTGGATAAATGAAAAATTGGAACCGAATTAATAAAGACAATTAGTTCTTGAATAAGTAACAACCGAATCAAATAGAATTGGCTAGCGATATGAATGTCATTAAGTTGTTGTGCTTGAATTTGTTTGTTTAAGTCGGACGCCGCATCCTTAGTGCCTTATAGTACATGTAACGAGAAGCCCACTATGAGTAACAATATTGTAAAGATATGTTCAAATTGTATTTATTTTCTGAATGATAAATTATATTATTTCTAAACGGTTACTTTTTATCGATTGAATGATGATCCTCTTTTGAATTGTATTCGTGGCATTCATAGCGTATTGTTATTGTTATTGTTATTGATATCGCTATTGTTATAGAGATCTCTGTCAGTCCCAAATCTTGGAACTATTGTTATTGTTTGATGGCCATCAATTGATTGTTCGGTCTTTAAGACCTATTATATTGTTGCTATTGGATGTACCATGTATGACCTATATGAATATGATTGATTGAATTGAACAATTGAACGATTGATTGACAAAACGATACTGATTGAAAATGTTCTATTGATAATCGATTGTTTCAAAGACTGTAAGGACATCATTCTTAATCTCTTTACACATCTATTATTCATTGGGTTTTAGCTCACAGTTTATTATATATATGTAGGTGGCCAGGCACCGGATCAAAGCTAGAGGCGTCGACCCGAACCTTTGTTTTGTCAAGCCAACTATTGTGCCTCATTGCGAGGTCCCAAACTAGCATGTGTCAAGGCTTTTTAGGTGGTTCAAATTCAACATTTTTGAGTTTGCTATGTGAAAAGAATGTTTTAAGGCTATTGTTAACACTGTTTTTGATGATGGGATTAATTCCCTAACTTGTATTTTGTCTTGTATAATACATAATAGTGAGATCAAAGGTTTATTATAGAAATCTTTGAAGGGCAGGTTTTTGGACAATTTTTGGTAGGAAACAATGTTAATGGAAGATTGGGTTTACTGTGTATACGTAGAAGTCGTAATAATCACTTCAGTTAGATCTTCATCACTATTATGTATACAAGCAACGTTTTTAATGCTATACCAGACTATTAGGATTAGCCGATGGCGTAATATTGAGGGGGAAGTATGAAAAGACGGCAGTTAAAGAAAGATAAGAAGTTACGGAGAAGTATTTTGTGAATGACAGCACATGACTAAGGTGATGCCGAGATTTTAGCCGAGGTGCCACGTGGCCTGATCATGCTGCCGAGATGATCTGGGTTAGGCCGAGGTTATCTACGGAGATACCGGAATCCAGGTTAAGCAGATAAGGGACAGGAGTCTTAGAATAAGGGAGGATCTCATTTAGGATAAAGATAAAGCTCAAGAAGAGTTTATCTTTATTTGGATGAGGGTCCAGGATGAGCATTGGACTTGAGTCCACTAAAGCTAGGCTTCTAAAGAGATCAAGTTACTGCTAGTTATAAAAGTAAGGCACCCTCGTGGGTCAAAGGTGAGTTCTTTCCGGTGAGTTTTAAGCATAATTTGCTATCTTTGAGAGATATTTGTTTACTGACTTGATCGTTGCAGTGTCCCCAGGTGGAAGAACCACCGTCGAATTCTTATCTTCTTATTGTAGGTTGTTCAAGCTTAATCTATTCTAGCGATGCTCTCAAGCTGCGTTCCCCTTTTGGCTGTGTGGTTAGAAATCTGCACCTACAATTTGGCGTTGTCTGTGGGATCTTAAGGAGAATAAATAGCTAACAACGTGCATAAAGAAAAGGTCGGGGACGACATCAACAGTGAGAGTTGCGAACATGTAGATCCTAACACCGGGGAGGAAAACTGTAACGAAGGAACACAAGATCCAAATCCTGGGGAGAAGGACGCTGGCAAAGAGGACAATGCCCTGAAGAAAACTGGCCGAGATGAGTACTACAGCAAAAGTGACCTTCAGGTATGAAAGAATAGATGCCTGAGAAGGGATGTGGAGATGAAAGAGATAGGGAAAAAGTTGGCCGACCTTCAGTCAATGGTCCACTTTATGATGCAGAACAACGTGATGCAGCCGCCATTCCCATTGTAGGACACATCGATACCAGTGGCAAAGACTGATGCCCAAAAAGGGGGTTAGAGAGCAATCCTAGTAGTCCCGCAACATGGCAAGGAAAATGAGCGTTCACATCGGCCATCACGAGATGTCGGGCGAACTGAGTCAGTAAGAGGTACGACGCAGAAGAAGCATCGTACAAAGGGAACTTATGTCAAGGAACCTCTGCATATCCAGGGGAAGGGCATGTGTTTTGACACAGTGAATGAAGAGAAGTCCAAGAGGACACACAATGACACTGGGAGCAACGCACCAAAAAGGCTGAAATCCGTTAATAGCCAAGCTCTTGGTCGAACAAAGGAGGAATTGAGAGACTACCTCCAGAGGAAGCAGCTCAACGCCAAGGTCACATCACCTGTCAAACCGAGGACACCGATTTCAGTAGAGCTAGATACCTTTGAAGCCCCGAAGAGAATCCACATGTCGAGATTCCAGATTTATGACGGTAAGTCCGATCCGAACTTTCATGTCAGCTTATATTTAAATTCGGTGGCTTTGTATAGCAGAAATGAGTAGTTTCTGTGCAAGGTGTTTCCCTCATCTTTCGGGGAGATTGCATCAGATTGGTTTCATAAGTTACCGAAAGGAACTGTGAAAAGGTGGGAAGGCTTGGTCGAGATGTTTGTGACCATGTTTGTTACGAACAAGTTGCAGCCATTAAGGGTAGACTCCCTGTTGGCTTTGAAAATTAGCGAGACTGAGAACCTCAGGGCTTATGCCAAACGGTATTATGAGGTTTTTAACTAAATACCGGCATGCAACCAAGAGCTGGCGATTGTATCTTTTGAAAACGGCTTGGAGGATGAATGCCCACTACGACAATCCCTTGTAAAAACTCTACCAAAGAATATGAAGGAGCTCATGGCACAGATTGAGAAGTATGACAAAGTAGAAGAAGATACATGGGGAGCAAAGATACCAAAGCAGGAGAAAAGAAACAACTCGCCAAAGCGAGGCAAAGGTAATTTTGGTTTTAATAGATGAGAGACAGGGTTGAGGGCTGCACAGACAATTACCACTGTATTTAAGATCCCTATTTACAAAGTTTTTGAGAGGATTAGGAACCAACCATATTACGGAGCGCCAGAGAAGGTTCACAACAAGTTTCTGGGAAGGAGCATTAGGAAGCATTGTGCTTACCACAATGAGGATGGGCATTTGAAGCAAGGATGCAGGGCCCTGAAAACACATTTGGAGGATCTGGTCAGACAGGATCACCTGAGAGACCTAGTGGATGAGGCTAGGACTAGGGAGGAACATGCCAGGTTCCCCCCGGCATCAGTAACACCTCCATCACCACTGCTGCCGCAATAAGTAGATAGACCTCGGGTGATCATTATGATTCATTCAAAAGTCAACGAGAATGATGTATGCGGGGAGACCCAGAGAGTAAGGCATTTGTGGCATATGCATCAGGTCCAGCAAAAGAAACCCAGGACAAATGAGTACCAAGGACCAATGGTTTCATTTTCTGAGGTAGATCTGGATTTGGTGCAGCATCCACACAATGATGCCCTGGTGGTAACCCTAAAGATTGGAGAGTGCCATGTAAGGCGCATACTGATCAACTAAGGCAGCTCTTATGGCATCATGTATGTTAGGTGTTACAAGGAGCTTGGCCTTCACCTAGATGATTTAGAGCAGTCCAATAGCCCCATGGTTGGATTAGAAGCTGTGAATTTGGAGGTGCAAGCATGTGCCAGGAAAGTAAACACAAAATTTATAGTAATTGATACCTCATTCCCTTATAATGTTATTTTGAGAAGACCGTGGTTACACGCAATAAGGGCTGTTCCCTCAACATTGCACCAGTTGCTGCAGTTTCTAACTGAACATGGAATTGAAGAAGTTAGAACAGATCAAGTACAGGCAAAAAACTGCTCCATGGCAGCAATGAAGTCCACCTACAGTGTGCGAGAAGTAGAGACAGTGGAAATTGAAGAGGAGGACAAAGAGGTCCTAAATAATGTCCGCAAAGAACCTGTTGACAAAAGTGAGAAAGCTTTGAAGAAAATTCTAGTCCTAGAAGGTGATGAGGAACGTTTCTTCCTTCTCGGCTCAGGCTTAGCCGAGGAGGAGGAAAAGGAATTAGAGACCTTCTTGCGAACAAACATAAAGGTGTTTGCTTGGACTCCCTATGAGATGCTGTAGACACCCCATTTTTTACTGCCCTTAAGACTTGGGCGCTACTGATGGTTTACTTGGTGGTGAAAGTTATGCAGTGCAAGGGTTCGATTTTTTCGGCAAGGAGAGAGTCAAATCTCAACTTCACACCCTTTTTTGGACCAAAACTATTTTGAATGGTTTTTAGACCTTAAAACCCTCTCTTTCAAAACATTTTTGAAAATAGGTTCCTACGATGTTCCGACGCTCGCATTTTGTTAAATGTCGCGCTTTTCGATAAACCGAGCAAGGACAAAGTGGAATTGAATGAAGGAGAGATGAAATCTTTTGAAAAATCTTTCAAAACACCTTGTTTAGGGGTTTGGAGTTGAAGAAAAGAGGAGAGGAGATAAGAAACCAAATTGGAGAAATAGTTTGGCATGAATCCGGGAAGGATCGAAATTGAGCGGCCCTCGCTAAATCAGGCCTATCTGTTTGCACACTTGGATTTCAGCTATAAAGCTACCACCGTTGGAAAGAAGACTTCTCGAGTTTCATTTTTCACTCAAGAATCTCCTAAAGCCGAGTCCGGATGGGGGAGATATGATTGGTTAAAGTTGGGCATCAATTCGGTTGGACCGAAACTGAGCAGTCTTCACTGAAAGAGGGATATCTCTTAGCACAGTTAGAATTTTGATGTGAGGCTTCCACCATTGGAAATCTTATTTCCGGGGCTTCAATTTGCACACAAGAATGACCTGAAAAGGCATCTAGATGAAGGAGTTAGGCTTGCTTCAAGTCGGGGACCAGGACTGGTTTTTGCTGCAGACCACTAAGAGAGTGTACCGACCACAAATAGAGCATGCCAACCATATGCCGACTAGAAATGATCCTTGTCGACCAGAAAAAGTAGCTGACCGACCAGTTGAGGTGGTCGGTCGACCACTTATGCCCAGAAAGCCCAAAATCTAGAGATATTTCTTCTCCAACTGTTGCACACTGCTTCAGATATTTGCAAATCAGATATTTCAACCAAATGCTCATATATTGCTATATATTGAGCCATATCTCATATATTGCAAGGGTTGGCAATTGTGGGAGCTTCTCACACTAAAAGTCCTCTCTTTCTAGAAATTTTAGAGTTGAAAACTCTCTCTCTCTCTAGAATTCTCTCATTCTCCTCTTGTTTTTGAGCCTTAAGCTTAGAATTCTCTACACTTTTGCAAAGAGACCCTTAACCAAAGTTGATCACCATCGGGTTGAGGTCCCTTGGAACCTATTTTTGGGCTGTTGGAAGGTTTTTTGGCTCATAAAAGAGGCTGATTTGCTGCTGTGCTTCCTATCCCTTTTAAGCTCTTTGTGCACTATTGTTTTGCCATAGTTTTCAACCACTTTGGGGCTGTTTTTAGGGTGGTGTTGACCTACAAAAACCTCTATTTTTCCTCTGTTTTTATGGTTTAAAAGTGGTGGTCTAAGCCTTGTTTGGCTAGGGGGTGTTTTCTCCCTTTTGCTCCTTGGCTTGTAAAGCCTTTTGAGCCATCTTTCACCACCTTTCAAACCAACTTTTTTTGGCCTTTAAACCACTGAATTCCAGAGGAATTTCAGTGGCGAAAATGGGGTTTTGAGGTCCCAAATGGGTGGGGGTTGTCCCCCCTCCTCTTCTCTTGTTTACTTGTGTTGATGGCCCATCAAAAGAGCATGAATTTCTATCTTCTTGAGGCTTTGTTTGAGCACTTTTTTGTGACTTTTTAGACCTGCCATGACTCTGTTTTGGGCTTTCTTGGTCACCTCTTGCATGCTTCTTATACTTGTAGTGTAAACCTACTTGTAGCCTTGCAAAGTAGCATGTCTTTCTAGCATGTATTGGCTCTATTTCAGCAGGTTTTTGGCCATCATTTGACATGTCATAACTCTGATTTGGGTTGGTTTGGTTGCCTCTTGCATGCTCCTTGCACTTGTAGTGCAATTTTGGTTCACTAGCATACCATATTTGTTGTTTTAGCCTTTTGATCTAGCATGCGTATGCTCTACTCCAGCACATTTTTCGCTTTGATTTAACATGACTGAGGTCTGATTTAAGTGGTTTTGGTCATGCATGTTTGGTTTTTCATAGCTATAGTGCATTTGGCTTTGCTAGCCTTGCACTATGGGACCCCTAGCATGTCATATTTGAGCCTCTGCATGGCATGGCATCATTTGGTAGGTAATTTCAGACCATAAACTTTTTCCATGCTCTCATGCTTATCACTCTTTCATTGTGTTTAAGAGTTATGCCCTTATGCCTTGTTTGTGAGCTAATTCAGGAGCCTATCTTTCTTGCCATCTTTGTTGCGAGTCTAGCATGTTTTTGCTACCATTTTGACCTGCCTTAGGTCTGTTTTGAGTGCTTTAGGTCATTTGAGCATTGCTTGGTATGGTTGTAGTGTAAAGCCCTTGACTAGCTTTGTATTTCAAGTCTCTTGGCATCCTTTATTTGAGCTATTTGCATGATATGGCTTCACTTTGCATGTAATTTCAGAGCATATGTCATTGCCACACTCTCACATTTGTCACTTCATCATGTTTGAGAGTTGTGCTCTTATGCCTAGTTGATGAGCCATTACATGAGCATGCATATCTTGCCTTTTTGTGCCTAAGTTTTGGTGTGTTGGCCACAGTTTTGGCATGATTTAGGTCTATCCATATGTGGTTTAAGTCCATTGAGCATTGTGGGAGCCGAATAATTTTGGCTCCACAGGAGCGGACCAGTCTGGTCCAAAATATAACTTCTATTCAGCGCTGACCCCATCCAATTGAGGGGCCGAATAAAAGAGCCGGCACTCCTATCAGTAAAACAAGGGCCGTGTAGAAGTACACGGCAAGGACTAGGAGTGGCCAGGCCCCAAGGCCCAAAGAGAATACTATAAATACAAGATCTTCAGTTCTAGAAAGGTATGTGAGAACTATTGTGTTTAGCTTACAATACAAGTCAATTTGAGCGTAAAGACTAACTTGTCCGTCGGAGTGCTAATTCCGGCACCCCCGACCGGAGTGTTCATTTCCTTTTCAGGTGACTAGAAGAGGATCATCAACGTCCCCCAGAATTAGAAGAGTATTTCCAAACCACTTCTCCACAATTGGCGCCGTCTGTGGGAATACTCAAACACATCCATGGCGGGCATAACGGAAGACCCTCCGATAGTCACTGATGAAACCACACAGAGAGACGACCTCACTCCAACAAACATGCTTGGACCGGAAACCATCCCCGTAAGACGCGCTCTGAATTTGACCTCACCCTCGACTCCGGAGCACGAAGCAATGCAAGCGATCATGGAACAGGCAAAGCAAAACGAACAAAGGTTGGAGAACATGATCGCAGAGAACGAACGTCTCCATCAGGATTTGGCCTTGAAGGTGGCGAAGTCCAAACAAGCTGCACACCAAGGCCCAGAATGACCTAAGAGGACCGGTGGTCGACGACCTCGAGCCCGACAACAAGACACCGATAGCAACTCCGAGTCATTTTGATCCCCTCCTTAACTATGAAAATGCATCACTTTCAACCTCATGCCCAGTTCTAGAAGGGCCATTTGTACAGTTTTTTATAGTTAAATGGGGCCAAAATGCACAAGTTCATTGATGAGAGAAGGTAGGTAATGTGTTATTCGCTAGTAGTTGAGGGGGTGTTGATGTAATTTCGCTTAAAGTAAGTACTTTAAAATATGAAAAGATTTAATTACCAAGTGGCTGTTGGTTCCTTAATGGATAGACTAGTGGTGGAAGCAATATTTGGTTTGCCGTTGTCTCATTTTTTGTCTTTGGTCATTGCAAGTTATCGGCCTTCTCAGACTATAAGTATGCGAAAGCTACCGAGAAAGTCATTTCAATTGATGTCACTCCCATAATTTCAAGAAGAGAAAGACGATATCTGTTGGTTTTATATGTGCAATCCATAATTAATATACGTGGGAAAGACTGAAATAAGTCCAAACTAGTAGGAAGTGCCCAAAACAAATCTATCACAGTCATCGTGGACTCTTCACATCGATGGCGCTCAATGTAATTATAATTGGCCAATTCACCTAATAAGTGTTGCATCTGTGATCTTCCAGCTCCCTATACTACCCTGTTTCGATGGCGTACATTGTAAATGGTTTTAAGTGTGCTTACTTTGAGGGCATCTCGTTGTTTCAAGGTTACTAGGATATCTTTTGGCCTAACCATGCTCTTTGACATATCCATTAACAATGCTTTCTCATCATTTGACAGCCTCCTCGCATATGAATGTCCCCCAAGGTGCTCCGCAGGTGGATAGTTATGCAATCTGCATACTACAGTCAACGTCCATTCATCATTTGTGGTAGACCTATGAGCCCTCATATCAAAAGCACAACCACACTTCTTCGTACCAGTTATTCTTAATGTATTGTTGCCATCATGTTTTAACTTCTTTGTTGCTCTATATTGGTCACTCCTCTCACAAGCAATATACATTATGGTTCTTTTTTTCTCTCTACCATAGTCTGATGTTTTGATTACAATGACCAAACTATTTCTCTTTCTAACTTCACATACTCAGTTGAGCAATTCATCCTTACTTTTGAATACCTACAAAGTCAAATAAATATTATAAAACATTTACATTTGTGGAGCAATTCAAAACACAATCATTATAATTTCGTAGAGTGAACCTGTTCAGTTGTGAATTGAGTAATGTAATCCAACACGCTATTTGCGCAAACTTGACTTCCTTGAGTTGAGACATATTCCTGCAAGTTTTGTATAACATTACAAATTTGAAATGGTATTATAAAAATAAATTTGCAATTTGAAACTGTAAATTTAGTATGCAATTTACGAATTTGGAATATAAAATGGAAAAAAAAAATTTACTTCATTCGAAAGTACAGTGTCGAACAAAATGATAATGTTCGAATGTAGTTGTCTGAATTATTTTCACCGATTCGAAAGTTGAATGTCGAAAAATTTAAATTATTTCGGACAACAACTTCCGAAATTACATAATTATTTCGGTAGTAGACTACCGAATAAATTGATATATTTCGACCTTAGTTATCTGAAAGATGCTAGGAAAAAAAAAAAAAAAAACTACTTTCACATAACAAAGCTCACCTTTCCTTGGCTATCTTTCTCATAAACAATTATCTGCTTCTGAAAATCTGAATTTTCAGAAGGGAAATCTTCCGTAACAATGATGAATGAGGATGAGTTTTAGTGTGTAAACTAATTAAAAGCTAAGAATCAAGAATGAGAGTGTTTAGTGTTTGTAAACTAATGAATGAAAGCTAACAATGAAGGGTTTGAAAGGATGAGGATGGAATATGGAGGTTTAGTAAACTGAGTATGGAAGTGAGCTTCAGCAGTTTCAACGTGGAAATGGATGTGGATGTGCAATGGGAAGGTGCGTTTATTTGAATTTTGTGTGATATCCATAATAGTAATTTCACTTAGAATAAAATTGTAATAAAAATAAATATCATTAAGTGTGTGCAAAAAATGGAAAGGATGGGTGCAAATAGAAGCTCCCAACCCTTTACTCTTCAAAATTTATATTTTTTATTTTATATTTTTGTAATTTATACAATTCCTTTATTACCCTCTTCTTTAATCTTTCTCCATCTCTTCTCTTTACACCCAAAATCTAAAAAAAACCCTAACCCTAGTTCTCCTGTCCATCACCACCACCCCTACCGGCCTATTACCGGCGCCGATACTTCGCCACCCCTCGTCTCTTCCTAGCCACTCTCCGCCTCACCTCTTCCCTTCACCGTCGCCGCCTTTCTCCATCTTCTTCTTCTTGTTCTTCTTCTTTCTCTTTCAAATCTGTTAACAGATTTGGTAAACAGAGATCGTGTTACGCGATGAGACCGCTAGTGAAGTTCAATTCGAGTTTGAAGAGTTCAGGACTAAGGTCACCGCTCTCTTTCTCGCTGTTCATGCTAGCAATGTGATGCTCATCTGGAAATTACTAGTATTGCTTTTGTATGATTTTTTATTTTTTGTGAAGACGAAGCTCGTTATGTTTGACAATCTGTGTGTGTAGATATATAATCTGTCTTTATTTTTTTTTTAATTTTTGAAATTAGAGGGTATAGAGTTCAAATTGTGTGTTTG
This sequence comes from Camellia lanceoleosa, assembly GCA_025200525.1. Taxonomy (NCBI): domain Eukaryota; kingdom Viridiplantae; phylum Streptophyta; class Magnoliopsida; order Ericales; family Theaceae; genus Camellia; species Camellia lanceoleosa. The sequence goes on along the minus strand of CM045762.1, from coordinate 2,764,529 downwards.
TTTCTCATTTTGCTCGAATATTCTCATCAATTTGATACTCTGAGATGTTCAAATCAGAACTTTTCTGACTTTTTTCCATGATTTGGGAGAGAACTAGGTTAGGCCCCGTTTGTTTTGGGTTATAGGGAGGGTATTGGGATTGCTAATACCTTGGGACTAGTATATGGGGTGTTTGTTTTGAGAGATAGCATTGGGACTACTAATACCTTGGGACTAACTAATACCTTGGTATTACTAATACCGTGTTTGTTTTGAGAGATAGGGAGGGTACTAGTAATACCTTGGTATTACTAATACCCTTGGGGAGGGGATTCATAGTGAGGAGGTAGAGATGGTATTAGAAAAATAGTGAGGGGATTAGAAATTTTTTTATTTTTTTTATTTTTTATATATTGGGATTTTTTTTTTAAATATTAATGTTTAATTTTTATATTTTTATATTTGTTTTATTATTTTATATAAAAATAATTTAACAATTCCTCACTATTAATCCCCTCACTATCAATCCCCTCACTAACAATCCCCTCACTATTAATCCCCTCACTATCAATCCCCTCCATTCTATCTCTGAAAACAAACAACCCTCACTAACAATCCCCTCACTAACAATCCCCTCACTATTAATCCCCTCACTATCAATCCCCTCCATTCTATCTCTGGAAACAAACGGGGCCTAATGGAATGACAATTTCATATTTCATTCATTTTAATAAATTAAACAATTTCATATTTTTTGTGAAGACGAAGCTCGTTATGTTTGACAATCTGTGTGTGTAGATATATAATCTGTCTTTATTTTTTTTTTAATTTTTGAAACGGTTTTGCTTCAGACAATGTGAAGTCAACCCCAAAGGACGTGGCCAAGTTGGGGTTTAAAAAAAAAAGAAAGTAGTTTTTTTTTTTTGGACCAATGGGAAGGCTAGGCAGAGGACCCCCAGTGACCCCCACTGGGGGTCTCAGGCATTTTTCTTTTTGAAATTAGAGGGTATAGAGTTCAAATTGTGTGTTTGTTTCTCATTTTGCTCGAATATTCTCATCAATTTGATACTCTGAGATGTTCAAATCAGAACTTTTCTGACTTTTTTCCATGATTTGGGAGAGAACTAGGTTAGGGTTTTTTAGGTTTTGGGTGTAAAGAGAAAGAGATGGAGGAAGATTAAAGAGGAGGGTAATAAAGAAATTGTATAAATTATAAAAAAAAAAAATAAAAAAAAAAATAAATTTGAAGGTGTAAAGAGTTAGATGGGTGGGGTAAGTAGAATCAGTTATTAGGGCTTCCTCAGTCTTTATATATATATATAGATATCGCATTGGGTGTACATACTCTCATTGGACGAACTTTCAGTAGAGGCAGCTCTCTCTCTCTCTCTCTCTCTCTCTCTCTCTTGTGCAGATCCCAGAAACAAACGCAGAATAAGCATATTTTGTTTGGGGATGGTTTCAACATCATAGATAGATAGATATAAAGAAAAGAAATGGCCAATGATGCATAGATGTATTGTCCGTACCATCTGAGAGTCTTTTTTTCAAAGACTCCATTGATGAGTAATCTATCTTTACCTTTCTGAGGCTTTTTTTCTTCTTTTTGTTGTGTGTGTGTGTTTTGTTTGAAATTTTGTTTTGGTTCTTATAGATTGATTAGATTTTGTGTGTTTTTTGAATATTATTATTATTATGTATGAAGGAAGGAAGGAAGGAAGGCAGTGACGAGAAAACAACGTACCTATGAAATTATGAAAGCTGTGTGCTTATTGATGCCACAAAATAATCTCAGCTCTCTGAGCCTCCTTCAATTCCAATTTATTATGATATGATATGATATGTATTTGCGTTGCGTGATTTGCTTTTTTTACTTTGTAAAGTTTAATTTTATATTTTAGAAAGAAAACAAAAGGAGGCAACAAATTAGAGTCTCTGATGCACTTATCGTCAGTAGTGTTTTCAGCGCTGTACGTTGCCGATAACGATTGTTGTTATTGGGGGGCGGCGGAGATTCTGGCATCGCTCGCCTTTCTCTTTCTTAAAGGCCCTATGCATTCCTATGTCCCCTATATATTGTTTTTGCTAATTTGTTGTTTTTGTATTTGCACATCTTTTGTGCTGCTGTGTTTGGATGATATCATGGTTTTTTTTTCCTTTCTTTTGGAAAAAGATCTCTAAAATCATACCCTCTTCTACATTACGTGGACTGTTAAAATTGTGTACAAGTTAAAACATATAGGAGTATGACATAGCCCGTGTTTGATGAATGTAAAGAGGGAGGGGAATTCTATTCTTCCAACCAAATTGTGAGAATTTGTAATTCAGAAAGAAAGAAAAAAAAAAAATGTGAATGAAGTAGATGTACAACTGTTTTTATATGATTTAAAAAATAAATAAATTTTAAATGTTAAATTGAATTTTGTCAGATATAATAAAAAATTAAAAAAGACAAAACTGTTAAAGTATGGAGAGAATGTGTTTGGATTTGGATTTAGCACACAATATAGTGAAAAACCCAACCAACCCAATACTAGAAGCGATGTGCATTCAGCCATGAAAAAACCACCTCTAAAAAGACTCAATTATGTACAAGATTTGTTGATAAATAAGATTGAATTGAAGCTATCCCATCTATTCAAATTCAAATAATAATGTGAGAAATGTTTTTTAGCACTAAAATTTTGAGCACTAATGTCCCTAAATTTCCATTTTTGGCAATTCTGTTTTTTTTTTTTTTTTTTTTTTGCCTTATGCTTTTTTTTCTTTTTGCCTTTTTTGGATTTCGGGGCTTTCGAGCCCATTGTTTTCGAGCTGCACATCATTTCCGTAATAATATTAAGAAGAAAAAAAGAAGCAGCAGCAGCTAGTCCACTCGGATTTGATTGGGAGCTCGAAAGGGGGGAGTCCGAATCCCCCGAATTTCCTTTTCAAGTAAAAAAAAAAAAAAAAAAAACATTTGTCAAAAATGAAAACTAAGGAGATTAGGGGGAGTTTTTTAAGGGGGATTTTTCATTTTCCCTAGTCCACTCACCCAAGGTGGCACAGGCACAATTCGTAGATTATTTCAACTTTCCAAATCATCATTTGGACTAGCTGAAAAGTACCCAAGACTAAAGTGTTCAAAAGCCAAGGCAGTTTGAGTTTCTAATTAAAAAAACCGAGAAGGTGATGGTCAATTGGTTTTCACCCCCTCCCAACTGGGTGAAGCGTAGCACTGATGACTCTGCTATTGGGCATGCATGTTGGAATGGCAGGAGGAGCTGGAGGTTTTCTTAGATCTGAAACTAGTGCATGGTTGCTAGGTTTCGGACATTTTATTGGCAAATCCACAGTGCATACTGCCGAGTTATGGGCTTATATAGATTGGACTTCAAATAGTTTGAAGGCTTTTGCTGCACTTTGTCATCGTTGAATCAGATTCTAATGAAGCTATTCAAGCCATCAAAAAGGGTTGATGCCAATTTCAATCTATGCCAAGAGATCAGGGAGATGGTCCAAAAGAATTGGCAATGTCATCTTCAGGTGTGATGTGGTGCCAAGCGAACTCTTGTGCTGACTCTTTGGCGAAAGAAGCTTGAGGTCAAACTCTTCCATAGGCTTGCCCCAGCCACCATTGTTTCTTTTCTAGATAGGGAGGGAGGGACTGCCAAGGGGTGGGAACCCCTCGTGTTGTTATGTGGGCTTTGGCCCTTGGTTTTAATACCAAAAAAATAAAATAAAAATCCAAGGGTGTATATATGGTCAAAGAAAAGGTGTCAAAGAGGCTGAGTTTATTGATTAAACTTTTTAAAAAATATTTTGTTAAATTAACCAGAATTTGAGAGGAAAAGACGTGTTGTTGCAACCCAACCCTTCTGTGAAAAAAATATTTGAAGCCATTTTACCAAACATTAAATGAAATGATTTGACCTAAACTCAAAGCAAATTTCAATTTAATAAGAACCCATACATGCACTACCAAAGGTCTCAGAGAGAAATATGATTTAACTAACTCATTTACAACTAAACTTACAAGAAGAAGAAGAAGCTATATCTCTACCAAGGTGAGTAGGGAGGGACAAATGAATTATGAGGATGGATGGATGGATTGGTTGGTCATTTTCTCCATTTGGTCTTCGAATATAGAGTTTTAAACTTTCCAATAACAATATGATTTCTTTCATACAAAAATAATATACAATCTCACTTTTTAGACACAATGATTTGTAAGTGATGTGATCAGTTGATGATTACAGAAAATATAAAAGAGAGTATTGTCTTTAATAACTTAATTGATTATCACATTATTAAGCTTAAAAATTGAATCTAATTTTTATATGTTCTTCATATTCTTTTCAAATATCCTCCTAGTAGATTTCAATAGGTCGAACTCTAATCTTCGTTTTCTCCATCCTTCTATGTTTTTTTTTTTTTTTTTTTTTTTCGCTCAAACTATTAGGACACCTCCGTCTATGAAGCCAACCTCCCTCCCTCTCTCTCTCTCTCTCTCTCTCTCTCTCCATTGAAACTGCCAAAGCTCAGTGACACAGTCTTGATGAAATGCTCCTTCATCTGCTACTTTTGGCCTAGTTTAATCTCAGTTTTGCTTCTTATGTTCCTAGTTTGTTGTTTTTCCTCTCTTGTAACTACCTTATCTTATGTTTACATATATTATTATATCAAGCCTCGTTTGGGGAGTGACTATTTTAGCCAAAAAGCCAAAAAATCAACTAAAACTAGTCACATCACCTCTCTACTTTTCTGCACATCTTTTCATAAAAAGCCAAAAAGTTACTAAAATAGCCTGTTCCCAAACGAGGCATGATGTTCTTTCTGCCTAGATAAATCAAAATCAACTTAATAAAAAATACAATTCCCTCAAAGTTGAAAAGAAAGAGAATTGAGATAATAAAAGGAAAATGCCATGAATCTCAAATAATCTACCAATTTTTTTTTACTAGACATCTCACATGGGTGTGCGATCCACACATTCACATGTGTGTGAATCCCATACGCATATGAGAGGTGTAGTAGAAAATTTAGTATATTATTTAGGGTCTCTAGCATAACTCATAATAAAGAGGAAGAGGTCCATACTCAATTCATTCCATGTTATGCTAATAGTGAAATGAAAAAACAAACTAACAAACATCCCAGTCAAAATCATGTTCAAAAACAGAAATGCTAGTCAAAAAATTATGCAGACATGAGGCAGGATCAATGATCTCTTTTAAAATTTTGCTGATCCACAAACTTAAAATATACAAACAACAAAACCAGAAAGACATCCCAATGTGTGATTACTATCAAGCAACAACAAAGAAATAGATAATCCTCAAGACATAGAATTCAGGCATCAAGCCTAGTTAGTGGTTGGTAGCTGTGGTTTGATGTCATGTTGACGAAATACCATATACATACATCTCATATCTAACTGACAGATTTATACTTACAGATTCATTACTTTCCAAATGATCCAAAAGACAGTGGGGTTCTCATCAGCGGCAACTGGTAAGAAAGCATCCATTCTATGCTATACATAGAACAAATTTTCCACATGGACATGAGGATCTTTCATATCCTAGATGTAAAACAAACACACCGGAAGTTAAGACTGCAATAGTCAGATCAAAATGCAGGTACCATAACTTCCTGCAAGGTTTCAAGAATATAAAAGGGTTTCTCAGATATAGATCAACAAAATAATTAGGTATGTTTTGGGCAAAAATTCAGATACAAATACACAAAGGGTAACTTACGTGTTCCAAATTTTTTTAACTTCTACAACTGGGCGTTTACACACGACTTCTGCAACATTCAATTCAAAGGAGGAAGCCTATTCAAAGGTTTAATAGTAGCAACTCCACTGTAATCAAGCCTTGTATATTTCTCAAAGGTGACGTTCAACCTTGCTGTTTTAGCAGCTTTGTGTAATTTCAAGACCATCTCTGCACAGTCCCTGCAGCAACCAAAAAAAGAGTCAATTTAATGACAAAGTTGCACTTGCTGAAGTTAATGTCAAAGAGACATGCCTGATTTGGGATTCTTCATAGCGTGCATGATTGGCTAGCAGTGGCGTCCATCCTGGAGTCTTTTGAAGTGTACACCGAGCAACATAGATAGCCGATGCACATAGCAACGAGGATTTGAATTTTAATGCTTCATATTCAACCAAACATAGCTCAATGAGGTAGAATGCTAGATGCTCAAGCTGGCATTTTTCACATGACAATGGTATTAGTGAAACTAGAACTGTGACTAGAACTTCAGATTGGTACAAACTATAGGCTCATATGATGTAGGATCTGGAATCAATTGATCCTAGGATCTAGGATCTGAATTGTAGTCCTAAGTTCTCCACATAATGTGATATGCATAAATATAAAAAGAATGTCAACCCCTTCACAAACCTCAGTTGTCTGAGCAGAAAAGCATGGCCTTGAGATTAATTGACTTTTAAGTTCACCACATACCTTTGTGTCAGACTGAGAAGCCTTAAGAAACCTCAGCATGAACATGTAAGGAGTAGGAGCATTTAGGCGGAATTTCAACTTCTTTAACATAGCTTTCTCCTGGAAAACAGAAATCATTGCCTAGCATTAATAATACACCAAGAAAGACCAAATTTTGAAACCAATTTCCAATATAATGCTACTCCATCGGTTCTTTTGTGTGACTTTTTTTTTTTAAAAAAAAAAGCAGGTTTCTGAAATGACCATTGGTGTAGATTCATAGACACCATTTGTCACGAGAATCTCATCCCATCGAGGAACAAACCCTATCATTGGAAAAAAATATAAAAGATATTGCATGTACTACTACTGACCATTCCAAGCATTTGGTCTCTTGTATATGACTCTACTGAGATGCTAATCAAGTCTAAAACCTGCAGCCAATGGTGAAATATATAAAGAAAATGATTAAGCCCATCTTCACCAAAAACACATCTCATCAATGAACAACAAAGTGAGTTGGATGTGCAAGATTTTTACCCTTGGATGCCAGAAGTCCTCATATTTTGATGCCAGCAAGAGTGCAGTAAGACCAACCAACTGCATTTCATTTTTCTTGATTGTAACCAATGATAGATATTGGTCCAACAGTGTGACTGTTAGGTATAGTGTTTCTTGCATCAAATCAAATTTTAAGTGAACCTGTAACAAGGGTGACTGAGAGTAACTAAAAAAGAAAAAACCAAAAGGGGCAGGGTATTTGCTATTGAGCAACACTCATCAGAAAGAAAAAAACAAACAAAAAAAAGATGAAGAAGAAGATGTTTAAGAAATGGACTAAAAGACACAGATATGTACTTCAATTAGCCAGTTGATCAATATGCCTCGCATTTCAGGTGTAATCTCTGTCTGAATTGCCATGTAATTTACCAGGGATTGATTCTGTGCCTGCAGTTGGATGCCATGGCACTACATGTATGAGTATCAAGCTACTTGCAGTATGAGGACCAATTCAACATAATAATATTTAAAAACTAGGAACACACACACAAGGCCCAAATTTGGATAAAATGCAGTGATGAAAACTAGTCAAGAAGGAAGCACATGGGAGAAGAAGATTATATATATTAAAAAAAAAAGACCTATATGAATTTGCTGTTATCAATGCACCTATTCTTTAATTATCTATGCACTTACTAACAATACCTAAATTATTCTTGTGACTGATATTATATCTCTTTTCAATTTTGCATTGATGGTATTGATTCTATGAATAATAATTTTCTAAAACTTAGTGAATTTTAGATGTATAGTGTAAATTTAGGTTCTTCAAAATATTTTGGCGGCTTAATCAAACTACTATCTGGTTACTTGTATTGTTATTATACACTGGCAACATCAACAAGCTAATCTCAGCTGTACTTTTTTTATAATAATAGTTAAACAAGCCACTAATAACCAATATGAAAACAACTATTTAGGTGGAGTGGAGGCCTCTAAGATCAATGGCAGAGATTGTGATCAAAATCCTAGCTACACCATCTTCTCCTTTAGTTGAGCTACTACTCCAGCAGAAGTGTTACATGACAACATGTTCAAGCATATACGTACATATGTGGGTGTGAAGTGAAAAAGTTATGAAGCCTATGACCCCAATAAAATCATGTTGAAAGCAACACTATTACTAAAAAAAACACACAACGCCCAATTAGTACACATTAATGTGTGTTTGGGAGGGGGAAGGATTGGGTATACACCTAACCTTTGGCATAGTGGTCAAAGTGGTTGGCCCAAGACTTGAACCCATAATCTCAAAGTTATTAGGCCAAGGTTGTACTATAGAACCAAAATAACTACGAATCAAAAATATAGTTAAGAGTAGAATATAATATTACCTCCATAGTCCAATAATATTGATAAATCTCATCAACATATTCAGCAACTTCAAGGTGATTGCAATCATCATAAATACTTGGTAAGCTTTCTCGCTTCATAACCACAGCATGTCCTTCTAGTAACTGCAAAAAAAACAGCTACTTGTTTTTGAAAACCACAACAAAAGAAAGATATTAAAAAGGAAGAAACACAAAATGACAACCTTTGATCTTGCCATCAGTAAAGATGTAAAAGATTTCCTGCGATCAGATTTCTTTGTGGCAATGCTATCTGACACATTTGTACCTACATTACTTTTGCAATCAGATGGAACCTCCCTCTGAGCAGGTTGTCCATGTGGAGCAAAAGCACTGTTTTCAGACAAAAATGTCACCACTTCATCCTTGCCTTTGCATGAGATAGCAGCAACCGCAGTTGATTTTTTTACACCAGCTGTGCATTTGGATTTTAGAGTCATCTTAATACCGGACACTCTGTGCGTGGTTTTCACAATTGGCTGGATCATCAAAGTGCATGAGTATTAGGTTCACTATAATTGTTGGAAAGATAATGCATGTATTTTGAAATACTAACTGAAATGCATTGACGTTTAGAAACAAAACCAAGATAATTTTACAGTGTACTTTTGATGGAATGTATCCAGATTATAAAATGTTATAGCATACTTAAAGAGCAGACATGAATGAACAGACAAGCAATAAGTGGCAAAAATAAAACATAAGTTTAAAGCAATGGAGAAAAACTGCAAATCAGGTCAGATACAGTTACAGAAAATCAATCATTTGGTAGCCATTTTCAACATTTATGAAAATTATTGCCCTCAGCAAACAGCTGTATTGATCAAAGTAGACATAATTGCTTCAATGGCTCAAAGCCATAAACTATGACAAGCATCAACTATAAGTACAGGAAGCCTGGAATGAAATGCATAATGAAGCTTAACATAGACCCCAAGAAAAAGTATATGAAGGCTACCTTCATATACTTTAGGACTTTAAAATAATTGAAGGGCAGCAGACAGGGGGAGTTGCACATGATTTAGGAAAATTTACAAAAGGGAGCAGTATTTTTCATTACAGGTTTCCTGGTCTTTCAAGTGACAGACTCCAATCCATCACATGGAAAATATGGAAGGATTAAATCATATTCAACAAAGAAGATAGCTTGCACTTTTTATAAGATGGGTATAACCTTAATCCATTTTCTTTTGAACGTGATGAGATTTTATTTGCAGGACCGTACATCAAATACAATAGTTTAAGACAACCTTACCTCGAGTCTGATCATAATTATTTCGACAAGTAAACAAGAGTTGTAATCTGGGGAAAGACAAAGTAGATGTTTTTAATCAAGCTAACTCAGAAATAAAGACAATTCACTATTTCACTGGGTAAAGGTATTGCTTTCTGAAAGAGTTGATGCTAAGATTTTGGGGCAAGAAAGATATACCCTATAGTCCTATACTATTTTCAAGATGACGGTATTGACCTTGAAAGTAGAGAGCAGCTCTAAGAGTTCTTTGTGAAATGTTGCTGTGTATATTGAAGTAACTATGGGGGTGTTTGGCAAGAGCTTTTTTTGGCTTTTTGGGCTAAAATTTACAAAAAGACAAAATAGGCTAAAATAGCAAATAAGACAAAATATCACATCAAACCCATAATCATTTCACTTTTTCTCTCACAAACATCACATCCAACTACAAAAAAATCCAACTATCTTCCCAAACACAAAAATTTTAGCCTACTAAAATAGCCAAAAATTAAAATAGCCTACTAAAATAGCAACTTCCCAAACACCCGCTATATTACTTACTACCTAGCAAATTTAAATTTCAAAAATAAAGAAATCATAATTAAATATGGCACTTAATAATCAAATCTAAAACATTCCATGGATTTAAGGGTTGACATTTCCCAATTCCAAAATCATATGAGGTGATATGACGTCCTCTTGAATCCGAAGTCATTGAGAATACCTAGAATTCGGGAACCACCGCCCCACGCCCATCCCACGCTTTCTCTTACTATAAGAATTGTTTACTTCTTTGTTGCATGCAAAGCAAAACATGTAAGTGGATCAAGCATGGTATTGCGTTCGAAGGGAAAAAACCCACGTATGTAGCAATTGGGTTGACTAATTCCATGATAAAGTACATTGTTTAGATATTAATGGAGATTTTGATTTCAGATTTCTACATCCCATGATTAACCCTATAAAATTTTTCTCTCTCTCTTTGGCATGGTGATCTAGAAGCAGAATTGATGCACAAATGAGCTTATTTACCTAGTCAAATTAGAACTAATGAAGTCAGAAAATATGGGACAACATAACTGCAATGAAAATGTAGAATGGCAAGAGAAAAGGATATATATAGATAGAGGGGTTAGATACCTTGACAGATTTTCTTGAAAAAGCTTGGGTGTCCACCTTAGGCTGACTTTTCGAAGCCCTATAAACAAACATCCAAATCCATACTATAAATAAAGAGAACTATTACCTTTGTTCAACAATTTTCAATAGTGACTATAACAATTGTAGTTGCCACCTAAATATGTAAAAACCAGATTGGAAGTAGAATGACATAACACCACATATAAAACTTTGTGTCCAGAGGTCCGTCTATCCATCTACGTGGTAGGGTCTAAACGGACCCATTCTCACATAACTATATCAAGTGGGCTTCAATTTACGAGTTTAGCTAAAACCCATTTCTGATGTCTTTAGGATGCTAACAATAAAATATCCAAGTAAAAATAAATTTTAAAGCCTATAAACATCACATATTTTGTGCCCATGCCTCGTATATAAAAGCAAACATGCAACATTGGTGTACTTGTGTAGAAAAGCATGGATGTGCAAGAAAGCAAAATGTACAATATACTCCCGTAAACATGTAGCTGCTTTTCATTTCCAAATACCACTATTTCAACATTAAATTAGACCAATATAGTCCCAAATCCTAGCTGAAACGTGTCAGAATATATTACATGTAACATGGTAAAACTATAAATGTAGTGGGCCCTCCATTTTGGATTCACAGTACCAGGGTAGTTAGAACTTAGTACCCTGTAAGACCTATTATCTGTCATGAGATATGATATGACAAACAAGCAAGAACATAATGACAGACTCTTAGACAAATTTGATACATGTTCACATAGGGTCATCAAGGAAATAGGCTATAGCTGAAATAATTCTAAAGGGAAAACTATCGAACAATAACTCAGCTACATGCAATCTAATAACTTGATACTCCATGTATTACAAAGTATCAAAGAATAGCCCATACAAAGTGCAAATCATAACCTACTAATCCAAATTAAGAGCAAAAACCATCCAAATGAACAGACATTTTATCCAAAATGAAAGTAATGAGAAGTTTAAAAAAAATTGTGAGTGCATTGTGTGAGCTTTTCAGTGCAATTACATTAACTGTCAAAATATGTAACATTTTAGAGCTAATTTTGCTCACATTATAATGAAACCATCACTAGCTCGATTCCTCCAAAGATTACTTCTGGCATTGCTTACTTGGGGCATCACTTTCCTACCAACTTTCGGCTTAACTGCAGGCACCAAACGGTGAAAAACATAAATTTTATCAGGTAGTTATCAGCAATGCACTCATGAAAATAAGTATTGTATCCCACTAGGAAAACCATAAATCCAATTACCTATTTGTGAATTTTCAGCACTTTCCTACAACCAAAGAAATATTTACGAATTTGTAAAAGGAAAAAAGGAATTTGTAGAAGAACCAACAAGTAAAGAATAATTCATATTAAAAGGTAGAATAAACTCATAATATGAATTCACCACAACCTTTTTATTGCTTGTATCAACCTGGTTAACCCATTTTGACGCCGGTAAAGACTTCCTTCACACAGAAATAAACAACAGCTTGCATCAATGGGATGATTAATCTTTTCATTTAACATATATACCAAAGAAATATGTTGCAAACCCAGAAACCTTATAGGTGGCAGAAGGTTCTTTGCAGTTATCCTAACAAAAACAATAAAAGATAAATCAAAATTTTCATAGCAATGAATAAATAAATAAAATCAGAAAACAATGGGAGGAAATTAAACTAAGCGTCGCATACCGGCCATCAGTATTTCCTTTGCCCTGACACATGCTCCTCGAGTCATCAACATACACCTTCAAATCTTTAGTCTCTACAATTGTCCCAAACAAGAAAAGCAAATAATGCACTTTTCCATCAGATAAAAAATAATAAAATTTCATAACTGATCCTACTTACCTCTCTTCAAAGTAAGGTAACCGGCAACAGCTTGCCTTGTGTTTTCCCTCACTTTTCCCTATTTCACAATAGCACAAATTTGAGCACATTTTTATCATGAGAAATTTGAGAACTTTATTATTTCTGAAAAAAAAGGTTAGCAGCGTATAAAAGTTGGGGTGCTGATATTGGCTTGCCTTGATATCACGATTTCTCACTTCTGCTGCCTTGTCATATTTTATCATTGACAATCAAATAGTGCAAGAGTTGCCTAAAGTTGCAAACTATATTTTATCTTGCATGAGATACCTCCCACAGCATCAAGTAAGCATTTAACAAATTTGCTTGAAAGTATTGGGAATATGGCTACAAATGAGCCAAGCCAAGTTGAGTTTTGGAGTGTTCAAGCTCGGCTTGTTGAAAATTAGTTGAGATTAGCTCAGGTCGTCCGGTGTTTGATGAGCTCCAGCTTGGTTGACACAACTCGATATATAAACAAACCAAGCTTTATCTTAAAAAGAAAAATCAATAGAGAAACCTAGAAAAATCTAGGGAAACAGATGAAGAGAACCTCTTTGCCATAAAGAGGGACAAACTACACATATACATATATTGTGAGAGAAATTTAGAGTGAAGAAAGATGTTTTGAGGAAGAGAGTGAATGATAGAATTGAGCTCAGCTTTTTTGATAAACGAGCCTAATTTTATGCTTGATCTTGAGTCGAATACACAATTGTATGAGTCGCAAACTACACAATCAAATGAGCTATAAACGAGCTGAGATCAAGTCGTTCATGAACAACATAGTTCGGTTGCAACCGTATTTGGGACCTATAGTGCTCTCTCTTGATTTTACTCTGTGCTCTCCATGAGACTACTTTTTTCCCTGTTCAGATAAGAAAACAAATTTCCCTTCTTGCAAATATATTTTTGAATCTTCCCATCATCTAACATGAATGGTTTGTTCATAACAAAACTTTGTTTCAAAAGAAACATATATATATATATATAGGCTATATATCAAAACCCTCCCATGAGTTCACCTCTATTCTGATGTTAGCATTCCATGTCCATGGAAAATTAATTAAACTATTCTTCTTCTTTTTTCTAATTGAACTATTCTCCTAATATCCAGCAATGGTAAAAACACAATCATAATAAACCATAATGGTACAAATAAGCTCATAATTGGATGCATGATTTAAATATTATGCTGCTATAGCTTCAAAGAATAATTGAAGGACGATAAGTCATAAAGAAAAGACATAAATAGTTGAACAAAAAAAATCAAGTAACTAAGCAAGCAAACAGTAAGAATCTTTCAAATTTGCTTAGCATACCATGATACAGTTACTTGATGAAGAACTTGCATTCCTCGTGCCTGGATCTGTTGATACACTAGAAAATGTCCATAATAAAAAGAGGATTGACAACCAAACGTTAAATTTAACCCAAACAATGAAAATTTAAGCACTAACCATCAAGACTATAGCTTTTGATAACTAGCTTGTTATAAGAAAACGCAAGACAAAAGCAATTATTTTAAACAAATATGCAATAGCGTCAGTTCCATTCGCGCATGTGCAAGTTTCCATTTATATACAAATCCATTAAATCAATAATTTCATTTCAGTGGAAAACCGAGTAGAGCTGCGTATAATTTTCACTACAAGTATCACATGTTTCATATTGAATCATCATAATTTATGCTTATCAAGTTTAGCATGCATACCGTTGGGAAAATGTGCTCCTCTCACTTTTACCCTTCCTGCATTGTGATATAGCATATACTTAAGAAATAGAGCTACAACATCTACAACAACAAAAAGTGCTATAATCCACCCCCCCCCCCAAAAAAAAAAATGCTGTTACGTTTTCCTTTCTAAATTTGAAAACTGAGAGATATCAGAGATTCAAAATCACCTCAATTATTTCAAATGATGGAACACACATTTTTTTCTTTTTCCTTCCAAGTGATGGCAACACTACATAATTTAAATCTTCTAATAAACCTATAACTGAAAGCATGTTTTGAGCTGCAAAGAAACAAAAAAAACATACAGTGGTTTGGAACCATCATGCACTTCAGTCCTCAAAAAGTTGCCCCGAAGATTGCTCACATCAGCCAACACTTTTCTTCCAACATTTATTTTGACTAAAGAAGATAAAGATACCATTAAAAGGTTTCTTAGCAGAAAATCACAGAAATTCTAGTGAAAGATTTAGTCTAGATTAGACTTACTGGAACTATCACGTTTGGCCTTACTCTTCTCCAGAGTTTTGGGACCTCCCTTCACACCAAAAGATAAAATGAAGAATAAAATAAATACATACTAAAAAAACAATTTTCTTTTACAAAGTTCCCCACACTACCACCCACCCAACACCATCTTGCCAAGTAACAAGGAAATAATTGGGTACAACCTTAGAAACACTAGCATTGGTCTGAGTAACCCCTTTATTGAGTGGAATAGATTTCCTTCTGCACAAAAGAAAGCATTAATAAAGAATCAGAATATGTCAAAACACAATATCATCATCCTTATCTTTCAGTTGAGTAAAATACTCTTTTTTTTCTTTTTTCTACAACAATTAGACAAAAACTAAGAAATCTTATATTAAATTCTTAGATGTTTCAATAATAGGCCTCATGCAACTATTTTGCCTTTGTGTCAGAACATCATATCCTAACTCTTGACAAGAATATTTCCCAAGGTTTCCAAACAATTTAAAATTTTCAAAAGGACAGTCGGCCATATTACATACCCTGGCAGCATAAGGGATTCCCTTGATGTTCCACTGAAGAAACCAAAATATTAGTATCGATTATTTAATCCCCATCAATGGAAGTCAAACATAAAAAGACACCCTGAACTAAACTTACTTGCATTGTGTATTAATGGAATCACCACCACGAACTTTAACCTTATCATTTTCTGAATACACCTTGAAATTTTTTACTCCAACTGTTTTCCCAGAACAAATGAGCAGATAAATAAAAGAGATAAAAGAGTTTATATTATAAAAAAGTAATATTTTAAAAATAATGACTAGTGTACTACCACTCTTATGGGTGCCAGTGCCACGATCCTTGTCTTGATTCAACAATGTGCTTGAATTTCCCTAAATTTAAAGAGGAAGAAACAAATTTAACTACTAATGCACGCAAAGAGAAAACGAATTGATAGAATAAATAATAATTAGTGTTTCAACATACCTTGACAGCGACCATTTTCAGTTTTGGTTCTTTAAGATGTATAATAACACTTGTCGTTTGCGTTCTCGAGTGATAAACTAATTTTGCCTACATAGATGTGCCAAAGAAGAATCTGTCAATGCTCTCCTACTCAAATAGTTTTCCCCTAACCTAACCGATGTATAAGAAAGTTGGAATAAAACACAAACAAATAAAGAACAACTAGGGTTTGAGAGGAGAAATAGAGAGAGAAGATAGGAATGCAATACACTACAAAAAGATCTTGTGTCACCTGAACCGAAATCAATTCCAAGTCATGTGTTAGCGATCTTCGGCAGAATAGAGATGGAGAAGGAGAGAATGAGAGATCTTTCGAGAGATGGAGATGGAGAAGTTCTTAGACCGCCTCTTTCAATTTTTGAATAGCATATGGTTTTACGTAAATATCCTTTACTCTCTTTTTTTTTTTTTTTTCTTTTTTGTTTTCTTGGAAAAATTACACGTCAGCGGAGAGTTGAAATTTTATTTTCAGATTAATGATAAATATTATACATAAATATTAAAAAGTGAAATCATAAATTTTTTCATATTTTTGTAATTAATTTTTTTATCTGTCAAATTTACATATAAAAATATCTTATTCATCTATATTAATTCTATGTATGATTTTATAATATATATATATATATATATGTATATTTAAGTTATTGGATTATCAAGGATTCCTCTTTGGAACTATGCTAAAAGATCTTTCGGTCCATAGGAAACAAATGATATATTTTAATCTATTGAAGTTAATTTAATTTAATTAATTAATTAAGTGGTTTTTCTTTTTTCCAGATGATGCTATACATCCCTAAATTATTATTTTTAAATTTATTTACATTAACACGTTGTTTTTATTGATTTATAAATAAATAAATTATTAAAATGTAACCATCAACATCATTGGCATTTTCTAAATAATTTATCTTTTTATCTTTTTTTTATTACATCACTTTTTTATTTTTCTGTATATTTTTTCTTAAAAAAAATTAAAAAATATATTTATTTAGATCATTCCAAATCACCCCTATACCTTACTAATCTTAAGACTTTTATGTTTTTTATAAAACAATAGAGCTTTCCATGCGAGCTCAAACATTTATTTCATTGTGAGGCATGGTCGCTAAGTGATGACGAGCACTTTTTTTTTTTTTTTTTGATGCCCAGAACACCCCCAAAGCCGGCCCCTTAGGAGCCGACTCTACAAGCCAAACTGGAGGGAGCTGGCCGCGCCACCTTAACCAGTGGACTCCCGCTTTAGCAGCTAGGGGATTCGAAACCAGGTCCGTATGGAAGGGAGCAAACCTCCTTACCAACCCAGCTGGCCCCTCGGTGGTAATGACAAGCACTTTAACGTTGATTAATCGTAAATTTGTTCACCTTTTTTTTTTGTTACCACTCACCATTCATTATTACCCATCCTCCCCCCCCCCCCCAAACCAAAATCTAGTCAACATTTTCAAAGTGATGTGCTTATGGAGGGCTGATGAGCACCTCCCTTCACCCTCAACAACACCCCCTCCCCCCTCTCCCAATCTAATCAACATTGCCAGTGACGGGCTTATGAAGGGTTGATAAGCACCTCTCTTTACCCTCAACGAATAAAACATAAGAAATTATTTACATTCTTATATAATCTTTAGTTTTTATAGTATATTTAAGTAATGTTTAATTTATTAAAATGAATGAAATATGAAATTGTCATTCCATTAGGCCCCGTTTGTTTCCAGAGATAGAATGGAGGGGATTGATAGTGAGGGGATTAATAGTGAGGGGATTGTTAGTGAGGGTCGTTTGTTTTCAGAGATAGAATGGAGGGGATTGATAGTGAAGGGATTAATAGTGAGGGGATTGTTAGTGAGGGGATTGATAGTGAGGAGATTAATAATGAGGGGATTGATAGTGAGGGGATTAATAGTGAGGAATTGTTAAATTATTTTTATATAAAATAATAAAACAAATAAAAAAATATAAAAATTAAACATTAATATTTTTAAAAAAATTCCCAATATATAAAAAATAAAAAAAAATAAAAAAATTTCTAATCCCCTCACTATTTTTCTAATACCATCTCTACCTCTTCACTATGAATCCCCTCCCCAAAGGTATTAGTAATACCAAGGTATTAGTAATACCCTCCTCATCTCTCAAAACAAATAAGGTATTAGTAATACCAAGGTATTAGTTAGTCCCAAGGTATTAATAGTCCCAATGCTATCTCTCAAAACAAACACCCCAATATTAGTCCCAAGGTATTAGTAATCCTAATCCCCTTACTATAACCCCAAACAAACGGGGCCTTATAGTGTTTATTTTTACGTTTGGTTCATTAAGAAAATTAGTGATAACACGTACATGAGATTTTATAATTTAAAATGAGTTTTTATAATTTTTTGTGATAACTTATGTTATGTATAACCCATGTTATGCATGGAATTTATATTTGTTAAACAAATTTCATATTATTTTTATATTGTGCAGAAAATATATTAATTTATAATTTATGAAATCAAGATAACAATCAATACTATTAGGGAAAAATCATGTTGTAAGAAATATTGTTTACAAAGTTAAATAAAAAAGTATCGTATGCAAGGAATACAATGTATAAATTTTGAATAATTTTGAAATAAACAAAATTAGCTAAGCCCAAATGTTGAAATTTTTAATTTTGCACAATTTGTTCTCAATGAATTCATAATCACCTTAAAATATATATATAATTCCATATAAGTTTTCATAGTTTTTACACATGCATATATATCAAAAAATTAAATTTTTTTAAAAAACGCTCCCTATTATTCACTTTAGTTTAACTCATTCCCTCTACTGTCCAAAATGACTTCTCAAAATCATTAACCTATTGAGATCAATGGTAACAACGACAATGGACTTGGTCTCCTTCCACAGTTGTCGTAGTGATGATATTGGTAATGATCATGATTACATGACCGATAATGATATATTGTAAATAATTGAGTTGATATATATAATATAAAATAAAGAAAACAATATTCAAAGAATGAGTAAAAAAATGATAGTCGAAAAGTCAAAACTATTATGGCTGGTCAAATGAGTAAAATAAAATATAAAAAAAAAAACTTAAAAATATAAAAGAAAAAGAATAAGTTATTCTTGACTGATAAAAAACTTGCATAAGTGAAAAACATAATATAGGAAGAAGAACGGAGAGGCTATAATATATGTGATAGAGGGAGAGAGAGAATAGAAGTACATCCTGTGATTTATTTAAATTAAAGATTTAGATACATATACTTTTGATAGATATAGATTAATAAAAAAAATATCATTATCTAAATTTCATTATTTAAAGATTTTAAATTTTTAATACGTGACAAATGAAAAGAAAAAATATGAGTAAATAATGTGATTTATTAAAATAAATATTTAAATACATATGTTTTTGATAGATTTTGATTAACAAATCATATCCTTATTTAAATTTATTTATTTCAAAATTTAAAGTTTTTGACTTTTTATTATATTAAAAAATTAAAAATTAGGGAAACAAAATAAGGGAGAGTTCAGGAACTACCACATACAAGAGAGAACGTCTCAGGTATCAGTATTGACATCTTGAAAATTTTAGAGAGTCCGTTACATTTGCTTGTATATATAGCATAGATAGATGATACAAAATATGTTACAAATAGAATTATCGTTTACTACTATAAATAAACGATATTTTTTCATAAAAATGTTAAGAAATGAACATTCACTTTTATTTGTTCCCTTTTTATCTTGTACTTTTAATTTATTTATATTTTCCTACCTATCAAACCTTTTCAGCTGCTCTTTATAAGGAGTGTTGGCGATTCGATTGCGGCTGGAGAATCTCTAATCCGCAATTCGTTCGTTGGACGGATGGATTGAAAAAATCAATTCATATCCGTCTACCAAATTGATGGATGTAGATTGAGCGAATTGGTGGATTGCTGAATGGATGCGAATCGGTTTAGTTGTTTAAACTTTTACAAATTTTAAACATAATACAACAATTTGTCAATATTTTTTTTTGAATAATAATCCAACTCAACATAACAAAAAATTTATCATCAAATAACAATAATAAATACATATAAGAAAATCATACATTATCAAAAGTATTTTATTACTTTTTTTTATTCAAAAACTATTTAATCTGATTTTTTTTTTTTAAAAAAAAATACAAAATTATACCTTATATTTTTCACACAAAAATATCAAAGATAAACCTTTGCCACTTGATAAAAGAATTTTCAAATTGAAAATACAACAAAATATCTAAACTCTTTTTAATTGAAAATACATAATATCTAAAAAAATTAAAAACACAAAGTTTTACAAATTACTAAGGGTGCTCGCGGTTTGACAGTTCGGTTGCGGCCAAAGGAACCTCAAATCCGCCATCCGTAAAAAACTAGGCGAATTGGAAAAAATCAATTCGCAATCATCCGCTCGTCATCACGCACCCGTCCAAAATGCAACGAATCAGTTTGGTTCGATCAATTTGGACGGATCAGAATATCCGGTACTCACTTCTACTGTCTATAGTTGGATATAACCACATTTTTATATCATCATTTTCATTCACACTCCATATATTTTTATATGTACTTTAAAGTATCTAATGTATAAAATATACATTTATTTATATTTTTTAAGAAAATTAGAAAGATATTTTCAAGTAAACCCCACACCTCCAAGTTAGAACCATTATAAGACTTCATAACGTAATTAATTTTATGTTATTCAATCTAGCATCATCATATATGTAATTAATACTAGTTGGACCCACATGCGCTATGTGCGTGAGGTCGCATTCCAATTGGAGTGCTTATTTTCTGTATGTAAATATTGTACTATGTAGTCTGATTGTTTATTGTATTTGATTTATGAAAAATGCATTACAAAAGGAATTACTATTCACCATTATAAGAGAACAGTCATTCTATAGAGAGACTAAGGAGTGACTATTTTATTTCATTCTAACGAACCAAACACTATATAAGTGATTATGACACAAATCCACTAAAGAGCAAAATGATGACGTACTTTCAAATCATCATGAAAATATACAGAAAATAGAAATATAAATCTTACATTAGTGGTATTATTTGAATCTAATCTATCAATGATATTATTTTTTTTCTTTGCTGATCAAATATGAAAAATCAAATCAAACTTAACTTGGAGTGCATTCATAAAAATTTGATAAACTCTTTTTCCATTAGGAGTTGTTTGGGGATGATCTCAATAGTTACACCTATATAATAATTATATTTATTTGGATCATATCACCTCTCTACGTTTTTGCACATCTTTTCGTAAGCAAACAATCAATTACAAGACTAATGATTTGTGCTCATATCAAATAAATTCTGATTGGACCTAACTTGATATGTCAAGGTGATCCATATTAGGCATTTCATACAATCCAGTTCAATTTCTTTACCTAGATAATAGGAGGACCAATTGTATCTAGATGCAGTAGTCCGCATAAACAGTGAAGCTTTCACTTATACATGTTGCAAAAGAACAATGCTACATACACCCAGTTTTGAAGACCCCCACCCCACCCCCAGTGACGTGGCGGCGTGGGGTTGGGCAAAAAAAAAAAAAAAAAACTGTTTTTGGACCAATCTGCCAGTGACACCTCACTGGGTGTCACTGGGTGTCACCCTTTACTGGGTGTAGCAATCTTTTTCCGTTGCAAAATAAGAAGGATCACCATAAGAAGACTGTTTAAGAATATGAGTGGAATCTTACCACAAAAATATTATCCAAAGATCTTGTTAATATGATTTTCTATTCATGAGTTTTATGGAGAAGATAGTTGTTATGTACATTATGTAAACACCAGCAACTCTTAGTGGCTAAGTAATGCTTATTCCACAATCTACAATCTACAATGTATTGTTACATAAGTGAGTATTAATTATGTGGAAAAAACAAAGTCACACTCTGGTCCATTTCCCTATCCACATTAAACATGTCCGCCACATCTTGTAAATCACCTTCTACAATAATAGAATGAAACCTTAACACCCCAGCTATCCTTATCGCCTCCCTACTAGCTAGCACTTCTATTTAATAAAACTTAAAACAAATGAAGTATAATGTACATTAATTAATTTAACATGTTCATAATTTAAATGTAAAAAATACTGCCACAATGGTTCTCCAAAAATAGAAATATACATGATAGATAAAAATGTATGTTAATTTAAATTTATTTATTTCTCTATCTATTTCTCTTTTTTTTTCTTTTCTTTTTTTTGAATGTTTCTTAAATACACGCATGAACAAAAATGATTTTCTAAAAATTGAAAATGGACATGAATAAATTAATGGTCATGGAGGCCATTTTTTCCTCACCTAAATGCACCATATAAAATGCGAAAAAGTTAACTACATGCACAATCATTTAAATCGTTGAATGACATAAAATGCATAGTGATCTTTAAATTATTTTAAAACCCAAATGATGCAATTAAAAACCCTATACAAATTCTCAAGAAATCATAAATTGAACTCACTTTGTAAAACTCTCATCGCCTCAAAAGCCTCAAGTTTTTAGCTATATAAAAACCAAAAGCATAACGCAATTTAGCAATATTATTTAAGCAAATCGAACTATTTATTTAGGAAAATATATTAAAAGAAAGAAGATAAAAGAAAGGAACATGAAAACTCACAACAATAAAACTAAAAGTCCAAGAAAAATAGCAGCCCTCATTCTAATTGTAAAAAAAGAAATATGGAACCAAAGTTATAGTCACATTAAATTTAGTGGCAGGTGAAATATTAGTGGTAGCCAGTAAGTTGGTTAATACATCAAACTACCCTTGACTCCCAAAGCTCAATAAACATCAACAAATCAATCCAACAACAATCCAACTCTATATATGTGTGTTTGTGTGTGTGTAATAAGACTTAAATTGACTCTAAACAAGTTAATCAAACATCTAAATTGTTTCCCATGAAAAATGTCATATTTGTCCTTCCTTTTCTTTCCAAGCTCTACAGAAAGAGATTACAATATAAGGGGTTGACAATCTTTTATTGGCAATATATCAATCATATGTTAACATGAAATTGGCATCTCATAAACAAAAACACATATTAACAAAATAACTTCTCTCTCATGGGCATATTGTCAAGCACATTGTGTGCAAGTTATATGCTTACAAACATCAAGAGAATACACAAGCATATAAAATCAATACAAACATCTACAAAAAGAACACAGAGTTTATGACAATGGCATACCTGATTGTGTGGTTGGGAGTTGATCTCTAGACACGGTGAATTCCAACTCGTAAGTGTATATATGATTGAATACAATTAGTTCACCACCACAGAAGCACTCTGGACAATTAGTTCACTGCCACAGGAACACTCTGGACAACATACATGGAAATCTCGCATTGAATCCTCATTATTCGGTCACCTCACATGGACTCAAGTAGAAGCCTTTATTATAGATTATTGGTATATATGCTTTTGTGCACCAACTAACTCTTTTTGCAAAATAGGATAAATCCAGCTTGAAGAAGCAAACAAAGCACCGCTTATTCCCACCACATGGCGACATTCATGGACGCTAGGCTCAGGCTCTTTGCTTTGAAGCACCAACTTGGGTAATTTCTAGAAGGACCAAAAAGCAAGTTGTGGGTTGACCTCTGTTGATGCTTGAACACAATGGGAACCAGGTACATTATACCGCGGTCTTTAAGGTTACATTCTTTTTATATATGTTATAGATATAAATTATAATTTTAAAAAAAATATATATATATATATATAATACAAATTATGGCCTTTTTAAAGAGCACAAAAGCACCATTATATAATTAGCATGGTAAATATCATAAGTTTCCATTAAAAAAAAATGAACTTTTTTCATAAATCATATTCCTAAGAGTTTTATTCCATAAGACCCAAATCCTTTTTTATTATTCCATTAGGTCCATTCATTATAATAGGACGAAATTACCCTCCCTCCACTTCTCCCACATCTACTTAATTCTGAAAACAAACCATTCCTATTCCATCTATTCAATCCACAAAACACTGATTTCCCAAAGAAAATCTCATCGTCGGCCCCAAAAACTCTCAAACCGTAACCCTAGATTCACGTTGCCTCACCACCATCGTCGTCCACCGTCCACTGTCTTCGGCCACTGCTATTCCACTTCAACTCACTGCTGCGAAGGTTTACATCGGAAGGAGGGTGGTTCGTTGTTCCGTGTTTCCCGTCGGTCGACTAAGTGTGGTCCATCGATTTCCGTACCCACCCACAATGAGGAACAAAAGTAAGCACCGTCATTCTGCCTTCCGTTTTTCAGTCATAATATGATCACCAATGTATATATTTACATTGCCCTATTACTATTGTTGTTTTTGGATTTGATTTTGTAAATATCAATGATGTGAACATTCACATTACTATTCATTAATAAATAAACGCACATTAGTAGACATTGGTGTAAACATTCATATTAGTGTATAATAATGTGAATGTTCACATTACTGTCAATGTTGGTATTGTTGATTGTTGATATCCATAGGGTTATCTTCACCAAAAAATGTGATGGAATATGATGTAAATATTCACATTGTGACATCAATGTCAGACTGTAGACACACCCTTGGGCCTCATGCTATAGTTCGGACTCGATTTGTCACAGTTCTTAATCTGAACCAAAGAGTCTAAATCCGGCAAATTGTTTTGGAAAACAGATTTTTTAGAAAGAAGTGCCAAACATGGACTACTTTGCCAGATACAGAGTCACCACCTAAATATTTTATTTTGGAAAATTTAGGAAACCCTGACTCGTTGCCTAAGGCCACGTGTCCGTCATCACCAAAGTTGCCTCGGCTCGGGAACTTGGGTACGATTGGGGAAGGTCACTTCGTGAGCACCCCCGCTCGCCCGATCAAAAATTGGCCTCTACTAACCATGATATCTAGTTTTGAAAACATATACGTTCTTATTCTGATTAATTAGCTAGAATTACTATGTGATGCGCACAGCAAAACAAGTATAGACTAGATCGCCTAATTTGGAACAAAGCATTGCATATCCGTTTGTTTGGAAATGTTTTGAAATTTGCTACTAGCAAGTAGGCTAAAATACGGATTTTAATGAATTATCCCAATTCAAGTAATCCAACTTTCACCCACAGGCATTTAGGCAGTTTATCACATAAGCATATAGCCACATAGTAAGCATGCTGTTATGTTAACATTCACACTCATGTGAGATGCTAAAGCATAAAATACTTACAGTGTACTCCGTGCCAAAACAGTAAACTAGTTAGCAAACATGCATGACCCTAATCCATGTTAAGTGGCTAATGCAACGCATACAGAATGTCCCTAGAATAGGCTCGGCTAATCCTAGGATGGCATGTGGAATGCACAGATAGCATGTATTCAAGTTAGATTTGGAATACTTATGCAGTTAGCATGATGCGCCGAGCCCGGTGTATGCAAGACAAATGTATGGATGCACGCATGCATAGCATAAGGTATGCTAATTGCAATATGCCTTAAATCTAACCATCATAAGCAGTTTAAATAAAAGGGAAGAAAGACGTGAGGTTGGAAGACATACACCACACTCACGCACACTTATTACAATTGTGCCCTCGCTCGGAGGGTCCGAATAAATAATACAAATCGCCTAATCAACTAACTCACGAGCTAATTAATTATTACAGAACCAAATGAATAACTAGCTACAACTAATTATTACACAACTTAAGTAATTAACAAATTAATTAATCGATAAATGAATGATAATAAGCAAGTAGGGAAAGCAAAGAACGGTGCTATTCAAATCTGCTTAAAGAAGGAAGGCATGCATGCTTGCTTCTTCGCCTCAAACACCTTCCTGCTGTTTCTTTAGAGGCTCTGTTTGCAGGGTGTCTTCCAGTGCTTGTTGCTGAAACTTACCAAAACACTGCAGGGGAAGTCACTAGTGGCCTGCCGGCCATGGAGGGAGACCTGCCGGCCAGAGATGGCCTATTGCCGGCCAAGGGTGGCACATTGCCGCCATCGGGTAGGTTTACCACCGTGTGTCAGGACACCAAACTGCAACGAAGCACAAAATACAGAAAAGAGAGGGTCTCCCAAGGGCATGTATGCACTATGCCACCTCAAATCACCTCAAAACATCAAGGGAGAGGCCTAGTCGGATCCACGACCATCAATCACGCATCCCGATGCATGATGGCCAAAGATCCAACTTGTGCAAATCAATATGAAAATGAATGCACAAATAAAGCAAGTAAAGCCTAGAACTCTATCATGAATCATCAAGAGCTTCGGCGATCGAGAATTGAGACACGTTCCATCACTCGGAGTATGAAACGTCCCTTATTCCTCGTGCTCGGATTAACACTTAATCCGAACAATGCAACACATAAGCATGACAAACATGCAATATGAACTACATGGCATACTCGGTGCTAGCTTGAACATGCAATCATGTAATGTGACTTAAGCATGCGAAATGAAGGGTAATGAACATGCAACAACATGTAATGTAATTAGCATGCGACAACATGCAAATATGAGACAAGCATACAACAATATGCAAGACAAGCATGCAACAACATGCTAGGTATGGACTTAAACCAATATGGGTAGCTCTCAACTAAGCCTAAATTAGTGGCCATAGCGATGAATTAAGCCACAAAACACACTCAAGCATGCAAAATGCGAAAGGTTCATCAAAGAGGCTTAAAAGGGCAACTCTCAAAAGTGCCTAAGAAGTGACAAATGTGCAAGTGTAACCACACTATATGCACTGAAATGAGATGATAAATGATGTCAAATCATTTAAACAACACAAGTAAAGCATGCGGAGGTCCTAAGTCATGAAAGCTAGCAAAGAGCAATACAAAGGAGGCATGCAATACATGGCATGAACGCATGAACTAAGCATGGACTGAGCTTAATTAAGCCTAAACAAGGACTTAAACATGCTGGAAAGAAGGCTCAAACACCTAGACATGCAAGCATACAAGCTAAGCCTTAAACTAGGCAATAATACGCGACATTCAAAGACACTTGAAACATGAATGAAGTGGGAATGTGGCAATGGTAATGCTCTGAAATAAAGTATTAAGTGATGCCAAATCATCTAAATATCTCAAAGATAGTATGCATGAATCACCGGAACACAAAGCTTGCAAGGCCAATTACACTACAGCTATACAAAGCATGAAGGATATGGCAAGGGCAACCTAAAACAGTCCTAGAACACTTCAAAATAAGCATAAAATCAAGTTTGAGCAAAGCCAAAATATGCTAGTATGATGAGTCAAAACATCATGCACAAAAGGCTAGTAAACAAGATTTGTTCTACACCTATATGGAGCATGCAAAGGATGATCAAATCAACTATGGATAGGGTCATGACATGCCAAATGATGACCAAATACATGCTGAAATGTAAACCAAACAAGCTAAAATGACATGGCATGGCATGGAGCATATGAAGTTAGTTTAGGGGATTTGAACTACAAGTGCATCATGCAAGCATGGAGTAACAAAACCAACCCAAAACAGGTTCATGGCATGGTAAAACGTCACCAAAAATCCACTGAAATGGGCTCAACAAAGACCATGCACACATGCTACTTTGATGGGCTATGAATGGAGTTACACTACACATGCAAGATGCAAGCAAGACATGATTAAACCACTTTGGACAGGCCAAGGTAGGTCCTAAAAGTCACAAAAAAAAGGCCTGGACCAACCTCAAAAATGCATATAGGGATGGTCCTTTGGAAGGCCAAAAATGCAAGTAAAGAGGAATACAAAGAGAGGGGACTACCCCCTCTGATTTAGGACCTCAAAACCATACCTCTACCACTGAAAATCCACTGGATTTCAGTGGTAGGAAGGCCAAACCAAGACTAACTCGGAGGCCTCCAAATATGGCTTAAAACAAAGCACGCAAGGGGGCTACACACTCCAAACAGAAAATGGCCTTAACCAAACTTAAAAAGCACTTAAAAAAAAGACTTTTTTCAGTTATAAGAAAAGCCTAAAACAATATGTAAAGAGGGCTAAAGCAAGGTGCAAGAAAATGCAAAAATAGGGGAAATGCTCACTCTTGAAGACCCTTTTCGAAATCAGCAATTTCAGAAGGTGGAAGCTTGCTTTCAGACCTCAAGAAGACCTCCCAAGAAGCTTGATTCAATGGTGGTGGTGCATATCTATGTGTTGTAGTGTAAAAGTGCAAGGAAATCCAACCTTAAGGCACAAAACACAAGCAATATAGAGAGAAAGGGAGTTTTTGCTCTTCAAAAACTCCAGCCCCTGGTATAAGGGAGAAGCCTCTTCCTTACATAGAGGAATGAAAAGCCAAATCTTCTTCAAGAAGCTTTGCAAGGCCTTCATCCCTCCATACACATGTATGGAGGGGAGCAAACAAAAATCCAGCTGGCTCAAAAGATCTGGAGGAAAACCAACTGAGATAGGGGTGCCGCCATCAAGAATGGTTTAGAAGGGCACACCGATGGTCAGTAGGTTTCATCAAGGTGGCAGAACAAAGCTATGGCCGCAAGGCACCGGAAGGGCCACTCGAAAGGACCAAATCAGGGTCCAAAATGAGGCAAAGGATACAAGGTCCGGAAACTCGAACCGTGACGCCCGCCATGATACCAAGTGTCGGGCGATCAATCGAATCAGCTTGTTGGGTGTACCTACAAGCACAACCAAGTCTTGAGGACGGCCAAAAATGGGGTGTCTACACAAACTTGTTGGTGTTGTTGGTTCCACACTCTATTTTGCAGTCAATGATAACATAATGTGATCACCGATGTATATATTTACATTGCCCTACTACTATTGTTGTTTTTGGATTTGATTTTGTAAACATCAATGAAGAGAACATTCACATTACTATTCATTAATGGATAAACTCACATTAGTAGACACGGTGTAAACATTCACATCAAGGTATAATAATGTGAATGTTCACATTATCATAATTTCAATCACCATATTATGTTGTTGTTCACATTAATGTGTATTGATGTAAACATTGACACCAGTGTTTTGCTCATGTTAGCACCAAAATAAATGTGGAACACACATTACTAAGCAATGGTGTGGAAGTTGACATCAAAGATGTGAACATTCACATTACTGTTCAGTAATGGATAAGCACACATGAGATTAGTTAGTGAGTAAATATTCAAATTGTGACATCAATGTCAGACTTGTTGGTGTTGTTGGTTGTTAATGGTCATGAAATAATTATAGTCCAAACTATGAATGGTTGCCAACCCTGTTTTGGTTACATGTGAATTCTTGTAAGCATGTTGTAAATAATAACATCATATTGTTTCACTTGTTATTGATTAACATTAATGTCAATATGCACATTTTGAACATAATGTTAATAATTACATTCTGAACATAATGTTAATATTCACATTGTAACATTCTGAACATAATTTTAATATTCACATTGTCACATTCATATTGAATATTCACACTATATATTTGGTCGTGAACATTCATACCAAATATATAAGTGTAATGATATGAAGATTAACATCGTGTTAGTTTAATAGTTGTAATGTGTGACTATTCTCACATCTTTATGTGAATGTTGGTTTGTCATGTGCTATCATCTCTTCACGTGAACATTTGCACCAACTATTCACATACTATTTCACCATCACCATCCCATTATTCACATGGCATATAATAATTTATACTTATTATCACTATTCATTTGTGAACAGTAATATTAAATTTGCTTGTATTTGAACAAACAAAGTCTTCCCATAAATTTGATGGCAAAAGAACGAGAGAGGAATCCCGTGCTAAAGGTAAACCCGATCAAACAGCTAGTCCCGAACAAGTGAACATGAAAAAGGTTAACTACCGGTCAAATATCATTAGATTGGTGAAACTATTGAAGGCTACAAAATTTACAAATGGCAATTGAAATGCCTTAGGAAAACACTATTTTGGCCCTTATTTGATTGTTTGATAAGTAATGAAGTCGACCTCAACCATTGCATGAAATACGATGATGTCCTTGTACGTATAGTGCAGACATTCAAGCCATCTAGTGGGGGGTTTTACATAGGGGACAAGAGCATTCAGATTTTTAAAAGTGTTGTATCACTTATTTTTTGGGTGGACTGCGGCACCAAGCCAATGGACCTCTCTTATGGTGCAAAACCAACGGCCCAAGATCATACAATCGAATGTGCAAGGATGTCACCGCTTATGCAAAGAAAATACATGAAATTCTGAACGAAGCATTAAAGGGCACAAAAAAAACAAGACAATGAAGAGGTTGCAAGATTAGTTTGCATGTATGCATGCGTCAAACTGTTCTTTTCCACGTCCAGAGAAACAATTGGATAGGCATTCTATTCATACATGGACTCATTAGACAACATGATCCAGTATGACTGGGCTGAGAGCATCCGGGCAACCCTGATGGGGTCAGTGGGCCAAAACTGGGAAAAACCGGGACGAGTCACCGAATGTGTTATGTTGTTAATGGTAAATCTCATAAATCTTATTCTATATTTAATATGAGATTCACGAGGTCTGTCCACTCATGTTGTCAGCAAACAAATATGACCTACACATCGGTATACACTGGTGGCAAGGTTGGCATAAGTACACACTGATGTGAATGTTCATGACAGTGTGAAATGTTAGGAACATTCACATCAATGTGTATTGATGTAAACATTGACACCAGTGTTTTGTGTAAACATTCACATTACTGTTAATTTCTCAATTAGTCATATTATGTTGTTATTCACATCAATATGTATTGATGTAAACACTGACACCAGTGTTTTGATCATGTTAGCACCAAAACAAATGTGGAACACACATTACTAGGCAATGGTGTGGAAGTTGACATCAATGATGTGAACATTCACATTACTGTTCAGTAATGGATAAACACACATTAGTAAACACTAGTTTAAACATTCACATTAGTGTTTATTAATGTGAACATTCACATTACTAATGTTTGTTATTTGTTTCAGTACTGGTTGTGTGAGCACATAACCATCTTACAACCTCGCAAACCTAATGTCATTCCGCGATGTGTGAAGTGGGACCTCACAGATTTATATACCAACATGAAGTCTATATCTTTGGCGAAGCTTGGTTTAAATGAGGTAAAAATACAACAAAAAATGTTGTGCCCATTCACATAGTAAGACAAGGAACCATGTAACTAACATAATGTTTCCAACTCCAGGTATATGGCGGCGAGTGTAGACACCTCATTTTTTACTGCCCTTTAGACTTGGGGGCCTCAGGTTGATTACTCGATGATGAAGTTATACTATACAAACGTTTGATTTCTTTAACAAGAGGAGCTCTAAATCCCACCCTTACACCCCATTTTGGATCAAAACAATTTTGGCCAAAATCATTTTAGACCTTAGAACCCTCTTTTTTAAAGTATTTTTTTCCAAAAGTTTCTACGATGTTCTGAGGCTCGTATTTCGTTAAAAATTACACTTTTCGTAAACCGAGCAAGGACAAAGTGGAAATAAATGGAAGAGGGGTGAAATCTTTCAAAAATATTTTAAAACATCTTATTTAGAGGTTTGGAGTTGAAGAAAATTGGAGGAGAGGGAAGAAACCTAGTTGGGGAAGAAGTTGGGCATAAACTGTTAAAAGAGAACCGGACAGCCTTCACTAAATCAAGTCCATCTTTTTTCACACTTGGAATTTAGTTGTGAGGCTACCACCATTGGAAAGTGGACTTCTGGGGCTTCATTTTAGACAGAATAATCACCTAAAGCCGAGTCCGGATGAGGGAGATGTGGCTAGTTGAAGTTAGGCATCCATCCGATTAAGCCAAAACTGAGCGACCTTCACTAAAATAGGCATATCTCTTTGCACACTTAGAATTTTTATGTGAGGCCACTTCCATTGGAAATTAGACTTCCGGGGCTTCAATCTAAACTCAAGAATGACCTGCAAAGGAGTCTGGATGAAGGAGATATGCCCATTTGAAGTTGGGCCTAGAAGCAGATTTTTGATGGCCGACCGACCATCATTGGCGGCCACCACTGAAACATGTCGGCTAGCGATGAAAAAACTAGATATTTTTGTGTCGGGCTTGTCCCCAAAAGCTCCAGCTGTCCAGGGCTTGATATTTTTGACCGAGGGCAGTTTTCTATATATAGAAGGCCTCTTCGCTTTCAATGTTAGAAAATATTTAGGAGTGAAATATTTTGGAAAAATCCTCTCTCTACAATTCTCTTTGCAACTTACATAGCCTATGTCCAAACACACCAAACCAAACTTGGAGAGCTTCTTGCTGAGGTGATTTGAGCTTGGATTTGAGCTCTTGAAGCACTTGAGAGTGTGGAAATTGGTGGTTTATGGCTTAAGGGTTCACTCCTCTCCAAGAGGTATACTTTCTCTTGCCTTTGTACCATCTTTACACCATTTGTTTTCCATCTTTTCTTGCTGTTTTTAAGCTCTTTAAAACCTATTTTTATAGGTCAAGCTATGGTTTAAGGCTCTTAAAAGTAGAGGGTTAATCACCCTTCTTTGAACCTTGCTTTCTAAGCCTTTCCACTTGTGTTTCCCATTCTTTCATCAACTTTTTTGAGCTTTTATGTGATGACCTGTCTCTCTTTCTTTTTCCTCCTCTTTAGTTGCATCCTCTTTTGTTCCCATTGGGTTTGAAAACATTCGGAGGTTATTTCCAATTAAAACTCTTGTTCTTGTTTTGTTTGTCTGTTGGACTTCACCGTTTGGTTTGCGTGAGGTTACATCTAGAGTGCCCAAGGATCGAACCAACAATTTTTCTTGGCTGGTTGGCTTATCGCACATGCGGGAGGGTGAGGCTGCACGTACGAATTTCAGGGGAAAGCTGGGCGTGCATTCTATCTAATATGCACGTGAGTGAGTGAGGTGCGGGAAGTGCTGCATGTGCGGGAGGGCACACTCCGCACGTGCGGGGAAGGGCGCCGCACGTGCGGTCGGTCAGGGTCCGAAAATCTATATTTTTGTATCTTTTAGGCCGAGTTGTATCTCACATTTAGGGCTTCACTCTCTCACTCTAAGACCATTTTCTCTTCTCCTCTCTAGAAACCCTAACCAAAGCACTAAAAACTCTTGAATCTTGCTATCCATTGGGTTTAGATCATCATCAACTCCTCAAATCTTGAAGCTCAAGCTAGAACTTCACTTGGTGTAGTAGAGATCAAGCTTTCTCCTCCTTGAAGTTAGGGTTTCATCTCCATTTCATCATCAACCTTTGAGGTAGGGTTCTTCTTTGAGTTATATGTACATTTGTGTAAGTTTTAGTTATTTTTGGGATCTTCTCTTACTATTTCAAAATGGGGTTTTGTGATTCAAGAAATGGATGATTTTGTAGAATGAACTCTATCTTGTTTTCTTAAAAGATGTTTCCTTGGAATTTTAGTTAATCATGTTTGAGATTTGGGATTTGAAAGGGGTTTTACAAAAGAGATGGGATAATGTTGGGGTTTTTGGTGAAAACATAGAAATTTGGGGAATTTCCTAAATAAAGAGGGTTGAATAAATATGTTGAGATTATATATACATGTATAACTACGTATGTTTTGTTTACATATTGATGGGTGCCAAGTTGGGCAAGAGAATGAGAAATGTTTACTTTACATGTGAATGAGAAATGTTTATTTTACATCCTTGTGTCTTTAGATGTTGGTGGAGAGTTTCCTTGATGTATGAGAGTTATTGAGTTTGAGAGTGAACATTCATATTATGCATTGACTTAACTTGATTTAAATGTTGAAAGAGCATGAATGTTGACTACACTGTTGAATATGATTAAAGTGGAGAACAATGTAGTAGTATGGGTAATTGTTGCATTGGCATTACATTAATCTCGCATAACATGAGAAGTGTTGAGAAAGATTTTGAACCATCATTGAAAATGAAACATTGTGATTAAAATTATGGAAAGGCTTATAGGGTAAATATGTGGTAAGTCTGGATTAGGTGGTGTAGAGGAATTGATAAGTTGGCCTGAGTGTCCTTGGTGAAAGACCAGAAAATCACGTGGATAGGTGTCGAGCCTTCCAATTAATACTGATAAAAATGACATTTTGGTAGTACTTGTATAGTTTACTTGTAGAAACCAAATTTCAGATTACCAAAGGTTGTATTTACCACGCCTTGTGATTAAAATTGGAAGTTTTGGAAAATTGTTAAAATCGAAATGAACTAATGAGTCCTGGTGATTTTTAAGAAAAGCATGGTGAGTGAGTATTTTGAAATGGCATTGCACGACATTGCATTTGCATTAACATTTGACATCTTACATAAATGTATATACTTTTTTGAGGATTTCTCTACTAGGCTTTATGCTCACCCCTATGGGATTTGGTGCAGGTAAAGATGTGGTGATCCCACCATATTGAGGGCGTGGATATTTTGTGAAGAGTAAATAGCTCTACTGTTTGTTGAAATTTTTTGTAAAGCCAAGGGCTAACATGTTTGGGTTCGGAGACCATTTTGTGTAACTGGGCCATTGCCTTGGAAGATGTAAGCCCTTAAGGGCATTTTTATTGTTTTTGATTAGATACCTCACATGCTATAGATTCATGTAATTCTTTTATCATTGAATGTATATCCGCATGTGAGTGTAGACCGCCCAAACTTCCTCCAAGGCGCCTCCCTTTTGGAGAGGAGCCGACGGTTTCTAGCTACTACCTGGATTCCCGCACACTGCTTCTAAATCTAATCTCATAAAGTGCAGTGTAAGACTGATAAATCACCAAAGAGTCCAATCCGGCAAATCATTTTGGAAAATCAGATTTTGAATCAAAAATG
Source organism: Camellia lanceoleosa (assembly GCA_025200525.1). NCBI lineage: Eukaryota > Viridiplantae > Streptophyta > Magnoliopsida > Ericales > Theaceae > Camellia > Camellia lanceoleosa. The sequence continues at coordinate 2,729,881 of CM045762.1, read as the reverse complement.
CCAACCGATCGCTTCCAGATTATAGAGTCGCCACCTAAATATTTTGTTTTTAGGAAATTTAGGAAACCTTGACTCGTGCCTAAGGCCACGTGTCTGTCATCACCAAAGTTGCCTCGGCTCGGGAACTTGGGTACGAGAGGGGAAGGTCCTGAAATGGACACCTCCGCTCACTCGATCAAAGGATCGGCCTCTACTAAACATGATATGTTGTTTTAAAAACACACGTGTTATTGTTCCGGTTATTTAGCTAATTTACTACGTGATGTGCACAACATACAAGTATAGACTAAATCGCTTAAATTGGAACAAAACAATTCAATTTTTGTTTTCGAAAATGGTTTGAATTTGCCACCCTTAAGTGGGCTTAGAAATGCAGATTTGCCACCAAACAAGGTAGGCTTAAAACATGATGATTTGCCACTCCAAGTGGGCTTAAAACTCACATTTTTATGAATAGTTCCAATTCAAGTAATGATGCCTTCATCCACAGGCATTCATGCAGTTTAGCATATAAGCAAATAGCCTCATGGCAAGCATGCTATCATGGCAACATTCACACTCATGCAAGTATGCTAAATCAGAACACTTACAAAGGTACTCCAAGTCAAAACAGAGAACTAGTTAGAAATCATGCATGATCCTAGCTATGTTAAGATGCCTAATGCAACACATGCAAATGCAACTAAAGAGGATCGGCTACCTAAAATGGCATATGAATACAACACTTTGATACATGTATTCAAATAAGTATTGAAATACAATGCAGTTTGTATGATGCGCCGAGCCCGGTGCATGCAAGACAAATGTATGATGTAAACATGCAAAGCATAAGGTATGCTAATCAAAACGCGCCCTAAACTAACCATCGAAGCGGATAAATAAAAGAGAGAAAGACGGGGTTGGAAGACATTCAAGGCACACGCACACTTATTACAACATTTGCCCTCTCGATTTAAGGGTCCGAATAAATAAGCTAAGCCAGCTACGCTAAGCTACTTATTACAAATCAACTAAGTAACTAACTCTAGCTAATTAATTACAACCCGAATTGAAACTAGCTATTCTAAGCAAATTAGAATTTTACAAAGATGAAACAAATTAGCTAAGCACATTAACTAATTAATTATAAAAACTGGCAAATTAACTAGCTAAATAAAGCAGTAAAATGGCCTCGAGGGGAGGGAGACATACATGCTCGGTTTGCTTCCCCCAAAAATGCACTGCTTTGCCATGAGTTGCTTCTGTTTGCACTCGCAGTGACCTTAGAGCATCAAACACACTTTCAGGTTGCATCTGCCCCAAAATAGAAGCATTTTGGAAAATTTTGCCACAGGTGGCTGGCCGGCCACCTCAACTGGTTGGTAGGCTACCTCAACTAGCCGGCTGGCCAGTACAAGTAGTCGGCAGGCTAGTGCAAGTGGTCGGCCGGCCACTTCTCTTTCCAGAATCCCAATTTTGTCAAGAACAGAGATCAACAAAGGCACAACAATGCATTTGCATGGAAATGTATGTGCAACTACTCTCTTATCATTTCTCAAGCTCAAAAGAGCGTAGTACTCAGCTCTCAAGCCACCAATCACGCATCTCAATACATGATGGCCAAAGAGTCAAGCTTGCACAATGTTAGTGAATGCACAAAGAAGACTCGAAGAGCCTCCGCCCTATCATGCATGATCAAGGGTGTCAGCGACCGAGAAACGCAACACGTTTCATCACTTCGAGTATGAAACGTGCCACATTCCTTGTGTTTGGATTGACGTCCGATCCAAACACAATGCAATGCCAACAACATGCTCATCTTTCAATGCTAAAGTGGTATGCATAAGACTTATCGTGGTAAGCAATGCATGCAAGACATGTTAAGGGGCTAAGAGCACTAAAGCAAGTGAAGAACATTACACATGAGGCATGCACTATCAATCTCAAATGGTTAAACCAATGGATGCATCTAAGATACTCCAAAACAAAGTACAAAACACACTAAAACTGAGGCACAAAAAGCAAGAAATGCATGCTCATTCATTTGCTCGCAAGCAAGGCACAAAGCTTAACTTTCAAACACATTGAAAGAGTGATATATATGAGAGCATGACAGAGGTACAAGCATTGAAATCATGTGCCAAATGATGACATATCATGCAAACAACACAAGTATAGCATGTTAGACGACTTAAGCATTAAAACTAGTGAAGTACACAACACTAGGACTATGCAATTCAATGCTCAATGGACTAAATCAGCCCTAAACAGGCCTTATGCATGCCAAGACAGTGGCCATAATGCTCAAATGATAGCAGGAAAGGCAAGAAATTGATGTTCATGTATTGGCTCATCAACAAGGCATGAGACACAACTCTTAAACACAATTAAAGAGTGATATACATGAGAGCATGACAAGGCTATATGCTTTGAAATTATGTGTTAGATGATGACATATCATGCAAACAATACAAATGAGGCATGCTAGAAGGCCTAAAACACAAGACTAGAGCACTACACAAGGAGCATGCAATGCATAGCCTAAACAACAAAACTAGCTTTGGACAGAGCTCAATTATGCCAAAACAAAGGTTAAAACATGCTGAAATGGTAGCCCAAAAGCTTAGACAAGCATGCATACGTGTTGGCTCATGATCAAGGCATAAAGCATAACCCACAAAAGCTATGAAAGAGTGGAATATGTGAGAGTGTGACTATGCTATATACACTCAAATCATGTGAGAAATGAGGCTAAGGCATGCAAACACCACAAGTAAAGATGCAAGAGGCTTTGAAACTCAAAGCAAGTCAAGGCATTCACACTACAACCATGCACTACAAGTCTCACATGGCCAAGACCACTCAAAATAGAGCTAAGCCATGCTAAAATAATGGCAAAAACATGTTGAGATAGAGCTAACACAAGCTAGGATGATAGGCATGAAGCATGTTAGGCCAACAAGTAGGATTACACTACAAGTATAAGATGCAAGCAACCAATGATCAAACCAACCAAAAAACAAGAGTTATGACAGTCCAAAAAGTCACAAAAACATGCTTGAGCTCAAATTTTAAAGAAAGGAGAAATACATGCTCACTTAGTAGGCCAACAAAACGCAAGCAAGACAAAAGGAGAGGACCACCCTCTCCCATTTTGGGCTACAAAACTAACTTTTACCACTCGATATTCCTCTGAAGTTTCAGTGTTAAAAGACCAAGCAAGGGGTGATTCAAAAGCTTAGAGAGTTGGCTCAAGATACTTAACAAGCCAAAGAGTAAAAAGAGAGGAACCACCCTCAGAATTCACACAAGGCTCAAACCAACATTTTCAAGCCTTAAAATTAGAGTTTTTGAGAGGCTAAAACAGCCTCAAAGTATCATGCAAAAGTGGTCAAGCTATTAATCAAAACAAAGCTTTAAAGGACAAGTGTTTTACCCTTGAAGCACAAAGATAAGGAGGCAACTTCAAAGAACAATTTTGAACCAAAAGCAATCCATAGACCTCAAATGAAGCTCCAATGGACCTCAGCTCCAAAGTGAAGGTGTTTAACTAGGTCTCTTAGTGCAAATGTGTGAAGAAAACACACTTAAAGGCTCAAAGTAGCACAATATAGAGAGAGAGGGAGATTTTTGCTCTAGAAAATCTAAACCCTCAAATAAGGGGAGGAAGCTCCCCTTATATAGAGCAAGCAAGGCTTGCTTCATCCCTCCATACACGTGTATAGAGGATGAACTCAGTGAGCCACAGCTAGCTCAAAAGATCTGAAAATATCTAAAAAGGAGAAAAAAAGTCACGGCCGCTTATAGGCCACCTACCACTTCCCTTAGTCGATCGGCCACTCCAAGTGGCCTACAAGAGAGAAAAGTGGCCAGAGATGCCAAAAGTGGCTTATTAAGGCCCTCTTCGCCCAAGGCAAGAGGCAAACAAGGTTTGACACAAAAACCAAGGCCAAAACACAAAGTGTTAAGAGGTTCAAAGACAAGGCACTCACCGAGACCTGAGCGCCCAAAACAAGTAAAACATGCACAATCATCGCTAAGGCACAAACGATGACGCCAAAGTCTTAAGGTCGGTCAAAAATGGGCGCTATAGTGAGCTTTTGTACGAACTCTTATTGATTATGTAAAGATGGAAGATTTATTGTTATGGTTTAGTGAATGTTGATTAATGTGGGTAGTTCATGTTGGATTATTTTTATGCTATAACTTGGTATCGTAGCTACCGGGTTTGAATACTTGGGCCTCGCTGAAGAGGTTGTCATACCACAATAGGTTCATTTTGCATGATTAGGAAAAAAATGTTTTGTCTATGTGATTATGTGATAACATGCTTATATGACTATGTGGGTATGAGATTGACTTTTGGAATGTTATTTATGCCTATTAAATTCCTTTGGAGGTCTTATTAGAAGGGTACTTGATCAATACTCATTCTACTAAGAATTCTTGATTTTTCATGGGACAAATCTCATCACTAAAGGATAATCTGTGATGTGTGACTAAGTGCTTATGTGGAGTGAATTAAATTATTTGTGTAATAGATACATGTAATTGCTCTAGTTTGACGTGGTGAGGTGAAGTTACAGCACATTTGTAATTATGTGCTAAGTTTGTTCATTTTTTTCTATTAGGATGTCCCAAAGAGTTCAACTCGTGGTGGTAGAGGTGGGAAGGCGTGGTAGGGGACGCCGAGGTGTATGAGGCACCGTCCAAGGGTTCCGGGTAAGAAGAGAGGTTTGGCCACGCTTAATGTGGCCGAGCGTTAGGCAAGCGAAAGTGTCGGGGCAAGCTGACTAAGCCGCAATGGGGGCTCTAGCCCGGGAGATGGCGGGGGCATTGAGGGAGTCCATGAATATCCTTAGGGCGGAGACCCAAGCTAGGGAAAATGTTGTAGAGACAAGGACTAGTTTCCTCATGAGGGAGTTTTTGCAGGCCAAACCGGACGAGTTCCATGGTGGCCCCGGTCCGCAAAAGGCAGACGAGTGGCTAGAACAAACAGGGAAGACCTTCGCGATGCTTCACACCGAGGATAGTGAGTTGAGGTGTTAGCAAGCTACTACCTCAAGGGAGACGCGGGCCAATGGTGGAAATATGCCAAAGGCCGAATAGCACCAACATGGGAGGAGTTTGTAGTGGCCTTCCAAGATAAGTACCTACCTCCCACTGCTAAGGAGAGGTTGAGGCAAGAGTTCAAGGACCTTAAACAACTAAATATGTCCGTGGCCGAATTTAAAGCGGCCTTTTCTAGTTTGTCCCGGTTTGCACCGGAATCGGTAGCGACAGAGGAGCGCCATGGCTTTGAGTTTGAGCAAAGATTAAGGATGAAGATCCTATTCAAAGTTGCCGGGAATATGATTCGTGAGTATGATTGCCTTGTGGAGGCGGCCGCACATGTGGAGATTATTGTGGAAGCTGAGGAGGAAAGACTTCGGAATTCGAGGTCTAGGGGCCAAGGGTCATAGGGGGACTTTAGGCCCAACAAGAGAAGTAAGAGCACCTTTGCATCCCAGTCTCAGCCGCAACAATCTAGATCTACTTTCCCCTTGCCTAGGGCGGGTTCGGGGAAGAGTGCACCAAGTGGGTTTTCTTGTTTTAAGTATGGCCAATCGGGTCACAAGGCCTTTGTATGTCCACAGAAGGGAGGAGGACAACAGGTGTTGCCACCACCACCAACTAACTGATCTCAGAGTCAGTCTCAGAGCAGAGGACAGCGGCTTACTTGCTATCATGTGGTCATTCAGGGCACATGAAGAGAGCTTGCCTGCAGTTGGGAGGCGCATCTAGCGCATCAGGGTCGAGGAAGACTCAGAGCCACCAAAGCCAGACTCACTCGCCCAAGCTTCTGGTTCATCAGGGAGCCGCTTCAGCTTAGTCAGTACAGCAGGCCTACACTCAGAGGGAGGAGTAGGGGGTTAACCAGAGGCCACAGGGGCGGGTGTATATGGTCACCACGCCAGAGCGCTTGCCGGATCCTCGATCAGGAGAGATATTTTTGTCAGGTGTAATTCTCGTTAATGTGTTGATAGGTACGGTGCGCCTCATTTATTCATATCTATTGCATTCGTGATTCCGCATTAGAGTTAGAGGTGTACTTGCTAGCATCTCCACTCAAAGTCGAGTCACCGCCTCGGGTACAATTGACTTAGACCGGGGTGTCGTGATTAGAGATAGAGGTTGCCGCTTGAGACTTCTTGCTTTTGTGTTACTAGACATGTCCAGCTTTTGACGTTATTCTAGGCATGGATTGGTTGGTTTCATATCGGGCTATGATTGATTGTTTTCGACGGAGGGTCATGGTGTGCACCTCGAGTGAGATTGTTTCTACTTTCTGGGGACCCAAGTTGATCGAGCCCTAACGCTGTGCTTGATCCTCGTAGTAGGAATGAGCTTAGTGGTCTCCTTGCTACTCTCTTGGAGGGGAGTGACGAGATTCGAGTTGAGCTGCCGAGGTAGTTTGTGAATACCTGCATGTGTTTCCTAAGGACTTGACTACTTTGACACCCCACCGGAGATTGAGTTCACCATTGACTTAGTGTTCGAACGGCCCCAATTTCTATGGCGCCATATAGATTTGCACCTTGAGTTGCAAGAGTTGAAGATTCAACTCCAAGAGCTTTAGACGAAGGTTTCATTCGCCTAGCACGCCACCTTGGGAGCGCCTACTCTTTGCAAAGAAAAGGAATAATGGGTCATTACAGTTGTGCATCGACACGCGAAGTTGAATTGAATTATCATTAAGAACAAATACCCTTTACCCAAGATAGATGACTTGTTTGATCAACTTAGAGGGTCTTGTTGTTTTTCAAGATAGACTTGGAGGTCCTGCACCATCAGTTGAGAGTTCGGGAGGAGAACATCCAGAAAACGACCTTTTGTATGCGTTATGGCCACTATGAGTTCCTTGTAATGCCATTTGGGTTGACCAATGCACCGGCTTCTTTTATGGACTTAATGAACCGAATTTTTAGGGAGTACTTGGATCACTTTGTGGTCATCTTCGTGGACGACATTCTAATTTATTCAACTTCCGAGGAAGAACACGAGGCTCACTTGAGGGTAATGCTTGATTTGCTTAGGAAACATCAGTTGTATACGAAATTTGAGAAGTGCGAGTTTTGGCTCACCGAAGTGAAGTTTTTAGGTCATGTAGTGTCAAGTGAAGGGGTAACCGTAGACTCTTCCAAGATAGATTCTGTACAAGATTCAGAGCATCCTAAAAATGTTTTTAAGATCCGGAGTTTCTTGGGATTGGTAGGGTACTATCGGCGTTTTGTAAAAGACTTTTGTAGATTAGCCGAGCCTTTGACTAGGTTGACTAGAAAGGGGGTTAAGTTTGTGTGGAGTGAAGCTTACGAGAAGTCCTTTCAAGAGCTAAAAACTAGATTGATCACAGCACCAATGTTGATAATTCCAAAAAGGGGTTTGGGGTATACTGTTTTTTGTGATGTGTCTCGGGATGGGCTTGGTTGTGTTTGATGCAAAAGTGAAAGGTTGTAGTATGGTTCACACCAGCTTGAAAACTCATGAGAAGAATTACCCCACCCATTTACTCTAGAACTAATGTAGAGGTGTTTGCCTTGAAAATTTGAAGACATTACTTGTATGGTGAGAAGTTTGAAGTTTTCTTCACCATAAGAGCTTGAAGTACTTGTTTTCCCAAAAGGATTTGAATCTACGACAATGGAGGTGGATGGAGTTTTAGAAGACTATGATTTTGAGTTGCACTATTATTCGGGGAAGGCCAATGTAGTGGCCGATGCCTTAAGCCGAAAAACCATGAGTAGTTTGGCGAGTGTGGCCATTTGGGAGTGGGTTATGTTGGGCGAAGTCAATAAGTTTGAATTGCAATTGGGTGAGTCCAAAGAGGGTGCCGCATTGTTTATATTAAGTGCTCAACCCACCTTAGTTAGCAAAGTTGTAGAGGCACAAAAGGAGATCGTGAAGTAGAGCTAATTGCGGATAGGATCTCCTCTGAAAGAAGAGAAGGGTTTCAACATCCATTCAGATTAGAGTGTGCACTACCTAGATCGTTTGTTTGTGCTCGAGTCTTGTAGAGAAGAAGTGCTTCGAGAGTTCCATCACTCACGCCTTTGCGGTACATCCGGAGGCACCAAAATGTATCCAAACCTTAATGCTGGCTTTTGGTGGAGAGGTATGAAGTGGGACGTCAAGGCTCCTTTGTGTCCAAGTGCTCTTACTTGTCGCCAAGTGAAGGTCTAACACCGTGAGACCAAATGGGTTTGTTACAACCCTTACCTATAGCCGAGTGGAAATGGGAGCATGTCACCATGGACTTGTGAGTTGGGCTTTCTAGAACGCAATGGGCAATGATGCCATTTGGGTAATTGTTGATATCTGACCAAGTCCACACATTTTATTCCTATGCACTAGCGACCTCAGCTGAGCACCGGCACCCAAGAGTTGTACATTAGGGAGATAGTTCACTTTCATGGAATTCCTAGAACTATTATGCCTGGATAGGGAACTGTTGACTTTTAGCACCGCTTACCACCCTCAAAACCGATGGGCAAGCAATCGGGCACTATTCAGATTTTTAGAGGACATGCTTAGAGCTTGTGTCCTAGATTTCAAGGGTCTGGAGAGGCACTTACCGTTAATTGAATTTGCTTACAACAATAAGCTAGTATCGTAGATGGCACTGCTTGGAGGCCTTGTATGGCCGACCTTGTAAATCACCGCTTGTCGGGCCGAGGTGGGGATGCACCGTTGTTGGGCCTGGAGATTGTTAGAGAGACAACCGAGAAAGTTGCTCTCATTCAAGAGGTTACTATGCACCCAAAGCCGAATCGGGAAAGTTACGCCGAGCAAGAGGAGGCGACCTTTATCCTTTGAAGTGGGTGATCATGTATTCCTTAAGATCTCACCTAGGCGGGGTTTAATGAGGTTTGGCAAGAGTGGTAAGTTTTCTCCGAGGTTCATTGGGCCTTTCGAGATATTGGAGAGGATTGGGGAAGTGGCATATCGGCTAGCCTTACCGCCACAACTTTGGGGTTCACACATGTATTTCACGATCCATGCTTAGAAAGTACAAACCCAATCTTCTCATGTGCTAGATTGGGTTAACTTGAAGGTAGATGAGGGCGCCTCTTATGAGGAGCGACCAGTTCAAATCCTAGATTACCGAAAACAAGTGCTACGTGGTAAAACCATACCGTTAGTGAAGGTGCTGGAGCCATCGGATCGAGGAGGCAACTTGGGAACGGGAAGCGGAGGTTTCTCCAAGTATCCTGATTTCATTTTGAGCATGCATGATTGCTTTATTTTAATTGTGATGTTCCCCTAAAGTTGAAGGGAAAGGGTATTGCATTATAGATCACATGTTGTTATATGTATCGCTGATTTGAGAATGAAAGAATGACATTTTGATCTAAATGTTTCTATCATTTCATGTGTCTAGTTTTGGAGAAAGTATGTTTTGATGAAATGATGAAAGTTAAGAAAATGATAAAATGTTGGTTGTACTTCTTAATGTGTGGCGTACTTGATGTTGTTGTTCGGTTAGTTATAGTGGTTAGAGCATTTTATTTGGGTTGTCTAAATTTCGGGACGCAAATTTCCTAAGGTGGCGAAATGTGATGACCGGTTCCTCTCTTCTTTTTCCTTCTTTAGTTGCATCCTTTTGTTCCCGCGGTTTGAAAACACCAAGGTTATTTCACCAAACTCTCGCTCTTGCTTTATTTGCCCGCGTTGGACTTCACCGGTTCCGAGTATGGAGTTAGGTCTGAGTGCCCGTGGGATTGAAAACTAACAATTTTTCCGCTAGTT